>CM069132.1:55303576-55903576 GCA_035221665.1 Okamejei kenojei | reverse complement strand
TTTTTGTTTGGAAGTGGAAAGAACTAATAGAAATTGCATTAATTGCAATGTGTAAAAAGAGTTGAGATATTGTATCATAATGTTGCTGCATGTCATTGTCGTATATATCATGTCTTGACTGGTGAATGCGTTTAATTTGTGAGTTAATTGAAGCAGAAATAATATGTGAATGTAGACAAAAGTGCTGGAGAAACTCAGCAGATGCGGCAGCATCTATGGAGCGAAGGAAATAAGCAACATTTCGGGCCGAAACCATTCTTCAGACTGATGGGTTTCAGCCAGAAAGGTTGCCTATTTCCTTCGTTCCATAGATGCTGCTGCACCCGCTGAGTTTCTCCAGCACTTTTGTCTACCTTCGATTTTCCAGCATCTGCAGGTCCTTCTTGAACATAATATGTGAATGCTTCATTGAGCATAATTCCGACTGATAACTACGCACTTCGTCCGAGCACATTATCGCAAGCGTCATGCAAATCGTCTTCAATGACCACCTAAACTGTCATTTGGCAACCTAAAAAGCTGTCAAGGTTGCCCGGCTGGCAACAGGGAAAAAAAGTTAAGCGAGAGCCCTGGTTACTATGACGTATTGTAATTTAACTTAACTATAGCATTATTTTATTCTTATATATACACTATTTTATTTTCTATAGCATTATTCTTACTTTCCAAGTCATCATTTGATACTTGTCTATACTTCCTATGAAATGAGAACAAATGTTGCGTTAGTATGGTGTCGCCAATGACCCCAGGACATCCAAAAGTACACTTAACAAATATATTTTTTATAGTTATTATAGTAACGTGTCAGCCAAAACAGGCATAAATAAATGACTGAACTATATATTTACGCCAGCTATGAGGAAATGTTTCCTATTATCTACCCTCTCTATGCCCCTCATGATTTTATGTACCACCATCTGATTCCTTCAGCAAGGTGATATCCTGGTCAATCTGGAGATTCATGGAACTGCAGATGGGAGAATCTTGAGTGAAACACAAAGTGCTGGGGAAACTGAGCAGTTAGTGCTTTGAGGGTACACAAAAAGCTGGAGAAACTCAGCGGGTGCAGCAGCATCTAAGGAGCGAAGGAGATAGAAGAAGGGTCTCGACCCGAAACCTCTTCAGTCTCCTTCGCTCCTTAGATGCTGCTGCACCCGCTGAGTTTCTCCAGCTTTTTGTGTACCCTCGATTCTCCAGCATCTGCAGTTCCTTCTTTAACAGTTAGTGCTTTGATCCTGGTCAATCTCTTCCGCACCTCTCCAGTGTAATTGTATTCTTGCAATTTCATCACAATCCCAATAGAACACAGGTACTCCAGCTGTGGCCTAACCAATGTTTTATAAAGTTTATAACATGTTTATAACTTTCTGCTCTTATATTCTAAGCCCCAGAATTACACAAATCAGTGGAATTCTGACAAAGGGCATGTGGTCCCTTTGGGGAAAGGACATGCCTCAAAGAACTTAATGACAATTAAATCATGCAAAACAGATCTTCATTACCAAAATTTCATTTACACACTAAAGTCCACAGCCGTTGTGTTTTTAAAATTGCTGATAGGTATTATCTCTTCTCTCAAATGTCCTTCAAAATGTTTCATAAACAATGTATTTGTTTTTTATCGTGGTTACTTTTATACAGACCCATTATAGCCCTTAGCCATTTACCAACAGATACATGTTAAATCAGTTTTTCAGTGATATTACATTCAGGGAGGACATCAAAAGAACCCCCTACTCTTCTTCAAATAGCCCTGGGGAACCTTTAACAACAACTAGAACAAGTAGACAGGAGCTCATGGAATGAATGTTGTCATCATATCATGGTATTGTCAACCGATGTAAAAACCACTCTCAATAAATGTTGAATTTAAAGAGTTATCTGATAATACAACACACTCTTTCAATGCGGCATCATTAGTGTTCAACAAGAGGCACTTGAACCCTTAACCTTTAGACATTGAGCTGATTAATATCAAATGTCAAAGCAACATAAAAAGGACAACAAAAGTTGAACAAAAATGTCCTAAATGAACCTAAAATATCAAAAGAATCTTCAACTAATTAAAGCAGTCAGTTCTCACAACATATCTTCATTTATTATCCCCTATCACTGCATGAATCCTGTTAATTCATTCACTATACATTTCTAGTCTAAATGGCTTGGAGAACCATGCTTAATTCTTACACTGCAAACCAAGCTGGTAATTTCAAGAATAGTTCAAGTTACATTTTTCTTGGGAATATTTTATTCTATGCAGGTAATAAGAAAGGATATGCTCTTAGAGGTAGGTATTCGCTAGTTGCGAGATCTGACAAAGTGAACTGCCAATGACCCTTCAGCTTGTGCTTTTGACCCAGGTCTGGCTGTTCAGTACTGCTGGGATCATGCTCTCTATGATATGCGACTCCGAACAGTTTATGAAACAGGTGTCCATAACACAACACCAAAATTAACACTACTTGCAACTCAGAACTTTGATCAAAAAACTAACTGACAAAGAATGCCAACAGGCATCAGTGTCACAAAACCCCTGCTAATTTCCAATTGTACATGCATCAGTCAGATGTTAAATATTTACAACAAAATAAATCCAAGGAAGTTGATACAAAAGAGTAACAAAAAATGATGGTCACTTGACACCTATGCTATTGAACAAATATAATAATTACACAAATAAACAATCTGCAAAACTGACCAAGCTATAGAGAAGGACATTGTTATTCAAAAAAATGAGTCTTAGGGGATCATATCAACCAAATACCAGCTGAAAATAGTTCCATAATGGCTATATGACAGCATGCTAAACTTCATCTAAGAGAGAGAGTTTGAAATGCAGTATTGAAAATGTTTGCGCTTAAACGGTTAAACGTTTTCCAGGCTCTAATGGGACATTTGGATTTGGATGGGAAATTGAATTAGGAGAAGAGGGAATGGTGGGGAGAATGAGGATTATAACAGCAAATTTAAAAAATGGCTTAAGAGATCTTTTGAAGCCAAGGCCATCTTCTCAGAAAAAGGGTGTCATACAATTAAATACTGTAAAGTCTGTGAACGTGTTTATGGTTATGAGCTCAATGCGTTTTACGCACGCTTTGATAGGGAGAACACTGATGTGCCTTCCCAAGCCCCCATTCGCTGTGATGGTATTTCAGTCTCAGTCACAGAGGCCGACGTCAGGAAATCCTTCAGAGGGGTGAACCCTCCAAAAGCGTCTGGACCTGATGGCACCTGGTCGTGTTTTAAAAACCTATGCGGATCAACTGGCTGGAGTTTTTACGGACATTTTCAACCTGTCACTTCTGAGGTCTGAGGTTCCCACCTGCCTCAAAAGGGCATCAATAATACCGGTGCCCAAGAAGAGCAAGGTGACGTGCATCAATGACTATCGACCTGTGGCACTAACGCCTGTGGTGATGAAGTGCTTCGAGAGGTTGATCATGGCGCAAATCAACTCCTACCTTGACAAAAACATGGACCCACTGCAGTTTGCTTACCGCCACAACAGATCAATGGTGGACGCGATCTCGCTGGCCCTCCACTCCGCTCTGGACCACTTGGACAACAAAAACTCATATGTCAGGCTGTTATTCATTGACTACAGCTCGGCATTTAACACAATCATCCCCTCCAAGCTGGTTACCAAACTCGCAGAAGTGGGTCTCTGTGCATCCCTCTGCAATTGGATCCTCGACTTCCTCATTCACAGTCTGTTCGTATTGGTGGAAATGTGTCAGCCTCGATAACAATCAGCACGGGAGCACCTCAAGGCTGCGATCTCCGCCCCCTGCTGTACTCACTCTATACTCTATGACTGCGTAGCCGGTCACAGTGCAAACTCCATCATCAAGTTCGCTGACGGCACCACTGTTGTGGGACATATCACTGATGGGGATGAGTCGGAGTACAGAAGAGAGATCGAGCGACTGTCCATATGGTGCCAGCACAATAACCTGGCCCTCAACACCAGCAAAACTAAGGAACTGATTGTGGACTTTGGATGGAGTAGAATGGGGACCCACAGTCCTGTTTATATCAACGGGTCGATGGTTGAAAGGGTCAAGAGCTTCAAATTCCTGGGCGTGCACATCTGTGAAGATCTTTCCTGGTCCGAGAACACAGATGCGATTTTTAAAAAAGCTCATCAGCACCTCTACTTCCTGAGAAGATTACGGAGAGTCAGTCTGTCAAGGAGGACTCTCTCTAACTTCTACAGGTGCACAGTAGAGAGCTTGCTGACTGGTTGCATCGTGGCTTGGTTCGGCAACTTGAGTGCCCTGGAGAGGAAAAGACTACAAAAAGTAGTAAACACTGCCCAGTCCATCATCGGCTCTGACCTTCCTTCCATCAAGGGGATCTACCACAGTCGCTGCCCCAAAAAGGCTGGCAGCACCATCAAGGACCCACACCACCCTGGCCACACACTCATCTCCCTGCTACCTTCGGGTAGAAGGTACAGGAGCCTGAGAACTGCAATGACCCGGTTCAGGAATAGCTACTTCTCCACAGCCATCAGGCTATTAAACCTGGCTCGGACAAATCCCTGAACATTAATACCCCTCCATCTGTTATTTGCACTTTATTAATTTATTAATGAATGTGTGTATTTAGGTATATAACTGTAGTCAATGCCTACTATGTTCTGTTGTGCTATGCAAAGAAAGAATTTCATTGTCCTGTCAGGGACACATGACAATAAACTCTTTTGACTTTGATTTTGATGGTTCAGAACAACCCCAACAATTTGTGCGGGTGGTTAACTTAAGTGAAAAAATAAAATTTAAAAATCAGAATTAAATTCGGAAAAAAAAAAGTGGAAAGAACATAGATGACATTTTGAGTTTTTGCAAGGAACTCCAAAGTGTGAGACTAGAGAGACTCTATTTCCATACACTGTGTATTGTGTACAGATGCTCATAGCTCTATGAATAATGCTAGTGCTGGCATTGCTTGCTCTGCGCTGATTCAATTGGCAGTGTCAGTCTGTCAGTCCCCGAAAGAGCTCTGTTTGATCACACTTGTTATCCTGCTAGTAAGGCTAATTCCAAACAGGCATAGTCTGCAGCTTGAATTGATAAACATCAAAAGACAGGCATTGTACAAAAAATAAAAAATAAATCATAATGCGAGTTACTCCTTGTCTTTCCTTTGCATGCTTATATTTTTAATTCATCAGTAAGAAATTATAATAGAAGTTAAAAAGCCAATCCATCTTTTCCTCATATAACTGCTGTCACTTTGTACAAGTATCATAAAAATGAATATGGAAATGAATAAACAAATGTTGGTCTTTATGCCTTGAAGAGATCTTGATTTTGGGACGTCTATTAAAAAGTATCTTGTTATCACACATTTGTACAAAATATCGGTGATCATGGCTGAACTAGGCACAGTTTAACTTTAAGATCCAAGTTAAACATTTTTGGTGTAATTACTTTTTCAAACACAAGATACATACAGTAAGTCCAAATTAACATGGCAAATAGCAAATCATCCATTTTGGTTTAAACAACACGTAACATATTACTTCTATCCAAGGTACCAAATTGCTACTATTGGACTACATTGGAATACATAATATGTAATTAGCAAATTATATTAAGAATTTTTAGCACTTCAGAGGAAACCCATTACTTATATTCCATTTATCAAAATGTCTCAACAATCTCTCTTCCCTGCAGAATACCACCCTGAAACGTTGAAAGCAGTAAACTTCATAATTCTAAAGCAGTTTTGATATATACCAAATGTTCATTTAGAAATGACAGTAAAATAATCTTGCCTCAAGAAATACCTGAACCTTTTATTTCATTCTTTAAGGTTGTCAACAATGTATATATAGTTACAGCAGCCATAAATATCCTGCTTCTAATCTCAGTACAATCAGCCTCCGTGGCCCCTCTTTATTCACTCTGAGAAATTTTATATGTTACAGTAAATTCTTGTTATTATGGACCTCTTTATAACGGATTTTGGTTATAGCAGACACACCTACCGACCTTCACCACCAAGCCAGGCTGCTAACGGCCGCCTGGTCTGCACCGCCACCCTGGCCGCATCCAGCCCGGGATCTACTGACCTTCATCACCAGGCTGGGCTACTGACGCCGGCCCGCACCATCTCCCCGGCTGCTTCCGGGCTAGACCTAGGGCTACACTGTTTCCTTGGCTGCTTCCAGATTATGCCTGCTGCCACCACCACAGACGAGCCTTACCTGCACTCTGGCCGCCGCGGACCACGACCAATGAGTCCGCCGATCCTCTCCTCAACTCACCTGGAATCCAGGCCCAGTTCCAGACCGAGAGTCCAAAGAATGGTCTCGACCTGAAACATCACCTAACCATGTTCTCCAGAGATGCTGCCTGACCTGCTGAGTTACTCCAGCACTTTGTGTCCTTTTGTGTATTAACCAGCATCTGCAGTTCTTTGATTCTACTACTTATCCAATGATACTCCTTTACTTGGTTATAGCAGAATATCGGCAATAATGGACACCATTCCACTCACATCCCCATCACCCTCCATGGTCCGTTGTAACGAAAGTTTACTGCATTACAATAACTGTCGAGAACGGTTCCATATGACCTCCAAATTGGCTCAATCTATCCTTCAGGGTACAAAAAGGATTCTATAATAAGGTGCCTGGTAATAAAGTGAATGGCTCTCATTATGTTTCCACAGTTATAGCATCAGAATTATAAACAATTGCAATAGGGCCAATTGTGGACCAGTCACATTTTCATGCTTTGCCCACTCAGCCATGGAGATCGTTCAGCTGTGCTGTAAAAAGCTTTGTTCTCCCAAATTTGGGTTTTGACTTTGTGCTAAATAACAGGAGGGTGAATTACTGGTGATTGCAATCCTTAAATAGAGTCATTAGAGATAATGAACTAAAAGTAGCATTGAGCATTCCGATTGTAACTATAGTACAGGTGCAAAGCGTAACCATCATGCTTTAGATCAGTGCTGTGATTGTGCAGATGCAGCCTGATTCTGATGTCAATGAAGGAGGGAGTCTCATCCAGTTTAATTTTGGAATCAATTCAGTTTTTAACACCTAATATCCAATCCAACATATAGAGTGCAGTGACAAATTGTTCAGGTTTCACAAAATTATAAAATTATAATAAATTGTTCAGGTTTCACAACATTATAAAATTGTTATTGCACGTTAAATCTGGTCGCAACATTGTAGTAACTGCTTTGAAATAACAAAATACACGCCTTTAGTCCTCTTTTGTCACCAGCCACATCACCACCACTTTCTGCTTTCTGCAGAGACTAACGTCCGCAACTGCCTGGTTAACTAGTCCCTTCCCACCCAATCCACCCCCTCCCCAGGTACTTTCCCCTGCAAACGCAGGAGATGCAACACCTATCCCTATAACTCCTCCCTTTACTCCATCCAAGGACCCCAACAGTCTTTTCAAGTGAGGCAGAGCTTCACTTGCACCTCCTCCAACCTCATCTACTGTATCCGCTGTTCCAGGTGTGGCCTCCTAAAAATCGGCGAGACTAAGGACAGGCTCAGCGATTGTTTTGCTAAACACCTCCACTCAGTCCGCCTAAACCTACCTGATCTCCCGGTTGTTAAACACTTTACCTCCCCCTCCCATTTCCACACTGACCTTTCTGTCCTGGGCTTTCTCCATTGTCAGAGTGAGGCCCAGTGCAATTTGGAGGAACAGCACTTCATATTTTGCTTGGGCAGCTTACACCCCAGCGGTTTAAAAATTTACTTCTCTAACCTCAAGTAACCCTTGCTTTCCCTCTCTCTCCATCCTCCCCTTCCAAAGTTCTCCAACCAGTCTGACTGCCCCTCTGATTGCATTGTATCTCTGTCTGCTTTGTTGTCACCTTCTCTGAGCTAACAGTTGTCTATTCTATATTTTCCTTGAGCATCGTTTGATCTCTTACACTTCCTTATCTCTGAAACTCCCTCTCCCAGTCAGAAGAAGTGTCTTGACCCGAAATGTTACCCATTCTTTCTATCCAGAGATGCTGCCTGCCCCGCTGAGATACTCCAGCATTTTGTATCTATTTACAGCATCTACAGTTTCTTGTGTCAATATGTCAGCATCCATTCTTTGATCCTGATACTCCCTATGTAACAGCACGGTATATTCACAACATCTGTGTGACTTAAAAAAAAAATATCGATACAGTTAAAGCAATTTGAAGAGTAAAAGCCTTAGAATTTACTTATTATTATCTTTTAATTTATCTTTATTGAAATGTATATTGCAAATTTCTGTGGGCAACAATTGTTCCATGGCATTTTATACATCTGCTTTCGATATATCTTGTCAGAAGGAAAATCATGTTATGTGGTAGGTGGGTATGCTTGATAGTTATAGCTCTTACTGTCTAATTAGCAGACACAAATTCACAGCATTTTAAATATTAAATATCAATGCACCAACAGTACCCCGAGTTGTTCAGAGTAAGTGGAACTAATATATTTATGTACAACGATTGGCATGGACATATAAGCCAAAGAGTTGGTTTCTGTGCTGCATGATTCCATAACTTTATTGATCATGCCTTATTGGACATATTAACTAATGATTACAGCACATGCATGCCAAAACAGAAAGTGAGTCAATCATGACAATCACTTCTTACATTAATCCTACCTCGTTTCAGCTAGAGCAAAGCTACATTACTTAATTAAGCCTTTCTTTCAAAGTACTATTACAAGATATTGCACATCCTAAATTAAGTGCAGTGGGATGTGACATTGATGAATACCAAGTTGCTGTTACAATTACACAACATTGGAAATTGCTTCCTCATTCTGTTTTAAGGTTCCTATAATCATGGAACCAACAATTTGTCAGTCAGTATGACAACAACGAACTGATGAATTTAACTGAGTGTTGAAAACAGCTGTTATATAAACTTTAATCATTGTCTGTTAAACTAAGCTAAATGCTTATGTATTTCAAGATTATATTTTGAAATCTGTTTACCTCAGTTTGTATTCTTAAATTGTTATTTCATTTGCCATGTCATAGTTAAAGTCATTGAGACTAATGTGCTTGTACAAATATGTTACAATGTTAATCAAAGTTATAAAAAAAACAAAATGAAATGATGAGCTATGGAGTGGTTTTAAGTCTCAACAAATATAACAGATTATTCAAATCCATTTAGACATGCTGGGTGTAGAAACCAACAGTCTCTGAATATTTGTTAATGCTTTTCAACACTCAACAAGATAAGATTTGTTTTTTTTTAAAGTTAGAAATAGGATGCTTTTATTAGTGATACTTCAGTCTTGATATGTGGCTCCTTTAATTTAAAAAAAAAAATGATATAAAAGCTCTAATAGTGAATGGAAATATAATTGCTCCATGTTATTCATTACAGCAATGATGAATGATTTATGTCAGAACATGGAGCTCATCACTGAAAACAGCTCCACATCTCCCTTTCCAACATAAAATATGCTCATTATCAGTGGTGGGTACATATTATCAATGCTCATTATCAATTTAGGAAACATTTTTCTTTAACGTGTGTCTCATTCAATCAATCTGAATGCTTATTTAATTTAATTTATCTATCGACGATGACATATGACTGTTACCCATCTGCACCCAAAATTAACCACATAAATCAGGATGTCCTCTTACATGGTTAAAAATAGTTATACTAAATACTTAAGCATTCTGTCACAAAATTAAATCTAATGCAACACTCTTATTCTTAAGCACTTCAAGATGATGAAGCCACAAGTAGATAAAATCAGGGATTCACGAGCCATAAGCTGTCAACTGCCCATGAGATAAATACTTGATCTCAACTTTGATACTCAGGGAAGTTATTGGGCTGAAATTAAACACTTACCTACTACCAACAATGAGGGAGTGTCACATTGGCTGTATCACACACCTCCTAGTGGAGATATTCTGAGCAACATTGAAAAATTCTGAGACAAAAATGCACAGCTTCTTTTTGGACAACTTTAAATAAACTCTATTTATTTCTTAATAATTAATGATTAAATCACAATGCTTGTAGAGAAAGGTACAGAACTATAGATAAAATAACGCAGATTAAAAAGTTGACATTGTCTTCCCTGTAATGTACAATAGTCTTGATAGCCCTCCTGCAACCTATTTATTTACTTAAATCTTAACAGATGTTTTTTCATTTATATAAGATGCCACTGTCATCTTTGTTAGGTGAATAAGCACTTAATAGGTGAATAATCATGCTTAAGTAGTTATAAAAGCGCAATGAATTAATAACTTGACCTGGGGAACCTCACGATATAAGCAAGGGCTGCTTCTGCACTAAAAACCACAACGGAATTGAGTTATATTTGCATCAGTTTTCATTGTAATAACTTAATTAAACCCCAAAGACATTGAGATTTGCCCATAAAACTTTGAAGTGAAAAGTGCTTAAGAAAAGCAGTGTACAGCTGTTAGCAGCACACAGGGGACAATTTACTGTACCATGGATTGATTTTTTTCCCTTTAACAGCTGAAATTGCTGAATGTACATCAAACAGGTAATTTAAGTGTCTCTTACAACATTATTACATTACTAAAACCTTAGTATTGTCAGCTCTCTCAATCTCCTTTTCATTACACTGGCACAATGAAAAAATAGGTTTTCAGATATGTGCCAGGTCAATGCAATCAATCTGCAGTCTCTGCTAGCCATTAATAAACACAGAGCCACAAAGTGCTTAATGAGGAACAGCAGACCAGGAAATACTAAGGTCTGTGGTCACTGTTATTCCGGGGCAATATTACCTCCAGATTTACCCTCTATAATCTGCTTTTGTACTATAGCTGTTCCTCATGCGTGGCTCCAATAAAACCATTATTTAACAGCCCAGCTTTTCCACGAATGCTATAGATATTACGTAAATGATAACATTTTGTTTTCTCAATTTACATAAAAACAGATTAAAATGTATTCAGGACGAAACCGAAAATACTCTAAAGACGACGATGGGCTTTGTTTTGGTGGGTGAAATTAAAATCGCAATAATAGCTTGGATATCATGGCATAAAATTTCGCAAAGAAAGTCTAATGATGAATACTTCGATATGAATACGCGAGGTATTTGCATAATTAAAGTATCATTCGTCTAAATTAAGGCTATGCGCAACTGCTTAATCTTAACGAAAATAACACTCTTGAGCAAAGGAAAGCCGAGCTAAAAAGGGAAATAATTTTAAAAATCGATTTTCTCACGTTTAAAGTGATGTTAGAGGTTTGACAATTTCTATGATTGTTTTGTGCTAATCTTCTATCTGCAATTCTCCGTTTACGAAACCAGAAACGACGTCATGTTTCTGATAAGGTAAAGTCTTTATTTTATTTTGTTTTCGAATAGCAATTAATATGTTATTTGCTTTAAAAAAAAATAAAACAGTATTTGATGTTTACAAGTGAGGCCACTTCACCTCAATGAAAATAATAAAAATAAAACGCCCACACACCGCGAACAGAGCCAAACGTGTACTTATTGTGCTGAAATACCATTCAGGCGATTACATTAAAGGTGGGAATAACAACTGGTGGAAACGAATAAACGAAAGTGATACTTGGAAAAGGACCGCTGTAAATTTTCTGCTTGCTGCATATGGACAGCTAAGGAGGAACTGATGGAGATTTATTGGAAACATTGTCCACCCAGAGACGGAGCAACCTCTCAAATCCCGGCTTGCTCACAACCCTCAAACGGAGAAATTGAGAGGGTGAGTGTTTCATTTCCAATTTTTTCTCTCTCTCTACTCTTAACGCTTGTGTCACTGTTTACAAACTGCATTCCTCGGCACTCCATGTAAAGATGCGTACACCGGCGTTGAAGTGGCAAAAGTATCCAGTTACTTTCACTGCTGTCACATAGGACTCCTGCCTGCCATCCACTGCAAAGCACCGATGCCCATCAGAACAGATTAAACCCCAGTGCAACATCTGAGTGCAGTGAAAGGAATAGAAGATGAGGTTGTATGTCAGAAAGGAGAGAGTGGAGAAGAAAAATAAACGAACATGCAACGTTGTTTATCATATGCATTATGAACAATAACGATAAAGAGAACCTACATTGAGTGCTGGGCTTCTGTTGCCAGTCCCCGTGTGTCAATCCATTGAAGCAGGCAGTCAGAGCTTTCTCTTGGAGCATGCAAGAAGACGGGCTCGGAGTGTAGAAATCCAGCATTTGCCCAGGGCTGACTGCGAGAACGTCCATGCAGTCGAACATGACGAGAGGCTGGAGCCCACAACCTGCGAAGCCAAAGAGGTCTCTCCTCTCTCTCTAGGTGTGGGGAAATTTGCAAAAGAAAAAGTTGTCCGAACTCCCATCAAAACTCTGCCCTTATATTTTGTTTCTTTTTCCTCCCCTCTTTTTCTTGGCACGTCAAGCTGTTTTCCCAAAGGCAGAATCATGAATTATGACAGACAACACGGCTAAAAGCCTGTCACTGATCCAAATGATCATTTGCCATTTTCACCCCCAAGGCAGTTTGTGGCGCTCGACTCGAACAAGAGGGGTGTCGCTGGTGGGTGTCGAGAGGAAGAGTCAGATGCTCGGCTCCGGCCCCCTCCGCTCGGCCGACGCCCACCGCTCTCCGGCCGGGTGCTGCGCTCAGGTCGCCCGATGCCCGGCCCGAATTTAACCCGCCGCCCCCACCAACTCCGCGGCCGCCACCTAACCCCCGTTCCACCCCTCTCGGTTTGCCAGAAGTGGCTCGTCCTGCCTTTGCCCGTCTTTACTTCCTACTCCTTGTGTCAACCCAGCCCTGGTGAAAAGATTGCATTGCCTAATGTATGCAAGTGAACTTTCTCTGAACCCCAGCCAAGGCTGCTAACCTTCAAATGACCCAGCCTGCCTGACATCACCAGCTCCCAGGATTCCCACAGCACTCCGGAGCCGCACAAGCCCCGAGCAAGCGAGAGGCAGGCGAGCGGGGCGGGCGTGCGAACTGGGCGGGCGGACAGACACACGGGCGCAGGCTGCAGAGGATAAGAAGCAAGGCAACAGTCCAGCGAGGGGGACAGACACACAAATCCCACCACAGAAGAGATGCTACCCTGGAAATGCAATTGTATGTGCCCCGCAACCTCGGGCGCGCAAAAACGTACAGCGTTTGCTCTTGATTTTTGTTTTGGTACCCCAGCGATTTGGGGAGAAAATTAAAGACACTCCTAGTGAAATCTAATTTCAAAAGAAAACCCAGGCCTATTAATATTAATCATGATACATTCACTTGAACTGCTGTTTTCTATTGGTGAGTTTGATGTTTTATTTGACAATGCGTGGGTAAATTTATTCCACAAAGTAATGAAGGTAAATTGTCATCGAAAATAACGTGACAGTTGTTTTAGGTACCCAGTTTCTGGTATTGCGGTGGATCAATTAAACCCAAATCAAAACTATCTTGGATCATATTTTAACACATTCTGGCAGACCAATTTGAATTTTACATGCCTTTCCGTAACATAGTGGAAATGCTACCTGCAAATACAAACTTTTACCGAATATTAACTAGAAGTAAAGATGCCAAAAATGAGCCATCACTGGCATCTGTATACCTTCACAAGAATAAAATCAACCAGCGTCACTTACCGCTCAAAGTAAAAATTATTTTGACAACTAATTGCTTGAATGTTTTGACCATTAAGAGAAGGGATGGAAAAATGACATCACTTTGGAGAAAGTAGATGTAATAGGAGCGAGTTTTCCCACCTGCATGCAAACATTGTACATGCATCATAACCAAACGGTGAATGGACAAATTCAATGCTATTATTCCCCATCCATTTCCCGTGAGCAAACATTAAAGCAGAGTCAAATGGTAATTGATGAGTGATGTCCATTTGTTGTTAAAGTGGGGACAATGCCAGCCCAGCATTCTACAGCCGGGATAATAAATGTCTCTGAGACCCTGTCGCTTTGCTGCCTGCTGCAAAACAGAAATGCCTTCATGTCATTTGCTTGAGATTTAAAAGAAGGAACAAGAAAAACCTCTGTCACTCAAAGGCTTTCACTTCAAAGCATACTTTTTAGGTAAAATCGCAACCTTTAGTACCTGCATGCCACAGAGATACAGAATTACAGCACATCTTACTGATATGACCTGCACATAAAAGAACACAGGCTTTTCCACTTTACTTCATAACGGGGCTCATACTAATGAAACTCCCAAAGTGTTGAGACAACTGTGGAATTTAACAGTATCTTATACTCTTTTATAAATGCTGCTGTGACTTGCGAAATAAATTGATGAACAGTTGAAGAAATAGCCCTGCAATATGAAATCATTATATACAATGTTTTAAAATTTGGAATATCTATAATCTAAATCATTAATTTAGAATGAAAGGATGAATATGTTTGTAGGAATAATTAAACAGTTCACTGAAAATAAAACACAATTTTTACAAAGACTCCATAAGATAAAAAATTAGGCTGAACTGTCCAGATTTGATGAAAAGAACCAAGTCATTTGTTGCAGAAGAATTATTTTAAATCTGTTTGGCTCCATCATTTACTCATATAAAATTATTCTAAATAAATAATACAATAGATAAATGCACTATTCGATTTACATGGGCAGGCATTGGATCTACCCTGTCTGGGCTATTCTGTGGATCAAGTGGATGGAGAAAAAAACGATGGTTAATGATGAATTCATGAATAAATTGATTTTCATCAATTCCATTTCTCCACAACTATTCCACATGTGTGCGTTGATGAGGTTGAGGCGTCATTTGAGCATCATTTCAAAGGATCTAAACCAAGTAGTTGTTTGTTCATGTATAAATCTTGGCCTCCCCTCGCCACTGTAGGAAGCTTGCAAATGCACATCAGCAGGTCTGACTTCATTTTATCCCGAATAATTTAATTGTGTCACATATCTTCACAAAACAAAATCTGTATGTTGAATTTGGGAGGTGGTAATATATTCAGCTGACTTTCGACCAGCTCATCATACTTTTCATCATTCACATCCCTGCATTTTTCAGATCTTGCTTGTGGTGGGTGACTGGAGGTGAGGAATGAGACCTGAAACAACCACTTGGCTATTAGTCCAACAATTTTCCTCTAGGCTCAAGATCCAAAGCTGAAACAAAATAATGGTAGGTACCACTGCAACTTCCTTCTTTGAACCAAAGCAAGCAAAGCTGCCATAGCAGAAAGAGTGATGAGGCCTGATAAAATATTACTTTGATGCAACCCCAGGCAAGGGGCAGTGGCACAAGAGAAATAGGCTGAAAAGGAAAATTATGATGAAGATACATTTCACTGCCAGAATTTGTACTTTTCAGCTATTTCATAATGAATGTTCAAGTAATTTTATTTCCTCATTACAAATTGCTCACATTTGCTTGACAAGCCAATAGTATAATGACAAAAGAATCAATCCAAATTGGATCAAACTCTGGTGGTAATGCCATGCATTAATCCCATACTGCTGAAAACCATGGAACATGTTTTTCATATCTCTGGCCATCCAATCACATAAAACATAACCATAATTAAATATTATATTTGAATCAGCCTCAGACTACTGGTTGTCCTTTTTAAAAGACTACTGGATCTTGATTCTAAACCTTTTTCAACTACGTTTAATTTGATACAAAAGGTTATTTGCTATGCATTATACCAAATTAATACCTAGACATTAATTTGGAAATGCATGCATCTTAAAAACCCACAAAGCCAAAGGTATCAAAATTACAGGTTCCTTTTGCTCTTTAAACAAGTTCATGAATAGCATAGAGAACAGTTAGCTGTATGACTGCATATAAAAATGGGGTGTGTGATGTGCTGTTACAATTCCTATTAGAAATTGTTTCGAAACAAATAACACTTGGCATTTCAGCTCAACATATAAGTACAATTTTAATTTGACAATAGTTGTAATCCAAATGCTATTCCAGTAGGTGATATGTTTGATGACAATTCTCTCTTTCCATTACATCTGCCATCACATCACGATGGAGAGAGGGGGACAATAAAATGTCCCTATTTTCTCCCACACTTTTTTTATACCTTAAAACCTGTTTCCATTTTATTTGTTTTATTTGTAGGTCCCTTTTGTTTCAATTCCATGCTTGGCTGAGAATATTTGAAGGGCTTTTTCAGTATCAATTGCACAGATATCTGAAATCTTCAAGAACCAGCACACTTACCTAGAATATTCTAGGAGCTGTTCCCACTCTGCTGCCTTGATCCTTGTGATCCATGAAACACTGGTTGATATATGTTCACCACAGTAAAAACTCCAAGTAGATGTACACCCATGGCAAATATGGCGCACACTAAATTGGGGTGATATAATTCTCTAAAGAGTTTTAGTTACAGAACTGTTGGTTTGCATGCCCAGATTCAAAATCTTTACAGTGATAATTGTGCTTCATAACAAGAAACTGCAGGATTATGATAATGTAGGAATTAATGGCACCAATAACATGTAGAATTAACAGATCACATAGTGGCCTCCTCATACTGAAGTAACTAAATGCAGAGCAGATGATCACTCTGCAGAGCACCTGTGTCAGTCCGCAGAAGTAACCCTGGTTGCCTGCTTCTTTAATTCACCATTTACCTCCACTCTGATCTGTCTGTTGGGCCTGGCCAAGCTGGCCATCCACGAGTCACAGCGCCAGGTGGGAGAGGGCTCTGCCCGAGCCAGCTGCCTGCCCCTTTTCTGGGGTTACGTCCGCGCCCGGGTGGTACTAGAAAGGGACTACGTGCAGTCCACGGGCACCCTGGGGGATTTCCGGGACCGTTGGACTATGGTGGTGGATTCTGTTTCGTTTTATTGTGTTGTAAATACTATTTTTATATTTGAATAAATATTTTTGAAAATTAAATTTAAAAAAAAACAAAAAGCGGATCTGTCTGTGGCTTCCTGCATTATTACATGAGGCCTTAGGCAAGCTTGAGGAACAGCAACCCATCTTCCATCTGGATGCATGACAGCCTTCAAGACTCAATATCGAATTCTCTAACTCTTTCTTTCTTTCTGTCAAAATCAGAACTGGCCATTTCTGCCTGTCATCATTTCTGGCCCAGCTTTTCCTTTTTTTTTGCACGTTCTAGCTTGCAGGGTATGTCTCATCAATCTTGACATTAGCAATACATGACAACAAAGTTTACTCTGATTCTAACTGTTACTTAACTCACATTTAGTAATTTGGTCTCACTTTATCAGAGCCGTTCTCCTTGTTCTACCCATCCCTCCACCACCTTCTGCTACATAAAACAAACCTGTTTTCTCACTTTACCACTTGTAACGAAGAGTCCAGGATCTGAAACATTAATTATTTCATTTTGCAGATGCTGTCTGCCTTTGAATATTTCCAGCTTTTTCTGTTTATATTTCAGATTTCCAGCATTTGCATATACTGGCAGAATTATTTATGATGTAACCAACAATGCAAATTGAGAGAAGAAGCATGGAAAAGCAGATGCTGGTCTACAAAAAAAGACACAATGTGCTGGAGTGACTTAGCGGGTCATGCTGAGAAGATGGTTTGGGTCGGGATCCTTTGACATTTCAGCCTGAAGTCATTCAATATGTTTCTTAGCTAAGGCTGATTAATCTGACTGTAGTAATATAAAATAGTGATTCTCCAGAATGAAGTTGCTTGGATAAATAATAAATACTAGACTGAGTGGGACCCATTGGGTCTCATGTTCACACTGGAGGGCTTGTCTCCCAACATAATATTCCACCTCTCCACCAATTCCAATATTGGTGGCCAGTGGGAGGGGGTGGGGTCTTTCTGGAACACTAGTATGGGTGTTGTGGGCTGAAGGAACTGGTTTCCAGAGGGCTAGTATGGACATTGTGGGCTGAAGGAACTGGTTTCCAGAGGGCTAGTATGGACATTGTGGGCCAAATGGATTCTCGGACTGGCAGCTCAGTCACTCAGGCCTGGTGTGCTGGCAGCTCAGCCACTCAGGCCTGGTGGGCTGGCAGCTCAGTCACTCAGGCCTGGTGGGCTGGTAGCTCAGTCACTCAGCCCTGGTGGGCTGGCAGCTCAGTCACTCAGGCCTGGTGGGCTGGCAGCTCAGTCACTCAATGCTTGCAGGGGGAATACTTACTGATGGGCTGAAGGGACTCAACATGGGCTAGTACAAGCCTGATGGGCCAAAGGGGCTCTTTTAAAAAAGGAGTGAAATCTCAGTGAGGGGCACTTTTTCTGGACTTTTCCTGGCCTGGCACAGGCCTTTTGGTCCAAAATGCTCCTCCTGGGCTAATATGGGCATTTTTGGCAAAAGGGACTGGTTTCTCAGCTAAATAGGGGCCTTGTGGGTCGAAATTAGTGGTCTCAGGCAGGCCAAACAACTAATTTCATTTCCATTTCCATTTCAAGCACAGGGCAGGCCAAACAACTAATTTCATTTTCATTTCATTTCATTTCTATTTCCATTGCAGTTTTAAGCACAGGGCAGGCCAATCAAATCATTGCATTTTCATTTCATTTTGTTTTCCATTGCAGTTTCCATCATAGGGCAGGCCAAACAACCCATTGCATTTTCATTTCCATTTCCATTTCCATTTCCATTTCAAGCACATGGCAGGCCAAACAGCTCATTGCGTTTTCATTTCATTTCCATTTCCAATGCAGTTTCTAGCACAGGGCAGGCCAAACAGCTCATTGCATTTTCATTTCATTTCCATTTCCATTGCAGATTCCAACACAGGGCAGGCCAAACTGCTCATTACATTTTCATTTCCATTTCCATATCCATTGCAGTCTCCAGCACAGGGCAAGCCAAACAGCTCATTGCATTTTCATTTATATTTCCATTTCCGTTTCAAGCACAGGGCAGGCCAAACAGCTCATTGCATTTTCATTTCATTTCCATTTCCAATGCAGTTTCCAGCACAGGGCAGGCCAAACAGCTCACTGCATTTTCATTTCATTTCCATTTCCATTGCAGTTTCCAGCACAGGATAGGTCAAACAGCTCATTGCATTTTCATTTCATTTCCATTTCCATTGCAGTTTCCAGCACAGGGCAGGCCAAACAGTTCATTGCATTTTCATTTCATTTCCATTTCCATTGCAATTTCAAGCACAGGGCAGGCCAAACAACTGATTTCATTTTCATTAAGGGCTAACAAATCATTTATTGCAAGTACATTGCAGACTCACATTTCAGTTGATTCACAGCTTGGAATCACAGTTGTGGCCTCTCCCTCACGATCTTCCAGAGTGACTGACTCACGACCAGGCATCTGGGGTTTTATAGTCCTGCCCCCCCCTCCAGAAGAGGCGTTACCTTCATCATGGTAATTGACAGGCAATCAGCTGATTTCAAGATTTTTTAAACACTCATAACTTTTTTGTTTTTAATCGATCGGAAAAATCCTCAGGGCTGCCTCAGCGGAGGAGGACTGAGTAAGATGGCCAAAAATCATAGTGATGTAGGGTAGCGTTTTTTCTAAAATCAATATACAGCACAGGAAGAGGTCAAGATGAGACTTTTAGTTATATAGATTTTATTAGTACATTTTATATAAATTGAATTGTTTGATACCATTTGTCACACGCATAAATGTCAGGAATTCATTTATTGCTTTGCCGGATTACTAGAACTAGAGTTATAGTGAATTAGAATAGTTTCCTAAATGTAATATTTTTATGATGATGTTATGTTATACAGAAAGAACAAAGTTTTAGCCAATTAGCACAGTTGAGACTGATTGGAGTATGGAACTGTTCCTCCAGATCTTGGAATACTGCAGCAACCACACCCTCTGTATTTCCAGAAAACCTCCAAAAGCTGCACAGTTCATCTGAGTGAAATTGGACCACCCACTCACAAGCAAGACTGAAGGGAGATATTAATGTTGACCTTTTTTAACATTCACCTGCGGAGATGACTAGCTCTAAGTCTTGTACAAATGTATAACTGCAAATAGAAAGTCCATAAATCCAGCTGACCTGACTGGCAATTGCTAGAACTAGAATTCGGAATGCAAATCCTTGCAGAAATTAGTTATTGGACCCATCCCCAAACCTAGCAGACAATAATAGAGTTAAGATAAACTTTCAAGTTCCTAAACCTAATTATATGCCTACTCAACTTGCAATCTGTGACGCATAGTGTTGACACCAAAGATCCTATCACGAGCAAGATAGTCCACTCGACGAAAATGACGTAGTACAGTCATGGGTAGATTCATGGGTAATTTAAGGCCCCATTTCCATAACCGGTTTCCTTCTCCGCACCAAATATCCCATAGGATAATAGTGCAGAGATGGAAGCCGGTTACGGAAACATCCTCGTAAAAATAAAAGTTATTTGGTAAAAATCTTCTCCTTTTCAGAATTTTAATTTTTTAACACAAACTGATCCCCTGCAACGTTGAATACACCGTGAGTCGGGTCGGGTCCGGTTACGGAAATGGATAAAAAAGAGGCCCACGTTCCATTCCGTTGCGTACTACACATCAACCCATTGCATTTAGCAGGAATGGTCTATCTTGCTTTGCAATAGGATCTTTGGTTGACACTGCCCAGTGGTTTACACAAATCCGTGCTTTAGCATAAATGGCAGATGTTATGCCCCCTGGTCACTACAACTGTTGCTGAAGTGCTGAAATCTGATATTAAGGTCTTTCTTGATATTAAGGTCTTCCTGGCTGTGATTACTTTCATAATTTGAAACCCTCACGTCCACCTTTTGGAAAAAATAGTTGTCATATACCAACTATTTCTGCCAACATGAATGGGCCAATTGCCCAATCTGTTCGTTAATTTGCATAAGTGTAATTATTGCAGTTGAGATTTTATTGTTCATTTTAACTGTGCAGTGTACTGAAATATGTAATGTTGATTGTTAGATGTTGCAGCAGACTATTTTTTAATGCATCTGAATAACTGAAACTACATTTATTTTTATACCAACACTTTTTTTTTAAATTGAGTGATTTTCAATCCTAATAAATGTTGCTTCTAAATGCAGAATCACTTTTCATCTGATTCATATCACCCAATAAATTGATTTATCTTAAATCATAAACAAATGCAATAACTTTCCTGTCAAAAGATATTCTTTTTATAGTCATGGAGCCGTACAGAGTGGAAACAGGCCCTTCGGCCCAACAAGCCCAAGCCGAACAATGTGCTCCAATACACGTCCCACCTGCCTGCTTTTAGCCCATATCCCTCTAAACCTGTCTTAACCGTGTATCTGCCTAAATGTTTCTTAATGACCTATGTCCTCTGGTTCTTGATTCCCCTACTCTGGGCAAAAGACTGCATTTAACTAATCTATTCCTCTCATGATTTTTGTACACCTCTATAAGATCACCCCTCATCCTCTTGTACGCTGAGGAATGGAGCCCCAGCCTGCTCAACCTCTCCTTATAGCACAGTCCCTCGAGTCCTGGTAATATCCTGGTAAACCTTCTGTGAACTCTTTCAAGCTTGACACATCTTTTCCATAACATTGTGATCAAAACTGACATAATACTGAAATATGGGCTCACCAACTTCTTATATAACTGTAACATGACCTCTCAACTATACTTAATACTCTGATGAAGGCCACTGGGCCGAAAGCCTTCTTGATCACCCTATCCACATCTGACATCACTTTCAAGGAACTAGGCACCTGCATTTCTGGATCCCTCTGCTCCACAACATCCCCCAGAGACCTATCATTCACAGTATAGGTCTTGCCCGTGTTAGACTCGCAAAATACAATACTTCACATTTCTCTGTATTACATTCCATTCACAATAGTTGATTCAAAAATGCAAAGTTAGATTGCATTTTTTCAGGGAAATGGAACTCTAGGTCTATGCATTGTCCTGATCTCTTAGTTTTGTGATTTTTTTAATTATTGCTTCTTTCATCCTGTAACTGCCACATTATACTTAGGATCATCATGGAGGGAATCATATTATATGTCTGCTTTACATTTCAGCTTTTAACAATAAAAATGTATCAAATATGAAATCTGTATATTTTCTGTTTTTCTGTTGATATGGCAGACATTTATTGTTTCAATAGGTCTTGTGTGTATCTTTTAATTACATGCCAGTCAAAATGATCTAATAACTATTTAAAAGATCTAGCAATGCTATATTTTTCTATATATTAAAAAATGAGGAACAACAACTATCTCCATCAACCTCGCATAATGCCAAGCAATGCCACAGTCGGAGAATCATACTGCTCACAATTTGACATGACCAATTCCAAAATAATATGTACAGATTTTCATATTGTATTTTCTTTTTTTTAAATAATATTTTTATTAGAGACAGGTACATATATTGAAAACATTTTAAGGAACTTGAGGCAACATTTTCACACTGAGGATTTGGAACAAGCTGTCAGAGGAGGCAGTTGAGGCAGGTACTATAAAAACATGTAAACAACATTTGGACAGGTACATGGAGGAAAAGTTCTAAGAGATATGTCAAAAGCAGGCAAATAGAACTAAAGTAGATGGACATCTTGGTCAGCATTGATGAGAAGGGCAGAAGGGCCTGTTTCCATGCTGTATGACTCGCGATTAATAATTCCTGAACATTAGCATCATTATCAACTTTGTAGTCCCATCATTATTTGGTGATTAATGAGCCTCGGTATTGACAATTCAGAGCTATAGTGCAGTGGTGGGCACACATTCCACTGTTGGATTGAACAGGGATTGCAACATTTACCTACATGGGAAAGTAAATTGTGGAAGGTTATTCCATTCAGGTGATGCTAAATATGTCTTGGCAGCAAAAGGCATTCACAGAATCCTACAGTAGTAACATGCACTGGTTCTCTCAATCACTCGGGATTCAGACCAGACCAGATAAATGAAGTAGAAATAAATTATTTAAAAAAGGAAAAACGTAGCATCCCCTAAAATATATCATAAACTGAAATATATTTATTCTTTAGTGGCGATGTCAGAGCCATGGCATATTGTGATTTCATGTAGGTCAGTCATTTCATTCAATCAGATGTTGCAGATTAACGAGATGACATTGCTAAAAAAAAACTCTGAAGGATATGTTCTCCTTCACCAAGCTGTCTCTGTTCACGAATGTTTCAACACTCATCACTTACAATCCAGCACCCTTCACCATCTGCAAATCAAGTCAATATCCTTCCCATTGAGGTACCATAACCTTGACTCTTCCCCTTCTAAATTAAAAGGCATTGAGTAGATCTTGATGGTATCTTCAAATTTCATCAGACAAAAATGTTATTAAAAATGCTTGTGAACTGATAAATGCAAAAAATGAATATCATGTTCCTCCCAGCCCTGCCTGTATAACACCCTTCAATGTTTATGTATGTTTAATCTGATATTTTTCAGCATCTCCTTTCCCTGACTGTATTTACATGTATATTCACCAAGCCGTTAGTTGCTGTGAGTTACCACATTCAATAGAAGCACGTATAAGAGATATGGCTACAGAATTCTAGCTCCAACTCTCTCATTCTCATTCCTTTGAAACCATTAGCAGAACTGATGAAAATATTCTGTAGGGCTACAAAAAGCAATAACAATCTGTAACATTGTATTTTCCTGAAATGCACATAGTCAAAGGTAAACAAAGGTAAATCATTGTACCATGTTTATATTGAACCATTGCACTACCTACTATGTTCACCTGATGTTTTCTAGAGAGAGTTAGATTTTGCTCTTAGGGCTAAAGGAATATGGTGAAAAAGCAGGAATGGGGTATTGATTTTGGATGATCATATTGAATGGTGGTGCAGGCTCGAAGGGCCGAATGGCCTACTCCTGCACCTATTTTCTATGTTTCTATATTTCTATGTTATTGTTCCCCAAGTTGGAGATGCTGGAAATGATACATGGTAATACAATAAAGTGTATGGGAAGTGGGTTAGATATACAAAGTGCTTATTATTCCTTAGAATGGAACATTGTGTTCCAATGCTGGTTCAATAGTGAAATGAACTGATGTACTTTTACCTATGGACCAGATTTTTTAAATGCGGTGAATTCTTATATAAAATAAAAACAATACATATTGGAAGTAAGGGACAGGCCATGCAGGATCTATGGAGAGAGAAACAGAGTTAACATTTCAGGTCAAAATCCTATGTAAGCAAGATGAAAAGCAGATACACGTGAAAGACTATAAAATGAGCTTTCAATTGACTTGTCCATAGCTTCTGCGTTACATGCTATGTGCAGTACCAGTTGCCCAACTCACTACAAACCCATCTTGCTTTATATGCTCCTGTGTACAGCACCCCTCAGCGACATCAATTATTTCTTCAGCCACATGTATTTATTAATTAAGAAAAATATGTCAGTAATTCTAAATCATTCTGAGGTCATTCATATAACCATATAACCATATGACAATTACAGCACGGAAACAGGCCCTCTCGGCCCTTCCAGTCCGTGCCGACCTATTGTTTTCCCCTAGTCCCATCTACCTGCACTCAGACCATTCCCTATCACGTCCATATACCTATCCACTTTACTTCCTTGCCGATAAATTCATCCATTCCTTGCCGATAAATTCAAAATTTCCAGTCCTACATGACATTACAATACCAGTTTCCACCCTGAATTTTGCTGCAACTTTATATGTTTTAAAAACTTGCTTCAGTAATAGTTTTGAGGCATTTTGACATTTTTTTCCACTCTATTAAAAGGTAGTGTATAAAAGGACAGCTTTGTTTTCCAGTGATTTAGATCATTAAACTCCACAAACAACATTGATCAGCCACCCTAATACTGAAAATAAATTGCTCTTTTGTTCCAGAATCTGCAATTAAAATAGATAAATGGAACAAATTGACGAGGCCTTGTAACAGTGTTTTAAGACAAAAAAATGGAAAAAAATTACTGCAGGTCTGCAATATGTCCTGTGTTCCAAGCCTGATTATGTTTTTTTTTTGTTTTGCAGGTTTGACTTTACCCATAACGAATGGGAAAGGTGAGATGTTTTAGTTCATCTTCTGCATTTGTTTACTTGACAGTTCACTTTGTGTGATTCACATTTAATTAGCTACAATTAATACAATATTGATTCCAATTTATTTTTGCTTCTGGACATAAGGTTAAGTCAGTTTTCTATTGCCATACAATGGTATTACACTAAGAAAGAAAACATTATTTTCCAGACAGAAATCACACTGCTCCAAATTTGCACAAATAGTTCAGGTTTTGAGCACCATCCCTGCAGTTGCAACAACAAATAACTCTCCAGTTCAATCTCAATTATATCACATTTGGGACTTCCTCAGAGAACTGAGAAAAAAACTCCAATGCTGCACCATTTGAAATATTTTAACCATATTTTCTGTACGAAAGTAAATATTTACTTAGTGTGAGAAATGTGCATTTATACCTGCCTACCAAAAAAGTATAAAATGTATAAAGATTGTTTATTAGTCCAGTTTCTAGCATCTGTAGTCCCTTGTGTCTCCAATAATGTAGTAGTGATGTAAAGAAACAAGTATGTATATTTCTCCTGTGACTACTATACCGTAAGAACTTATCAGCATACCTCATTATTTTATTGGCTTCTAATGTACTTCAATTCCAATGGTATCTTGGATGTATACCAGTTAGTCTGTTGCTTAATAACTTGAATAAAATACATCCCATATATTTTGCATTGTAAGACATAGAACTAACCTGAAGCAAAAAGTAACTGCAGATGCTGATTTACAAACAAAGGTGCAAAGTGCTGGAGTAACTCCGTGGGTTAGGCAGCATCTATGGAGAACATGGATAAGTGATGTTTCAGGTCAGGACCCTTTTTCAGACTCAAACCAACCTGAATCAGCCAGACCCCAAATAAAACCACTATCTACCATATGTCTTTGAATGTATCTATAAAGTACAACAGAACTAAGATAAATAATTAAGGACAATGTTATTTACCACTGTGAAAATGTGTCCATTTATTTCCTAAATGAATATAGCCAATGTTAAATTGGAAGCAACAAGGATCCCTGTCAATGGAGTTCTTTCCAAAAAGCCAGATCAGCTCCTGACATTTGCTATCATAAATTGAAGTCTGAACAAGTAAGCATTGGCTTCCATGACAGCCCGAACCACCAGGGATGGCAGCCAGAGTTAACTACATAAATGTAAACTTATTTTTTCAAGCTTTTTGGGGACTGAGAGAAAAGGAATACATGTCCACAATGAAACTTGGAGCTTCCCCCGTGCTGAGGTGCGCACTGATTAGAGTTCTCGTTCTTGAAAATGTACTAGAAAGGAGCAGTTCTCCCAACTGTGATGACCTACTGCACAATTAATGACTCTTTTCTAAGTGTTGTCTGCAAGCAACATGCTAAAGAGCGTTGGCTGTTAAATTGCCAAGAGTTGCGTGATAGTTTGTTAAAATAGGCCAGTTGTTCCTTTTGCTACGTACTTGCCTGTGATTAGTTCCATCAATTGAGCAATTACTAATTTTGTCAAATCTCCTGAGCTAATTTGTATCATACAACATAAACATTGAGTGCAAGAAATCAATCAGACTTACTTGATAGTAACATGGTGATGTTTCCTTCCGTTTTCAGTGACTATTTCTTCAAGATGAAACTGAAAGTTTCCCTAAAATCACCACCAACCTAAGGTATTGTGACAAAATATCCAGAGGAATGTCATCAAACCGGACTGACCAGGAGCAAAACTCTGCTTCCTGGTCTATTTTATGATGAATAATTAAACATTCACTTTGGCGCTGACATCCATTTGGGGAAGCCGTGAGGCTCTTGCAGGTTCAAAATGGTATCAGTATTTCACGTGATTATTTGAGAGATTAAATTGAACCAGGCATAATGTTATTGATGGATCATCCACTGGAAGATCGGTGATAGTGGAGAGGTCGGTGCGGCGGTCGACCAGGGTGCCGACGGACGGACGAGGACAGACCACGTGGGAGTGAGGACGCTCCCTGTGGGAGGAACAAAGAAGGGCCGGCGTGGGGACCACCGTGTGGGGGAGGGAGAACAATGGAGGATCTGGCGTGGGGGGACTGCGGGGAGGGGGGGGGGGGGGGAAACAAAGGAGGACCTGGAGCAGGATACTTTGTTAGCGCCCTTTATGTGGCAACTATTGCATACCTGTGTATGCAAGCAAATAATTTCACTGTGACTTGTCACATGTGACAATAAAGTATTCATTCATTGATTCATTTAAGTATGCAGTGTCCAGCAGTCAAGAAAGACCCAGCAACCAACTGTCTTATGAGAGCAAACAAATAATGATAATAGTAGTGATACAAGAAACAGCAGATGCTTACATTTTGATTAAAACACAAAGAGCTAGAGTAACCAGCAGGTCAGGCAATATCTGAGGAAAAAAATGGATAGACGTTGTTTTGTGTTAGGATGCTTCTTTAGTCTTCAGTCTGAAGCCAAAATGTTACTTATCGATTCTTTCTACAGATACTGCCCGACCCACTGAGTTGTTCCTGGTAATAATAATGCCCGCTTCTTGATGCCACAGACTGCATCCCTCTTGGTGGTTGAAAATCAACAGCAGGTGCTCAAATCCTCCATAAAATTAATAAATGAAACATCCCTGAACCTTTGGTTGGTGTGTGAGCGGAGACAGAGATTCATACTCAGAGGCTGATACATTATCAACCATGATAACTTTATTTTGTGCTAGTATACAGTTACAGCAGCAAGACAAAGCGTTGTCAAAAAGTTAGAAGATTGAGCTGCTGTTGAAATCTCTTATGAGACAACCAAACTCAGGTGGGCTCCATGCAATTAATGAGAGCCACACAAAAGCAATGAGCCAATGTTCCCACTGTCTAGAATTGTATTTGGCACTGTCTCATTTCTTTGCACAGTCTTCTTTGTTTTAGAAATGTTGTGTAATTTTTTGTCTAATTTATATACAACTTATATTTTGCTGTGTTTATCTGAGTCCAAGTGCATGTGATGCTGCTGTGAGGAAGATTTCCATTGTACCTGTACCTCATGGTACAATAAACTAGACTTCACGAGTTGTTAGGCAAGTAATCTGATCACACAATGCATGAGCATTAGGATTGGTTAAAGTCACAAAAAATCAGTTACCACAGCTTTGGGTGGGACAGTGGTGTAGCCATTGGGTCCTGACCATCATGCTCTATTTGTGGAACATGCATTCTCTCCTTGTGACTGTGTAAGGTTCCTCTGGGAGCCTCACTTCATGCCATATCGTAGTACATACTATTTTGTATGTACTACGATGGTATTGCAAATTACTCCAAGTGTAGGTGGGAGGAAACTGCCATAGAGTCTGTGGGAAAAGTCATAGTTATACATCATGGAAACACGTTTTTTGACTCCCCAAGTCATTAAGGATCACAAAGCATAAATTTACTCTAATCTAATTTTATTCTCCTCAACTCCCCCCATGGATTCTATCACTCACTGGAGGCTATTTGCAGTGGCTAATTAACCTACCGCTCGCTTGTCTTTGAGAAATGGGGGGAAACTGAAGCACACGGTCACCGACAGAACCCAAAGTCAAGAATAAACCTAAATACGCAGAGCTGTGTGGTAGCATGTCCAATAGCTGTGCCTCTGTGCAACTTCAGTGCAAATTCTACACAAACAATTAGTGTTGTAAGAGAGCATAGCCTGCAGGCAAATAGGTGGGAACATGAATTTGATGGGATTACTCTGAAAGCAAGAATAGGCTGAATATGGTGAATGGCTTTCTTGTATGTCATGAAGCTAGTTGGAGAATTTTGGCAGAAAGTCATTTTACACACATTAACCAAGCCTTCTGCCCAAGTTACAGTGTCTGATTGGAAGGGTCCCAGTGATAATTCAAATTAAATTTAACATGACTGGAAGTGCTATTGAACCAGAAAGTTAACACAGAACATGCTGAAAATATGCAGCAGGTAAGGCAGCATCTGGAGAGAGAAAAACAGGGTTATTGTCTCTGGTTATTTGACTCTGTCTCTATCCACATATGTGGCCTGCCTGACCTGTTGATCATGTATAGCATTTTCTGTTATTACTTTAGATTTACAAAGGTTTAAAGTTTAAAAAAAAAATAGATTTGTTTTATTAGATCAACGATTCACAGTGCATAAATTCAAATCCACCCTGGCAAGTTAAAAACACAATTGAAATTGGTTTCTTGTAAGCTATGTGAATGACTTTCAATGGCTTCAAGCCATCTAGTGATTAGCTATCAATGCAGCTTGGCCAATGTTACCAAGATCCCAAGAGCAAATAAAGTAATGGCCTGAAAGGGACAGAGGGACAGAGCCTTAAGGGACAGAGGTTTCGGGGTAACGTGAGGGGGAACTTCTTTACTCAGAGGGTGGTGGCTGTGTGGAATGAGCTTCCAGCAGAAGTGGTGGAGGCAGGATCGATTTTAACATTTAAGAGTAAAGTGGATAGGTATATGGACGTGAAGGGAATGGAGGGGTATGGTCTGAGTGCAGGTAGATGGGACTAGGGGAAAACAAATGGTCGGCACGGACTGGAAGGGCCGAGAGGGCCTGTTTCCGTGCTGTAATTGTTATATGGTTATATGGTTATATGGAAAGCTAATTGTTATTTAAACTGTCAAGATATAAGCTAGAATTGATATCTGTCTAGTGTGCTTCAACCAGAACTAAGATAGCCAGTTGACTTGCCAGCAAAATTCCATTGAACTAGTCTGAATCCACTTTTATTTCACTGCATAACTATCTTATTTATAATAAATAGATATCTTCTAATATGGATTTTAACATTTGAAATTATGTTAGAACTTTAGTATCATTTTGAATACATTTAAATGATCTTCTGACCAAGATTCAATTGCATCGCATTAACTTAAAACTTACAAATGAACAAGACACGACAAAGACCAGGAATACTGTAAGCTTGTTGACAAATTTGTATTTTCTCAACATGTCTCGACAGTGTCAGTACTTGTCACAGTCTTGTGTTGTTCAAATAGCTATCTCTAAGACTTTCAGAAAGTGTGTTGAAACAGGCCATTAATCATCTTACGAATTCTGCAAAGCACAGTTGGTATTTTCCAGAATAACAACAGCTGAAACTCAAATACTGATTGTAGTATGTTATAAAAATTGCTCTTTGAACCTCCTCCTTCATTACCATCATACTTACACTGGAGGCGAGATGAAGATTCTAGCACACCTCAACTAAGTCTGACTGTGAAGAGGGGCAATCTGGGTGGTCCTCAGTGCAGAGCCAAGTTATGTACATTCGAGCACACAGCATGTAGCAAGACATTCCCTGGAAGACAATGGTTACAAGCTTTTTTTAAATTTTAGATTTGTTTTATTAGACCAACAATTCACAGCGCTTAAATTCAAAGCCACCCTGGCAAGTTAAAAACATAATTGAAATTGTTTACTTGTTAGCTATGTGAATGACTTTCAATGGCCTCAAGCCACCCGGTCTGAAGAAGGGTCTTGACTCAAAAAGTCACCTATTCCTTCGCTCCATAGATGCTGCCTCACCCACTGAGTTTCTCCAGCATTTTTGTCTACCTTCCCTGTAAGACATGATGATTTAAGGCACCAGATCTGACCATGTTTCTGAAAGGCCTAATTCTTCCATGGGCTGGCTTATAGGGGGTTTGCACGTAAGGTCACTGGTTCATACGGCTTGACGCACGGAGCCACTCAATCCATCCGGAGGACATCCGTAACTTCCGGTATATGTTATTAATGCAAGAAACGCGTACTTTCCTACCTGTTAAAAACCGCCAAAATGTTGAATTTTTGCGCTATAAAAAATTGTGGAAGTCAGGGTAAGCGTGAGAGACACGTACCCAACTTCAGAATTCCAAAAGTGAAGCGAAATGAAGGTAAAGAGAAGCGAGAGCTGAAGGGACAACAACGGCTAAAGTGCTTGGCGAACATTGGCCGTGCAGATATCGGAATGGAAAATATTGGGAATTATCGCGTTTGCTCACTGCATTTCATCAAGTAAGGCATTATTTGTGTTTTTTCTTGATTCCTTTGGTATCTAAAAAGTCTCAGAAGTGATAAATCTGGCTGTAAATTTTGCTTCAGCGACGTTTTCTTTTTGTATGTAAAACCCACGAGCACCATGGGCAATTTTTAGATGCCAAAGGAAACAAGAAAAAACACAAATAATGCCTTAGTTGATGGAATGCAGTGAGCAAACGGACAATGTTCGCCAAGCACTGTGGCTGTTGTTGTCCCTTCAGCTCTCGCTTCTATCTACCGTCATTTCTCCTCACCTTTGGAATTCTGAAGTAGGCTAAATGTCTCTCACGCTTATCCCAATTTCCATAATTATTTACAGTGCAAAAGTTGACCATTTCGGCGGGTTTTAACGGGCCCGCTACGCTGGAAACAATGGTAAGTACTTACCTGCAGTTCATCGCATGTACTCCACTTGGCATAGCGTAGCAACAGTACGGGTCATGGGTCGTGACCCGACTGCCGTGAAACCTCCCTATAGCTTTGCACTCAACATTTACACTCAACATTTGCCTGCCTGCTCGAGGCTGGAGATTTATCTGTGGTGAGTGTGGAGCTGCTCAGAACAGCTAGCATATAGTTAACTGGTGAGGTCCAGCACACTGTCCAACCCATTGAATTGCTTTAACAACCAGGTCAGGCAAACAAATTAACAATTGATGAGTAAAAAAGACACAAAGTGCTAGGGTAACTCAGTGAGTCAGGCTGCATCCCTGGAGAACATGAATGACTTCTGAAGAGACTTCTGAAGAGACTTCTGAAGAAGGGTCACGATCTGAAATGTCACATATCACCTGTTCTCCAGAGATGCTGTCTGACCCACTGAGTAATTCCATGACTCTGCGTCTTTCTCCGTAAACCAGCATCTGCAGTTCCTTGCTTCAATATTTGATGCATCTTTGACATTCATCTATATTCATGAAGTATTAAAAATTGTAATAAAATTGTAAAACTGTACCTTATGGCAGGCTGCTCTAGATTCTAGAAGGTTGGAATTAAAAGATGTAAATTACCTATTTTCACCTTTCTTTTTGATAACCAATCCTCCACGTTCAATGTAAAGGTTTACTGTTCTTGGTTCATCGATGAAACTTTGCTGTCCACTTCAGGATATCATGAAGAAAACAATATGGGAAAACAACCCTGACGATCAAATGTGCTGAAGTTGGAATCCCGCAACATCCGCACAATTATGAACGTGGGTGCTGACACTTCTGCTCAGAATTACCAATATTTCAATGGAAAATGTAGGTTCTTTTTTATAGGTCTTGATGGTCTGCATAATACGTTTCCTTTACAACTATTAATTGTAGTGGTGTCCCTCTGCTTAATGCACCGTTCAACAGGCTTGCGAGTGATGTTTATCAATTATCAGCTGCCAAGCAGCAGCCAAATAAGCTCATTGAACAAAAGCCGATCATAGAGACGTTGCCACAATGTCAAATTATGGTAATGCTCAGGGAAAGCAGGCACTTACGTATTTTGTCAGCCAACGTCTTCTCCACTTTCCTCTTGAAACCTGCTCTATGTGCTCCTTCCTGATCAACATATTTGCTCTGTATTTGTGAATGGTATATTTATGTTACAGAAAGATAGTCACATTGTGAGAAGATTGTGGCCTCTGGAATCTTTTGAGGATGTGACAAGTAAAATGGACGAAGGGGTGCCAGTGGATTCAGAAATCCTTTGATATGGTCCTGCACTGGAGACTGGTGACTAAAGTTAGAGCACATGGTATTGGGGGTAGGGTGTTGACATGGATATAAAATTGGTTGGCAGACAGGAAGCAAAGAGTTGGAGTGAAGGGTCCTTTTCAGAATGGCAGGCAGTGGCGAGTGGAGTGCCGCAAGGCCCGGCGTTGGGGCCCCAATTGTTTACCATGTATATTAATGATTTGGAAGAGGGAATTAGGAGCAACACTAGCAGGTTTGCGGATGACACAAAGCTGGGTGGCAGTGTGAACTGTGAGGACGATGTTAGGAGGTTGCAGGGTGACCTGGACGGGTTGAGTGAGTGGGCAGGTGCGTGGCAGATGCAGTATAATATAGATAAATGTGAGGTTATCCACTTTGGCGGCAAAAACAAGGGGGCAGATTATTATCTCAATGGGGTTAGCTTAGGCAAGGGGGAGGTGCAGCGAGACCTGGGCGTCCTTGTACACCGGTCACTGAAAGTTGGCGTGCAGGTACAGCAGGCAGTGAAGAAAGCTAATGGAATGTTGGCCTTCATAACAAGAGAATTTCAGTATAGGAGTAAAGAGGTTCTTTTGTGGTTGTATAGGGCTCTGGTGAAACTACATCTGGACTATTGAGTCCAGTTTTTGTATATAAATTTGATGAAGGACATCCTTGTGATTGAGGCAGTGCAGCGTAGGTTCACGAGATTGATTCCTTGGATGGCGGGACCGTCATATGAGGAAAGATTGAAAAGACTAGGCTTGTATTCACTGGAGTTTAGAAGGATGAGGTGGGATCTTATAGAAACATATGAAATTATACAAGGACTAGACAAGCTAGATGCAGGAAAAATGTTCCCGATGTTGGGTGAGTCCAGAACCAGGGGCCACTTAGAATAAAGGAGAAGCCATTTAAGACTGAGATGAGAAAAAACATTTTCACCCAAAGAGTTGTGAATTTGTGGAATTCCATGCCACAGAGGGCAGTGGAGGCCAAGTTACTGGATGGATTTAAGAGAGAGTTGGATAGAGCTCTAGGGGTTAGTGGAATCAAGCAATATGGGGAGAAGGCAGGCACGGGTTATTGATTGGGGACGATCAGCCATGATCAGAATGAATGACGGTGTTGGCTCGAAGGGCCGAATGGCCTCCTCCTGCACCTATTTCCTATGTTTCTATGTTTCTAAGATGCCTGTGAAGTGTTGTGGACGTGATCTATTACACAACCTCTGGACTCAAGGTAATCCTGAAATCACTGAGAATCCCAGACCACTATTGTGCTGACTTCAGATACCCATAGAGAAAGTGATGAATGCATTTTCGATAGCAATAAAAATGTCTAGTCATCTCGTTAATACAAATATGTACTGCAGGTTAAATAAGAATGTTGTAATTACAATTGGTAGTTTGGCAGGAGCTGGGACTGCAGCGTCCATGACTACAACAGATAATGCTGTGCTAGCTACATGTTTTCTTGCAGGACCCGATAAGTCTCCAGAGAAACACATCCTTAATTTTACATTTCAGAGAACTAGAGAGGTCTTCTCATGAACCAAGTAAATCTAGTTGGGATGGTAGGCATCTCTCAAAATCACCATGTTAAATGTGCTCTGGTACATCTTGTCGTTACATTTATTCCCTGTACCTCCGTCCCCTATGATAGGATTCTAAATGGTTCAACTTTGATTAAATCCTTTCATGCTCAGAGCTGCAACAGCAAATAGTAAGCGTTCTGACAATTTTATGACATTAATTTACAAGCCAGTACCAGAAATGTATTCAAGTAGGAAGTATTTACAGAAACAAGTGAATAGAACTGTCCATTGGAGAAATGGAGCGAGAAATATTTTGCAAGAAAATTAAACAAATTAGTTAAACATTCCATGTGAATTTATTTTTGCAAAATATCAGAAGAAATACCCAAATTAGGTTCTCAGTAAAGACAGTACCACACCGCCTTCATATTTTTATCTTTGTTACCTCCTCAAAAAAACTCATTTAGATTTGCGTAACATAATACTTCCTGTGCAGCAAATCTAACATGGTGATTTTGACTTTTAACATGGTGATTTTGACTTTCTAAGTGAATATTAACCTTATCCCTCAGAACCGGCTCCAACAATTTCCGTACAATTTGTATAAAGTTCACAAACCTGTAGTTCCAGGCATATACCCACTGTCCTTTTAAATTAGGGAACAACCATAATTTTACTTCGGAGTCACATGAGTGACTACGTGAAGAAGAACCCCGTCCAGCCACACGTGCGTCATTACGTCAGACGCATTGGTGCAGGCGACCGGTTGGAGCAGCAGAGCTTCTCCAGCGGTAAGTTTAAAACACCTCGAGGTAAGTGGAAAACTGAGCCTGGAGGTCGCTTTCTGCATTTGCCGTTGATTTCAGGACTTACAGCTTTTCCAAGATGCAGAAAGCAACAAAGGTGAAGGCGAGGCGACCCGTTAGTAAAAGTTGGAGGACCGCGGGAGTGCGGGTAGTGGGTGCCCGCCTAGCTCACCGAATCCGTTGCTAGCAAGGGGGCTTGCGACAGAAGATACTTTGCCTGTGTGCAGCGTTGCCGCGCTAGTAGGGCGTAAGGCCACATCAAAGTCTGCTAGGCCCATTGACCCAGTTGGGCCTAGAGGTTTCACCTCCGCAAGGAGAGTCCGTTTGCTCACGGGTCTCCCAGATCGAGCTCCTAATGCAGAGGATGATCGATAAGGACACACTCCGGGAGGAGGAGTGGTGTTCACGCCAGGCTGATGGAGGGCCTGTGCCAGCAGCACCTGGAATAGGGCGGCATGATTACCCACTCATGGAGGAGGAGGGTTTGCCGGCTCAGGGGTATATTGATGCCGAGTCAGTGGCTGAACAGAACCCAAAGGGTGAAGGGCAAGAGGTTTAACCTAGCTGCAAAATTTGCGATCCGCAGAGAAGCAGGGGAGCCATTGGGGGAGTAGTTGGCAACTACCATCCAGTATATGCTCTCCCATCTGACGGAAGTTCATCAGGATGCGTTGGGGCTCCTGTGCAGTGCACATTTTGAAATGAACTGCATAAGAAAGCGTGCCATACGCCCAGCCATTCACCCACAATTTGCAGCACTCTGCAAACCGAACAATATACAACTGCCTAATCTGTTGTTTGGGGAGGACCTCGCAAAGCGAGTGAAAGAACTCGATAAGGAGGCAAAAACTGTGGGCCTCATAAAAGTATCAACAAGCAGCAAAATAGGCAGGAGGGTTTTCCCCTTCGACGGGATGCTATGACAGGGGCTGGTGAAGGGACGAGCTGTTCATTCCCGAACACACGCAGCTGGCAGCCTGCCACAGGCACACGGGGAAGGATGAATTTCCCTACGATGGGCCGGGGGCAACAAGCACTGTCAGGAAATGTGCAGGTAAGAGATTTTGCTCCTGAGGAAAACAAATTAAGTGGGAAAGATGTTCAAGTTGGGGGCAGATTACACTTGTTCCTCAAACAATGGCAGGAGATAACATCAGATTTGTTTGTGCTGGGCAGTATAGAGGTATAAAATTGAATTCTACCCTGCTGTGTGTACACCCACTCAGAAGAGAATATGCAGATACAGGCAGAACTTGAGATATTATGCAAAAAAGGGGTTATTGGGGAACCGGTTCGTCAATCCCATCAGTTTGTGTCAAGTATTTTACCTAGGTCTAAAAATGATGGGGGGTGTAGAATCATTCTGGACCTGACAAGCCTGAACCTGAATGGTGGCCGATTAGGAAAAGGGGAGATGCTACGAGACCTGGGTGTCATGGTACACCAGCCATTGAAAGTAGGCATGCAGGTGCAGCAGGCAGTGAAGAAAGCGAATGGTATGTTAGCATTCATAGCAAAGGGATTTGAGTATAGGAGCAGGGAGGTTCTACTGCAGTTGTACAGGGTTTTGGTGAGGACATACCTGGAGTATTGTGTACAGTTTTGGTCTCCTAATCTGAGGAAAGACATTCTTTCCATAGAGTGAGTATAGAGGAGGTTCACCAGACTGATTTCTGGGATGGCAGGACTTTCATATGAAGAAAGACTGGATAGACTCGGGTTGTACTCGCTAGAATTTAGAAGATTGAGGGGGGATCTTATAGAGACTTACAAAATTCTTAAGGGGTTGGACAGGCTAGATGCAGGAAGATTGTTCCCGATGTTGGGAAAGTCTAGAACAAGGGGTCACAGTTTAAGGATAAGGGGGAAGTCTTTTAGGACCGAGATGAGAAAATCATTTTTCACACAGAGAGTGGTGAATCTGTGGAATTCTCTGCCACAGAAGGTAGTTGAGGCCAGTTCATTGGCTATATTTAAGAGGGAGTTAGATGCGGCCCTTGTGGCTAAAGGGATTAGGGGGTATGGAGAGAAGGCAGGTACAGGATACTGACTTGGATGATCAGCCATGATCATATTGAATGGCGGTGCAGGCTCGAAGGGCTGAATGGCCTACTCCTGCACCTATTTTCTATGTTTCTATGAACCCTTTTGTGCAGTATAGACATTTCAAAATGGAAACTTTTTCTACTGCTAAACAGCTGGTTTAAAGGGTGTTATGTGGCAAGCATAGAACTTAAAGATGCATATTACTCAGTGTCTGTTCATTGTGATGATAGGAGGTATTTGACGTTTAGCTGGATGAGTCAGTTATGGCAATTCAAAGCACTGCCTAATGGATTAACCTCAGCTCCAAGATTGTTTACCAAATTGTTAAAACCTGTTCTAGGTCTACTCGGAGCTCAGGTCATGTTGTAATGGCCTATTTAGATGATATCTTAATTGTTGGAAAAACTTGGAATGCAGCTGAATCATCTGTTTCAGTTGTTAAACTCACTTTTGAGCAATTGGGGTTAATCATTCATCCAGATACACCCAAATTAACACCAGTTAAAATTATTGATTACTTGGGCTTCACCATTAACTCAGATCACATGTTATTGACTCTGCCCAGTGATAAAAGGCAGCAGTTAATTAAAGGTTGTATCAAGCTCCTTGGTGAACAACGACCTTCAATTAGACAGGTGGCCAGTTTAATTGGTAAATTGGTGGCTGCGGTGCAGTTTGGACCTCTGCATTATCAACATTTGCAACGCGCAAAAGAACAGGCACTGAGGACACATGCAGGTAATTTTGACAGGCCCATGGGATTGCCAACTGAAGCCATTTCAGAAACACAATGGTGGATCACAAATGCCTCAAGTGGTTCCAGGGAAGTTTTGGTTGAACCACCTTCCATAGTCTTACAGACTGATGTTAGTGCTCTAGGTTGGGGTGCTACTGATATGTCTTCCAGTTGAGGAGGCAGATGGAATAATGATGAGACATCCCTTCTGCAATTGCGAGGGATCAATTATTTAGAGCTTTTGTGAACTTTTACGGACTTAAAGCTTTTTGCTTTGCCAAGAGTCACTTGCATGTGCAGGTTCAAATTGACAACACTACAGCAGTGGCATATGTTAACCACATGGGTTGGAATCTGGTGACAGTATGGCTCATCATACCTGGAGCTGGTGCATTGACAAAAACATTTGGCTTTCAGCAATCTACTTACCAAGTAGATTCAACATTGTGGCAGACACAAGGTCACGCCAATTCAATGACTACATAGAATGGATGTTGAATCGGGACATATTTAATTATGTTGTTGCTCAATATGCAATGCCAGATATTGATTTGTTTGCATCTAGACTAAACGATCAGTTGCCTAAATATGTTTCATGGGAACCAGATCCTGGTGCAGCAGCGGTCGATGCATTCTCGCTGCATTGGGGTGGAATGTTTTTATATGCATTTCCTCACTTCTGTGTCATCAGTCAATGCTTGCAAAAAATCAAGCAGGGCCCCGCTTCAGGAGTATTGGTAGTGCCAGACTGGCCTACTCAGCCATCGTTCCCTCTCGTGTTGCAGATGGCTATTCAGCCTCATATGATTGTTCCCAAACATAAAAACCTATTGACGAACCCTTTACATGATCGTATTGATCTGTTAATTTGCAGATTCTAAGAAGGCCGTACCTGGGGAGAGGACTGTCTGATCGCACCGTGGATGTTCTCACGTCGGCCTGGAGGGATAGTACCCAGAAGCAGTACATCTCCTCGATAAGAAAGTGGGAAGTGTTCTGCTTACGGCAGAATATTTCATATCGAACTGCAGGCATCCCAGACGTGCTGGAGTTCTTGTCAACTCTCTATTTTGATCAAAAGTTCAGCTATAGTGCGATCAATACAGCCAGAAGTGCTCTGTCTTCTTATTTACCCATGGTGTCAGAATTACATTCAGTGGGGACACATCCGTTAGTCTCTAGATTTATGAAGGGAGTTTTTAATTCTAATCCTCCTAGGCCCAGGTATTCGGTTATCTGGAATGTAAGCAAAGTTCTTATGCTCCTTCGCCAGTGGACTCCTGTCACAGTCCTATCTCTAGCCAAACTAACCATGAAGGTGGTCATGCTAATGGCGTTGGTATCAGCCCAACGTGTGCAGACATTACAGAAGCTTCGGCTAGACAGGATGGAGGTATCAGCAGATGCCGTCACTTTCTATGCTTATGATCTGCTCAAGCAGAGTAGAATAGGGGTGAGAGGATGTAAGTGTCTTTTCGGCATACCCCAAGGATTCCCGCCTGTGTGTAGTCTCATATTTATCCCATTACATTGAGGCTACCAGAACCCTAAGAGGAACAGGGTCAGCATTGTTTATTGGCCACAAAAAAACGCACAGTAAGGTGTCGGTGCAAACAATTTCAAGGTGGCTAAAGCAGGTTCTGGTGTGCGCTGGGATTGATACTGATAAATTTAAATCTCATTCCACCAGGGCAGCACCAACTTCAGTGGCCAGGGCGATGGACGTTCCTATAGACCATATCCTCGCGGCCGCAGGATGGTCCAGTGAGCTGATGTTCCAGAGATTTTATCATAAGCCAATTGCAAGGCTGGGGGTATTTGCTGATTCTGTTTTAAGTTCAGTTATATTGTTTCCCCCTGGGATAGAGGCGTTGCTATTGTTTTCTATTTTAAAAATAAACCGTTAATTAGTTTAAGCAATGTTATGATTGTTGCATTATTGATTATTTACTTATGTTGAGTCAATCAATGCAGTGAGAGGCCGGGATTTGAATCTGCGGCATGAAATCACAGAGCTTTGAAATCTTCACGTAGTCACTCACGTGACTCCGAAGTAAAATAGTAAGATTTAACAAGAACTTACCAGTTTGAAGTTTATTTTATGAGGAGTTACAATGAAATCCTCCACTCCCAACGCTCATTAATGTAATCTGGTAGTTCTAGTCTTCTGTTATCTTACTATTATACTTCAGTCACTATTACCTGTGATTTCACACCGCTGCTTTGAAGATTGACGCAAGTGCGGCTGGACGGGGTTCTTATTCACGTAATCCCTCATCGGAACGCCTCATAAAATAAAGATCAAACTTCAAACTGGTAAGTTCTCATTTAATCTTACTATTATCTTCTAATCTTGTGGTACCTCACCTGTAACAAACAAATATACAATGTTCTCTGTCGTATCCCCAGCAATCACCTTCCTTGCTTCCCTTAGCAACCAGGGATGGTTCCTCTCCGGTCCTACAAAGTTAACCACCAGTGCTCCAATATTTTTATTATTTCCACTCTCCTGATACAGACATGTTCCAGTATATCAAACACAACCTCCTGCTGGAAGTTAACTCAATAAGTAATCTGGTGTATGCAAGTTTAAATTTGGTCATGATAATATGTGAATTTGAATGTACAGTGCCCTCCATAATGTTTGGGACAAAGACAATCATTTATTTATTTGCCTCTGAACTCCACAATTTGAGATTTGTAATAGAAAAGAATCACATGCAGTTGAAATGCACATTGTCAGGTTTTATTAAAGGCGATTTTTATACATTTTGGTTTTAACATGTAGAAATTACAGCTGTGTTTATACATAGTCCCCCTCATTTCAGGGCACCATAATGGGGGGGGGGGGGGGGGGATTAAAATGCAGGTTTGTATTGGTTGTCGGAGAGGAATTTACTCTGGCTGCTAGCTGATCAAGAAAAATTGATCGCGCTTCCACTTCCGGGGTTTAAAAAAAAAATTTGCTGGACCATTGCATCGCGGCATTGAAGTTAAACGCGACTTCTCATGCCTTCAACTTCACGGATTGCAATATCAGGGCAAAACAGAACGTATGGCGTTTATTTAACATATTATCTTGCTTTTTGGTGTGGCTTCATTTTAATCTTATGATGCAAAAAATGTTATTTAGTATTTTACTAATCGGCCGTGTCTTGCCTGCCGATACGGGCTTAAAATTTATGGCGATGATAACATTCCAATCGATTACATTCCAGAAACATCCACTCTCAAGATACTCAAATTCATTATTTTTTTGCACAATCATGTCATAAGAACATCTTAATCATCTATATTTTGTGTCATTGGTTATCCACGATCAATATTATCATACTAAATATCCACAATACAGTTTTAGTCTGGTGTATTGTGCAAAAAATAATGATTTTGATTATCCTGAGAGTGGATGTTTTTGGATTAATTTATGGGAATTAAACATGAAATTCCTTCCATTTGGCATAAATTCATGACAAAGTGAGATTTAAAAAATCATGTTATGTTGTGAATTCTTGTCTGAATGGGATCAGTTTGTTATTCGTTATTTGGATACTTGACTATTTAAATTTTTTTGCCTTTTCTTAAGAAATGGATAAATGTTTAGATCTAGTAATTGAATTGAATTTCGTTGATTAGATGAAATTAATTGATTTGATGAAACTGATTTTTATTGGGTATTTACTATTTGTTTTAGTGTTTAACGTTATCATTTCTACCTTTTTTCTAAAACTGCAAATAATAACTTGTTTCTCTTAATGCTGTTCAGCGGCTTTTTTTCTTTACATTTTAAACAGATGTCTCCGAAGTAGAAATGCAAAATTGTCAATCCAAATGCCCAGCAAAAGAGACTGATTTAGACAGCATTCGCAGAGATTATCCGAATTTGGACTACTCCAATGTGATGATCTACCGTAGTGGGCAGAAAGACATGTCATGCATGGTTTGAAGAGCAAAAACTTGAAGTTTACAATGACAAAATTGAAAAGATGAAGCAAAACAAGGTGTACAGAGTTGCTTATTGGTTACAATCTGAGGAGTATGATGATGCTACTGATTATGATATGCCAATGTACCAGCTAGCTACTGATCCTCTCCATAAAGACTAGGTCTTTTGCTAGAAATTGTAATTTCTTTACCTGTCTGTAATGGACTTACAGCATATAATACAATAATATTAAAGTTCTGATCTTGAGAATATCACATTTTTGAATTTTCAAGGCAGTCTCGGTGTTTCTTACTATTTCCGTCACAATGGTCAATTTTGTAATGAGCTACAATTAGGTAACTAACTAATTATATGCTTTAATTACAGGTCATCCAAGTAAGATGTTTCATATTTGTTTCAGAATGCTTCAATCTGTAGTAACTGAAAATTTCATTCAGTTCTCTTAATTTTTAAGAAAGTTATGGACCTTTGACTGTCCTCGATCACAGCTTTTGTGTTGTCAATGGAAAAGCAACAGGGAACAAGATGCTAATTTCCGAGTATGGAAATAACCATAACTTTTTTAATACTGAAGATATGAAAGTGAGTTCTTTTTATGCTTTATATGATGGGATAAATTACAGGCTTGATTTTAAAAATCTCAAAAGTTTGAAACATTCCTAACCTTAGGCTTACCAAAATCAACTGTTTGAACATCATTAAGCAATAGGAGAGCATTTGTGAGCTTACTAACCACAATGGGACTGTCAGGCCAAGGGATACCTCCACAGCTGATGACAGAAGAATTCTCTCCATAATAAAGAAAACCCCCAAAACACCTGTCCGACAGATCAGAAACGCTCTTCTGCTCCAAGCTGGAGGATGAGACAGATGTTCGGCAACTGTGGCAGGGCTTGAATGCCATCACCTCCTACAAGGCGAAATCAGGAGGCAGCTCAATTGTCAGCAAAGCATTAATCCCTGACGTGCTCAATGCGTTTTCTGCAAGCTTAGATAGGGAGAACACTGATGTCCCTTCCCGAGCCTCCATTCGCTGAAATGGTATTTCAGTCACAGTCACAGGGGCCGACGTCAGAAGATCCTTCAGGGGAGTGAACCCTCGGAAAGCGCCTGGACCTAATGCTGTACCCGGTCGTGTTCTAAAGACCTGTGCAGACCAACTGGCTGGAGTTTTTATGGACATTTTCAACCTCTCACTTATGAGGTCTGAGGTTCCCACCTGCTTTAAAAGGGCTTCAATAATACCGGTGCCCAAGAAGAGCAAGGTAAAGTGCCTCAATAACTATCGACCAGTGGCACTAACATCTGTGGTGATGAAGTGCTTTGAGAGGTTGATCATGGCTTATATCAACTCCTACCTCGACAAGAACCTCAACCCACTGCAGTTCGCTTACAGACCAACGGCGGATACAATCTCACTGGCTCTCCACTCCGCTCTGGACCACTTGGACAACAAAAACCCGTATGTCAGGCTGTTAATCATGTTACTACAGCTCGGCATTTAATACCATCAACCCCTCCAAGTTGGTTACCAAGCTCTCAGATCTGGGTCTCTGCACATCCCTCTGCAATTGGATCGACTTCCTCATCCATAGACCACAGTCTGTTCGTATTGGTGGAAATGTGTCATCCTCTATAACAATCAGCACGTAAGCACCTCAAGGCTGCGTGCTCAGTCCCCCGCTTTATACTCATGACTGCGTAGGCGGACATAGTGCGAACTCAATCATCAAGTTTGCCGATGACACCGCTATTGTGGGACGAATCACTGATGGTGACGAGTCAGAGGTGAGATCGACTGATTGACCAAATGGTGCCAGCACAATAACCTGGCTCTCAACACCAGCAAAACCAAGGAACTGATTGTGGACTTTGAAAGGGGTAGGATGGGGACCCACAATCCCGTTTATATCAACGGGACGGTGGTGGAAAGGGTTAAGAACTTCAAATTCCTGGGCGTGCATATTTTCGAAGATCTTTCCTGGTCCCAGCACACTGATGCAATTATAAAGAAAGCATATCAGCGCCTCTACTTTGTGAGAAGATTACGGAGAGTCGGTATGTCAAGGAGGGCTCTCTCGAACTTCTACAGGTGCACAGTAGAGAGCATGCTGACTGGTTGCATCGTGGATTGGTGCGGCAACTTGAGCGTCCAGGAGCGGAAAAGAATGCAGAAAGTTGTGACCACTGCCCAGTCCATCACTGGCTCTGACCTCACCATTGAAGGGATCTATCGCAGTTGAGAAGGTACAGGAGCCTGAAACCTGGTACATCAGGCTATTAAACACGACATCAAACAAACTCTGAACTATAACAGCCTATTGCACTTTATCTATTTATTTATGTGTGTATATTTATATTGACTCTTCAGGAGTCGGGTGTAGATTTGTCAATTACCACTGTCCGCTGAAGGCTTCATGATCAGAAATACAGAGGTTGCACTGCAAGATGCAAACCACTGGTTAGCCGCAAAAATAGGATGGCCAGGTTACAGTTTGCCAAGAAGTACTTAAAAGAGCAACCACAGTTCTGGAAAAATGTATTGTGGGCAGATGAGATGAAGATGAACTTTGAGTGATGGCAAGAGCAAAGTATGGAGGAGAGAAGGAACTGCCCAAGATCCAAAGCATACCACCTCATCTGTGAAACATGGTGGTGGGGGTGTTATGGCCTGGGCATGTATGGCCGCTGAAGGTACTGGCTCACTTATCTTCATTGATGATACAACTGCTGATGCCAGTAGCATAATGAATTCTGAAGTGTATAGACACATCCTATCTGCTCAAGTTCAAACCAATGCCTCAAAACTCATTGACAGGCGGCTCATTCTACAACAAGACAATGATCCCAAACGTACTGCTGAAGCAACAAGGGAGTTTTTCAAAGCTTTCTTGAGTCAATTCTTGAGTGGCCAAGTCAATAATCCGATCTGAACCCAATTGAGCATGTCTTTTATATGCTGAAGAGCATCACCCTGCAGAGCATCACCAGAGAAAACACCCAGCAACGGTGATGTCCATGAATCGCAGACTTGAAGCAGAGATTGCATGCAAAGGATATGCAACAAAATACTAAACATGACTACTTTCATTTATATGACATTGCTGTGTCCCAAATATTATGGTGCCCTGAAATGGGGAGAATATGTATAAACACTGCTGTAATTTCTCCATGGTGAAACCAAAATGTATAAAAATGGCCTTAATTAAAATCTGACAATGTGCACTTTAACCACATGTGATTTGTTTTTATTACAAATCTCAAATTGTGGAGTACAGAGGCAAATAAATCAATGATGGGTCTTTGTCCAAAACATTATGGAGGGCACTGTACTTTATACAAGCTGATACCAATAAAAGTGAACATGAGGCTCCTTTTCAAAGGAGAACCTCGGAGAATCCCATGAAACAGTTCAATCTTGAGAATCTCTTCGTGGAGCACGTGCTGGGTGGATTAGTGGCAGACATAGGTTCTATGCATTCCCTGCATCCTTGTAAAGAGTACAGGCATACACAGATGAATCTTTACTACTACTTTATTAAACATGCACACACATCACTGCCCTAGCTGTACGTGGTCTGTCACGGACACTAGAGAGAGAGCTAAGGGTGGGAAGGTCACAATTATACTGGCTGGTGGGGGAGTGGTTAGCAAGAGCTTTGTCACTACTATTAAAGGTGTACATACATATCATCTACAAAAACAAAAACAAAACAGCAAGTAGTGACAGGGCGACCACGTCTCATGCGCTAAGGGAAAGTAAACAGCAGTAATACAGGAACTCAAAATCACACGTAGTCACCATAACGATCTGGCGGCCTGACCAGGCGACCAGACCGGGTCCGGACTTCGCCATCACATCCCCCCCCCCCCCCCCCCCCCCCCCCGACGGGAACGATAGGGACTGGCGCCGGGGCAGGAGGGGAGCCATGGACAGGAGAACCCCTGGGCGACGGAGGTAGTGGAGAGGACGAAGAGGGGGGAGGCGAGAAGGCCGGAGAACCAGGGAGCGTAGCGGGAGGATGCACCCTAGAGGGCCGAGAGGGAGGACAAAGCAGGGTGGGCATGCCTCGAGGCGGCGAATGCGGCAAGGGGGGGCATAAGGAGCAGCCGGAGGGGGACGAGGCTCGTTCATGAGCCGGAGATGTTGATGAGATCTACGGTAGATCGTGCCATCGTGGTTGACAAGATATGAACGAGGGGAGCCAGCAGAACCGACAACGGCAAGCCTGGAGTGGCCAGAGGTGGACCGCATACGGACGACCTGGCCAAGAAAGATAGGATGGAGGACACGGCAGGACTTGTCATGGGAACGTTTCTGGATACAGTATTTGTGGTCGATTCGTTTCCGGACCGTGACAGGTTTAAAAACGGAGGGAGCAAGCGACTGCTGTGACACCGGGATCGGAGGCCTCGTAACACGGGACATGAGGCACTGAGCCAGGGTATGGTCGTGAGAGATGTTACGGAGGTTCAGGAGTGCCAGGTAGATGTCGGAGCGGGACAAGCGACAGCGTTCCAGCAATCCTTTGGCACTGCGGACCGCGCGCTCAGCCAGGCCGTTGCTCTGCGGGTACTCCGGGTTGCTGGTGTAATGACAGAAATTCCAGCGATCAGCAAAAGCATGGAATTCGGTACTGGTGAATTGACTGCCGTTGTCCGACTGCAGGCTGGCCGGGGACCCAAAAGTAGCAAAGTGGCGGCGCAGCTTTTCGATGACAGCGGATGAAGACAAAGACTGAAGCTGGTCAACCTCAAACCAGCTGGAGTAAGAGTCGACAAGCACGAGAAAGTGCTTTCCGCGCCACTCGAAAATGTCAGTTGCCAGCGCAGACCAGGGGAGGTCGGGAGCAGGCTGCTGCAAGAGGGGCTGCCGCTGCTGTTGCGGGGCGAGGCTGTTGCAAGTAGGGCACGAGGAAACCCTGTCCCGGAAATAACGAGCCATATCAGGCCAGTAGAACTGGCTCTGAGCGATGGAAAGAGTGGCTTCGGCCCCGGGATGGCCACGATGGGCAGTTACAAAGTATTGTTCTCGAAGTGCTGCGGGCACCACCACCTTGTGCCCCTTCACAATCACACCATCACGCAGCACCAGCTCGTCACGAACCAGAAAATAGGGCACCGCTGCGGCCGGCAGGGAAGAACGGCGGTCTGGCCAGCCCTGCTTGATAATCGCAGCCAGCTGCTCGTAACGAAGCATCAGCTGGCGTGTGCTGGGCCAGAGACTTCATCTGACTGGAGGGCACAAAATTAACGTTGAGGACTGTCAAATCGGACGCCTCGTAGGGGTGACGGGTTGTGGATGCGAGAGGCGCCCGAGATAGCGTGTCGGCAACAAACATGTCCTTGCCTTTTCGATAAACCACGGTAAAAGTGAACCGTAGTAGCTGGAGCATCATGCGCTGAAGCCGAGAGGAGGCCACGTGTATCGGCTTGTTGCGGATAGTAACCAGAGGCTGATGGTCCGTCTCAATAGTGAAGCAGGTGCCCAGAATATAGTCCTTGAACTTTGAGCAGGCAAAGACAACAGACAGCAATTCCTTTCCTATTTGGGCATAGCGCTGTTCGGCGAGAGTCATCGTACGGGATGCGTAAGATACGGGCAGTTGTACTCCGTCATGGAGCTGCAAGCAGGCGACCCCGAGGCCAAACTTTGACGCATCGCATGTGAGAACGATGGGGTGCTGGAGGTCAAAATACTTCAACGTTGGCGTGCTGATCAACTTAGATTTGAGAATGTCAAAAGCTTTGTGGTGTTGCGGGAACCAGGCCCAGGCAGTGTCCTTTTTTATCAGGTCTCTCAGAGGTGCGCTCAGTTCGCTTAAGTCGGGGATGAACTTTCCCAGGTAGTTGACCATGCCCAGGAAGCGCTGGAGGCCTGACACGTCAGCAGGTGCAGGCATCTCGGATATAGCGGCCGTCTTCTGTGGGTCGGGCTTCAGCCCCGATGCTGTGAAGACGTGTCCCACGTAGGTGACCTCAGGGACACGAAACCGGCATTTTTTTTGGTTGAGCTTCAGGTTGACTTCCCGAGCTCGCTCCAGCACCTGGCGGAGGTTATGGTCATGCTCAGCGACGTCCTTCCCGTAGACTAGGATGTCATCGACAATGATGGCACACGGGAGCCCAGCAAACAGTTGTTCCATTGTCCTTTGGAACACCTCACCGGCAGAGTTGATCTCGAACGGCATGCGGAGAAAACGAAACTTGCCGAAGGGTGTACCGAATGTTGTCAGGTATGAAGACCGTTCATCAAGTGGTATCTGCCAGATCGAGCTCTTGGCATCGAGAACCGAAAACACAGTGGCAGGACCGACTTGTGCAGCAACATCTTCAACGGTTCGCATGGGGTAGTGCGGGTGCTTGATGGCCAGGTTCAGGTCCTTTGGGTTGATGCAGATTCGTAGTTCACTCTTATCCTTCTTCGCCGCGACGACCATGGTAGAGACCCACAGGGTGGGGTCATTCACCTCCTTCAGGATGCTCATGGTCACCATATCACGAAGTGTAGACTCGACTTTGTCTTTCATCGCGAAGGACACACGGTGCGGAGGACGGATAACGGGTTCGATGTCAGGATTGAGGGCGATTTTCTAGCTGCAGGGAAGCTTTCCCAGCTTGGTGTCGAAACGGTCCGGGTATTCGGCCAGCGGGTCCAGGGGCGACTGCACCAGGCGAATGTCATGGTGGAAGTTCACCAATCCGAGGTCTTGGCAGGCCCGAATGCCCAACGGGGGTCACATTTACCATCTAGCAGAAAGAAAGAGAGGGGCCGAGAGACCTTCAGTACCTTGCAGTAGAGAGTGGCCTTCCCCACAGGAACGAGCACGCCTCCCCCATAGACACGCAAAACAGAGTGGTCAGTGGTAAATGAGCTCATTATTTCTTATCTTCTTGGAAAGGCTTGTTGACATAACGTTGGCAGCAGTCCCCGTGTCGACTTTAGCAGAGAAGGCGATGCCATTCACAGTGACTCGCACGGTCGGGTCTGTTATCAGTGCAGGTGCATTTTTCAGCGAAAACACACTCAGCTCGCTCTGGGAAGAGCCCGAATCAGACAGAGGGAGTTCTTCATGCTGGTGATGGGAACCAGACGCTGTATCATCACGTGTCAGGTAGTGAGAGGGCTTCTACTGTGGCTGTGCAGGTTTCCCACGGGAATGGCATGCCACCGAGAAGTGGTTAGGCTTGTGGCAGAAATTACAGGTTCTTCCCAGCGCTGGGCAAACATTAGAGCGGTGCGAAGCAAAGTTGCAATTTGGGCAGCGTTGACGCGGTCTGGACCCTGGCGCAGGGCTGACCCTCTGTCGCTGAGGAGCATAGTATTGGTGTCCGGCGAAACTGGCCACGTGGACCTCATGATCAGGCGGCAGCACAACGGAGGAGACAGCCTCTGCCAGACAAGAGGCATGCAACGCCTCGTTGAAAGTCAGATCAAGCTTCCGAAGGAGCTCAGACCGCAGCTTTTCATCCCGGAGTCCATAGACTAAAATGTCCCGGGTTAAAGTCTCAGGGGTTAAAACATGCAGGTCGCAGCGGCGAGCCAGTTGCCGCAATGCGCCGACGAAATTGTCAACCGATTCCTCCGGGTTTTGGCGGCGGCCGAAAAGTTTGAAACACTCCAGGATACAGTTAGTAGGAATATCACATAGCTCTGTGAACTTTGCAAGTAGACATACCGGGTCCTGAGAGTTCTCGTTGAGCCCATAGACAAACGACTCTGATCGTTCCAGAGCTGCGGGACCGGCCAAGTTGAGCAGGAGGGAGGCTTTGACCGCAGGGGTAACGGCAGGATGGGCGATGGTCACGTAGTGCTCAAAGTCGCGTCGGAAAACGTGCCATCGGTAAATGATGTCAGCATCAAAGATGATTACACAAAAGCATCAGCGGGTGCAGCAGATAAGGAGCGAAGGAGATAGGGACCGTTTCGGGTGTCAGGTTTACGACAAGCAGAAGCCATCGCGACGCAGGGAGGGTGTACTGGGACTAAAGAAATAAAACCCGATAGACAGGAGACGCAGGAGAACAAACTTCTGACGTCATGTAAAGAGTACAGGCGTACACAGATGAATCTTTACTACTACTTTATTAAACATACACACATATCACTGCCCTAGCTGTACGTGGTCTGTCATGGACACTATAGAGAGAGCTAAGGGTGGGAAGGTCACAATTATACTGGCTGGTGGGGGAGTGGTTAGCAAGGGCTTCGTCACTACTATTAAAGGTGTACATACATATCATCTACAATCCGGACCTGTGATCCATCCACCTTCTGCAGAAGATTGAATGGGAGTGTTTGACTATGAGATCAGATCAGACACAAGATGACGAGGAGCACTAAGAGCAACATTCAGCAAAGATAGAAAGTTAAAAATAATCTTCCTGAAAGATGTTGCATGTCTAGGACACAGCAGGAGTAGCACAAAAGTCTTTTAACTAATGCAGAAACCACCTTTGTATTTGCACAGTATTTGCAGGTGTTTTCAAATGATTTCTCTTGCCATTTGACAATATTTGCACATACTATATGGTCTCTGTGTGCCACCACACCATGTACATAGGGCTGCTGAAAAAAATTATGGCCCACAGTGAGCGGCACAATGGCGCAGCGATAGAGCTGTTGCCTTCAGCATGAGAGATCCAGGTTTGATCTTGACTATGGGTGCTATCTGTGTGGAGTTTGTATGTTCTCCCTGTGACCACATGAGTTTTCTCCGGGCTCCGATTTCCTCCTACATTGCAAAGATGTGCAGGTTTGTAAGTTATTTAGCTTCTGTAAATTCGGTGATTGTGGACTTGGTGGGCTGAATAGCCCATTTCCATGTAGTATCTGTAAACTAAACTGATCTACAGTGCTCGGCTGCAACGTGAAAGTAGCTCTGCAAGAAAAGTGTGAACCTCCCCGAATTTGTGCTATTGCCTCATGTATCTTTTATTATAAGTGTTTTAGTCACTTTAAGATTCTGGTGTACAACATTTTTTCCAAGTTCTTTGGAATGCCACATAAGAATTCAATGCATTCATGCTATATGCAAAACTATGTACAAAGTAGTTTCAGTGCTGCAGGCACTGGTTTCACAAAGCTCAAAATAATCAACTCGCATTGTCTGGCTGCTGGTGCCATTTTGTGGGATTCTTAGCGATTAAGATAGTTACACAATTGTTACCAATCAGATGATCAGAAACCAAAACAGGTGATAAATCATCTCTCAGATTCTCAGCAGAGAGAATTGGCTTAACAATTAAAATGTTGCTGTACCAGTTTGTTTTGATAACATAAAGATAAAATCAATGCATCCAAGGTGTTTTTTTGGCCCTTGTTTTTCATTTTTAAAGTTTATATTACAAACTATTACTGACACAGAATTTAACCCTACATGGTCTGTGCTGATGTTTACATTCTCTGCATATCTTCTCTCCTCTCCTCATACATCTCTCTTTATATCCATATTTACATATCATATACCTGCAACAAAAAATAATAATGTGAAAAGTCCCAGCCTGAAATGTCACCTATCCATGTTCTCCAGTGATGCTGCCTGACCAGCTGAGTTACTCCTTTTTTTTAAAATATACACCAGCATCTGCGATTCCTTATCTCTACCTGTTCAAAATCGCTAGTTTTAGAAGAATAGCACCTTCATACCACTGAGTAAATAGGCAGCAGCTACCAATCCCTGCCTGGCTGTTAGTGCCAACATCAGTTGCCCTACTGTAAAAATGCTAAGAACACCTCAAACAATACACAGCAGATGGAAAATGAGAGGAGGATTGAACCATGTCTCTTTCACAATCCCAACATCCAGCTCCATGCAGCTTGCAAGCATTGTGCGCTGGATCACTTGCAAAAAAAATAGTTTTCATGCCTTCGGAGATAAACTAAAATTGACAACAGGTGGTTATCCAACTACAATACGTGTCACTGTAAGCCATGAGCTATAAGTAGTTATTGTGGAATTTCTGTCAAATAGTATGGCCGATTGATAAAAGAGGCAGAAATAAATCACTTGTGGTTTTTCCCTTGGGGTCTGCATATTCCGCTTTACACCAGTGTTTAATTTGAAAGGTAATTGTATACATCTGCAAATGAGTTGGTAATTAGGAGGTAATGATTCCATCCTTCAAGATAAGAAATTTGTTTGTTCAGCTCTGCGCACACAATGGATTTAAACCAACTTCAAATCAATTTAATTTAGGTGTATCCACTCCCTCAGGGATAAAATCAGTTCAGACTAGTGATGTTAACATGTTACTTTGTCAACGGAAAAGTATTTCAAATTAAACTCCTTGATTTGATTTAATATTGAGATGAACTAATCATACCATTTCACAAAGCACGACTGCGAAGGAAAAGCAACCTCAATTAATTTCACTCTGTGAGAAAAGCTAATTGAGGAGTCGGAGTCACAGGCACAGCTGTAGTTATGATTCCAGTCATTAGTGCTGCACTTTAGTGTCAGGGTAAATACCAGAAATGGTAATACTTACCCTAGATAAGTCACAGCTGCTTTATTAGACTTGAAAAGAACAAAAGCAAATCTGGAATATTGAAAACAGAAAACCCACAAGGCTGCTTTAACATTTTGGTGCTAGTGGAAGGTTCCACCCAGCATGTTGACCTTTTTCTTTCGGATGCTATTTGACCTGCTGTTCATTTTTAGCAGTTTTGTCTTCTTAGAGCAGCTGTTTAATTGTTTGGATAGACCAATCAGTACTCTCATCTCTCACTCTGGTGGCGATCTTTCTATGTAATAAAAAGCTGTTTTTACTGGCACTGCTTCAATTATAAAACTGGGAGATCAGTGTCATTGTGCCAATGTTAATCTGATCAAATGTGCTTCTCTTACCCTGGTGCAAATTGCACTCTCTGTTGCCAAGAGTCTGGTCAACCTCTGCCATCCCTCCCCCTATATTCATTTGTAGCAGTGGTGAAAGTAATCAGTAGCAAGTGCCTGGCTGTATAAGTCTGAAGAATCAGTTTGAAGAAGGGTCCCAACCCGAAATATCACCTAAACTAAATGTCATAAGTCATAGGAGCAGAATAATGCCATTTGACCCATCGAGTCTGCTCCACCATTTAACCCATGGTCCGATTGTATGAATGGATGGCATGATTGTAATCGTACATTGGCTTCCCGCTGACTGGTTAGCACTTGACATTTAGATGGAAATCAAGAAGAAATCAGTTAATACCTTTAACAACCTCAGAAAACCCCAAAATTACTCACACAATAAAATGATTTGCAACAAAAGCTTTTAACTGTACTTTGGTACACGTGCAATAAACTAAACTCAACTAAACAGATTATGATTAAGAAAGAACTGCAGATGTTGGAAAAATCGAAGGTAGACAAAAATGCTGGAGAAACTCAGCAGGTGAGGCAGCATCTATGGAGTGAAGGAATAGGTGACGTTTCGAGTCGAGACCCTTCTTCCTAAACAGTACATCATAAATTTACGATATACTTCCTAGTTACATCATAATCAGATTATGATGTACTTTTGGAGAGTGGTTATTGCTATAATGTGGGAAAGCCATTAAACATGATAATAAAGGAAGAAAATCCTGCAAATACAGAACAATTCCCTCAGTAACTGAGAGGAGAAACAATGTTAATGTTTCAAGTGTACAACATTCATCAGGAATTTGTGAATTCTGACAAAGGAACACATCTGAAACAGTCTAAAGAAGGGTCTCAACCTGAAACATCACCCATTCCTCTCCAGAGATGCTGCTGTCCCACTGAGATACTCCAGCTTTTAGTGTCTATCTTCGGTTTAAACCAGCATCTGCAGTTCCTTCTTACACATCTGAAACAGTAAACAGTCTTCTCCTTTATCAGAGGATCTGCAATGTATTTCCAACTCTTTCTCTTTTGGTGTCAGAACCCATGTATTTTATCGCCTACTTCATAGAGAGAAATTGGCATTAATTGTGCTTACCATCAGCTCTGCTAAAGTTTTTGAGTATTGGCAAACCTTCTGTGGCAAACTAACTTACCATTTCCACACTATTGGTAGAGTTTTCATTCCAATGCACCTTCTCGCTGAGATATTATTCCTAACACACTTTATCTCTCCTCTGCTCACCTCTTGTCCTACCTCCTAATCTTCTAATTTTGGTATTTCACCCACATCTTCTAACTTCTCTTTTTCACGATTCACTTCCTCGAAACTGCTCATAAAGCAGTAGATCCAGGGACTGATTTCCTTACATGATATGTTTAAGAAAGAACTGCAGATGGTGGAAAAATCGAAGGTAAACAAAAATGCTGGAGAATCTCAGCGGGTGAGGCAGCATCTATGGAACAAAATGAATAGGTGATGTTTCAGGTCGAGACCCTTCTTCAGACAGATGGTATCAGTTTAAATAATTCCGTAAATTATAAAACTATTCTGCTCATCCTATAAGGAAATAAAACTACATGGTGCAATTTGACGCACCATATATTACTAATTAACAATTTGACTGCAATATAATCTGCAAATGTATTTTATTACTACTTGGATCTGATATGAGAGTTACCTTTCAAGATTTGATGGCTTGCTGAGTGGTAAAGTAATTGCTGCCCAGGTGTCCCCACAGCCATACTTACCAGGTCTGCATGAAGAGGGCCTATTTTCGTGGCCCAAAGCATTTTAGATTTCATAGGTACGGACTTTATTGGTGTGCCAGCAGGGCCTCTGGTAATCAAACTGAGCAGTCCTGACCCCAAAATGCTTTGACAGCTGGAAAAGCCTTGATCCCCTGCTTTTCAGCTACAAATGCTGTATGTGTTATTTAGTTATTTTTAAATTTCTATGAAATTTAATGACATTTAAAAATAATGAGAATCAAAATTAATAATCAAAAATATGAAAACATTTTAAAGTAATAAATTACAATGAACACTTAGGAAGACATAAATAAATACTCACATTAATGTATTTAAAAAAAAATGCTTAACCTCAACTATTACAGATCTATAATCCCCATTGAAATCAGTCTAGAATTAGATCCACGTTAAATGTTTAGTTATCTTATCAAGACTGATTTATGCTGCCTGACTCCACATTTGCAGTGGATATACAAATGCAACAGAATAGCTTCCATCTAAAAGCTAAATGTGGTGATACTGTTTGGAACTGTCAGCATTTAATTGCATAATCTGGGCCTTGATCACGTGTAATACTCTCTGTAAAAACTTGCGTAAATGCTGGGAGAAAAAGCTGGAATAAGGCTTTCCGTATAAAGCCCCTGTCCCACTTTCATGACCTAATTCACGACCTCTGCCGAGTTTGCCCTTGACTCATACTCGCGGCATGGTCACCACGAGGTTGTAGGTAGGTCGTAGTAGGTCGTGATGCTAGTCGTAGGTGCTTGTGGCATCAAGTAGCTCGCGGCATTTTTTCTAGCCTGATAAAAAATGTCCATGAGTAAAAAAAAGGTTGGCATGGAAAAAATCGATACTTTTTACTCGTAGGTAGGTCGTAGTAGGTTGTGATGCTAGTCGTAGTTAGTCGTAGGTGGTCGAGGCACTTGAAGGTAATAGCTCCCGGTTGAAAAAAAGGTCAGTAGAAAAAAAAGGTAATTTAAACAGCAGAACATCAACTCTGTCACTCCAAGGCATGTTCATTCATAGCTGGAGAGTTTTTTTGGAGATTATGTTTTAGAGATGGTACCAAAAAGGCATCAGCCCAGAGGGCGGGCACAACCATAAAAAAAAACGGCCATGCAGGTGTTGCCCATACAAGAGGCAGTGACTCCAACTCTCCCGCTTTCGGCGGGAGATCTCCCGCCGAAAGGCCATTTTCGCAAAATCTCCCGCTCTCCCGCTTGAGATTTAATTTCTCCCGCCCTGGCTTTGTCTCAAAAATAAGCCTAAAATAGCACCAGAGAGCATCTAGAACTCTAGAGCTTCCAGGGCCCTTAGGCGGGCCCTGGACCCTGGCCGCAAGGGACTTTGCGCTTCGCGCTCGTGATGTGCGCTTTGCGCACATGAGTTTGGAGTCTCCAGTTTCCTAGGGATCCAGGCGGGAAGAATCTCCAGATCAGAAGGTGCTTGGGGTTGGAGTCTCTGAAGAGGAGGAGTGGCAGGGGGTGATGTCACAGGAGGTGAAAGTGCAGGAGGAGATAGCCCTGCAAGAGAGATCCCTGGAGGAGGAGACCAGGGTGGTAGTGTATGTCCCCACCACCACCCCATCCTTTTTCACTGCCTCATTTGAATGCAGCAAAGCAACCCTTTCTCCTGTGTCTGACACAGCATCAGAGGCAGATGCCCCATTGGTGGTGAGGGAGGTCTGGAGAAAGGTTATGCCCTACACTTTCACCAGGCAGCAGGAGGGCGCCCTTGAGGAATGGTTCCAGCAGAATGCCATCCTGTAGGAAAAGGAAAATGCGGGGTACAGGGACAGGGACAAGCATGGCATGCTTGCCATCCACTGCCCCACATGTGTGCTTAAAGCCCCTGTCTCACTTAGGAGACCTCCACAGCAACCTCTGGAGACCTTGCCCACCACCCATGGTCGCTGCAAGGTCGCCACGAGGTCACAGGAGGTTTTGGTCACTCTCCCTAATGATTGAAAGTGGTTTCCGCATGGTCGAGGCTTCATCGAGGTCGCTACATTTTTCTCATCATAATGAAAACCGGCCTCGACTAAAAATAGGTTGCTGTTTGGTCGGAACCAGTGGAGTGGGGTCGCTATTACTTACAGGGAGTCGAAGGCAATCTCCTTCGCTGACCGGCCATTTTGATTGGGTCATTCCAGGCAAGTGCCCTTGAGTGACCAAAACCTCCTGTGACCTCGTGGCGACCTTGCAGCGACCATGGGTGACGGGCAAGGTCTCCAGATGTTGCTGTGGAGGTCTCCTAAATGGGACAGGGGCTTAAAGTTCCATCTTTTGTCAAAGCCCAATGCCACTCTCTTCCAGTCATCTGGTGTACTGGGACAGTCCATCACATCAGCTCCATTCACCCGTTGAGACCTCTTTTGTGCTTCCTCTTCACCCTTGCTCTTCCCCTTCTGCCTTTCTTAAAAGGCTGCTGAAGCAAAAGGGCCACTGCAAACAGCAGTAAAACATACATGGTCGAAGCCTGTCTTTAACATAGTCGAAGGAAGTCTTCTGCATAGTCGTGGGAGATCTTCAACATAGTCGTAGGAGGTTGTAGACATAATCGTGGAAGGTCGTAGGAGGTCATAGGTTACCGCGACCTTGATTTTTTTTTTAGGTCGTTTAAGGCCATCAGAGGTCGCGAATTAGGTCGTGAAACTGGGACAGGGGTATAAGGGAGTTGGGTACTCTGCGCAGGCCCAGGTCTTAGGTCACACGCTATAAACATTCTCGTTTCATCAGTGGTCGGGGTCGGGCCCAGGTCTCCGGCACTGTGGATGCTGCTGGGTTGCTGTTGAGTTGCTGCTGGGCCGTCCTCGTCCCCTCCCGGAAACAAGGTGTCCGGGGTGGCCCTGGGCTGGCGGGGCGGTGGCAGCCCCGGACTTGCAGCCGGCGCGGGGGGAGACATTGGCTCCGGCTCTGCACCGGCTTCCGGGGGGCCCATTTTCCGGTGGGCCAGGGACCATCGGCTGCGCCTCTCGCCTTGTCCAGTGGCTGTTGGTTGGCCCGGGCCGGTGTCCGGACGTCTCCGGCCGCCCCCAGGTGGGGATAGAACAAATGGGGGGGTGGGGGGAACGGTCCAGTGGCGGTTCGGCAGCACTTGTGGTGCCAGGGACCTGGGTTTGATCCTGGCTGTGGATGAGGAGCAGGTCTATGTGCACGCAGCTGCCGAGAATGTCTCTCCTCTGGTCCAGTCTTCCCTGTCTCCCCCGTCTCCCACTCGCATCTGTCCCCTCTCTCTCGCTACCTGGCATGACCATTTCCCAGATTAAATATATTTTTACACATAAATCATGAATAAAGTTAAGAATTTATACACAGTTTATACAGTCAGCACTTTGTTAGCTTTTTCTTTTTAGCGAGTGACCTTTGACAAATCCCATGATTCCATATGTTTTTCGGAATAACAAACTCGCTTATTGAAATGTCTCCCATGTTAAATGAACATTGTGTTGGGGAGGCAAAGCTAGCCCTGCCCACAAAATGACAGCACTATTACTGCACTATATTTGTTAGTTATTTAACTTTTTTTCTCTTCCCCAGTTATGTACTATATTTACATATTCACATATCCTGTTGTGCTGCAGCAAGTAATAATTTAATTGTCCCATCTGGGACATATGACAATAAAACACTCTTGACTCTTGACAACAAGAATTGTGAATCAGCCAAGTCAGAATTAACCAGACTCATCAAAGTCTTAAATTGTTTATGAATGTCTCTGAACGTTTAAAATCTTATAAAACACTTAAAACAGCTTAACAACTGTAATATCATTTAAAAACCTTAACAATCTAAAGTACTTTAAAATACTTTTGAACACTTCTAAACATTTAAAATACATATATTTAAATGTCTATTTTTATCAATCACTGAAAGATTTAAAAGCAATTCTCGGATTCATTTTTGAAGATAATTTTAACCTTTAATAGATCTTACCGACAGCTCTTGTTATTGCTGGCGCTATTTGCTTCCATTGTTATCTCTGGGAAAGCATCCCTTGCATGTCCTTGTACCTGGCACAGGATTCCGTGGCATGCAGGCAAGGTAAGTGATTGGAACCCAGCCCATGTTCATGTTCCCACACAGATCTCCATAAGACTTCAAATGTTGGAGTGCAGCTTGCTTTCCATTGGCAAATTACTGACAACTACTATTAGATTTCTGTTATCACAATACAAATCCACAGAAATGTTGATGTTGGTAATTTTGTTTGGCAATAATGGTGAGACTGATGATTCTGTTGTTGCGCTGCAGCCCCTGAGCAGTGAGTGTGGTTTGAAAATGCAAAGTCATGAATAGCCAAGCTCTGTTCTCTCTCGCTCAGTGTTTCCAGACAACATCCTTTCAGACATCAGTACTTTGTAGTAAGATTCATGGGGATATTGTTTAGAGCAGAATGCTTGCTGTTTTTTCTCAATCCCTGCTCCTTACCAGAGAGACCAAGGCCAGATGTAGTCTCCCAATAGTTGATGAGACCAATTAACAGTATAGAACATGAATGAAATCTACAGATTTCTGGCCTGCATGACAGTATATTTTGAATGAAAGAAAGTACAATCCTAGATTTTCTTAGGAAAAGTTAATGTAGAAATAGCAGGAGCTATGACAGAAATATTTCAAATGTCATTAGAAACGGGAATAGTGCCGGAGGATTGGCGTACTGCGCATGTTGTTCCATTGTTTAAAAAGGGTTCAAAGAATAAACCTAGCAATTATAGACCTGTTAGTTTGACGTCAGTGGTGGGTAAATTAATGGAAAGGATACTTAGAGATAATATATATAAGCATCTGGATAAACAGGGTCTGATCAGGAACAGCCAACATGGATTTGTGCCTGGAAGGTCATGTTTGACAAACCTTCTTGAATTTTTTTGAAGCGGTTACTAGGGAAATTGATGAGGGTAAAGCAGTGGATGTTGTCTATATGGATTTCAGTAAGGCCTTTGACAAGGTTCCCCATGGAAGGTTGGTTAAGAAGGTTCAATCTTTGGGTGTTAATGGTGGAGTAGCAAGATGGATTCAACAGTGGCTGAATGGGAGATGTCAGAGAGTAATGGTGGATGGCTGTTTGTCAGGTTGGAAGCCGGTGACCAGTGGGGTGCCTCAAGGATCTGTGTTGGGTCCACTGTTGTTTGTCATGTACATCAATGATCTGGATGATGGGGTGGAAAATTGGATAAGTAAGTATGCAGATGATACTAAGATAGGTGGTGTTGTGGATAATGAATTAGATTTTCAAAGTCTACAGAGAGATTTGGGCCGTATGGAAAAGTGGGCTGAAACATGGCCGATGGAGTTTAATGCTGATAAGTGTGAAGTGCTACATCTTGGCAGGACAAATCAAAATAGGACGTACATGGTAAATGTTAGGGAATTGAGGAATGTTGTGGAACAGAGAGATCTAGGAATAACTGTGCATAGTTCCCTGAAGGTGGAATCGCATGTAGATGGGGTGGTAAAGAAAGCCTTTGGTGTGCTGGCCTTTATAAATCAGAACATTGAATATAGGAGCAGGGAAGTAATGTTAAAATTGTACAAGGCATTGGTGAGACAAATTCTGGAGTATGGTGTACAATTTTGGTCGTCTAATTATAGGAAGGATGTCAACAAAATAGAGAGAGTACAGAGGAGATTTACTAGAATGTTGCCTGGGATCCAGCAACTATGTTACAGAGAAAGGTTGAACAAGTTAGGTCTTTATTCTTTGGAGCGCAGAAGGTTAAGGGGGGACTTGATTGAGGTCTTTAAAATGATGAAAGGGATAGACAGAGTTGACGTGGATAAGCTTTTCCCATTAAGGGTAGGGAAGATTCAAACAAGAGGGCATGACATGCGAATTAAGGGACGGAAGTTTAGGGGTAACGTGAGGGGGAACTTCTTTACTCAGAGGGTGGTGGCTGTGTGGAATGAGCTTCCAGCAGAAGTGGTGGAGGCAGGATCGAATTTAACATTTAAAAGTAAAGTGGATAGGTATATGGACGGGAAGGGAATGGAGGGGTATGGTCTGAGTGCAGGTAGATGGGACTAGGGGAAAACAAATGGTCGGCACGGACTGGAAGGGCCGAGAGGGCCTGTTTCCGTTCTGTAATTGTTATATGGTTATATGGTTATATGGTTATAAATGCCAGTAATCCCATAGGGAGCTAACACATTCGCCCCAAACAGTTGCTTTGGATTTCTGCGACAACATGGAAGTCCAAAGGCAGAAGTCCAAACCTAGGCTGTTGAACCTGCCCACTGCTTTGATGAGAACTGCAACTCTGCATGTTTCTTTGGAGGGGAAAGCCTGTGCGAGGCCCAGGTAAATCTAATTTTGATTGTAAAAATGAATGAAGCTTATTTAAATATAATAATGTATTTTTGGAAGTAATGTAGATAATTATTTGGAAAAAAACATTTCATTTTTTATTATATATAGAATTTTTGTGATAGCCAGGGAAATCCAAAGATATTCAAAGTTTTTTAATACTTTTGGAAAGCTGACTGAGCTCATGAACAAAACTCGGTCATCTTAAGAAGGTTGCTCAACATTTCTGTGGGAAGCATGAGAGAATGTGTCAGCAGAACCTATTCAATTAGGGTTAGGAATACTTCTTCAAGAAGGTTCTCAAATGGAATCTGCATAGGATAAGTACAGATTTAGCCGATACTTAGCCAGGGGTCGTCTGTACAGTCGTGAGAGGTCTCCTAGTCGCCCGAAGAGTCATAGCGTCTTTCTGGTCGCCGCTGAATTTTCAACATATTGAAAATTTCCGGCGACCAATGACGTGTGCCGACAGTCCCCACAAAGGTTGCGTAAGTGGGACAGGCCCTTTAGTGTCCAACTGCATCACTGGAACAAGCAGACAAGATTTTGGTTTAATATTTTTTCGAAGGCACGGGGACCTTAGCAATGTAGCATTCTATGCTAAGAGTGTCAGCCAAGGTTATGAACTTTTGTGCCAGAGTGAAACTCGAACACCCTCAACTTTTTGTCCCAAAGATGAATGTGCAGAGTTGAGCCAAATCACTGGATTAATTGGGGAAGTTTAATTGCCACCTTGGAGTTGTCGATTATTTCAGATCATCAAAATGAAAGCAATGACAATAAACTAGTAATTAGATTTGATTAATAAAACAAACTGTGAAAATTAATTTCTGATTGTATGTTGAAAGCACCATTTATCAAACTTCCATGGTTTCTCCTTGGAGCAGTAGGCACAAGTTTTCAGAAATTCAAAGAGTTGCAGTCAAATCAAATTAAAACTAATGCATATGTAAAAAGAGCTCCTTAACCACAGCTCAAAATTTCATCAGGTCATATGTCATAAGGTGAAAGACCGAAGCAAATGCAGAGTCTATCGCTGACTACATACTCGGCAGTGTTGATTTCAAATGGATGAATTTTCTTTCATTTTCCTAAGGGTCATGTGTCATCAGTTGTTCTGGTTTCCAAAAGTTAATTTGCTTATACAGTGACATTCTGCTGTTGTTGCAGAATAGTCAGTTCAGTTTTGTTAAAGATTGCAGTAGATAATTCCAAGTTTGTTTTGTTCCTTCATGTCACACATTATTCTAAGTTATTTTAAGAATAGCAATTTGCAGGTATTTCCCCATGTGAAATGAAAAATTCACTACATTGGCAATCGCAAAAAACAAGCAAACCTTTTTTTCAACATACCTTCAATATGTTTGTTGCAGGATGTGGGAAGTCAGGGGCACTGTTGGTGTCACTGACCACTACACCTGTGGGGACTGTGTCCAGATGCAGCTACTCAAGGACCAAGTTAGGGAACTGGAGCAGCAACTGGATGACCTGTGGTCCATCCGGGAAGGTGAAAGCTTCCTGCACAGGACCTGCAGTCAAGTCGTCACTCCAAGAGCACAGGAGGTGCGACAGAGAGACGGAAAGGAAGGGGATGAGACGAGTGCAGGAGACCTCGGTGGAAGTACATCTTAAAAACAGGTACACCCTCGGGAACATGTCGGGGCAGATGACACTTCCAGTCCAAGCCGCTAACAGGTCTGTGACTCGAATTCTGGCGCTGAGGCTCGACAGGCAAGATCGACGTCAGGCAGAGCCATAGTGGTGAGCGAGTAGTGGTTGTCAGAGGTGCAGACAGGAGATTCTGTGGCGACAGGCGAGACTCGAGGAGGGTGTGTTGCCCTGGTGACAGGGTCCAAGACATCTCAGACCGACTGCAGAACGGGAAGGTGAGCAGCCGGAAGTTGTTGTGCATGTAGGCACAAATGACGGGGGTAAGAAGAGGAAGGAGGTTCTGCAACGTGAGTATAGAGAACTAGGTAGTAGACTGAAAAGCAGGACTTCTAGGGTGGTTATCTCAAGGTTGCTTCCAGTACCTCATGCTAGTGAGGGTAGGAACCGTGAGATAGGGGATCTGAACGTGTGGCTGAGGAGTTGGTGCAGGGGACAGGGATTTAGATTTCTAGACCACTGGGGTCTCTTCTGGGGCAGGGGTGACCTGTACAAAAAGGAAGGGTTGCACCTTAATTGGAGGGGGACCGACATTCTGACAGGCAGGTTTGCTAGTGCTCCTCAGTGGGTTTAAACTAAACGGTGTAGTCTATTTAGGACTGAGATGAGGAAAAAATTATCACCCAGAGAGTTGTGAATCTGTGGAATTCTCTGCCACAGAAGGCAGTGGAGACCAATTCACTGGATGTTTTCAAGAGAGAGTTAGATTTAGCTCTTATGGTTAAAGGAATCAAGGGGTATGGAGGAAATGTAGGAACAGAGTACTGATTTTAGATGATCAGCCATGATTTTTTCAATTTCTTACATTGCCGGAGGTGCGATTGTTTTCCGGATCATATCTCCAGTCGCTCTGTGGCCTACCATCGATGGAGCAGGAAGCCTCCTCAGACTGACTTGAGCCCCACCGTGGGGCATGGACTTAAGATCGGAGCTGATCCCTTGCCTGGGATCGATCTAACAGCAGCCTGCGGACTTACCATCAAGAGCTTGCAGTCCCAGGAGAGGCCGAGTCTGGAAGCTCCAACAATGCAGAGGGTCAACCAGCCCCGACCCGGGGTCCGATTGCCGGCATGGGGGAGCTGACATCCCCCCGATGCAGGAGCTGATCGTATCGATGTGGAGGGCCAACAGAGGGCTCAAGGTCCCCGACCGCGGGCGAGCATAGAAGGGAAGAGATTTGAACTTTTTATCGCCTTCCAACACGGTGAGGAATGTGGGGGAGTCACTGTGCTGGATGTTTATGTTAAAATGTATTTGTGTGTTCCATTTCTTTTTTTTTGTATGACTGACTTGGCAAATGAAATTCCTTGTATGTTGCAAAACACACTTGGGTAATAAAATATTATTGTGATTGTGATTGTGATCATATTGAATGGCGGTGCTGGCTCAAAGGGCCGAATGGCCTAATCCTGCACCTATTTTTCTATGTTTCTAAATTGAGGCAAATTTATGTTAAAAATGACAGCTGAAATATAGTCTTAAAAGGTAAAAATTAAGAATATAGAAACAAGAAACTGCAGAAAAGGACACAAAGTGCTGGAGTAATTCAACGCGTAAGACAGCATCTCTGGAGAACATAGATAACTGTTGTTATCATAAGATCATAAGTGATAGGAGCTGAATTAGGCCATTTGGCCCATCAAGTCTACTCCGCCATTCAATCATGGCTGATCTGTCTCTCTCTCCTAACCCCATTCTCCTGCATACTCCCCATAACCTCTGACAGGTGTACTAATCAAGAATCTATATATCTCGGCCTTAAATATAACCACTGACCTGGTCTCCGCAGCCTTTTGTGGCAAAGAATTCCACAAATTCACTACCCTTTTTGACTAAAGAAATTCCTCCTGTGGGTTATGGGTCGGGAGCCCTCTGCAGACTTCTTCATGATGCCAACATGGAGTCTGAAGAAGGGTCCTGACCCAAAATGTCACCTATCTATATTCTCCAGAGATGTTGCCTGGCCTGCTGAGTTACTCCACTTTATGTCCTTTTAAGATAGAAATAAACATAGATTTATTGAAAGGTAAAACAGAATAATTGGATCAAAACCTAAAATTAATTACTTTCTACCCCATGTAAAATCCTGAAGATTTAGGTGGCAGAATAATGCCAAGTGTTGGAATACAGATGACAGTCATCATAGTTTTGTAGAAATTATGTCATGTATATATTTATCCCTTAAAAACAACAAACATCAAACACTGTTGCCTTGAGATCTTGCAACACGCAAATTGATTGGTGCATTTTCCAAGAATAGTGAGTCAACCTTGTTAGCGCGAAAAGCTCTGTGGCAATCTGATGGCATGCTGACAACAACCAGATGCTTCCAGGAAGCGAAAAACGATAATTTAGAAAGTATTGTTCTTTTTTTAACTTCCCTTGCATGGTTCCATTGATTGGCCAAAGTACAGATTAGAAAGAATCTTGGGATTAAACCATATATTTACACAATCTAATAAACAAAATCTGTTTTTAACACCTCAATTAACTAGTTTGATCTCACCTGACTGCAGAAATTACTTTAATTTCAGCCATTCCTCCTCCCACCTTCAGTGCTCACAAGAACGAACTTGTTTTCTCTCTTTTTCAGTTCTGACAAATGGTTTTGGACCTGAAATTTTAACTCTGTTTCTCTTTTCACCGTTGCTGCCCAACCTGCTGAGTGATTCCAGCTTTTTTCTGGTTGCTTGCCTGGCAGAAATGGTATCCAAGAGAGACTTGAAAGAAACTTTCAAAGAATAAAAATAGAGCCACAAGCACACCTTAAAAAGATTTACTAAAATTAGCTTAATTCAACTCACATCAGAGTTTTAGTTTTTTCTAGTTTAGTTTAGTTTAGTTTCTTTTTTTTTAATCATTCATTAATTTATTAGGAATCCAGCATATAGTGAACCAAAAATATCTCATTTTTATTTCTCTATGCCTCGAAGGGCCGAATGGCCTACTCCTGCACCTATTTTCTATGTAAGCCAGCTGCATTATTTTCTTGGGGAACATGGTATTGACTATTGTATTTTAAAGCACCATTTTAATATACCAATAATTGCATTCAATATGGTCACAGTCCCATGTAATCAATCATTCTAACAATCCATGGCAAATAAAACACATTTACCATCATATTAGGTCATTAATAATAATAATAACGATGAAAATCACCCAAAGGAACCCCAGCAATTTTCACCTAACAAAACCATTTATATGTAAAAATATATATCTAGAACTACTAATTGTATGTCAGTTAAAACCATCATTTATTTTTTTAATTCAAGATTAAGCTAAGAAACCCTACAACAGTTACCAATATCCCATTAAATAAACATAGGGACACATTATATTTTACATTGAGTAGCCTAATTAAAATAGACCTTTTAATATAGCTATTTTCGACAGACATCAGAATGGTAGGTTTATGGATAAATAAGAAATCTGATAAAAATCTTTACTCAGGAAGTTCAATTTGAAGATCATCCTGTAATTTTAATTACTGGTGCCTGTAAATATGTAAATACAAATCCAAATTATTTACTTTCAAAGGCAATATATTTATCAAGTTCCTTTGGGACTTTGGTAGTGTACAAAAAGTGTGTTATGAAGTGAGTTTTATGCAATATTTCATTTGGTGCATGGACCAGTATTACTGCAAGTTGCAATATGACGTGAGGTATATCAGTGTTCCCAAAAGGGCCTTATGTTCGGATATTTTTCTTTAATGACTACAAACCGATTCATTGATACTTGGGAGAAATATGGTGAGAAATATTTCATGATGTTCTGCTATATAAGGTCATTTGATTTTTATTACTGCGAACAAAACACTGATATAATACATTGCTTGAAATCTATTGTTAAATATATTATTACTAGCAATGATATAAATAAAAACTGAAATTATTTATGGTTTAAAAAGTGTCGAGTCGCAAATTCCTGAATGTGAGAAAATGATGAAATGTAGCCACCTATGTAACAGGAGCACGGTGACTCTATTTGATTCAATGATAATTGAAAATAATATACCCAGTGTGTCTTACAGTTAACTAATCACCAGTCCACAATACTAACAAATGACATTGTCACTATGAACTTATAAACTTGTCCTCAGAGTCATTTTATGTTAACAATACCACAATGAAAGAAAAACAAAGTGTCTTAACCTGGGTGGAGTCACAGCTCAGTGAGAGAACATGCATTTCTAATTTTAGTCCTATCAAAAGTACATTTGGTTTTCTCTTCTAGATGAAAATTTAATTAAACAAAAAATCTCAATTTACTTTTCAAACATTAAAAATAATTGTCAGTATGTTCCGAAGGATGTACATTACTAAGTGAAACTAGACAAAGATTTATGGAACCGGAAACTTTCTCTCACTCAGACATTACTGACAATTTTTTTTACCAAAATGAATGAATCAATTAATTAATTAATTAATTAATTAATATGTTTATTGGCCAAGTATTCACATACAAGGAATTTGCCTTGATGCTCCACCCACAAGTGACAACATGACATACAGTGACAGTTATATACATTAAACATTAATAATAAAACATTATTGATTAAACGTGCATTAAATAAAATACCAGAGCAAAAGGAGGCTACAGATTTTCGGTTATTGAGTAGAGCTACTACTCGCGGAAAAAAGCTGGTTTTATGTCTGGCTGCGGCAGCTTTGACAGTCCAGTCGCCTTCCAGAGGGAAGTGATTCAAAGAGTTTGTGGCCAGGGTGACAGGGGTCAGAGATGATCTTACCCACTCGCTTCCTGGTTCTTGCAGTGTACAGTTCGTCAATGGAGGGAAGGTTGCAGCCAATAACCTTCTCAGCAGGTCGGACGATTCATTGCAGCTTCCAGGTGTCGTGCTTGTTGGCTGAGCCAAACCAGACCATGATGGAGAAGGTGAGGGCAGACTCTACGATGGCCGTATAGAATTGGACCATCATTGCCCGTGGCAGATTGTGCTTCCTCAGCTGCCGCAGGAAGTACATCCTTTGTTGTGCCTTTTTGACTGTGGAGTCAATGGTAGCCCCCCACTTAAGGTCCTTGGAGAATATAGTTTCCAGGAACTTAAAAGATTCCACAGATGTGACTGTGGTATTGTTGATGGTGAGTGGGATGAGGAGAGGGGGAGCTGCCCTATAGTCTACAATCAATTCCATTGTTTTAAGAGCACTGAGCTCCAGGTTGTTGCGATGGCACCAGGACACCAGCTGTGACACTTCCTGTCGGCAGATTTCTCCCCATCCTGGATCAGTCCAATCAGGGTTGTGTTGTCTGCAAACTTGAGAAGCTTGACAGAGGAGTCAGTGGAGATGCAGTCATTGGTGTAGAGAGAGTAGAGGAGAGGGGAGAGTACGCAACCTTGCGGTGCTCCTATGCTGAGGGTTTGCGGGTCCGAGATGCGCTTTCCCAGCCTCACATGCTGCTTTCTGTCTGTCAGGAACCTGGTGATCCACTGACAGAGGGGCTCAGGCACAGTCAACGCGGAACGTTTGGAGTGTAGTAGCTCTGGCACAGTGGTGTTGAATGCAGAGCTAAAATTAACAAACAAAATCCTCGCATAGGTCCCCTGGTGGTCTAGGTGCTGGAGGATGAAGTGCATGCCCAGGTTGGCTGCTTCATCCACAGATATATTGGCTCGATATGCAAACTGCAGTAGGTCCAGCACAGGGTTTGTGATATTTTTCAGCTTGGCCAGCACAAGCCTTTCAAGGGTCTTCATGAGGTCAGTGCAACAGGCCTGTAGTCATTAAGACCAGTAATCCTTGCCTTTTGGGGTACAGGGACAATTGTGGAGACTTTGAAGCAGGCAGGGACAGTACAGGTTTGCAGGGACTGGTTGAAGTGCTGTTGTGCAGCATGGAGGTTGTGGGTAATTGGTTGTGAAGTGGTGATTGGAGAGGGGTGGGTGAGAAAGGGTCCAGTCTTTTCAGACTGGAGTCTTGCTTTAAGTATGTGTGAAGTGGTGAATGGGGAGGAGTGGGTGTAGAAGGGCCCAGTCTTCGCAGACTGAGGTCAGGCTGTAAGTGGGTGTGAAGGGTTGGGGTGGGAAAGGGTCCAGTCTTTTCAGACTGGAGTCTTGCTTTAAGTAGGTGTGAAGTGGTGAATGGGGAGGAGTGGGTGCAGAAAGGTCCATTCTTTGCAGACAGGGGTCTGGCTGCGTTTGTTGGGGAGGGGGGGCCAGGGTTATGTTTCTGCTTGTTAGCCTGCAGTAGAACTCATTCAGGTCATTGGTCAGCTGACGATTGTCCAAAGAGCCGGGGGCTTTCCTCTTGTGGCTGGTAATTTCTTGCAAGCCCTTCTAAACTGAAGAAGAGTCACTAGCTGAGAACTTGCTCCTCAACTTCTCAGAGTACATTTCCTTGGCAGCTCTGATTCCTCTTCTTAGCTTGTACTTGGCCTGCCTAAAGAGGTCTGCATCCCCGCTCCTGTAGGCCTCTTCTTTAGACTGTCGGAGCTGTCTGAGTTCTGCAGTGAACCAGGGCTTGTTGTTGTTGAACCATGTCCGGGTCTTAGTTGGAATGCAACTGTCCTCACAAAAGCTGACATATGATGATACAGTGTCCGTATACTCATCGAGGCTTGTGGTTGCTTCCCAGAACACATTCCAATCCATGCATTCAAAGCAGGATTGTAGGTTCTCAATGCCTTCGCTTGTCCATCTTTTCGTTGTTCTGACCACAGGCTTAGCAGCTTTTAGTTTCTGCCTGTAGGTCTGAATAAGGTGAACTAGACAATGATCAGAGAAACTGATCAAGAGATAATATATATAAGCATCTGGATAAACAGGGTCTGATCAGGAACAGTCAACATGGATTTGTGCCTGGAAGGTCATGTTTGACAAACCTTCTTGAATTTTTTGAAGCGGTAACTAGGGAAATTGATGAGGGTAAAGCAGTGGATGTTGTCTATATGGATTTCAATAAGGCCTTTGACAAGGTTCCCCATGGAAGGTTGGTTAAGAAGGTTCAATCTTTGGGTGTTAATGGCGGAGTAGCAAGATGGATTCAACAGTGGCTGAATGGGAGATGTCAGAGAGTAATGGTGGATGGCTGTTTGTCAGGTTGGAAGCCGGTGACCAGTGGGGTGCCTCAGGGATCTGTGTTGGGTCCACTGTTGTTTGTCATGTACATCAATAATCTGGATGATGGGGTGGAAAATTGGATAAGTAAGTATGCAGATGATACTAAGATAGGTGGTGTTGTGGATAATGAAGTAGATTTTCAAAGTCTACAGAGAGATTTGGGGCATTTGAAAAAGTGGGCTGAAAGATGGCAGATGGAGTTTAATGCTGTTAAGTGTGAAGTGCTACATCTTGGCAGGACAAATCAAAATAGGAAGTACATGGTAAATGGTAGGGAATTGAGGAATGTTGTGGAACAGAGGGATCTAGGAATAACTGTGCATAGTTCCCTGAAGGTGGAATCGCATGTAGATAGGGTGGTAAAGAAAGCCTTTGGTGTGCTGGCCTTTATAAATCAGAGCATTGAATATAGGAGTAGGGAAGTAATGTTAAAATTGTACAAGGCATTGGTAAGACCAATTCTGGAGTATGGTGTACAATTTTGGTCGCCTAGTTATAGGAAGGATGTCAACAAAATAGAGAGAGTGCAGAGGAGATTTACTAGAATGTTGCCAGGGTTCCAGCAACTATGTTACAGAGAAAGGTTGAACAAGTTAGGTCTTTATTCTTTGGAGCGCAGAAGGTTATGGGGGGACTTGATTGAGGTCTTTAAAATGATGAAAGGGATAGACAGAGTTGACGTGGATACGTTTTTCCCATTGAGGGTAGGGAAGATTCAAACAAGAGGGCATGACATGAGAATTAATGGACAGAAGTTCCGGGTAACGTGAGGGGGAACTTCTTTACTCAGAGGGTGGTGGCTGTGTGGAATGAGCTTCCAGCAGAAGTGGTGGAGGCAGGATCGATTTTAACATTTAAGACTAAAGTGGATAGGTATATGGACGTGAAGGGAATGGAGGGGTATGGTCTGAGTGCAGGTAGATGGGACTAGGGGAAAACAAATGGTCGGCACGGACTGGAAGGGCCGAGAGGGCCTGTTTCCGTGCTGTAATTGTTATATGGTTATATGGTTAAACCCCGACCCGCCCGGGGAGCAGAGCGATATGCGTTCTTGATTGACGTGTAACAGTGGTCAAGTAATCTTTGTAGAGTTTTCACAGACGACACAAATGAACAAAGACATACAAAACAGCAAGGAGCAGTACACCGTGGCAGCCATCGTCGATGCCAGCAACAGCAAGCAGCAGCAGCTATATTGCAAGCAGCTACAGAAGTACAATTACTGAACAATAATCAAACATATCATGATATCAATCCCCAGGGCTTTATCAGGTATGGTGTAAAAGATTTGTGGAACCGGACCAGAAAGTTTGAAATTGTTTCCAAATTATAATTCTGTGGGAATTATAAGCAAAACTCTTCTAGATCAGATATTTTTGTTGACGTGTTCCTCCTGTCACTTTCTATCTTCCCTAGTTTCCTTCTCCAGCTGCTTCTGAGTTATAAAGATGCTTTCAAAACACTTTTGATAACATACATTTGCACATATTTTCAATTAATATTTGTGCTGAAAACCTAATTTGTTCATATTAGACTACACGTGATCACTTTCTGGTTGGAAAATTGGCCTCTGCATTTTCTGGCTGGATTTGCTTTTACTGAGTGACACTTACTCAGGATTAGGCACACGACCCAAGACGTCATCCAGTGAACTGAAGCCATTTCTGCATTCACTGACAGAAATTGGTTGTTAACCTGCATCAAATCAGCTAAGAGACACAAATTAATGTATCCATACTGGGTCAATACCTATTTTAAAGCAAATATGTTCATTTTTGTTTCTTTCCCAAATAGGGCATCTAGTCTTTGTTCCAGTACATATTCAAAATAATCTGCGTAATTATATTACAATAAGTGACACTGAACTACATCTGAACCACACAGCTATGAGCAGCACAGCCTCATACACTGGCACTTCTAATCTGGAGAAGTCAGATGCCAGAAAATCAATATCTTTCAGTTATGCTCTTCCAGTGCAATTTTCTGCATGTAACAGGATCTTTTTTTTAAGTAATGAATTTCCAGGCTGCCCCCCAACCAGATGCATGAAGTCATCAATAACATATTACATGTAAACAGAAAAGGAACAAAAAAATCATTCAAGGCTTTTCAAATGCTCCTCTTTTCATCAGCCCTATTACAGGTCCCATTCACATTATCGGATTGAACCCATACTGCATAACCAAGGTGCTGACAACTCTTGATTACCCAATAACTCCTGTATTCCTTTTCAGGCAGGTTCACCAAAAGGACAGGAATGCAAGGCCTTCCTGTGGGGCAGGCTGCCTTCCACAGCTTTCTGTCAAAGAAACAAGTTGGTCTCTCTTCGTTCAAGCAGGCCCTGCATTTCCTGAAATTTAATTATGCCTTTTCCTCCTTGATTATCAACCGTTCCAGATAACAACAATTTATTGTACATCAGAGAGGCCAATCTAAACATTTTAAACAGTTTTCACAACACTTGAAGGGAATGGCTGAACCATCTATCTAGTAAATCTGTTGTCAGCCCTTTCCCATGCTGCAGAATCAACAAATCAGCTCCTTATTGAATGCAAGCGCTAGAAAAACAGTGGAAAATAACTGTAGGTCTGGAGCCAAAACCAAAGGAGTCCAAAACACTCAGCTGTACAACATTACACATAAACAAACTGTCCAGTCCTTACTCAGCTCAGTGCTGACAGACACACTGAAGAGGCCAATCAGTCTTCAACAGTATTTGAAATTTGCTCTGATTCTATTTGTTTTATGTTACATTTGGGCAGATATAAAAATAATCTATTTCTTTATGTGTGCTGCAATTGGTTCATACCAGAGAAACCAACGGATTACATTTATATATTTTCTTCCTTCATTTAGCTTATTCTGAGCACATCTAAAATTAAAAATAATGAAGCTGATTAAAAAATGGAGCCTAATTAAACTGGACTTTAGTATTGACAAATACATGTATCTTTTCTACTATTGTCAATATGCTACGACTTTCTCTCCCAATTTTCTACTCAAATGCCTACCTCAGCCGAACCCACCCCTCCTCAAGGTTACAAACCTCCTTTTCTTTCCCCTGATAATCTTCTGCAAGTCAAGGTTAAAGTTTTTTGCCACATTGACACATTCCTATCCCACTCTGCGATTTTCTTTCCTGAAACACAATGGGGAGGAAACTGTGCTTCAATAGTATCGAGGCTTGATCAGACCCACCTGGACCATGGCATTCAACTTTGGGCACTGCAGACTGGAAGGATATATTGGCTTCCAGGATTTGGAAGAGCACTGACTCACCAGGACATTGTCAGATTAAATTACAGGGTTTATTATCTCAGTTAATAGAAGCATCCCAACCAGAAATGTAATCGGTCCATTTCCCTGCACTGATGCTGCCTGGCCACTAAGTTCCTCCAGCAGTTTTTTGGCACATTATTTCAGCTTTTGTTAGCTTGAGTGTGCAAAAGGGAGATTTATCTAATCAAAGTATCTTAAATGTTAAGTGGTATTTGATAGTGCAAGTATAGAGAAGCTATTGTCTGAGAAATGAAGAAAATGTCAGAATAACTTAGCAGGTCACACTACTCCAATGAAGAAAACAGCACCGTCAACATTTCTAGTCCAGGATCCCTCTCAGGTAGGAAAACATTGCAGATGTGGGAGCGTGGAGAGAACAGACAGTATGTTTCGGAAGGAGTGCAGACCAAAGTAGTCAAAGTAACAAATACTTAAATATCAGTGGTTAGAGACAAAAGCAATAAGAAACAAAGAAATAAATCGAAGCTGAAATACTCAACAAGAGTGAAAAACAAATTTGGTAACACAAAATTGTTAAATTCAGAATTGAATACCAAGGTGCTATTCCTCAAATTTACCTTGGGAAAGTGTAGGAGACCAAAGTGGGATGGGGCACTAAAGCGACAGGAGATTGACAGTTTAGGGACATCTTTCCAGACTGAATAAAGATGTTCTGCAAAGCAGTCACTTATGCCTTTGCTGTTCTGACTATGTCCCAAGTAAAGAACAGCAGCTCATCTTCCATCAGAGCACATTGCAGTCCTTGGGACGTAATATTGAATTCAATAATTTCAGTTAAATAGCTTTTTGTTTATTTTCTCCATAGATGATGCTAGATGTTTCTATTTCAATATGATGTTTGTTTCTCTTCTCTTCTAACTCTAAATGTTATCAGTTAAAATAATCGTAGGTCTGCATTTGAACACAAACGTTCCCTCAGTTCCCTCTCTGTAACTTAAAAAACCCCAATTGTTTTCTAATTTATCTTGTTGTAATGAAGGGTTATTAATCAGATGCATCGATTCTTTCAGTCTCCATAGATGCTGCCTCACCTGATGAATTCTCTTAACATCTTCAAATTTTACCCTCCTCAGGTAATTTCCCCAGCAACTGCAGGAGATGTGATATATTTTCCTTATCAGAAAGGAGAAATGGGTGTGTCCAGGTGGGGCACAGGGAAGAGGAGAGGATAGAAAGAGGTGGGGGTTTGTTTGTAGATCAGTTACCTAACATCTTCAGATTTTGATTCTGTTTTTCAGCATTGCAATTTGTTACTGCAATATTTTTTTATCTTGTGCTTGGGATTTAAGAATAAGAAGTTAACATCTGAAGATTGGATCTTGAATACTTATGGAAAAAGAAGGCATTTTGCCACAATCTGTAATTTGATTCTCTATTCAAGACACAGGACAAATGAGGTTATTAAGATTGAGATGGATAGATGTTTGATCGGTATGGGCCTCAAGGTATGTGGAGTGAATATGGATACATGGTGACACCTGCCATGCTCTGATTTAATAGTCTGACCATGAGGAGCTGAATATCTTAATCCTATTCCTAATGTTCCCATGTTCTTCCTTTACCATTCAGCATCTTGAGCTTCAACCTTACTTTATGGTGCAACAAGGCCATGTTTCCTTCAGAGTCCTGCTGCTCTTCCAAAGAGAAGATTTTTCTATTTTTCTGACGTGGTAGAGGCACTTGGTAGAAGTAACTCAGTGGGTCAGGCAGCATCTCCAGAGAACGTGGATAGGTGACGTTTTGGTCGAGTCCTTTCTTCAGACCAATTGTGGTGGGGTGGGGGAAGATAGGAGGGGAAAGACAAAGCCGGACAAGTAATAGGCAGATATAGGTAGGGTATTTTGATAGGCAGATGGTTGGACAAAGACCAGAAATGAAAGGACAAAAGGTGCGAGATAAGTAGACAAGAGGTACAAAATTGTAAAGCAAGAGTAAGGGCTATAGGTGGAGGAAGGAAAAGGGGAGAAATGGGTGTGTCCAGGTGGGGCACATGGAAGAGGAGAGGATAGAAAGAGGCGGGGGTTTGTTTGTAGATCAGTTGCCTAAAATTGGAGATTTCAATGTTCATCCTTTTAGTTTGTAAGCTTCCCAAGCGAATATGAGATACTGTTCCTGCTGTTTGCACGTGGCCTCATTATGGAGGAAGCGCAGGAGAGAAAGGTAAACGTGGAAATGGGAAGGGAAGTTAAAATGGTTCGCAACCGAGAGATCCAGCAGGCCCGGGCAGACCGAGCGCAAGTGTTCAGTGAAACTGTCATGGAGTCAACACTTGGTTCACTCAACACTTCCCACCCAAACCATACCCTCCCCGGGTAATTTCCCCAGCAACTGCAGGAGATGTGATATATTTTCCTTATACCTCCTCTGTCATGTCCAACCAGGCACCCCAACAGTCCTTCCAGGTGAGACAGAGGTTCATGTGCACCTCCTCTAACCTCATCCACTGCATTCGGTGTTCCCGATGTGGCTTCCTGTACATCGGTGAGACCAAATGTAAGCTCAGCGATCGTTTCGCCGAACATTGGCGCAAGGTCTGCCAAGATCTACTGGTTGCTAATCAGTATAGCTCCCCCTTCCCATTCCGAAACTGACATTTCCATCCTGGACCTTGCACACACACAAACTGGAGGAACAGCACCTCATATTATAGACAGTAGGTGCAGGAGTAGGCCATTCGGCCCTTCGAGCCAGCACCGCTATTCACTGTGATCATGGCTGATCATCCACAACCAGTACCCCGTTTCTGCCTTCTCTCCATATCCCTTGACACCGCTATCTTTAAGAGGTCTATCTAACTCTCTCTTGATAGCATCCACTGAGGAGGCTTACAACCCAATAGTATGAATATTGAATTTTCTAGTTTTAGGTAACTAACCCACAAACAACCCCCCCCCCCCCCCGCTTTTTACTCCTCCACTTAACTGTGCACCACCTGCACGCACCAATTTCTCCCCTTCCTCTCCCCTTCAACTATATCCATTTCTCTAACTTCACAATTCACACCTGTTCTATTTTTTTCTCACATCCATTGTTCTTTCATCTCTGGCCATTTTTCCACCTGTTAAACTCTCCCACCCCCTCACCTGTGTCCATCTAACTCTCGCCAGGATTTGTCTAGCACCTCCTCACTTCAGCTTACCCCCCCCACCCCCACCCCAGACAACAATCAGTTTGAAGATGGTTCCCGCCTGAAACGTCACCTAACCATATTCTCCAGTGATGCTTCACGATCTGCTGAGTTACTACAGCATTTTTTTTGTAAACCGGCATCTATACTTCCTTATATCTCCTTTCTTATGCGATGTTGTGCCAGCGCTATCTTTCCCATATCTCAACACTCAGTGTCATCCAAATTAACAAAAGTAAAAAACAAGTAATTATTCATAAAAAAATGTTCATAGTTTTAAATACAACAAATAACTAACAGCTAAGACGAGAACTTGGATCACAATTTTTAGACCTGCTGCCTGATCTGATGAGTTTGTGTCCTTTTTTGTAAACAGCATCTGCAGTTCCTTCTTTCTTGCTCCTTATTTCTCCACCTCACAATTTTTAGCTTCTGATTCTGAGTTACAATTAGAAGGTTGTTGATGCAAACGGCATTCCCAGGACAAATGATTCAATCTGATATCAGGGTGCAAAAGTGTGCTTTGTTTAAGGTACCGTCCTTTAGATTAAACGCTACACAAAGCTGGCTGTTATGGTGCTTTGGTTCTTTTTTCACAAAAGGATGCTGTTGGTGTATTGGCCAATATTTATTCCTCTTCCAGCACCACAAAGCAGATCAATGGCTTATGCATCCAACTGCTATTTGTAGGCCCTTGGCGTGTGCAAATTGACTGTCACATTTCCCTAAATGATATGAATGATTATACTTCACAGGTAATTTGTAGGTTGCAAAGTGTTTTCAGATGGCCTGAGGACAAAAAAGCCCCTACAAAAATACAAGATCTTTCTTTTTTTAATGCAAGCAACCACATTTGATCTAAAAGCCCATCACAGATGATTTATATTCCCATTTTAAACACTCACTTGTAAATATGCCAGATTGTAATGTCCTGTGTATTGTGAGAAAATATTGCCAACACAGTATTAGTGATATGTACAATGCCTGTACTTAAATTAAAACAATTACATTCAAACCAAAGTCTCTTGTGCATGACCATGGTATTTCTTAATTACTTACATACGCTAACATTCAAATGAATAGGTATAACGTTAGCCTGTATTACTTATAGTCAACATTTTTTCAACCTAGAAGCTTTTTCTGCAAATTTGTATTGTCACAAAAATAAAATAGTCACGTACCCTCCAGCCACCAACGGATCACTGATTTGCAGCAGTCCTTTTCAGCAGAGTTGGAATAATTTAGGCTACCCTTTCCAAGGGCCTGTACCTATTGTGCTTTGTTGAACTTTATCGTCATTGTCAAAATTTAATTGTGTTGTTGGAAAAAAGATGTTTTGTTAGTTTTGTCTTCAAGTCTGGGTCATTAAATGGCATTAGGATTTTTCCAATTAAACCCCTGCATAAACAAAATATTCCTGTTAAAATTGCCTCAGCACATTATGAAACCCATTTATCATCAGCTAGTTTGTGATCTCTTTCTGATATACTGCTGCAAAAATCCAAGCCTAATAATTATTTCATTTCAACATTAGATATTGCTGGATATTTATTGATGAATGGATTGACTGGATCAATAAAGGTAATGAAGTTGAAGTAAGCAAAATACAAACTGCTGGAGGAAATTGAGTAGCATTTGAGGGGGGAAAGGAATTATCAACATTTTGGGTCAAGACCCTGCATTAGGATCTGCCCCTCCATAGTCGCTGTACAACCTGTTGAGATTCCCACTAGTTCATATTTTACTCCCGATTCCAGGATTTGTAATCTTTTGTTCTCTGAGGTTGAAATGACACGTGAATAACATATATAATTTAGCTTTATACACCTCTCTTATGAGAAACGTTTCTCCCTATCAGTCATATTTTTGCCCTTCATTATTTTATCCCTCTAAATCAGGTGCTCCTAATCTGCTTCCATCACAAATCCAGCCTATCCTGTCTCCCGATAACTGAAGCGATCTTTCCCAGATCTTTCCCAGACCTTTCCCAGGCAATATCCTGGTGAATCTTCTCTGCATCCTCTTCAGCGCACCCACATCCTTCCTATAGTGTGGTGACCAGACCTGCACAGTACTTTAGCTTTTTCCTAACCAATGTATTTGTATCATACATGTGGGTTTGTTCCTAGATATCTGATGAAATTCAATGAAATCAATGAAATTCATCATGACTTTGTCACCTTCAATGCAGCAGCGTCGCTATTGACTGCCTGATTAAAAGAGCATTTGAAGATTCAGAAGATTCAAATCAAACACTTGGACAATTCATAGTCCATCAGACAACTGTTATATGGAGTAAAATGTAGTGGTGCGATATGGGGTCCTAGTATATGAAACACAAATCCTTGTAGATACAGAAGTAATTAGAAAGGCTCATTGAATATTTGCCTTTCTTGGTAGCGGTATGGCATATCAAAGAAGGACTGTTTTATGCATCTTTACAAGTTGCTGGTAAAATTGCACCTGAAGTACTGAAGATAGTTTTGGTTTCCAGCTTTAAGGAAAGTTGTGCTTGGACTGGTGGCAGTTCACAGAAATAATTCACTTGGTTGATTGCCGACATAACGATGCTGTGGTAAGATAAAAGGTTGAACAAGTTGGGCCTGTACTCATTGGAGAATGAGAGGTTATCATATTGAAGTGAATAAGATTCTGAGAAGGATTTAGCAGGGAGGATGCTGAAATAATCCATCATCTAATGAGAGTGTCTCAACTAGGAGCCATAGATTCAGATTAAGGTATTGACCATTTAAGAAAGAGGGAATTATTCCATTAAAGGTCTTGAATCACTAGATTTATCTGGAGAGCTAGAGAGCTGTGGAAGCAGAGCCATTGAATGTGTTGAAGGCAGCGATGCAAAAGGATCAGCGAGTATCAGGAATGAGCAAGAAACTGATGTTGAGGCCAAGATTGGTCAACCATAGATCTTATTGAGTAGTGGGACATACTGTGGAGACCAGTGCAATATGCCTTATTGAATAGTGGAACAGGCTGCTGAGACTGATCAGTCTGAAGATAGAGTCTCGACCCAAAACGTCACCTATTCCTTCTCTGCAGAGAAACTGCCAGTCCCGCTGAGTTACTCCAGCATTTTGTGTCTATCTTCATTTTATCAATGAAGCTGTACCATAATCATGTTTTGATGATATTTACTACAAATAATAAAGCATTTTGTGCAAATTGAAACAATTCAGGTGCTTGCCTGCATGTGTCCTGTCTATGCATGGAGCATATTGAACATGCACAATTGATGTAAATCCCGATGCCATACACAAATATGAAATTTAGCCTTGCTTGCTACTTATGATAAACTGCAAGAGAGCACCAAGAATGTGAAAAATATACATCTTCTAGATGAGCTGGGACGCATCCTCAGTGATGTGACCTGGGATCATCGGGTATTTCGGGTCTCACAACATCAGACACCCTCACCCAGGTGACCCAGCCGGGGTTGATCAGGCCCCGACTTGCGTCCCAGCAGCAACCGCCCACGGATCAGCCATCTTAATAACTACTCTGCAGGGGTTGGGAGACTCTAGTGCATGGAGGGTCTGGGCTCTGTGGGGTGCTTCCCGGCCGGGCTCCTCCTGCGTCTCGCCAGGTTCAAGGCCTGTGCGCTGCACCTCTTTCTCCTTCTCCAAGCATTTCATTCTCGCCTGATGGATGTTTAGGCCATGATGGTTCATTAGGCCTTTCTGTAGCTTTGTTGGGTGTCTTTCCGACAAAAGACACAGACTGGGGTGCTAACCCAGCCTTTCCCGGGTGCCGTCTTTCCGTGCCGTCAACTGTCTCTCCAGTAGTCACCAAAGTAGTGGCAGATGAAATTTAATAGAGAAACATGGTGAAGTTTTTCAGTAGAAAAAATGAGTGAGAGAATATAGATATGCAGAAGTCTGTGAAGATAGCAGCACAAGCCAAGTTCCCCAGCCCTGCCCTGCACTGCCCGCTTCTATCTACTTCCCAAAAACCATAAGCTGGACTGCCCTGGCAGACCCATTGCTTCTGTTTGCTCCTGCCCCACAGAATTCATCTCCAAATATCTTGATTCCATCCTATCCCCCTTGTCCAGTCTCTTACGATCTGCATCCAAGCTGCTTCAAAGGTCCTTCACCTCTTCAATTACTTCAATTTTCAGGCCTCATTGCCTCATATTTACCATGGATGTCCTATCCCTTTATACCTCCATCCCCCACTAGAAAATCTCAAGGCCCTCCAGTTCTTTCTTGGCCCTCCAGTCCAATCAATTTTCCTCTACTAACACACTCTACACTGGTGGAGATGTATCACCTGTCCCTATATCTCATCTTTCACCTCCATCCAAGGACCCCAGCAATCCTTCAATGTAAGGCAAAGGTTCACATGTACCGCCTTTAGCCTCATCTCCTGGGTGTTCCCAAGTGTGGTTCCCTGTACATCAAATGTAGATTTGGCGACCGTTTCGCTGAACACTTGTGTTTGGTCTGCCAAGGCCTACTGGAACTCCCGGTTGCTAACCATTTTAATTCTTCTTCCCATTCCCTTACTGACCTTTCTGTCTTGGGCCTCCTCCAGTGCCAGAATGAGACCACAACCAAACTATAGAAACAGCAACTCATTTTTTACCTGGGTAGCTTACAACCCAATGACATGAACATTACATTCATCAACATTAGATAATGACATACATCCCCTCTTCCCCTGCAAAGCCTCTCTCCTCTTTTTACCATCTTTGTTTGTCCCCCTCGCCCCCCTGTCCAGAACTGAATATCACCTTTCCATGTTCTCCAAAATGTTCTTGTCTGACCCAGTAAGTTACTCCAGCACTTTGTATGTGTTTTTGTAAACCAGCACCTGCAGTTCCTTGATTCTGCTCAGGGATGGTGTGTAAAGCAAATTGAATCCTATGTTTCATAAACCGTCTGAGAGATTATGTTAAAACTTTATAATATATTGTATTGATCAGGATTGGAGCATTCCACCCATTTCTAGTCACCAGACTTCAATAGCGATGATTTGGCGGTGAAGGGCGGCATGGTGGCGCAGCGGTAGAGTTGCTGCCTTACATTGCTTACAGTGCCGGAGACCTGGGTTCGACCCCAACTACGGGTGCTGTCTGTATGGAGTTTCAACGTTCTCCCCATGACCGCGTGGGTTTTCTCCAAGATCTTCGGTTTCCTCCTGCACGCCAAAGACGTACAGGTATGTGGGTTAATTGGATTGGTATAATTGTAAATTGTCCCTTGTGTGCGTAGGATAGTGGTAAAGTGTGGGGACCGCTCATCGGAGCGGACTTGGTGGGCCGAAGCTGTTTCCGTGCAGTATCTCTAAAAAATTTAAGAGATTGCACATAATCTGTATTAGTGTGGTTCTGGGAATTATAACCACAAGACTGATCTGTGGAAGCTAAAATTAGTCTACTTACAGTCAATGTAGAAGATAGAGAAGAGGTTTGATCAATTGCAATGATTTGCTTAGATGGTGTAAATGAAAAGGAATGTTTTTTATTAACATAATGTTTTGAAGAGATACTGTAGGTTCTAAATGATAGCCAAAAGAAACAGGGAAACTACTGTATGAGGATAGACAAACAAGTGAAAGTAATTTGCAGAGAAAACGGGAAAGATATGGAAGAACGAGTCTCAACAGATCAATAAGCAGTTGGCAAGGACATGATTGTCTAATTGAGCTTTTTCTATGGAATTATAAATCTTATATATACTATGGATATATGGAAATACTGGACCCAGTATAATTCTTGTTATATTAACTTTATTTCCTTTTACAGTACATATGCTAATATTAATTAATTTAATTGATTCCCCTCTTTGAGTATCATTTGAAGAATATAATTCTGGGATTGCAAGCTCTTTTAAATGTGAAGTCTTCATTGTCTTCTGGTTGGTTAAAAATCAATGGTCCAGAGAGAAAAATATATTTTATTGCCCTATGAAGGAAAAGCACAATGTTGTTCCATGGAGAGGGATTTCCTTCGAAGATGTTTTACCATCTTTGCTTTTTGATAGTCACATTATTTTCTGAAGCATTGCCATTTAGGCTGCCAAATTACTTTTGAGAAGAGGGAACAATGCCTCCAGATGATCAGGCAATTTTCCGCAACATTCCGATAAACTTTTCTACTTGGGTGAACTAATCCAATGCAGTTCATTTTCTGCATTCAATACATCATTACTCTTAGCTTAAAGGGTAGTCTATCCTCTTATTGCTCAGTGAAGATTTTTTGAGAGATAGTAGGCAAGGTTTATCATTTTGGAATATTAGACCAATATGAAACCAAACTCTACAACTATGAAGTAGAGAGAAACATAATACTGATTCTTCGGGATAGACTGGCATACTGCAGTAATGTCAGTGACAAAGGTTTCAATGCAAATCGGAAAAGGGAACAATTTATCCTACCTCTCTACGAAAACAAAATACTGCATATTTGGAAGCCTGCAATATTAAAAAAAAGTTGCCAGGGTACTCAAGGACGCAGCTTTTGTGGGTGATCATTTTCCAATGTTTTGCAGATTCTGGATCATTTCCTGTGGATTGGAGGGTAGCTAATGTTATCCCACTTTTTAAGAAAGGAGGGAGAGAGAAAGCAGGGAATTATAGACCAGCTAGCCTGACATCAGTTGTGAGGAAGATGCTGGAGTCAATTATTAAAGATGTAATAGTGGCGCGTTTGGATAGCAGTAACAGGATCAGTCCAAGTCAGCATGGATTAACGAAGGGGAAATCTTGCTTGACTAATGTTCTGGCATTTTTTGAGGATATGACAAGTAAAATGGATAAGGGAGAGCCAGTGGATGTAGTGTGTCTGGACTTTCTGAAAGCCTTTGACAAGATCCCACACAGGAGATTAGTGGGCAAATTAGAGCACATGGTATTGGGGGTAGGGTATTCACATGGATAGAATATTTGGTTGGCAGATAGAAAATTAACTGGTCCCTTTCAGAATGGCAGGTAGTGACTAGTGGGATGCTGCAAGACTCGGTGCTGGGACTGCAGCTATTTACAATATATATTAACGATTTAGATGAAAGAATTAAAAGTAACATTAGCAATTTTTCAGATGACAAAGCTGGGTGGCAATGTGAACTGTGAACAGGATGTTATGAGGAAGAAGGGTGACTTGGATAGGTTTGAAGAGTGGGCAGATGCATGGCAGATGTGGATACATGTGAGGTTATTTACTTTGGTGACAAGAACAAGAAGGCAGATTATTATCACATTGGTGTCAGATTTGGAAAAGGGGCAATGCAACGAGACCTGGGCGTCCTTGTACATCAGTCACTGAAAGTAAGCATGCACGTACAACAGGCAGTGAAGAAAGCTAATGGCATATTGGCCTTCATAATGAGAGGATTTGAATATAGGAGCAAAGAGGCTCTCTGCAGTTGTACAGGGCCCTGGTGAGAATACACCTGGAGTGTTGTGTGCAGTTTTGGTCTCCTAATTTGAGGAAGGACATTCTTACTATTGAAGGAGTACAGCGCACGTTCACGAGGTTAATACCCGGGATGGCGGGACTGTCATATGATGAAAGAATGGAACGACTGGGCTTGTTTTCACTGGAATTTTGAAGGATGAGAGGGGATTTTATGGAAACGTATAACGTTATTAAGGTATTGGAAACGCTAAATGCAGGAAACAGATGCAGGATGTTGTGGGAGTCCAGAAGCAGGGGCCACAGTTTAAGAATAAGGGATAGGCCATTTAGAACTGAGATGAGGAAAAACGTTTTCACCCAGAGAGTTGTGAACATGGAATTCTCTGCCTCAGAAGGCAATGGATGCCGATTCACTGGATGCATTCAAAAGAGAGTTAGATAGAGCTCTTAGGGCTAGCAGAATCAAGGGATATGGGGAGAAGGCAGGAACGGGGTACTGATTGTGGATGATCAGCCATGATCACATTGAATGGCGGTGCTGGCTCGAAGGGCTGAATGGCCTACTCCTGCACCTATTTTCTATGTATCTATGTAAATATTCAGGAGGTCAGCTAATATCTGCAGCATGAGAGAGAAAGATGTTAAGATTGATGATATTTTACCAGAGGGGGAGACCAGTGAAAGAAGCACAAGTAAACCATTGTTTCATCAGGCAGAAGTGATTCAGGCCCTGGACAATGGGAAGGAAGAAGGCAAATGGGCAGTTTAGTTTAGTTTAGTTTAGTTAAATTTAGATTATTTTAGTTTAAAAATACAGTGTCAAAACAGGCCTTTTAGCCCAGCGAGTGCACACCGAACGGCAATCACCCATACACTATCCTACACACTAGGGGCAATTTACAGAAGCCAATTAAACTACAAACCTGCACATCTTAGGAATGTGAGAGGAAACCGGAGCACCCGGAAAAAACCCATGCGGTCACAGGGAGAACATACAAACTCCATACACATACACATGGAGTCGGGATCTAACCCGGGTCTCTGGTGCTGTAAGGCAGCAACTCTACCACTGTGCCACTGTGCCACAGGTATTGAATCTCCTGAGCTTCCATGGATAAGTGCTGGGTATAAAGGGACGGATTGGTTAAAGAATGGACTAGGGTGTCACAGAGAGAACATTTATTGCAGAAAGGGTCGGCGGTTCTGTTGATAGACTTACTATGGAGTCAGATGCATTATGTGAATACAATAAAGATCAACAAAAAGAAAGAACAATATAATTTTAACAGCAAGATAGCAGCTCTGTCAATATTTGCCCATGCTCATCATTTGAAACAGAGAGTATTTAGCATTCAGGGTACATTGAAGCAAAAGGCATGGAAGGCACCTGCAGAATTTCAATGCAGTAAACCGAGATAACAATGTTTTCTCAATCGTTGTATTCATTGCATTATCTGTACCAGTAATCCAATTCTATCACAAAGTAAATATAATTCAGTGCAATTCTATACAATACAATGCATGAAATTAAAACTAAATCAAGTTACTGATCAACTTAAATCAATTTACATGGATCATTTATAATATTAGTAGAAAATTAATACTCTAATTAAATGATCAATATCAATCACTTCAAAGCACGTTTTATAGAAACAATATATTTAACATACACTACAGGTCTTCTGGTGTTGTCCATGGTAATTACAGGAGCAGTACAACATTTATTATACTGCTGCTAAGCTGCACCTATTGTTTATCAGTTTTTTCTAAGATCACAACATATAACTGATGCAACAGCCAAATGGAACTCAGTGAGAGGACAATTTTTGTTGCGGAGGTGAGTGTGTTTGTTGGCTGGTATCTCCTTGTGAATCACAGGAAGCTTGTTTGGGTATAGGCCAGGTTAAGGGGCTGTCCCACTTGGGCCACCTAATTGTCGAGTTTCGAAGAGTTTAAAAAATTACATATTGAAGACCCCCTTCGACTATGTAGAAGACCTCCTTCGACCTCCTTCGACTACGTTGAAGACTAGCTACGGCTAGCTACGACTAGCTACGACTAAAGGGCCTGTCCCACTTTCACGACCTAATTCACGACCTCTGCCGAGTCTGCCCTTACTCGCAGCATGGTCGTCACGAGGTCGTAGGAGGTCATAGGTATGTCGTAGGTAGGTCGTAGCAGGCCGTGATGCTAGTCGTAGGTACTCGTGGCATAAAGTAGGTCGGGGCGTTTTTCTAGCCTGATGAAAAATGTCCACGAGTAAAAAAGGTCGTGAATTAGATCGTGAAAGTGGGACAGGCCCTTAACTTCGGGAAAATTGGACACCGAATAGTGGAGAGTGAAGACGACCTCCTTCAATCTCCTTCGACCTCCCTTCGACTATGATGAAGACTATCTACGACTACCTTCGAGTACCCTCGATTACTGATGACCAACATGCCGACCTACTACGACTACACCTACGAGTAAAAAAAGTATTTATTTTTTCCATGACGACCTTTTTTTTACTCGCGGGCAATTTTTAACATATTGAAAAAAACGCCGCGACCTAGCTGAGGCCTCGAGAACGCGGAGATCACTCTCGAGCATGAAGGAGAGTTATAAAGACCTCCTACGACCTCGTGTCGACCATGCTGCGAGTATGAGTCGAGGGCAAACTTGCCAAAACTCGTGGATTAGGTCACCCAAGTGGGACAGGCCCTTTGCGGTCAGAATAAACCAGCAGCATATCACTTCTTTATTTGTCTTTTCCCTATAAAATATTAAGAAACGTGTTAAAATATAGACCCTTCCCTCTATTCAATTAATGATACCAATGTTTGAGCTGACCGGATGTAAGTGTGTCAAAGACTCTGCGTATGTCACTACTTCTTGTGTGGCATGTGCCGTCAACATAATAAAATATTACATTTAGACAGAAACAAATCTTATGTAGACTGCATACTCTTGAAGAAGTGGCCTAATTACACTTGAAGAAGTGGCCCATGCAAAGTTTTTTTGTAACACTTCTCCCAGATTGGCGCAAATATTTTAATCATAAATTTACATATGACAAACGAACAGAAAGAGCATTAACATTCTAATAAGTGGTGTCTTAAAGATTTATGGAGAAAAGATAAATAACAAAGTGATTTCCTGCTAACAAGTGGGTGGTATTGTAGATAGTGAAGGTGGTTGTCAAACATTGCAGGAGGACCTTGATTGGTTGTGCAGGTAGGCTGAGGAATTGTTGAAGCAATTTAATACAGAGAAATGTGAAGGTTTGAATTTTGGGAGCACTAACATGGGCAGAACCTACACAGTGAATGGTACGGCTCTGGCGAGCATATTAGAGCAGATGGATCGAGGGGTACAGGTACATAGTTCATTGAAAGCGCCGTTGAAGGACCTGTTTCCATGATGTAAGACTCCATGCTCATTTATTTTAACCATAACCTGACCGGTACCCAAAACATTGGATTCATGGGAAGTTACCAATTAATAAAGACTCATGTGGACAGATTGTTGATTTTGGTGGGACCATATTGCAGTTAATAGATTGACAAAAAGAAACCTAAAAAAAATCCTAATACTGACCATTTGACAGAATCATGGAATATTCAGGCCCAGGACACTGGGAAGGAAGGAGGCAAGTGAATCTTCTCAGCATCCAGGGATGAGAAAACAGGAGGGATTGGTTAAGGAATAGTATATGCTATCAATCATGATAGGGAACAGGAGGTGAGTTGAGAACAGATGAGTTAATGCTTCAAGTGTGGAAGATGATGAATTAGAGGGTATTTGCTACAGAGATAGGTTGTCCAGATTTTCTGAAACATCTGAGCTTTTGGGTAAACCTGACACAAGTATATACATTTATCAGAGGTATAGCTAGAGTAGAATCCTTTCCCCAGAATGGAATAATGAAATACTTGAGGACTTAGCTTTTAAATGAGAGGGGCAAAGTTTAAAGGGGATGTGCAGGGAGGGGACTTTTATTTATACAGAGGGTGGTGAGTGCCTGGGATGTCTTGCTCGAGATGGTGGTTGAAGCAGATATGACAGTGGCATTTAAAAGACTTTTGGATAGGCATATGGATACACTGGGAATGGAAGGATATAGTATCTGTATGTGTACAGTATTTGGGCAGTGGGCAGGTGCTATAGACCTGCACGGGAAGGTAGACACTCCCACTCCCACGAGTCTCGGGCAGATGGGGCTCGTCAGCCTGGGAAGGTGGTACATTTAGGAGAGGGAAAACTCTGATTTAAAACCTCCACTGCCTTGTGGACATATCCAGTCATGGAAAAGGCTCCAGGAGTAAACAAGAAAATCCGGAGTCAGAATCCCTAAGGCAGTTTGTCGTTGTCTACAACCTCGCTCTGGCAGCTCCTGCGACGGCGCTGGTGCCAAACTACAACGGCCCTGCTGTTCCTTTGGATCGATCAGCGACGTGGAGAGGGGGGGGACGTGCTGCATGGGCAACAGCCTGTCCTCCATATGACATAGTCCAGGCTTGCATCTGACCAGGATGCATCACCCATGGTCAGTCATGACCGATGGGGGGCCTACGGATGTGTAGGTGGATATGTGATGATCTTGGCATCCCGTTCAGCACAGACATTATGGGCCAAAAGTTCTGCTCTTGTGCTGTATTGTTCTATGTTCCATGTTCTATGAGCAAATTGGTCATAGAACATGTACTATGACCAAATTGGTGAAGTGACAGGTAGCTCGGGGTTATGCTTGTTGGTGAATAGAGGTGTCTACAAAATGTCAACTAATCATCATTTAACTCTATCCAGTTTAATGGGTCATTGTGATGATGAGGTGAAAGAAATGCACATAAACCTGTACTTCCCATCGAAAGAATAACATTACAATCCGTAAACATTTGGAAATGATCAATGGGGTTGTGCAAGAGGATACTTCAACCATCTGGTTGAATAAATAATTCCACACTTCTGGTTCAGTTTTGTAATCAAAATTTTTTTTACCGTAGAAATATTGCATTATGGCGTGAATATCTTGATATATTGCTCATCTAGTTTCTTCTTCCAAGCCTTGCATACTATGTACATATTGTCAACTCCCCAGTTCACTGCTCCATCGGTACAAGTACACCTCACACCTCCTGAGAAGGAATATTCTTTAACGTTCCACATTCCTGTTTGTCTTAGGTCCAGATATTGTTTCCAGGTGGGTGTGGATTTATTTGTACTTCTTTTGCTTTATAATCTGTATTTGCCATCTATAAAACCATAAAACAGGAGCAGGACTAGGCCACTCAGCCCATCGATTCTACTCCGCCATTCGCTCATGGCTGATTTATTTTTCACTTTCAACCCCATTCTCCTGCCTTCTACCCATAACCTTTCATGCTCTCACTAATCAAAACACCTTTAGCATGGCTTGCGTGATCCCTACAACACTGAGGAAAGTAAAATGATGATTTGGTAATACTTTGCAGAACAGTTCTGTTCAGCCTCCAACCTCATCGTTTCCCAGCCCCGCACGGCCCGATTTTACCTTCTCCCCAAAATCCACAAACGCGACTGCCCTGGCAGACCCATTGTCTCTGCCTGTTCGTGCCCCACCGAACACATTTCCACATACGTCGACTCCATCCTATCCCCCTTTGTTAAATCCCTCCCACCTATGTTCAAGACACCTCAGACACTCTCCGTCGGCTCCGCGCGTTCCATTCTCCAGGCTCCCATCCTCTCATCTTTACCATGGACGTCCAGTCACTCTACACCTCCACCCCCACCAGGACGGTCTCAAAGCCCTCCGGTTCTTCCTCGACCAGAGGAGCAACCCATACCCGTCAACTGACACCCTCCTCCGCCTAGCGGAATTGGTCCTTACCCTCAATAACTTCTCTTTTGACTCCTCCCATTTCCTCCAAACACGGCGTAGCTATGGGCACACGCATGGGGCCCAGCTACGCTTGCCTCTTTGTCGGGTACGTCGAACAATCCTTGTTCTCGGCGTACCAGGGCCCCATCCCCGACCTCTACCTCCGTTACATCGACGACTGCTTTGGTGTCACCTCCTGCACCCACACACAACTGACTGACTTCATCCATTTCACCACCAACTTCCATCCGGCACTCAAATGCACTTGGACCATTTCCGACATTTCCCTACCATTCCTTGACCTCATTATCTCTATTGCAGGTGATACACTCCTGACCGACATCCACTACAAACCAACTGACTCCCACAGCTACCTGGACTACTCTTCCTCCCACCCTGCTTCCTGTAAGGACTCCATCCCCTATTCCCAATTCCTCCGTCTACGCCGCATCTGCTCCCAGGATGAGGTGTTCCACACCAGGTCATCACAAATGTCCTCATTCTTCAGAGAACGGGGATTCCCCTCCCTCATTATAGATGAGGCTCGCACCAGGGTCTCCTCCATACCCCGCAACACTGCCCTCGCTCCCCATTCCCCCACTCGCAAACAGGGCAGAGTCCCCATGGTCCTCACCTTTCACCCCACCAGCCGGCAAATACAACACATAGTCCTCTGCCAGTTTCGGCACCTCCAACGTGACCCCTCCACTCGCCACATCTTCCCATCTCCCCCCCGTCTGCCTTCCGCAAAGACCGCTGCCTCCGCAACTCCCTTGTCAATTCTTCCCTCCCCTCCTGCTCTACCCCTTCCCCGGGCACTTTCCCTTGCAACCGCAAGAAATGCAACACTTGTCTCTTCACCTCCCCCTTCCACTCCTTTCAGGGACCCAAGCAGTCCTTCCAGGTCTGACAGAGGTTCACCTGCACCTCCTCCAACCTCATCTACTGCATCCGCTGCTCCAGATGCCAGATGATCTATATCGGTGAGACCAAGCGGAGGCTTGGCGATCGTTTCGCCGAACACCTCCGCTCGGTCCGCATTAAACAACCCGACCTCCCGGTGGCTCAGCACTTCAACTCCCCCTCCCATTCCGTATCCGACCTCTCGGTCCTGGGCCTCCTCCACAGCCAGAGTGAGCAACACCGCAAGTTGGAGGAACAGCACCTCATATTCCGCTTGGGGAGTCTGCATCCTCTGGGCTTGAACATTGAATTTTCTCAATTCTGTTAACCCTTGCTGTCTCCTCCCCTTCCCACCTCTCCCTCAGCCCTCGGGCCCTGGCATTCCCTCTCTCTCTATCTCTCCCCCACCCTAGTCGCACTAGCTTCTCATTTTCACACTACAAACAGCTTACAATGGCTTGTTCCCTTTATCATCGATACTTTTTTGCATATCTTTCATTCATTGTTCTTTTAACTCTCCACATTACCGTCTATATCTCTCGTTTCCCTGATCCCTGACCAGTCTGAAGAAGGGTCTCGACCCGAAACGTCGCCTCCTTCGCTCCTTAGATGCTGCTGCACCCGCTGAGTTTCTCCAGCCTTTTGTGTACCCTCGATTCTCCATCATCTGCAGTTCCTTCTTTAACAGTTCTGTTCAGCCAGAAGCTTGCACCTAAGCATTCAGTTGGCTATCACTTTACTTTTCCATCTATTTACACTCTATTCTCTCAAACCTTAGTATAGTACACTGCTCCAGGGAAACTCACGATAACCTTAAGAAACATCACCCCATCTTTCAACTAAGTATACACAGTTTTTTTGGTCAAAAAGTACTTTCAAAGCTTTTACTTCCTTTTTCATATACACCTCTTAATCCACCTCTGTTGTTTCATTATCTTCCCCTTTCTGCTTTGTGCCGTTGCTTCTTTGAAATCTTGCTTTCCAATGTATCTTCCCACGCATTTTAAAACTTTCTTTCTTTTTCCATATTTGATGAAAGGGTCATTCACCTGAAACGTTAACTTTGTCTTTCTTCCACAAATGCTGCCTAGAGTATTTCAATATTTTCAGTTTTCATTTCAGACTTCCAGTATCTGCCACATTTAGTTTAGTTTACAGATGCAATGTGGAAACAGGTCCTTCAGCCCACTGAGTCCACACCGACCACCAATCACTTGTACACTTTTGCATCCTACGTATTCGGAGATATATTGCAGAAGCCTATTTACCTACAAATCTGTACGGCTTTGGAGTGTAAGAGGAAACCGGAGCACCTGGAGAAAACCCATGCGGCCACAGGGAGAACATACAAACTTTGCACAGACAGCACCCGTAGTCAGGATCAACCCAGGTCGTCTGGCGCTGTGAGATTTGCTTTTGTATTTTATTTATGCATCCATGATATGTGCTGTTATCAAATTCTGACCATAATAGTCAAAATATTAATTTTTATCAAGAACTCAAATCAAGACTTCCCATGTGATCTGGCTTTTGTAATCCATACATACTATTATTGACATTAACGAGAGGCTTCTGCTATTTTGTTCATTTGTTACTTGGGATACAAATTGAATTGACAACATTGTACAAGATCTTTCCAGACACATAAGAGGATAAATATTAAAACAAATATTTACTTAAACTGGCACTAGCTGAGCTTCTAGTTCAATATATTTAATTGGATTGAATTGGATAAATTGAAGTGAATAATTTCTATTTAGGAATTTGAGTTGTAATGAAATGCTGAGCTTATCATTGAAGGGTTATTGTTTTTAACATACTGAAGTTCATAATGTAGAAATTAAAAAAATTTCAGAATACAAGTGTCTAATTTTTGATTTTTGATGTTTGATGTTTCCTTTGCCTTATGATCCAAAACATTAATCATTGAACTTACATAGGTTTTTGGATAATATTTACTTGGAGAGAGGAAAACAAGACAATAAACTATCATTCCAAACTCCACCTTAATCTTACCGTTTGTCTGGTTTTAGACTAGTGTCAAATCTATCTATCAGTAAACCTTCACTGGGTGCAATTTGAGGACACTGATATACCACAAAAAAAGCTGTTATTATTATATAGGTGTAAATCGAATCACTCAGCCAGCAGTAAATGTTTTTCTAGAAAATCTAATAACAGAAGAATGGGAGAGGAACCTCCAAATGAACCGTCAAATTATTAAATGTTTATACAGAGAAAAATTCTTTGCATCTGAACAAATAAATGACATTTGCTTTCTTTGAAAAAAAAGCTGTGTTTGTTTAACAACCTTTTGTTCTGTGTCACAAAAAATCTTTTGTGGAATATTTGAATCTTTCAATGGCAGACTTCCAAGTTAAACACAGTAAATTAAAAATGGTCCGCATATCCAATAGACCCAGGCAAATTATGAACCGCAGCATTTGGCTACCAAACCTTTCAGTGGGGTTATGCAGATCTATTAGTGAACGCAATAAGCAACTTTATAAATTCAAAATTACTTTGATCAGCCCTTGAAATGAGAAAACAATCCCAGATAATCCTCATGAACTTGTAATAAGCATTTGTTTTGAATTTTGCTACAGGTACATATGGGTGGTCTATGTACAGTATGTGTGTATGCCTATGTGTGCGACTGTATGCATGCATTTGTGTGTGTGGCTATGTGTGGGCCTGTGTGTGTGTGCGTCTGTTTGTGTATTTGCCTGTGCATGTGCGTGCCTGTGCAAGTGTATGCCTGTATTTGTGTGTGTTTGCCTATGTATGTATCTGTGTGTGTGTGAGGTAGCATGGGGGTGGGGAGGGGTTGGGTATGACAACTAAGTGAAAATTATGGGAGCTGGACAGTAAGTAAATTAGATGAAATGCTCTGGAGGCCATTTCATGAAAGTACATGCTTCCTTAAATGACAACTATCACAAAATCATCTTGAAGTGAGGACAAATCCCTGAGCAGTCTTAATTTCACCCGATGCATAGCCTAAATAACAAAAATCTTCGTACTTTGCCATGTGCAGATCCTTGCTTGTGTGCAATAGCAATTCTGTTTCATCATAGCATGAAGTCGTCAACCTTCTGGAAGCTCACCGGAGAATCAAAGGACTTCTTGAAACTCTGGGTGGCCTGCTGGAGGGTGTGGACCATAACATCTGCTACTCTTTCTCTTCAAGGTTTATTAAAACTTTGACAGTGAAACTGAAGTCTGCATTTGGGGGAACAATCAGGCTTCTTCTGTTAAGGACAGCTATAATGGCACATCACTATTTTGCCAACCTGCCTTAATGCACTGATTTTTTAAGAAATTTACTGCAATGTATTCTTGGAAAAAACATGCTGCAATTATTTTCACAGATTAATTTAAACCCAAAGTAAATTTTGTGTTAGATCGTCACTGGGCAACCTGAATATTGGAGCAATGTAAAAGGGAGTCAGTTTTAGATATTTACATTAGTGGCAGTTGTTGTCAGGATTGATTTATATTTCTCTTTTGGGGGTTTGAGGTATCAGAACTCTGCCCTATGAAAACTTGATTCAATGCCAAGGCTGTTATATATGCATGGATTCAGCCAGTGAACTGAAGGCAAATGCTTTCAAAAAGCAGAATAGCTCATTTGAAGTCTCCTGGTTTAGTTTATAGTGTGGTAGTTGGAAATGCAGATTTACTATATTGGGATATCTTCCAGCAGTTCCTGTTCACAGTCCTTTTCAGTGGATTCAAGTGAAATGCCTCTCTGGGCCAAGGCATATTCCACCAATCACTTCTGTTAGAAGAGTGGTGATTATGTTTGGTTTCTCTGCATCTTCCCTTGACACATCTACTTCGCTTGTACCTCTTCCCTTTTCTATTTTTATGTGTGTGAAACTACGTCTCTTAAAAGTCAAAATAGATAGTGCAGAAATTTAAAACATATCATTGAAACTTTAAAGCTGAGAGATCATATCAAACAAATTATTGAGCCTGCAGAAATGGCAAGCTGCTACTTGTGTACTTTTATAAACTGCTGAAAGCAACACTTTTATTTTATAATTTAACCATGTAACACATTCCAGAGTTAAGAGCGAAGAGCTAATTACATTCTCCAGGTCTATTAGGAACATGCTCATTTTTGGGTTGTCGGTGTGTATTATTATTCAGCTTCCTTCAACTTTTAAAATAATCTTTTGTTTTATTATAAGCTAAGTAATCTTTTAAGAAACCAGAGTACATTTTCTCGCCGACTTCATCCAAGTTCAGTATCAAGTACTGTCCCACCAGGCTGCTCTGAATTGAATGGAGAATAAGGCATCTTCCAAACTATTTCCGCAATATTCCGTGGAAAACAATTATGGAAAATCAAACAGGTTTTGGTATTAGATTTCCCCGACGAGCTATCTTTATGGCAACTGTGATCAAGGCTGTCAATTTAAGGCTGAGTTATTGTTAGTTGTAAGGTGTTGTTTTGTATTCAGTGGAAAGTGGAGTGAAACTGCAGCAACTAATTTATCATATGAAGCTCAGTCACCAGTTGTAGGAGACTTTCTTCTGATCAATCTGGAGCAAATTGAACATATATTTAGTGTAATCAATATTGAGACATACTTTATATGTATATAGCTCATACATGCAGTTGTAGAGCATGATTGCAAATAAATATGCAATATGGATAGCATGTTTTAAAACATTTTTACCACCTCTCCACCTACTATCTTACGATAGTGCAGAGAGACAAAACTGCTGTCGACTAGTTGAGTCAGAGTCAAATAGCACAGAAATAGAAACTTAATTCAACTGACCATCAAGCACCCTTTAAATTAACCCTACACTAATCCTACATTATAAGCGAGTTCGGTATATCAACTGCGCATGCCCAGGTCATAGGTCATTCACGATAAACATTCTCGCCAGCTGAGCTGCTGCGTGTATACAGACCTGCTTTTCATCTGTATTTTCCAGTTTTGCTTCTTCGAGGAAAGAAAATACTGGTTTCAATACTATTAACTAGGTGTATTTATGGTTCATTTGTACAAATCTACGATGATTTTGTTGGTTTTATTGCTTTATGTTTCGGTGAGTGAGTGAGATTGTGACGATGAATGACACGCAATTTTGATTGTTTTTGTTTTGGATGGGGGGAGAATGAAATGAAACGGTTCAGAGAAAACATGGCAGATGAAATTTAACAGGAGTAAACTGTGTGACAGAACATCTTAATAAGACCATTTGGGAGCGAGAACGGACGCTTGATCTTGCTCTCTTTGAAGGAGGCGCCGCCCGCCCCAGCGAGTGGGCAAACGCGGAGCCAACCCGTAATATGAATGGGAGCATTTTCTCAGTCAGGCTTTGTCTACAGTTGGGGTGGGAATCTGGGAGCGAAGGAGCTGGCGGTGCCGTACAGATGGAACCGTTTAATAACGATCCATTAAAATCCGCCCTTCGGCCACTCGGCAACCTGGGCTGATCTGATCTGACAGCCCTCTCGCTAGCTCGCTGTGTGCCTGATCCTAACGCAGAACCTCCACAAAACCTTTGGGTTGCAGGTAACACCTGCACAAAGAGCCTCTGCTAACAAGGGCTGGCAAACTGTGCTGGTCAACGTGCACTGGGGGAGATGGCTGGGGGAAACACACCACAACCACCTCCACTCAATCTATCCAATACTAAAAGGAAGGCATTTCGCTGTTAAATGTCACATATCGGATTGGCTGCTCCTTCCCTGGGCCAACCCAGTACTCAGTTTTCCGCGGAGATTAATCTTTGCCTTAACAGTACAGTCACACTGTCTGTAGGTAAAGCATCAGTCCACATCACACTGATACAGTCGTTGCATGCCCAGATTAAATATATTTTTACACATAAATTATGAATAAAGATAAGAAAATGTTTCAAACAGAAGTAACATTCTTTTATTCGTAGCAAACAGCAGAACAAGAAAGGAAGCTATTGAGTTGACAGAATTCTAGATTAATTCCTTGGTAGAATAGTTAACAATTTATACACAGTTTACACAGTGCTGCGTTTGCTTTTAAAAAAATCTCAAATGACCTTTGATAAATTCCCTGATCCCTTACATTTATCGAAATACTGAACTCACTTATTCTCCCTACATTCCCATCATCTATGATATCTCTGGTTAAAAACCTAGGTTACATTACACTTTGAAATGGAAAATGTATTCTCTGTCTGACGGTAGACAAAAATGCTGGAGAAACTCAGCGGGTGAAGCAGTATCTATGGAGCGAAGGAAGGTAAAAGGGGGGAGGTAAAATGACAAGTGCATTAGCTACACTTGTTGCTTCACCTCCCCCCTTGACTCCATTCAAGGACCTAAGCAGTCTTTCCAGGTGTGGCAGAGGTTCACCTGCACCGCCTCCAACTTCATCTATTGCATCCGCTGCTCTGATGTCAGCTGCTCTACATCGGTGAGACCAAGCATAGGCTTGGTGATCACTTCGCCCAACACCTCAACTCGGCTCGCATTAACCTACCTGAACTCCCAGTGGCTCAGCACTTCAACTCCCCCTCCCATTCTGAATCGGACCTTTCTGTCCTGGGCCTCCTCCATGGCCAGAGTGAGGACCACCGTAAATTGGAGGAGCAGCACCTCATATTTCGCTTGGGCAGTTTGCACCCCATCGGTATGAACATTGACTCCTCTAATTTCAGGTAGTCCCTACTTTCTCCTCCCCTTCTCAGCTCTCCCTCAGCTCACTGCACTTCTTCCTTTCTTCTTCCCTTCCTCCCCACCCTCACATCAGTCTGAAGAAGGGTCTCGACCCGAAACATTGCCTATTTCCTTCGCTCCATGGAAGCTGCCTCACCCGCTGAGTTTCTCCAGCATTTTTGTCTACCTTCGATTTTCCAGCATCTGCTGTTCCTTCTTAAACTTCTCAGTCTGACGGTTCATTAAATACAATTGACATGCGCATTGCACAGTTGAGAATATTATAACTTGTTGACTCTCATTGTGCTGAGTTCAGGAACCCAACACAATTTTTTCAGTGCAATATTGTGCAGTTTTTTCCACACTAAGCTGTGACTGCCAGCTGTACGGCACTTGATCAGCCCTTCACACTGGATTTGTGCTCCCATCTCTGGTTTGGGACTTGGACCAGGATTTTCCCATTCAGATAGCAAGAGTGCTATTCACTGAAACCTATTGAAGCCAAACTGTTGAGGCTACACTGTTCTGATTTATAATCAAGAGATTCAGCATGGAAACAGGCCCTTCAGTCCAACGAGTCTGTGCTGACCATTTGAACTAATCCTACAAAAATCCATATTTTTAATCTCCCCTCGTTCTCATCAACTCACACCAGATTCTATCACATACCTACACACTAGGGGCAACGTGGAGTCGCCAATTGCCTATCAACCTAACTGTGTTTTGGAAAAGTAGAGGAAATTGCAGCACTCAGAGGAAACCGTTGGTGGAGAGAACATGCAAACTCCACAAAGACAGCACCCAAAGTCAGGATTGAATGTGGGCCTCTGGAGGCAGCAGTTCTACTAGCGGTTCCACTGTGCCTCCCTTAGGAAGTAATAATGTTGTACAAACCATCAATCCTTAACCATCGCCAAGGAAACTAGTCAGGGCTAATGCTTTGGGAATAAACCTTTGCAGATCAATCTGGACATGAAATTGGAATTGACACAGTGATTGTGTGATTTGTGAGTGTATTTTGGTCCTTAATTGGATAAATAGTGTTAAGGATCAAGTTTCTTCAGTGGCATAGTGCCACAATTGAATGGAATTTGCTGCTACCGGATACAGATGAGTATCTCTGCATCAGTTGACGAGATCCCAAATGCCAGAGTTATCAAAGTCAAAAGCAGCTGCAGAACATTGTGCAAAGGGATTGGTGGTGATGGGGAAAACCCAGGGGGTTGAGGTCCTTACTGATGCCAATAGCATGGATAGAAAAGAGGGAAGAAGACATGCATGATGATTTTACAAAGGAAGGAAATAGATTCATCATATGATGATGTCCTTTGAGTTAATCTCATTGTCTTGTTTTAGGTAGAAGATACATATGAAGATAGTGCAGCCCACTGCTTGGTGTAGACACGGTGCCATATCCCTTGGCAAAGGGATCTGCACAGGGAGAAATTGTACCTGTGCAAACTGGACAAACTGAGTCTTAAAGGAGCAGCAGCACCACCATTACAGGAATATTTTCTTGGTGTGTTGAGGAGGGAATAAACTAAGTTGGCAGAGAAAGCAAGCCTGAGCTTGGTTCAGCAGGGGAAGGAAGAGCTGAAAATGGCTAGCTGAGAATTCTAGGAAATAAAAACCAGTCGAGAAATTGAGTTTAGCAGGATTTAATGTTTTAGACTTCAATCATGGTCATCGAATGAATGAGGTTGTAGCTATTACGGAACTGTGGGTTGAAGAAAGGTAGGGATGGCAGTTTTTAACCTGTTTTCATGGTTTCCAGACAAGATAGAAAGGGGTTAAAACAAAAAAGGATGGGCTCACATTATGGGTTAAAGAAACAATCATATTTGTGAGAAATAATGATTTCCCAGAACATTATTTGAATGAAGCCAAATAGGTTAAACTGAAGTACTAAAAACTGCAGTTCAAACTGCAGGGAGTGTACTTCAGGTCTCTGAGTATTCAGTGGGACATTGAAGGAAAATTTTTCAGTAAATTCCTGAGAAATGCAAAAACAATAGAGCAACAATACCATGGATTTCAAACATCATAACATTAACGAGGGAAGAATCATTGTAAAGAAACATTGGGCACAGATTTCTTAATATGCATTCAGGAGAATCTTTATCTAACTAATAGAAAACATATCCAATGAGAGGAAGGGCCAAGATGAAGGGACTGATATTTGCAAGTGAAAAGGAAATCAGTGAGAGAGTTCTTCAGTGGTACTAACGTTATTCAATCAGAGTTAAAGTAGTTAAGATAAAGGAGAATGATAGACCATTCTCAGTTGTAGTTGGACCAATTTTATTAAACGATGATGTAATTAGAAGCTGCTAATTGTAAGCAATCAGTATCAAAGCATTGGGAAGCATTTAAGGAAGAGAAATTCTTCTGCACAGCACATTTCCGTGTGCTTTGTGAAGGGATACAATCAAATATGAGAGGCTGCTCATTGTACAATTGTAAAAAAAAAAGGCTAATTTGTTCCGACTTCCCCACTTAAGACATATCTACTCACAAAAAAGTGACAGAACATGCACGGTGCATCAAATGGCACAAATCACTTCCTTTTCCATACCACATCCACACTGTCCCAGCATAGAACTCCCACAGTTAGAGAGAGGGTGGATGGATGGTGGTTGGGGTGAGGAAACAAACAAGGCAAAACAATAAAATAAAATGGCATGAAATGAATGAATCAATAGACAGACATTAGGTGCAGGAGTAGGCCATTCGGCCCTTCGAGCCAGCACCGCCTTCAATGTGATCGTGGATGATCGTCCCCAATCAGTACCCCGTTCCTGCCTTCTCCCCATATCCCCTAACTCCGCTATTTTTAAGAGGCCTATCTAGCTCTCTCTTGAAAGCATCCAGAGAACCTGCCTCCACCGCCCTCTGAGGCAGAGAATTCCACAGACTCACCACTCTCTGTGAAAAAAAGTGTTTCCTCATCTCCGTTTTAAATGGCTTACTCCTTATTCTTAAAATGTGGCCCCTGGTTCTGGACTCCCCCAACATCGGGAACATGTTTCCTGCCTCTAGCGTGTCTAAACCCTTAACAATCTTATATGTTTCAATGAGATATCCTCTCATCCTTCTAAACTCCAGAGTGTACAAGCCCAGCGGCTCCATTCTCTCAGTAAATGACAGTCCCGCCATCCCGGGAATTAACCTTGTAAACCTATGCTGCACTCCCTCAATAGCAAGAATGTCCTTCCTCAAATTAGGGGACCAAAACTGCACACAATACTCCGGGTGTGGTCTCACTAGGGCTCTGGACAACTGCAGAAGGACCTCTTTGCTCCTATATTAGATTCCTCTTGTTATAAAGGCCAACATGCCATTCACTTTCTTCACTGCCTGCTGTACCTGCATGCTTAGTTTCATAGACTGATGTACAAAGACACCCCAGATCCCATTGTACTTCCCCTTTTCCCAACTTGACGCCATTTACATAGTTATCTGCCTTCCTGTTTTTGCTAACAAAGTGGATAACGTCACATTTATCCGCATTAAACTTAATCTGCCATGCATCTGCCCACTTTCCCAACCTGTCCAAGTCACCCTGCATTTTCATAGCATCCTCCTCACAGTTCACACTTTGTGTCATCTGAAAATTTGCTAATGTTACTTTGAATCCCTTCATCCAAATCATTGGTGTATATTGCAAATAGCTGCAGTCCCAGCACTGAGCCTTGCGGTACCCCATTAGTCACTGCCTGCCATTCTGAATGGGACCCGTTAATCCCTACTCTTTGTTTCCTGTCTGCCAACCACTTCTCTATCCATGTCAGCTCTCTACCCCCAATACCATGCCCTAATTTTGCCCACTAATCTCCTATGTGGGACCTTATCAAATGCTTTCTGAAAGTCCAGGTCCACTTCATCCACTGGCTCTCCCTTGTCCATTTTCCAAGTTACATCTTCAAAAAATTCCAGATGATTAGTCAAGCATGATTTCCCCTTTGTAAATCCATGCTGATTCGGACCGATCCTGTTACTGCTATCCAAATGTTCGGCTATCTCATCTTTTATAATTGACTCCAGCATCTTCCCCACCACTGATGTCAGGCTAACTGGTCTATAATTCCCTGTTTTCTCTCTCCCGCCTTTCTTAAAAAGTGGGATAACATTAGCTACCCTCCAATCCACAGGAACTGATCCTGAGTCGAGAGAACATTGGAAAATTATCACCAATGCATCCACGATTTCTAGAGCCACTTCCTTAAGTACCCTGGGATGCAGACCATCAGGCCCTGGGGATTTATCAGCCTTCAGTCCCATCAGTCTATCCAACACCATTTCCTGCCTAGTGTGGATTTCCTTCAGTTCCTCTGTCACCCCAGATCCTCTGGCCACTACTATATCAGGAAGATTGTTTGTGTCCTCCTTAGTGAAGACAGAATCAGGGAATGCATGCATGTGGATTACAGATAGATGAAGTGGTTAATAAAGTATAGGGGGATAATTTATTAGAAGAAGGGTCCTGACCCAAAACATCACCTATCCATTGTCTCCTGAGATGCTAATGTTACTTTGAATCCCTTCATCCAAATCATTGGTGTATATTGTCTGATTGCCTGACCCGTCTAGTTACTCCAGAATTTTGTGTCTATCTATGAGGATACTTACCTTTATCGGCAAATAATATATATCAAAACTAAATAATAGAATACAATAAAATCCTCGTTAAGACACAGCGAGTCTACCATGATTCAGGTCACCACACTACAGAAAGAATGTGAGGACTATGGAGAAGATACAGAAGATATACAGGGAAAACATTAAGGCCGGATGAAGACATGTGGGGGCTGCTGAAGGGTTTGCCGGTTTGCGGGTTTGGGGTTGGGACAGGGTGATTGTAATCGGTAGGGATAACAGAGCTTCCGTCTCCAACAGTGGCATTATTTTCAACTGAAGAATAGCAGGGTTCCAGATCTCTGCTTGGAAAGATGATAGAAACTGAATTTTCAAAATATTTAAAAAGTAGTTGGGTGTGAATGTGCTCACATATTATTTTAATACTGAGAGATTAAGGTGATGGGGATAGATTTAATAGGAATGTGAGGGGCGATCTTTTTGCACAGAGGTTGGTGGATATATAGAAAAAGCTGCCAGTGGAGATAGTCAGGGCAGGTACTTAGCTCCATAAATGCTGCCTCACCCGCTGAGTTTCTCCAGCTTTTTTGTCTGCCGGAGGAGGTAGTTGGGGCAGGTACTATAACAACATTTAAATGACACTTGGACAGGTACATGGATAGGAAATAATTAAAGGGATATGGCCCAAATGTGACTAGCTTAGATGGGGCATGTTGGTAGCATGGGTGAGTTGGGCTGAGTGGCCTGTTTCCATGCTGTAGGTCTCTGACAATATGACTATATTGTTACACATAAGAATACAACTTTGTATTTGTTGAACTGCACTGTAAGATTGGAATGGTTCTTGGACAAGACAAAATGAGCAGCAGCAAATAGTTTATGTGCATGTAGACATATAGATTCATAAATTCATAGCGGCTGCAGCACTGGCACAGGCCCTTTGGCCCAGCTCTTCAATGCTGACCTGCAAACTATTCCTACCCATGTTCTTGTCCAAATGTATTTTAACTTTTGTTATAGTACCTGCCTCAACTACCTCCTCCAGCTCATTTGATATACCCACCATGCTGTGCGAAAAAAGCACCCATTCAGTTTCCTAGTAAATCTTTCTCCTCTCACCTTAATCTTTCACAGTATTACAATAATATGCATATGTGTTTGCACCCAACTATATATTAATTTTTTGGAAATGTCTGTTTCTATCATCTTTGATAACCAATGAGGCAATGCTATGCTATGCTAGTCCCCTGTACTGGATTGGGACTAGGCCACTCAGGCCTGCGGTGTCACTAAGTACCTTCATGGCTGAGCTAATTGTTTGGTTTAATTTATTATTGTCACATGTACTGAGATACAGTGAAAAGCTGTGTTTTGTGACCTCAGTTTCACAAGCCTTCCCACCCACAACAACCTTTCGCTTCCTTGCACGTCAAGAATTGATTTACCTCTTCCTTAAAAATACTTAAAGACTTTTATAGCGTAATTAAGTTATACAGCAGAGAAACAGGCCCTTTGTGCCAACTCGTCCATGCAGACCAAGTTGCCTGCCTGTGCAAGCCCCATTTGCCTGCATTTGCCCCACATCCTGAGTTTCCCAAAATGTATAAAAATTTGATCAATCCAACATCGTATACTTAATAACAGATTTCATGATCACCTCACATAGATCATTCACGCTTGTATTCTTTCTGCAGACATCAGTATTGGAATTACTCATACCTATGTGTTTCTGCTAAGTTAAGGACCATACAGGTTTGGCCTGGTTTGTCTTTGCAGTTTTTCAAAAATAACAAATAGATGACATTTCAGGGAAGACTAATTTATACCCTGTTTCAGTTCTGCAGTATCTCCCCGGGTAAGTATAAAGTCAATCCTTATCACAGTTCACAAATATATGCATGTACGGTGGTATACTTATTAGCTGCACATTTCTTTAACCCTTAATTCACTCAGCTGAGCTTTTCATCATTTCTTACAATTACAATTTTACCACTTGTCACAAATGAAAAATCAAAAATGAGTTACAATGCATCACGTCTGGTGCATTAGATTTGTGCACTGAATCAACATTGTATCATTTGGCACATGGTAAAGAGTCTGGAAAAATAAACACATTGCGAGCCACAGATCTGAGACTGGAAATTTAATTAACAAATAGTGCACTGGAAAACAACAAGATGTGCCAGACCCAAGTATATGAGCCAAGATGGACCCAGACCAAGAACTGGAGAGTAGTTAGGCTGGATAGAATTGCTGGCAGGTATGGGCATGCTGAGTGGTCTAGCCCCTATTTGATGCTTTAACATATTGTGGTTTGGTTAACTTACTTCATAATAAAATTAGTTGTCATCAACATTGAGGATTGTAGAATAATCCATGCATCATATACTTGTGAAATAGCAAACATGGCAGGAGAAACTTAATGCACAGTTGTGTGAAATACAGAACGTAAATATAAATTGCTTGATGAAGTTTTAATTTGGATGCAAGAATAAAGGGACCAGGGGCATACTTTGTGTTATTGGCAGGTCATGGCATCGGTCCATTGCGCAAAGATCGCACATGTTTCTTCAGTCATTCTATCCTCCTTTCTCCACTGGCTGAGCCACTGATAACCAGACAATCCATTAAAGTAATGGCAAAGAGCCAGAGGTGAGATAAGGGCTTTTAAAAAAATAACAGTGTTATTCTGATTTGGAAAGCCCTGCATGAAAAGCTGCTGGAAATAGAAATTGGTGAAATACCTGAAGCGAAGAAACATTTTGGAGAAATTGCTGTAGATTGGAACCAATGGGTTGGGTAAATTGCTGTAGATTGGGACCAATGTATAGGGCAACATAGGTTGAATGGTTTTGGGTCCTAAGAATCTAATGATGTGGACAAATCTTCCAAATTACAATGAAGATTGGAAATTAGAAGATATCAATTACATTTAAAGTTCTGAATTATTTCCAATAATTGCTTGACTTGCAGGTTTTCAGCTTGGACCAGTTTCCCCTCCCACCCTCTATTCAGAAGGCAGACAGGACACATCACCAAGCCCTGGCATGATGTTAAGAGCAAAATGAAATGAGAGATAGGGAACGTTTCATCATATCTGACGAGTATGTGGTTTGATGGACACAAAATGCTGGAGTAACTCAACGGGTCAGGCAGCATCTCTGGAGAAAAGGGATAGGTGACTTTTGGGTTGAGACCCTTCTTCAGTTTGATTGTAGTATGGGGGAGAAAGTTGGAAAAGGGTTGGTGTTATACACCTCTCCTTTTTCTCCAGAGATGCTGCCTGACCTGCTGAGTTACTCCAGCAATTTGTGTCTCTCTTCGGTGTATACCAGCATCTGCATGTCCTTCCTACATGAGTATGTGGATTGCATCAACTGCACATGCAGTTAAGGGCCTGTCCCATTTGGCTGTTATTTGCGTGCCATTTACGCAACCTCCAAAAATGTGGTTGTTGCGTTGTGACGCACGGGTAGCGTGTGGGTAGCATGGGACGGGCACATGGAGAGGCGTGGAGGAGTGTGGAGTTGCGCGCGCATCGCGTGGCGCTCCAGGATTTCGTGCTGCACAAAATCTTTGCGCGCCATCACCGTGGACATTCTGCGGTCGCACACTGACATCCTGACCTCGTACGTGTAGTGTGTGGTGACGCATGATTACGTCACCGTGCGTAACCATGCGCCGCCGCGCGCCACCCGTACGCAGTCGGCCTGCCTTTTACACGTCATGGATATAAGCGCACGCGATTTAAAGCTGTGCACAGTTTCGTAGAGAAAACTACGTGGTCAACACTAAAATACACTAAACCGGAAAGTGCAAAAGTGAATTGATGCTTCACTTGCAATGACTGCTTGGGTCCCTGGATTGTGGGTAAGGAAGAAGTTAAAAAGACAAATGTTGTATCTCCTACAGCTGGATGAACGAATGACATGAGAAGGGGTGCAGTTGATAGAAATGGAAGAGCAAACCTGATAAGTGATACAAAATGCTGGAGTAACTCACGGGACCGGCAGCATCTCTGGAGAGAAGCAATGGGTGACGTTTCGGGTCGAGCCCCTTCTTCAGACTGAAGAAGAGTCTCGACCCGAAACATCATCCATTCATTGTCTCCAGGGATGCTGCCTGTCCCGCCGAGTTACTCCAGCATTTTGTGTCTCTTCAATTTAAACCAGCATCTGCAGTTCCTTCCTACAGATTAATTTGGTCTGCAGCTTGCTACTTTTCATTCATAGAAACATAAAAACATAGAAAATAGGTGCAGGTGTAGGCCATTCGGCCCATTCAATATGATCATGGCTGATCATCCAACTCAGTATCCCGTACCTGCCTTCCCTCCATACCCCCTGATCCCTCTAGCCACAAGGGCCACGTCTAACTCCCTCTTAAATATATCCAATGAACTGGCCTCAACTACCTTCTGTGGCAGAGAATTCCAGAGACTCGCCACTCACTGTGTAAAAAATGTATTTCTCATCTCGGTCCTAAAAGATTTTCCCCTTATCCTTAAACTGTGACCCCTTATTCTGGACTTCCCCACCATCGGGAACAATCTTCCTGCATCTAGCCTGTCCAACCCCTTAAGAATTTTGTAAGTTTCTATAAGATCCCCCCTCAATCTTCTAAATTCTAGCGAGTACAAGTCGAGTCTATCCAGTGTCCTTTTTGAAAAAGGGCATTGGCCTTCCTTCACAGGAATACTTTGCCTTCCATCACAGTGAGGAGGAGATTCACTGTGATGGATGTGTGCGTAAATTGTATTGTGTCTTGGTTCTTTTTCTTGTTTGTATGACTCCAGAAACCAAATTTCGTTTGAACCTTGAGGTTCAAATTGTATTGTATTGTATTGTATTGTATGATAGGCTGTGGGCTGAGGAGCTTTTTCGTTCAGGTTCGTGACCCAACTCACGGAACTACCTACATTTTTAACATATTGTGTAAAAATATTATATAAAACATACCGAAAACTGGTGAAGACTAAAACCTGCACATTTTTAAGAAATATGAGAAAACCTCAAATTTTCTGAGTAGTAATTGCCCAATCAATGCACATTTCACATTGATGTCGGACGCAAATTGACCAATCCAGCGTTTTGTTTTATGGTTGCTAGGCAGCGAGGACCGTGGGATCATGGCTGCCTCATCATTACATCAAAACAATAACAAGGTTTTCAATGAATAAAGGTAATGCTCACCTTGCTGTTCAATTTGTTTCTCAATTGATTTATCTTTATAAAGTTATAATGTTAAATAAAATTATAAATAACAAATGTACAGCTAGGGTTAGGGTTAGGGTCAGTCAGTCGGTCGGTCAATCAGTCAGTTAGTCAGTCGGGCTTGTCGGTAGGCCGATGGATACTGTGGAGGATCGGTCGGGCTGTCGGGCCGCGGGTGGGTGGTGAGAGTTGGGCCGCCGGGTTGGTGAGCGTCGGGCCGGGCCTCCGCAGGGTTGGTGAGCATCCAGCCGCCGGGTTGGTGAGCGTTGGGCCGGGTTGATGAGCGGCCGGTGTTGCAGCAAGCGAGTGGGCGGTCTGACGGAGCCGGCGCTGTGGGAGTGCTGAAGGCGGCCCGGGCAGGCGTGCAGGGCAGTGCTGCTCCCCACCATCATCACCACGATGATCCAGAAGGGCATGCTCGCCGAGATGGACGCGCTGCAGGGCCACACGTACGGAGCCCGCAGCCGGTCCCAAAGTGGCTCCAGCTCCAGCCGTGGGCAACTTTGGAAGGGGGGCGAGTTAGGGTCGGTATTTTCATGCCTTAGCCTTCCCCCACACTGGCAGACAGTGAGGTTCAGTTAACGGTGGAACCCACAGAAACGTCACTCACCCATTAATTAGGTTGGTTCAAGAGGATCTTTGCGGCAGTCTCATTAAAAAAAACCTCACAATAATATTAATTATATTATTTTTATATAATATAATTATACATAATTATATATGATACATATTCGCAAGTCATATATACATATACACAAGTTATATATATTTATAGATGGTATAATAATATATGGTTTAAAGAGACTGCAATATGGAAATAGGCTCCCCATGGTGTGATGTGGGCATTGGACACTAGATGGCGCTTACTTTTTCGATCTCATTTTCTAATTAGTTTAATTAATTAATGTGCAACTTTTGGCACTGACGAGTTATGACTTCCTTCTCAATTATATTTTATCTAAATCTGTGCAAAATTTCATGTAGTTCCGAGACATGGGTCACAAAATTGATTTCTAGACACATTTTTGATGCTCGGCCCACAGCCTAATTACATCTGCAGTTTTCCAATTGCTCGCACCACTTGAGAAACTGGAACATTTTAGAAAATCACCATAAATATCATAAACTGGGTAAATTTCATAAACTGGGTATTCAAATTCCAGAGAATTTGGACACATGAAGACGCGTGATGACGCGTGATGACGCGCGCGACAGTCGCGTGACCGTCGCCTGAGTGTTGCATAAATGTTGGCCAAGTGTTCTAACCGCAGGAAAGCCTCAGTGATCTTAGGGATGCTGGTAATCAATCCACTGAGAAGACTATTCTGACCAGTTGTATCTTCCAAATGCATTTCCTGCGTTATTGTTCACTTTAGCTTTGCACAATGTATCTGGTCTCTTCAGGAATTGGATACCATTTTCACATACTTAGTTAAGGTTGAATTAATAAAATACTACATCAAACCATTGCACATAACACTTGAATTCACTCCTTAACAACTGCAGTGTACACTTTGACCAGTACAAAGTAAATTTCTAAATTCATCATTGCACAAAAAATGGTGCACACAAAAGCGGATAAACATAGAAATAAAGAACTGCAGATGTTGATTTACAGAAGCAGTGACATAAAGTGCTGGTGTAACTCAGTGGGTCAGGCAGCATCTTTGGAGATCATGGATAGATGACATTTTAAGTCGGGATCCTTGTTCAGAATGTTTGTCGGGGAGGAAGGGAGCTGCAAGAGAGGAGGGGCTGAACAAAGCCTGGCAAGTGTACACAGGCGAGGGGGATTTTTGATAGGCAGATAGTTGGACAAAGGCCAATGATGAATAAACCGAGGATGTGAGACAAAAGGATTGAAGAATTGCAAATTAAGAAGCCAGAGGAAGGAATGTTGGAGAAGGGGGAGGGGGAGGAGAGAAGTAGGTGCAAGTCCAGGTGGGGGGGTGGGGGGTGGGCATGCTACTTGGGTCAGTGCATTTTCAAAGTGCTATTTAATTAAACAATTTCCCTTACTCCTTGTCTGTAACATTTTCAGTTATGTGTCCAATTCCCATTTGAAATTGTTACCGAATTTGATTCTGCGATTCTTTAAGTTAGTGCAATAATATTGAGTAACCTTTAAAATAATTTTCCTCTTTTCCTCCCTAGGCTATTTACCAATGACCTTAAGTTAGTGACCTCTGGTTATCGACCTTCCTGCCAGTGGAGATGTTTTCTTCCTGTATACTTCATCAAATGTTTCTATGATTATTTTTCAAATTTTCCTTTTACTTTCTTTATCCTAAATAGAACAATCCATGCTTCTCCAGTCTTCTTCCAGAAGTCCTTAATCCCTGGGAACCATTCCAATAAATCATTGCAAGGTCTTGACATCCTTCCTAAAGTGTGCAGCTCAGAACTGAACAAAATACTTCCGCTGAGGCCTAACCAGCCTTTCATAAAGGCTTGGCAGAGCCTTGTGGCTCTTCTACTTTGTGCTTTTATTTGTGGTGAAGGAACTCATCTGTTTCCTCAACAGCCATATCAGCATTCTGATACCTTCAAAGATCTGTATATGTGAAGCCCTTAAAAATTGGACCATTATGTAACCCATTTAAATTATGTTACACTTTGTTAAACACTTTCTGTGATGAATGAACTATAATTAGTTTGCCATTGCAGTAACAGATTGCAAATCAGTTCCTGGAAGATAAACATTTAACCAACTCGAACGCAACTGTAATCTGACAACTTTGCGACTCAATTGGTTGTGCCGGTTTCATTTACATAAACCATTTTTTGCACTGCGAACCATTTGACATTATCCATTTTCAGAATTTATATTAGATTTGATAATTTGCCTCAGGGTCCGGATTTAAGCTCTCTGCTCCAGTTGATAATCCAGGTCGATTTGTCAATGCAGCATTGTACTGAGGGAAGAGGGCGGGATGGTGGCGCAGCAGTAGAGTTGCTGCCTCACAGCGCCAGATACCCGGGTTCGATCCTGACTATGGCTGCTGTGTGTACGGCATTTGCAAGTTCTCTGTGTGACAGTGTGGGTTTTTGTTTGAGTGCTCCGGTTTCCTCCCATATTCCAAAGATGAGCCGGTTTGCAGGTTAATTGGCTTCTGCAAATTGCTCCTTGTGTGTAGGATGTGAAACTGGGAAAACATAGAACCAGTGTACGGGTGATTGTTTGTCGGTGCTGACCCGTTGGGCTGAAGTGCCAGTATCCACACTGTAGCTTTAAAACTAAAACTAATGCTTTTCCAGGAGGACTAATGCATTGCTGGGAATAAAGAGTGAGTAGTGCATTAGCAGAGGTGCTGCTCCTTAAAAAAGATGTTAGCCTGAAACCTTATTTGCGTATCAAATTATCATTTAACATCTCGTAAAATAATTCACAGAATCATTTATCATCTTGCTTTGGGCAATGAATTTGTATTTAGCTGCACAACAAGAAAAACTAAAATAAAATGAATGACTTTAAATATGCATTTCCTTAATGCAGGTTACAGGGAAAAAGCAGAAATAGACTAGCTCTGTATGTTTGTATTACTAAAGCGTGGCAAACCCAGAAAATTGAGTCAGTGATTCCTTTGCTGAGGTGAAACTCAGCAAATTTCAGATCGGCACCAACCGTGACTCCATCTCCATGTCTCTGGTCACCTTTGTAGGGAATGCGAACATCATTCACTGCCTGCTATCTATTGAAGTTAAAGTTTAATAAGAGTTCTGATTCTATAAAGTGGGTTGATTGAACAAACATGCTCACAATTTGTGATTCTCCTGATGTCCAGAAGGTGAATACACAAGTTCATTGCACGGGAACCATCAAATTGACCTATTTAATGACAATTGTGTGATTAAATAGAATTAAAACAGTTATAATCTCTTTCTTATTACCTTTTATAATATGAAAAACTGCAATTCATGCTGTTCCGGCCCTGTTGATATGTTAAAGTTACTTTGCATGCCAGGAACCCTTTAACATAACTGCCACCATCAATGGTTATTAGTGACTAATGTGTCCATTGATGGTACAACTTCAACATCAATCTTACTGTCTTATCAACAATGACTGCATTATGGCATTTACTATCATTATATTGTTGGAATCATAAATACCTCACAAAATAGCATTATTTAAATTTGAGCAGTTGTAACATTTGGCGGCGTTACAGCCAGGAAACAAACCCCCCAGGAAGTTTACTCCTACACTCACTCATAGCCTTTTGCTGGCCGGAGAAAGACCACCTGTAACACTGACTCACAAGTTCCAACCAACTGCAAGTTGAGTTAAGTTTTCCAGAGGAAGAGAGAGGAAGAGAGGAAGAGAGAAAAAGAGAGAGGGGGGAAGAGAGAGAGGAAGAAAGGAAAAGAGAGGGAGAGGGAGAGAGCGAGAGAGAGAGAGAGAGAGAGAGAGAGAGAGAGAGAGAGAGAGAGAGAGAGAGAGAGAGAGAGAGAGAGAGAGAGAGAGAGAGGGGAAAAGAGAGGGAGAGGAAAAGAGAGGGAGAGAGAGAGAGAGAAAGAGAGAGAAAATCAGAATGATGTCATGGACTTCAGAATCTCAGAATCAGGTCAAATTGCCTCCAAAAAGAGCTTGCAGTTGCCATCTCATTCACAGACTCCCGGCTGAGAGGTGAGGTCAGCAGTGTTTGAGTGAAAATGTGGTGACGGGGAAGGTAGGGAATGGAGCATAAACATGAAGGACTGGGAGTGGCGGCAAGTTTTCTTGTCTTGTTTTTAGCGTTAGTTTGAGTTATTATGTAGTGTATGTGTGTGGGAGGGGTGGGAAAAACGTTCTTAGTCTCTTCCTTTTGGGGGGGGAAGCGACTTTTCTTGTTGTATCCCCCATCTCCGTCTCCGTCTGTGCTGAGGCCTATCGCGGAGCTGGCGGCCTCCAACTGTGACTGACCCGGGGCTCCGGAGGTGGAGCCAGCCAGGACTTACCAGCACTGGGCTGGCCGACTTCGGGGCTGCGGCGGGTTCAGGCGTTCTGGTGGCCCGACTCGGAGCTGTGGCGGCTTTCCGGTGGCGGTGGCGGCGGCAGCGACTTTGGAGGCCCGGCCGCGGGCCCAGTGGACGATCTCGTCGGGAGCTCGCAGGTCACAGGTTGGTGACCTGTTTTTCCGGAGCTCCCGCGGCAACAGCTGCGTCCGCTGGACTGGAGGGCGGCAGCTTCGGCAGCTTCGACCGCCCCGGGCCGCGGAGTTGAACCGGCCCGCTCGCGGAGCGCGGTTCACCCGCGGGACTTATTTACATCACCCGGTGCGGTCACAACATCGGAGGCCCGGGTCGCCTCAGCGCAGAGGAAGAGGAAGAGGAAGAAGGGAAGAGACAAAGACAAGATTTTTGCCTTCCACCACAGTGAGGAGGTGTCTGGTGAACTCACTGTGGTGGATGTTAAATATGTGTTTATTGTGTATTTTTGTTATTTACTATATGTATGACAGCAGGCAACAACATTTTTCCAATAAAGTTTTCCAAGTATTCCAAGTAGAGGAACAGGGGGTCAAGCAGCATCAGTGGAGGGAAAGGGATGGTCATGTTTCATGTCAAGACCCTTCATTAGGAGAGCAGATAAAAGGAATTCAATGATGACTTGTCATTGGATGGAGATCTTTCATTTCAGCACCTTCACACCCACCCCCTGCCTCGCTTCCCTACAACACACATGGTAGGTCAATTATATCTATGGGCATAAATGAGTTGAGATTTCAGTGTGTAGTTGCTTCAACCTGCATTCAACAACACTGGCAATAAAACTTTAAACACATTAAAATAGGTGGTTGGGGGTCAATAAAACAAACAAATAAAGTCCCTGGGACATGTATATTACATAGTGTTCAGTTCTGTAGCATAATGTGCTCCTTGTTGAATTGTGAACTGTGTATTGATTAATAATAATACTATCATAAATTAACAGTTTATGTTTTTTTGGAACTGACGCAACAGTAAAAAGAGTATTTTGTGCAAACATTGGTTATGTCACAGTAATTATATTGTTTGTAGTTTTGTGTGCCTCATTATAGAAAGACTTGTTGGAGAAAGCTCTAAGGGAAGCAGGGTCAATACTCTGGGTGAAGGTGATGTGGCTTTGCATTTCACTCAATGATTTAAGTTGATAATCTGCCATGAAGCAAATTCAGACGGTCTTGTCTTTCGAGTGTGTTCCATATGCCTTAATACTGACTTTTTAAAACATATATCTAATTGACTTCTAAGCTATGATTTGTAACAGTGCTTTCTCCTCTCAAACCCTCCATGAAGGTCTTTTCCCATTAGTGGAAACAATCAGTGAGGATAGGTGACAAATTGTCCTCCGCGATAATTCAGAACACTGGTGTTCAACCAGGGTACGTTCTCAGCCACTTTACTGTATTTCCTCAACATTCACGACTGAGCAGTCAAAAATCTGCTCAAACTCCATTTAAATGTGGGCAATAATTAGGGTAGGTGCACAGAATGTTTTACCCAAAGTAGGGAAATCAAGATCCAGGGGACATAGGTTTAAGGCGAGAGAGAAAAGAATTAATAGGAACCTGAGGAGCAACTTTTTCACACTGAGGGTGTATGTGGAATGAGCTGCCAGAGGAGATAGTTCAGACAGGTGCTATAACAACATTTAAAAGAATGTTTAAATGGTGCTATAACAACATTTGGACAGATACATAATAAGGAAATGATGAGAGGGATATGGAACAAACAGGCAGGTGGGACTAGTGTAGATGGGGTGTCTTGGTCGGCACGGGCAAGATGAGCCGAAGGGCATGTTTCCAAGCTGTGTAACTCTATCATTTTATTCTCTGTTTCTACTACCTGTTGCACCTGTGTACGGCTTGATTGTACTCATGTATCATATGATTTGCCTGGACATAGACAAAGTTTTCACTGTCTCGCGGCACACGTGATAATAATAAACCAATAACAATGCCAAATCATCAATACTTTAGTAGGAATTGAAATTATTTCTGTGAAAATAAGGTGTCTATGAAAAAGAAAGATGAATAAAGATTGAGAAAAAAGAGAAGTGTAACTAAAGGATCAAAACTATAGTACGACAAATGAAATATAAAGAGGATTTGCAAAGGAAAGTTTTGAGAAATTAAGTGATCATACAAAAATTATTGTATAAAAAACCAATAAAGAACAAGTGAATATTTTAGTCAAAAGAGAGTGCTTAAGATAAGAACAAGCTATTAGGAGATGTAAGCAAGCTTGAGGAGATGAAGGAAATAGCACGGATATTTGCTTTGATTTTCAAGAAAAAGGGCAGCATGGTGGTGCAGAGGTAGAGTTGTTGCCTCACAGCGCTTGCAATGCCGGAGACTCGGGTTCTATCCTGACTACAGGTGCTGTCTTAAAAAGATCATCCATTCATTTATCTCCTCCCGCCTTAATTACTGCAACTCCCTTTACACTGGCATCAGCAAATCATCCCAGTCCTGCCTGCAATTGGTCCAAAACGCCGCAGCGAGACTCCTGACGGACCACATCATCCCGATTCTGGCCTCTCTCCACTGGCTCCCTGTGCAGTTCTGAATCAATTTCAGGCTCCTTCTTTATGTATACAAAGCCCTTAATGGGCTTGCCCCCACCTACATCAAAAATCTGCTAACCCACCGTACCACCACCAGGTCCTTCAGATCGGCCGACTTGGCATTACTGACAATCCCGCTTTCTAGGCATAAGCTCAGGGGCGACCGCGCTTTTGCGGTTGCAGCTCCTAGACATTGGAACAGCCTCTTCCCATCAGAACTGCCCCCTCCATCGACTTAAAACTTACTTCTACGCTCAAGCCTTTCTTGAGGTCCTCTGAGGGAGTGCTGTATGTATACATCCATGTATGTATTGTTGATCTATGTACCACTGTTTGTAGCAAATTAGTACCTGCACCAATGTAAAGCACTTTGGTCAACGAGAGTTGTTTTTAAATGTGCTATAGAAATAAAATTGACTTGACATGACTTGACTGTCTGTATGGAGTTTATGCATTCTCCCCGTGACCTGCGTGGGTTTTCCCCGAGACCTTCGGTTTCCTCCTACACTCCAAAGATGTACAGGTATGCAGATAGATTGGCTTGGTATAAGTGTAAATTGTCCCTAGTGTGTGTAGGATAGTGTTAATGTGCGGGGATCGCTGGTTGACGCGACTCAGTGGACTGAAGGGCCTGTTTCCGCGCTGTATCTCTAACTAAAAACTAAACTAAAATATGTTGTGGATTGTCAAAATGTAGTTAAATAATTTAATTAAAATAATTAAAATCACATTATTCAAACACATAAGCTTACTAAGGAGACTACCCAAGCTTAAAGGTGATACACAATGAGAGGATCTTTTGAAGTTAAACCTAGAGAAGGTGGGGAAACATCATTAGCTCTGAATCAACTTTCCCAATGTGGCACCTTCTTCAGATAGAAGAATGCAGATAAAGAATGAAAATATAACGGTCAGCTGCTGCTTAACCATTGGAAAGTATTAGGCACATTGAGAAATACTTCTCAGAGAAAATCGAAAATTTAGTTTGTGGTTGACTGAATTATTTGAATAACAGAGATTAGATGAAGAGGACACAGTGGATCTTTTCTTTTCACGTCCCAACCATGTATTTCCATAAAGGGAACCCACTGTCCCTTGCAGACTGCCATGAACAATGCCACATTAGACGTTGAATTTATGCCATCAGAACTGGTCTAGTTACTTGCAAAAAGTATAATTCTGAGGAGCCAAGGAAGTGAAATAAATGTAGACATCACAATTTTGGGAGAAAATAAGCACACAAATATATATAAAAATGTAAACTGTGCCAGATTGGTATTTTTTATTTGTATGTGTTCATTATTGTACTGAAATACAATTAAAAAAGAAAATAGTTTGCAAAACTCCTTTGTTGATTCCTACTCAAAATTTTTGCACTATGATTAATTAGTTTCTAGACCTTCTGATTATTCTCACCAAACCAGCTTTGCATTGGGGACTTAAGACAGAGTTTTGAATCACCTCAAGACTGTTTGGAGTAGAGTGAGGGTGCCTGGTTAAGAATACACCTGAATGCTCACTTTGGAAGTAACAACGTTGTAGCAAAAGGTAGATCAACTGAGCAAGTTATAGGGTTAGGTGGCTATTGCTGAAGTAGAAACAGGCAATTTTAATGGTAGTTTAGATATGTTTTCCAATGTTCAATCTGGAACTGAACATGACAGGTTTTGTGAACTATATAGTTCAGGCATTTCTTGGGGAAAGGAATGAAGTGAATGGCCAGGGAACAAACTTTCAGACAGGCTTACAAAACAGTTGATTCAAGCTTCCAAATATCTTGTTCGAGGACATTTCTGCTCTGTTAGTACAGTGCATCAGACATGCTGTACACAAAACTGGAGGTAGCAGGGTAATAATGAGGTAGAGTTATGTGGCTTCACTGTGAATGTTGAAACTGTCCTTATGCATTTAGTAAACAGGAGGTGGCCCATAGACAGATAGAGGGGGATGCCAGATGTAAAGATGAGGATGCGGAAGGATTGGCCATTAGAGATGATTTTATAGTTAAGACTGGATAGAAACGTGTGGTACAAGATGCGTATGTTTTACAACCAGCTAGACAATGGTAGAGAGGCTAGAGAGAAGAATGACACGACCCATTGTGTCATAGGTTGCAGGTTCCCTCAGAAGATTAAGAGAGAGATTATCTTTCTTCCTTGGTCAGACAGAGCAGTAATATTTCTGACTTTACGGCGGATAAGCGCATGAACCTTAAAGTTACTGGTAAATGAGTGCACCTGTATCCATAAGTAGGTGCTGAACATACTTTAATATCGGATTATTGTGGGGCATTTGCTATGTTCCCATTTGCATTATTAGTGATTCTGCTAAGGGTTGATGTTATAATGAGACAGGGATGGAAACTTAATTGACAGAGTTCATACAAGTAACACCTGGAAGGATAAACATAAATGTGGGAGGTTATGGCACTCAGTGTAAGGACTTCTGAGAGGAAAGTAAGGTTGGAGATGAGGAGATAGTCTGCAAGGATGGAAAGTCAAAGATATCTTTTGGGGGAGTGAGGTGGTGATTGTAGGTTTAAAGAGAAGGCAGTCATGTCTTCTATAGGTAGTTACATACTAAGCATCACTCAGTAAACATGGAATTTTCTTTTCTGGATGAATTGATAAATTTGGGAACTCTCCTGATGTGACCGAACATCTCCAATTATTTCAGGAATTTATTAGGGTCCCAAGAAAAGCTGAAGCAAACTCTGTATCACTGTGACAGAAACGCTCACCTTTTCCACCTCTCTCCAACCCGCCTCAATGTATATCCAATATCCGGACTGCATTTGCCTGGAAATTCTGGAAGCAGTGCAACACTACAGATTCTGGCCATGAAAATTAAGTTAAACATAATTTTTGCTTTAAGAATAGTCTACTCAACTGAGCCTCTGGGACCAGTAAGTGCCTTTTTTTAGATTTTTGTGTTTCAACTGGTTAAGAATCCAATGCGGCAGCATTTAACCTGCAAATATTGGTAATACTATGGACTGTACTAACATAAATTAATGTTATTATAGGGGTAGTTGCCATCACCATGCATCATTTGGCATTTGTGGGCTTCGCGTTGATGGAGTGGAACGTATTCACTTATGGGATTGGCAGTGGGAGATGGGGACTCCCATGGTCTCATGTCATCAATAATGTTCTGAACTTTAGATGTTCTAGCCATACTTCATTTCCTGTTGCTGCCTGTTTTCTAGGGAAGTTTGATAAATTAAGAGGCTTGGAGAAACAAGGCGATAAGGTCAACAGGGGGGTGACAAGCAGGGTCATCTAGTGGATATCTCCTGCTGTTAATTTTAACAACCTGTTGAATGGATGCTCAGGCTTTAATCACTTTGGCTGCCACTTATAGAGCATTATGGCATGGATGTGCTAAGCTCAGAGAAATTCTCCTTGGCGGAGTTATAGGCTCCGCATCCACGCATAGGTGATAAGTATCCACATGCAGACTGTTCTGTAATTATACACAATAATTCTTACGCAGGGATTATTTAGCAATGTCTGGATGTTTTCCTAACTATGCATGACTGAGAAGGGAAGGACATGCCAGGGCCATTGATTGAGTGAGAAGGAACATGATGTGCCTTTAGCCAGATCACAGGGGTGGAAAGTTACACAATATATATTCATGGGAAAAGCTGTTATCCTGATAACATCACCCCAGCCTGTGCCTTTGAGACAGAAGAAACTGCAAATGCTGGAGTCTGGAGCAAATAATAAAACTGCTGGAAGAACTATGCAGGTTGATCAGCATCTGTAAGGGGGAAGAAATTGTAGAAGGAAGATGACCAGTATAAAAAGGAAATGGGGTTGGGGGGATGTACGGGTGGGGGGAGGGGGGGGGGGGGGGGAGGATGAGATAGAGGCCATTAAGTGATAGGTGGACTGAGGAGGATAGATGGAACCAGGTGAGGGAGGGGGAGGGGTGGATTTATGAGACAGAGGCAAAACGGCGTTAGGTTCTCTGCCTCAGAGGGGAGTGGAGGCGGGTTCTCTGGATGCTTTCAAGAGAGAGCTAGATAGGGCTCTTAAAAATAGCAGTGTCAGGGGATATGGGGAGAAGGCAGGAACGGGTTACTGATTGGGGATGATCAGCCATGATCACATTGAATGGCTCAAAGGGCCAAATTGCCTACTCCTGCACCTATTGTCTATTGTCTATTGTCTATTGTTCGAAGGTTCAAAGGGTTCAAAGAGTATTTTATTGTCACGTGTACCAATTAAGGTACAGTGAAACAAAGGACAAAGAGAAAAAAAAGAATTAAAATGACAGATGGAGCCAGGTGAGGGGAGGGAAGGGTGAAGGTGGAGATAGTTGCTGAATTCTGATAAGATGGGGCACAAACGCTACTAGTGCTTGGATCTGACCAGTACGGAAGGTGAAAATGGGAGCCATTAGAGAAGCGGTGAAGGGCAGATGGTAGCAGATGGAAGGAGAGTCGGTGGGTGAAGTATAGGGTAGTAGGTGGATGGAATCAGAAGGGGCAGGTGGTTGAAAATATTGATGGGGGGTGGGGGCTGGAAGGAGAGGGTATGGCAGGCGAAATGGCAGTTTATTTTTCATTCATTTACATTGACATGAAATGGTAGTTGTGAAGGCCTTGTGAAGGCCTTGTGAAGGTAGCGTTTTCCTGGGATTAGACTCTATGACGATAAAGAACTAGGAAGAGTCTGACCTGAAGGTGATGGTGGACCAGTGTTCCTACCTGTCTGCTGTGTAGACTATCTTACTAATATATGTAGTGGGTTTAGGAGATAGTCTGGGCTGGTAATTGCAATATTTGTAAATGATATGCACCACAGTCACTGTGCTCCAAGTTGGAGAGAATGAACATTTAGGGTGGTTAATGAGGCTGCTTTGACTTGGATGGTCAAGAGTTCTTCTTGCTGCATGTTTCCAGCAAGTATTCCATCACACTACTGAGTGGTGCTTGGAGATAGTGGAAAGGCTCTGGGGGTTGCCAAGTGGAGTCACTTTCCATACAATACCCAGCCTCTGACCTGTTGAAATAGCTATGATATGTCTGTGATCTGTGATAGCTCAGCTTGTATTTCTGATCATTGGTGTTTCACAGGAGGATGACAATGATAGATCAGTGATAGTTTGAATGCACTTAGGTCCATGCACATATCATTCACAGGAATTAGTTCTCAATTAGGGTTTTCTGGTATTCTACTGTAATTCCTCTAAACATTTTGTATACAAGTAACTATTCTCTTGCAAAAAAGAAATAAGAATTCCTAAGATATTTGTGAAAAATTAAATGACATCAAAATTGTTCAATGCTATTTTTGGCATTATAATGGCAGTGTTAGTCACCCCAAAGCTGCCTGCAAAAGACATGTAAAGAGTGAGAACTTCAATTGCATGGTTCACAAAGTGGTGTTGTAGGGTTTCTTTGTATAACATCATGCTGACACGGGCACTGACACTGATAATATCAGTGAAGCATTCCCTATTGACCCACTGCAAGTCCTCACAGTTCTCAGCATGAAATGCAACAGGTGCGATCCTTGCAGTCAGCTCTTAAAGAGACACACCATAACACAAGCATCAACGTCCAGGCGCAGGTGAGTGTTATAACTGAATGAATGGAAGATGCGGTGATAGGTGTAGGTGGAGAGGTGTTTGCAGGAGAGTGCTCCAAGGGGATCAGAAGAATCTGGACAGACCAGTAAAGAACAGTGGCTCCTGCAAGAATATTAACGTCATAGTCATAGAGAGAAACGTCACTGAAACTGGTCCTTCCGATCCATTGATTCCATGCCAGCTGTCAACCATCCAATTATACCAATCCTACATTAAACCCTCTTTGCTACTCTCTATACTATATACCAGTCTTTACCATTCAACAACGCACAATGGCAGTTTACAGTGGCCATCATTCTGCATGTCTTTTGGGATATGGGAGAAAGCCGCACCGGACGAAACCAAGGTAACCACAGGGAGTATATTCAAACTTCACACAGCACCTGAGGTTAGGTATGAACTTGGATCTCTGGTACCGAGGTAGAAGCTCCAATGACTGTACCACCATAACACGTCTTTATACAAAGAAGCCAAGGAAACCCCTGAACCTGAAGCTTTTCCAGCAACTCCACTTTTCTGCCCAGCAACATTGATGTTCTGACTAATGACACTGCATATGCAGTTTGCTTGTTGCACTTTTATTGGAAGTCCTACTGAGAACGTAAAGGTTGGCAAAAATAGCAGGCCAATTTCTGATACCAAAACACTAAAAGATGTGCATAAAACTGATCCACTCCAGGTTGTCCATTTTCAACTTGACAACACTATTTTTTCCAGAGTTGCGTGAATGAATTTCTACTCCCGCATGTAATAATAAAAAAATGTATACATTGCCCTGAGATATATCATATAAACACTGCATTGGTATGGTAAAGTACTGTGTAAAATGTGAACTAAATAATGGCATTCTCCCTTGTAAACCTAAGCCCCTGTCCCACCTACGTGTCCTTGGCACGCTGATTACGCAAACTCAAAGGTTGTGCGCGACTTCATGCACCTGCATAGCCAGTCTGGAGCGCGTGATGTCATTTGAAGATGGACACAAAATGCAGGAGTAACTCAGCGGGACCGGCAGCATCTCTGGAGAGAAACAATGGGTGATGGTTCGGGTCGAGACCTTTCTTCAGTCTGAAAGAAGAGTCTTCGACCCGAAACATCATCCATTCCCTTTAACATTGCCTTTAACATATCACCACTCCCCTCTGCGCTTTCTCTCATCAAAGCAGGAAGTACAGAATGGGGGTAAAAATCTTACATGTGACACTGCCCTGATTTAAGTTTAGAGTAAAAGTGTTCTAGCATTAAAATTAGATTAGTTCTATTTCTTCATGGATCAAAAGTATGTAGGACAAGAAATGAAGATGTACAGGTGTTCCCAGGCATCGTCATCTAACATAGAACTCAATGCTTTAAAGAGCCTAGTTCACATCATGCCCATCAAGAGTAGAGAAGATGTTAGTGCCAGCACCCTACAATCAGGGGAGTCACCACCTGGATCATATCATCACTTCTCACATTTTTCTGAAAAAAAACCTTTCAGACAGAAAATACAATTCCAAAGGACTCCAAACTATTTGGTTGCCATGGATCAAAAATGCCAATGATAGCTGATAAACAAAAGATGTGTTGATATGGAATCCCTGGACTGATTTAATCACTCACTACCCCATTATAATAATTCCATTTGAATGTACTTGCAGGTTTGGTTTTAACCACTTGATTTTCTGGTTCACTGTTAATTCTAGCAACATTTAGTTTTAGTTTAGTTTTGAGATGTTTTTTTGTTTTTTACAGCATGGAAAACTGGCCCTTCGGACCACCGAGTCAGCGCCAACCAGCAATCCTGCATATTAACAGTATCCTACCTACACAAAACAGGACTTTTTTACATTTACCCAGCCAAGTAACCTACATACCTGTATGTCTTTGGAATGTGGGAGGAAACCGAAGATCTCGGAGAAAACCCACGCAGGTCACGGGGCGAACATACAAACTCCGTACAGACTGCACCCGTAGCCAGGATCGAACCCGGGCCTCCGGTACTGCAAGCGCTGTAAGGAAGCAACTCTACCTCTGCGCCACCGTGCCACCCATCTGTGCCACCATGCCGCCCACGTCTGCACTAATTCTAGTTAGGAGACAGCAGATTGTATAATTGTTCTACTTCATACAGTTATATTAAGCATCTTCATGCTGTTAACTTGCTTGTTGCCTTTTTAACCTGGTATTCCTATTATCTAAAAAAAGAGCTTATTTTTCTAATTTTAAAAACACTTCTTTGTCATTGACAGATTATTGGTAAGATGCATAGGGTGCAATAATTGCATAATATTTCAAAATTGATGTTATTCTGTTTATGGATATCATAAAAAAGTATGGCTTGTTTTGATATGATAGAGATTATTATGCTATCAATATTAATTTCTCAGTATATTTAAGAACGTATTTTCAATAGATTCTGGAGGAATGGTATTTTTTTATTTGGTATGTAAGAACAAAATGGGAGGGAAGGAATAGAGAAATGTCAATAAAAATAATGCCCCATTCATTGTTTCCAATATGATCCCATTTCACCTTGTAGCATATTTATTCATTGCCAGTAGCAATGAGATCCAAACAACACAGATCTTCATTGCCATTGACAACACTGACATCCTCACACTTCTATGTGAAATGAAGTTATATGTCTCTGTTTTGAAGTCAATAATAATAATTGCGGTTCAGCCAGATAGCAATTGGAATGTCGAAACTGTACTGTGGAGTGACCCATTCATTTTTACTGTTATGCTGATGATTCAACAATAGGGGTGATGCCTTTGTTATTCATACCTGTTTACTTAGGGGACAATGGTACTACATTGTAACAGTGTAGAATGGACACAGGAAAAACACTGAAAACAAATGTAATGAATTACAATAATTAAAAAAATAATCATAACCAGGATGTGTTAAATCAAGGGATGAAGAGAAAGCTCAAATTAATAACAATTTTTATTAATTACAGTTTGCTTTTTCCTTTTTAAAGAGGTTCCAATGATTTTAGGGAAGTGAAAATCACTTGTACCGCACCGTGCAGCGAATTCTACTTTACTCCATATATTAGTCCAATTGCCATTGGTTTCAAATGAAGTGATAGTTAATGTGTGGTAAATTCTGTGTGTTTTTCTCTCATGGTATGTTTGTTTGCAGGCAGCCGTTAAAAAAATTCTACTGTCCATATGTATCTGGGGGTGTGGAGGGGAGGGGTGGAGGGAGTTGGTCCTCCAGTGCACTTTTTTGGTAGAGCAGAAACCTGATGTATGTCAAGAAGGTACCTGATGTCAACATCCTCCCCATTAGTATTTGCAAATACAGTGCTCATCCACAGATTCAACTCACTCAGTTACACCTAAAATATAATAATTATTATAAAGGTATTATACTTTAGATTGCCAATAGATATTAAATTGTAATGGCACCAAATTTAATGGATTTAAGAGTTTATGGTGGGTGATCACCACAGACCGCAATATTCCTCACTCATTTTAACATCTGGCAACCAAAGCCATAGCAATATCCAGTTTTCTCCTTGTTTTCCTTTGAATGCAGGGAATTTCCAAACCATGTCAGGAGAGCACACTTTAAAGTGTATGCAGTACTTCACATCCATCTTTACAACTGACTTTCAGTTTCTGCATTTACAAAAATCAATCCCCGTGTGTATTCCAACAGGCATATCTTCCAGCCCGGGATTAGTGAGCACTGTCACATCCCATCCTCAGAAGAAGATGTTCACAAAAGTACACCTGGGATCTCTCTGGATCTGCCTGAATCATTAATATGGCTTTACTTGTTGATGTAGCTGTGGGTGAGGTCTAAGGTTGTACAAATACAGGAGTTTCCAGTATGTCAATTGTAGCCCCCAACTGCTACTTCTGCTGAGTTTCACACAAATCAGGGACTAAGTCATGAATCTTCCTGCTTAAAGTATCCAAAAAAATGTAGTGTGGGAATGCACACAAAAATAATTGAAGCTGAACAGGTTCTTTAAATATGTACATTTTTTTACAGTCTATATAGCAAATATGAGACGAAGATATACACAGTGCAGAAATCTCATTTTTTCTCCAGTTTTAGTCCTACACCATAGACACACAAAAATGCCTGAAAACTTATTAACAGTTAGTTTCTGTTCTGAATGTTACCTACCATTGACAAGCCAAAAACATTTCCATTATTTAAAATGCAAATTAATATGACTGGCAACTTTAGTGTTCGGGTAACTTTGTTTTTGAAAATATTCATAACATATACCTTTTTTCCTGGAGAATCCATTGCAGTTTAGACCCTTATGCCAATGAACGTCCCCAATGGTTAAATATTTCACGCTTTACAATTTAATTCACATACATATTAAGCAATACAAATTTGCTTCCCCCACACTCCCGTCTCGTGCATTTCATACTCATACTGATTAGATTTGTTATTATAAGACACTGGGCCTTACCTTGTGCACTTCAAAGTGCTGCACCATCAAACCAACAAGAAATGTAATGAATTCCATCCTGCCATTCTCCTGGCCCATTGACCTAACCCACTCCCCCCCCCCAACACCCCCCCGCCCCTCCAGCCTCCTGAAGACAGTACAATCTAATCCAAAGCCCCAAATTGCCAACAGCTTAATAACGTCCATCAAACTTGGATACATTCCATTGGTATCCTCCTCCCACACTCATGATTCAAATCAAATTATGTAGATTTGAAAATTCACATTTCCACTAAGAGCCAACAGGCGGCAGAGTTATAACTGTACCATAACGCTACCCTGTATTGCAACTATGTTTCGATATGTTATTATTTATCTACATTGTATATGTTGTTCAAACTTTTATTAAAGATAAAAGTCTGTTGATTAGGTTGTTTTGTAGCACTAGCTCATTCTAGAAGCCAACAAGTTTGTTTCTAATCCGTTCCACTGATGAAACAACAGGATTGGCAAAGGTTCCAGTGAAGACAACAATGGAATGCTGGAGATTATATCTTCGATTGAAATGATACAAATCGAAGACCTTGAAACAGTGAGAGACAACAGCACGTTAAGTACTCAGTCACGAAGGAAATAATAATTCAACAAAGCAACCATAAAGCAGTTCCAACCTGAAATGTAACCTAACCATGTTTCCCGGAGATGCGCCTGGCCTCTGAGTTCCCGCGTACTTTTGTGATCCTTTTTGTGTAAACCACAACTCTAGTTTCTTTCCAGCTGTTATCAGGCAACTTATCCATCCTATCTCCAACTAGAGAGCGGTCCTTGTGCAAAAGTACTGTTGACACTGAGTCATAAAACTTCATAATAAGTGCTTTAATAAGAATACACACAGAGACCATTGCAACAGGTACTGTAGGCTCACAGTCGTAGCTCAAACTGAAAGTATGGTTGCTTATATTCCACAGAATGGCATGGTGGCAACCCGACATGGATTAGGGATCGGGTCCTAAATAGGAAAATCAGTCATGGATCAAATCAGCAATAGTGATTGATCTGCAGTCCTGACCTACCATCTACCTTATTGAAACCGCGGACTATCTTTAATTGGACTTTACTGCACTAAACATTATTCCCTTTATCCTGTATCCGTACAATGTGGAAGGATTAATTGTAATTATATATAAGTCCAATTACTTTTTACTGCTGACTGAAATAACATGTAACATAAAAAAAATCAATTCACGCTCGGTACCATGTGACAAAAGACCCAAACTAAAGTCTAGATACGACAGAACTATACTAAACTGGTTCATTGTGCCCAACAGCTCTGCTTTGATTTCTTGGATTTCCAGCAATTGTATTTGTCCATTTTGGTGATGTAGCAAATAATTGTTCGTAATGGAAAGCAAAAGACAATATGGAAACACTAGAGAAGGTGTAATATAAATTGTAAGGTTAATAATACAACCAATATGAGAAGGCTGGGGCTTGTTTTTACTCTGGAAAGGAAGAAGCTCTTTTACACCAGGTTGTTAACCCCAGAAAAACAGCTGCCCATAAAAGACCCTGTCAGACCTCATGACACTATGAGGGAACACGAACTGAAGTGTTGGGCACCAAAGTGTGGAGATAGATTATGAAGCAAAACCTCCCAACCTTATTGTTTAATGCAAGATCCATTGTGAAATGCCCCAAAGCACTTGACATTGAAATTATAGTTTGAAAACTTAAAATTAAGTCGAGGCAAATTAATGAGTCAAGCGCTACATTTCTAAATGCAATGTTTTCTCAGAATTTACATTGACAAAATATGGACAAAATAAATAAGTAATCAATTCAACAGTTTAAAAAAGTCCTGAGCCATACACCCATACCAGACTGTGGCCTGAGGTCCAGTGATTCACAGAAAACCATTTCAGTCCACTATCACTGTTTCCTATCTGACATTCAGTCCCAATTTCATTAGATGCTTCAGAAGGAAAATTCTTATGGATTGTGGTAAAGTGCAGCCGAATAATAAGTAGCAGCTATAACTCTTTCAAAGTGTTTGGAAATACAAAACAGATGGATCAATTACTATCCTTTAGCAATACATCATTCTAAAATTCCCCAGAATATACAGTGTGATGTTATAGGCCAACATAGGCTATGTTAGAGATCCACATGTGCTAATATTGAACATAGAACAGTATTAGGAAAAGGAGAGAGAGAGTGGGAAAGAGAGAGCGGGATTTACGAGGAATTTGCTGGGACTACAGTGGGTGAGCTATAGGGAGAGGTGTATAAGATCATGGGAAGAATAGATAGAGGTGACAAACAGGTTATTATACCCAGAGTACAGGAATCAAGAACAAGAGGGCACAGGTGTAAGGTGAGAGTGAAATTGTAATAGTAACATGGCGGGAAACCTTTTCACACGGAGGGTGGTGGGTATATGGAACAAGCTGCCAAAGGAAGTAGTTGAGGTAGGTACTATAACAATATTTAAGAGTGGCGGCACGGTGGCACAGCGGTATGAGGTTTTGCCTGCCTTACTTGCGCCAGAGATATCCGATTCAATCGCTGACTACGGTTGTTGTCTGAATGGAGTTTGTAAGATTTCCCCCCGTGGCTCAATTCGGTATTCCTCCGGTAGACTCCAGTCCTCCCCCACGCTTCAAAGATGGTGCAGTTTTGTAGTATAAATGGAATTCTGTATAATTGTCCCTTTGTATGAATAGAGCTTGGGTATAGAGTTGATCATTGGTCAGCATGACATCGTGGGGGCCGAAGGGCCAGTTTCCATGCCGTCCTCAAACCAAAGGCATTTGCACAAGATAAATGATAGGTTTAAAGGGATATGGGCCAAACGCAGGCAGGTGGGACTAGCATAGATGAAGCATGTTGGTCGACATGGGCAAGTTGGGCCAAAGGGCCTATTTCCACACTGTATGACTCTACCAGGCTGTGACGCCCTTATGGCCAAACCTTAATGAGGGTTTTTACACAAAGGGTGGTGGGTGTATGGAACAAGGTGCCAGAGGAGGTAGTTGAGGTAGGGGCTATCCCAACGTTTTAGAAACAGTTAGACAGTTAGACAGGTTCATGTTTGGACAGGTTATGGAGTGGATATGTTCAAATGAGGGCAGGTGAGACAAGTATAGGTGGAACTTTGTTGTCTGGAGCTGAGGGCACAGTTCTGGGCAAAGGGCCTGTTTTCCACACTGGATCACTCAGATGCCAATGTCCTAACCTACCTCAGTGTCCTCACGCGGGAGAATTTTTACACAGCATCTCGATGGAGCAGAAACCCTTGCACCTGGTAAACCGATTTATGGTCCCGGGAAAACACGGACCATACATGATGAGTCAGTGACAACACCCCTCCCAAATGGGGGGAGGTGATCAGCTTGGGTGTGAACTTTGGCAGTCATTCCAATCTGCTTCCAACGAATTGCAAGTGCAGGTTCCCGCACAGCCGACCAACCATTAAGAATAAGTGATAGGCCAATAAGGACTGAGATGAGGAAAACGTTTATCACCCAGAGCGTTGTAATCCCATGGAATTCCTCTGCCCACAGAAGTAAGCAGTGGAGGCTAATTCACTGGTATGGGATTTAAGACAGAGTTGATATAGCACTTAGAAACTAATGGAATCAAGGGAAAATGTGGGAAAAAGGTCGAGGAATTGTGCGGTGCTGATATCTTGATGATCACCATGATCATATTGAATTGCAAGCACATGGAGCTTGAATGGCAAAATTGCCCTACCTCATTTCTATGTTGACTATGTTTTTTATGTTTCTATAATACAACACCAGGCCCTACGGCCTTCAATGCCGGTGTCGGAACATGATAGTCATGCGACCATCACGTTTACTGCTCATATTCCGTATCCTCAATTACTGCATAATCCCATCTGTCTTATCAAACAGAACTTTTAAATACACTATGTAATCTTCTGCTTCAACGACCACTCTCGACAGCACTTCCAAGCACTCACACCACGTCATTTTTCACACCCACTCCCTTAAAACTAGCCTCTATGTATTTGATTGTCCATTCCAAGGAACAGGTTCTGACTGTCTACCCTATCAATGTCTCAACATCAATTTCTCATCATATCCTCATCATGTCTCTCATCACTGAAGAAGGGTCGCGACCCGAAACGTCAACCATTTTCTTCACTCCCATAGATGAGTTTCTCCAGCCATTTTCGTCCACCTTCATCATTTTATATACTGTCCTTTCATCTTCCGGCAACTTCCAGCATTCCAGAGAAAATAATCACAAAGTGCTGTTCAAACCTCCCTCTTTAGCTGAACACTTCCTAATCCAGGTAATAATTCGGGAAACCATCCTCTGCACCTTTACCATTGCCTCCACATCCTACGTGCAATGGGGCAACCAGAACTGACACCAAATGCTTTGGCTCCAAATTGTTGCCTAGACAAAGTTTGCACAGAAGTGTGAAGGCACGCTATTAACCAGTCATCCATTCAGGGGACCACACTCACCACTCTAATGTCTGTGCACTTTTCTCTCGTGAGGTTGCGCACATCCTGTCATACTCTTTGCTGGCTGGATGCACCAACATGGAGTTCATTAGTAAAGAAGTCCTCAGCATTAAATGCTTAGTCTGCACATTATGATCAAGTTTACTGTGGAAGACTGAATAAATGCTTATATTGTCCCGTGCACATCGAAATGTGAAGTAGAGAAGGTAAAAACCTTGGCTGACTACAAGCGAAAGAGTCACCAAGAGTTTTGACACATCATTTGGATGGACTCAGTTTGAGATGATGGCAAAGAAACTAGAAAAATCAGGGGACCATGACCTCCAAGGAGAGTTGCTGGCAGTTGCAGTATGTCACCATGCATATTCTTTACCAGAGCACTAGCAACATAAAAGCAGGACTGAGACTGGCAACAGATTCGGATTGCAGTCCCACACAAGCAGAGAATTGAATTTGTTCATTGGCAGGGCTGGGTACACGGCCATTATCACTAACAACCCAATGGAAAGGGGCCAATTGCGGTCCATCTGCTCCATAATGGGCTCTCCAACAGATGAATCCCTATTCAATCCTAATACCTCACTTATTATAGAAAATTTTAGGCAATTGGTTGGAATCAATAAAGGGACCCTGTCCAAAGTTTTTGAACCATTCATTTCGCTTCACCAGCAGCTCACCTTCCCACTGAGCACCAACACTTTGTCTTTTCTCTACTAATATAATATGCATTGCAAGAAAGACTCAATCACCTTATATTTTTGGAGTCTCAAAGTCACTGAATTTTCCAAGGTTTCATGTCATTTATTGACACATTTCACCATTTAAGTACATGAAATTTTGATTACCATACAGCAACTTAAATTAAAAGCAACAAGACACACAGCCACATTAAAATAAAATTACCATAAACATCCACCACTGCGGCTCTCCCCCACATTCCTCACTGTGAGGGAATGACTAATAAAGTCCAATCGTCTCCCGCTTTTATCCTCCCGTGGTTGGGGATGTCGAACCATCCCGTGCGATCGGAGCCATCATCAGCCGGCGATCCAGAAGCCCTCGCGTTGGGAGCGATCGAGAACCCCGCGTCGGGACAGGTTGAAACTCTCCCAACGACTTGGAGCTCCTGAATCGTCTCCTAACCAGGCCGTGGACATCCACCATGTTAAAGTCCCACGGCCTGGGCGGTTTGAGCTCTCCACGGCAAGGGATTGCAGCTCCATGAGTTAATATCCGTGCCGCGCCCGCGGTTTGAAGCACCGAGTTTGGTCTCCATGGAAGGCCGCGCCCCACGCCCCGATGGTTAGACCCGCAGTGGGGACAGAAGATACTATCCGGAACCACATACATACTCTCCGTCGAGGTACGAGAAGTTGCGAAAAATGTTTCCCCCAGATCCCCCACTCACTACCCCCCAAAAAACCAACCACTGGAAACTAACACATGCTCTATAATACTTACTTTAAAACATACCAAAAATAGAAGAAAGACAGATACCCTGTAGGCGAGGCTGCATCCTTCCTCATTTTCACATTACCGATACCGCCTTACCATGTGTTCTAATGGGCCAACAACGCCACACCTCATTGTTCACTTGCCTACAAGTCTGTACACCCACACACGTAATAGACCACACAATTCAATACCACAAACACACCACCCCGAGTTGACCCTGAACTACGCTACCAACTATTCACCTATATACAACAAAAGTGCTGACACGAGGAACTGCATCAACTCGACTGCCCGAGGAAACTGCATCAACTGCATCAAACCCGAGGAACTACATCCATGTCACACTCGACAGATTGCACTTTCCCACGGTACACATGCTATCTCTTGCAAAGTTGGCATGTAACTGGAAGCAGACAAGAACAAGGACTGGAAGAGAAAAAAAAAAAAAATGTGAAGAGCAAGGAAGAACCAACATTGACACCTTAATGGCTATGTTTCTTCCTCACCATTCCCAATATTGGTGGGTAATTTCATGAAAGCAAAACAAATACCGTATTGCAGCATATCTGAAGCCAAACTGCTGTGCACTATATAACTCTCTCCAGGCAGCCCAAGTATGCTTCAGACACACAATGGTCTACTATCAGTTTTGTCTTGTGACAGCGCGCGACTTTTTTTAGATACCTACCGAGGAACAGGTTTAGAGCCATAGCACTGAGAATTATTATCTAGATTGTATAACCATTATTGTTCAGAATGGGCATTAGGTTGGTTAGTATCTCCAATACATCTTCCGAAGGAGTCAGGCACATAAATGTTCACATACCCCTAACAAGCCTTTCGGGCAAAGTTGCTGCATGGCCGGTCGCGCGTATATGCAAGTGGATTGTGGCTGCAGCTGTTAGCGTATATCTTTAGTGATGACTTATTTTGGTGGCGCAGATGCCTTAAGCTCTGACTAGCCCGAGTTATGTCAGAGAATTTTACCACAAACAATCGTTTCTGATATGGACTCCCATTGAGAAGTCTCCGTTCCTCCCTCAATCACTGCTGCCACTCTTGTTATGTTCTGCACAGCTTCGCATTCTCCCAACCACACTATGACTAACGTATTGTGCAGAAGGCATATATCTGGGAACAAATGGGTCAGGCTCAGCATATTTACAATATAAGTCTTAAGTCCTTCAGCATATAGCACATCCCTCCCAAAAGACGAGTGAAACCTTAATCCATGAGAGAAAGATATTCATTTGTAAAGTTTGACCTACACCTGAGTGCCTTTGTACATGGTCAAAGAGCATTGAAATTGGGTCCATGTCTTATGTCCGAGAGAGATATCTATTGATTTGAGTAACTGACCTCTACTATGATTGAAATGGTGCCCAAGGTCAGTGAAAATGCATGGCTACACAGATTGAAGCATTTCTTTAACTTGTATTTATTGATTACTTATTGTCACGTATATGGAATTAAAAACCTTGTTTAGCTCAAATTTGAGGCAATCTTAGCATATATGAGAAAAAACAGTTGTGTTACAAGAAAATAAACAGTGTTTGCATCCACACAGCATGTGAAGATAAAATAAAGTCTAAAGGCCCCAATGAGATTGAATTGGCACATTCAGGAGCATGCGCGTAGCTTATGCGGGAAGTCTGTTACTCTTCTGACGACTCTCCTGGTCCGAGAACAAAGATGCAATTTTTAACAAAAAGCTCATCAAGCGCTTCTACATTCCTGAAAGATTACGGAAGTCGGGTCTGTCAATAGGAGTCTACTCTAACTTTTACAGTGCACAGTAAAGAGCATGCTGACCATTTGATACATGGCGTGGTTCGGCAACTTGAACGCCCTGGAGAGGAAACTTACCCTACAAAAAAGGTAGTAAAAACTGCCCGGAACCAACATCGCTCTGACCATCCTTCCAACGAGGGATCTTATCAACAGTCCCGCTGCCTCAAAAAGGCTGCAGCATCATCAAGACCCACACCAATCCTGCCACTCTCTCATCTCCCTGCAAACTTCTACCTGTACAGGAGCCAGAGGACGCAATGACCAGTATTCCACCACGTGTACGTGTCGTTCGCAGACTTGTATGCCCCAAAGTCTACTCCTACTACACCTCCAACGCTCTGCCTCTCAATGTCCCCATCCATCCACTCACAACCGCCTAAACATTCCCTGCCCTGCTCGTAACCTAAGTGTGGAGTTTAGGCTGCATGTGGTTAACTGTTTGCAAACATAAATTCGCACACCTACAAGCAGATGTCGGCTTGACCTATGAGGACATCATTATGGGGCTTTCATTGTACCCTGACCTTGGCTTGAACACGTTCCAATGTATTGCCTACTTAATAGAGCGTGCAGGAGAGATGTGCCGATATTATGTGTTTCCCCAAGCCCTGCTGGAGAGACAGCTCCCAAGTATGTGAAGTTTCAGCACATACCAGGAGGCATCACCTAGTACTGCTTACAGGTTCCACCACTGGATATTGCTTGGTCCCACCAATTAGGTCTTGTTCCTAACCACATCCGAGTACAAAGCTAACTTTCACAAACTTTCACAAACCACCAAAAATTGGAAATCAAAAATACCATTTAAAAATCATGAATTATTTAATAACTTAACAAAAATAAAACACAAAGACATTGAAAAATATTTAAAAACAGCTCAATCTAAATCAATTTAAGAAAGGAAATTACCTATATACTAACCCAACCACTATCCAATACCTCAAAGAATTGATGAGCTGGCAGTATCGGTCCCAAAGTCAAGCAAGGATTTATGAATGGGAAATCATCTATACAAAATCTTTTGTGGAATTTTTTTGAGAGGTGTAAACAAGTCGAAGTGATAATAGGGAGAGCCAGTGGATTTGTTTTGTATCAGAACTTTCAAAAAACCTTTGACAAGGTACCCAACACAAGAGATTAGTATGCAAAATCAGGCAAATGTATTGGGGTATGAAATTGACATGGATAGAGAACTGGGATTGTCAGACATGAAGCAAATATAGGAATAATGTTCCATTTCATGCAGTGACCATTGGGTGCTGCAAGCTGTGAGGAGGATGCTCACGATGTTGCAGGTAACAGGATAGGTAGGGTGATGGGCAGAAGCATGGCAGATGCAGTAAAAGTAGATAAAGTGAGGTGTATCAACTTTGTTGAAAGACCAGAAGGCCATTATTATATTAATGTTGTCAGATTAAAGAGGGGGAGGGGGAACAAACCTGAGTGTGCTTGTTCATTAGTCACCTGTAAGTTAGATGCAGGTGAAGCAGGCAGTGAGAAAAGCCACTTGTCCATCATTGCGAGAGGATTGACTTATAGAAGCGAGGAGGTCCACCGCAGTTGCATCGGGTCCTCAGGATGAGACCGCACCTGAATAGTGTTGTGCAATTTTTGTCTCCAATTTGAAGGAAGGACATTATGCTAATGAGGGAGCGATGCAGCATAGGTTCCCCAGTTAATTCCTGGGATGTGCGGGACTGACATATGATGGAAAGAATGGGTCCGACCTGGGCTTGTCTTCGCAGGAATATATAAATGAAGAGCAGTGATATCTTACAGACACATTTTAAAGTTCCTATAGGGGTTTGGACGGCAAGATTCAGGAAAAATGTTCCCTAATTGGTTGAGGATGCTTCCCCAGAACAAGGGGACACCGTTTTAAGAATAAAGAGGCAGAGCCGGATTTAGCCTGAAGAGGCGCCCTGGGCTGTTTCACTTTGTGAGGCCCCTCCCAATCCCGGCCACCTCCCACACTAGAGGAAAGATGGTCCACCAGCTAGCCACGAATAGGAGCAGCCAAGTTTGCCAATGAGATAAATGTGCTGGAAAGCGCGGCTTTATTATTTATTAATTTGTCACGATTGCTAGTGTCGCCATCCCACTAAAACGCTCGACCTCGACCGACATCCCTATAAACCCACTGACTCTCCACAGCTATCTGGAGACTACTCTTTCACTCCCACCCCTGCTTACTGTAAGGAACTCCATCCCGCTATTCCCAATTCCTACCGACAACGCCGTCAATCTGATCCCAGATGAGGTGTTCCCACCCCCAGGGGCATCACAATTCCTCCATTCTTTGCAGTGAATGGTGATCCCCTCCCCCACCATAAGATGAGGATCGCACCAGGGTCACCACCATAACACCCTACCAATGCCCTCATCTCCCATCCCCCCATTCGCAACAAGGGCATAGTCCCCCTGGTCCTCGACCTTTCAACCCCACCCGCCGCTCAACAAACACATAATCCCCCGCCAGTTTTCGCCAACCAGAACCAACGTGGACCCCACCCACTCACCACCATCTTTACCCATCTCCCCCTGTCTGCCATCCGCCAAGACCCGCTCCCTTCGCAACTCCCTTGATCAATTCTTCCCTTCCCTCCCGCTCCACGGCCTTCCCCGGGCACTTTCCTTGCAACCGCATCGAGATTGCTACACTTGTCACTTTAACCCCCCCCTCCACCCATAAGGACCCAAACAGTCCGCTCCACTGGTCCGACAGAGTATGCACCTCCTCCAACCCTCATCTCAATGCATCGCTTGCCTGACCTAGTCCAGCTGATACTATAGCGGTGATACCAGGCGAGGGCTTGGCGATCATTCGCCGAACACTCCGCTCGGTACCGCCCAATAACCAACCCGAACCTCCCGGTGGCTCAGCACCTCAAACCCCCTCCCCCCTCCCATTCCTTATCCGACCTCTCTGTCCTGGGCCTCCTCCACGGCCAAAGAGTGAGCAACACCGCAAATTGAGGAAACAGAAACTCATATTCGCATGGGGACTCTGCATCCTCTTGGCAGGCGAACATCGAATTCTCTCAATTCTGTTAACCCATAGGTTGTCCCTCCTCCCCTTCCTACTCTCCTCAGCCCTCTGGCTCCTCCTCCTCCTTTTTCCTTTCTTCCCCCCCGCCTCCCCCCACCCCTCATCAGTCTGAAGAAGGGTTTTGGCCCGAAACGTTACCTATCTCCTTCGCTCCATAGATGCTGCTGCACCCGCTAAGTTTCTCTAGCACTTTGTGTACCCTCGATTTTCCAGCATCTGCAGTTCCTTCTTTAACACTAGTGTCGAGTTATCGGCTTAAAACACTATTATTCTGAAATGGAGGGCAGGAAAAATTACTGAAAGGTTGTTTAGAGACTACAGTGTGTTGTAACAGCATATGTAAGAAAGGCCTATGACAGTGTCAAAAATATTATACACCTTGCAGTGCTCTCACTTAATTTTTTTTCTCTGTAGTCAGCCGGGCAACCTTTTAAGTTGCCAAATGACAGTTTAGTTGGTCATTTAAGACGGCTTGCATGACGCGTGTGATAATGTGCTCGGACGAAGTGCGTAGTTACCAGTCGGAATTATGCTCAATGAAGCATTCACATGTTATTTCTGCTTCATATAAAGTCACAAACTAAACATATTCACCAATCAAGACATGATGTATACCACAATGACATGCATCAAAATTAGAATACTGCATCTCAACTCTTTTTACACATTGCAATTAATGCAATTTCTATTATTTCTTTCCATTTCCAAACAAAAATGTGGTTGGATTATTCAGCGTATGATCAACCTCGGTGAGACCAAGCTTCGCACAACACCTCCACTCAGTTCGCAATAACCAACCTGATCTCCTGGTGGCTCAACACTTCAACTCCCCCTCTCATTCCGAATCCGACCTTTCTGTCCTGTGCCTCCTCCATGGCCAGGGTGGGGCCCACCACATATTGGAGGAGCAGAACCTCATATTTGCTTTGGTAGTTTACACCCCAGCGGTATGAACATTGGCTTCTCCAATTACAGGTAGTCCTTGCTTTCTCCTTCCTTCCGCTCCCATTCCCAGTTCTCCCACAGCCTACTGTCTCTGCCTCTTACTTTCCTTTCGTGTCCTCCCCCTCTATATCAATTTAAAGAAGGATCTCGATCCGAAACATCGCCTATTCCTTCGCTCCATAGATGCTGCCTTACCCGCTGATTTTCTCCAGCTTTTTTGTCCGCCAATGGGATCCCACTACTGGCCACATCTTCCCATCTCCTCCCCTGTCTGCTTTCCACAGAGACCGTTCCCTCCGTAACTCCCTGGTCAATTCGTCCCTTCCCACCCAAACCACCCCCTCTCCTGGTACTTTCCCTTGCAATCGCAGGAAATGCTACACTTGTCGATTTACCTCCCCCCTTGAATCCATCCAAGGACCTAAGCAGTCTTTCCAGGTGCGGCAGAGGTTCACCTGCAACTCCTCCAACCTCATCTATTGCATCCACTGCTCTAGGTGTCAGCTGCTCTACATTGGTGAGACCAAGCGTAGGCTTGGCGATCGCTTCGCCCAACACCACCGCTCGGTTTGCAATAACCAACCTGATCTCCCGGTGGCTCAGCACTTCAACTCCCCCTCCCATTCCAAATTCGAACTTTCTGCCCTGGGCCTCTTCCATGGAGGAGCAGCACTTCATATTTCTCTTGGGCAGGGTACTGATTGGGGATGATCAGCCATGATCACATTGAATGGCGGTGCTGGCTAGAAATAGCCTACTCCTGCACCTATTGTCTATTGTCTATTGTCTATTGTAATATTTTCCTTTTGTCCAGAGATTCTGTCTGACCTGTTGAGTTACTCCAGCTTTTTGTGTCTATCTTCAGTTTCAGAATTCTGCAGTTCCTTCCTACACACACGATACTATACGATAGAAATGTATTAATCCCAGGAGGGAAATTGTGTGTGTGTATATATATATAACACACACACACACACACACACACACACACACACACACACACACACACACACACACACACACACACACACACACACACACATTTATATAGTCATATATGCATATATAAATATACACCATTTTGTTTTCTCGTTTATAACATTGTTTACAGTGTACTATGTTTACATATTCTGTTGTGCTGCTGCAAGTAAGGATTTTATTGTTCAAACTGGGATGTGAGAGAATAAAACGCTCTTGACTCTTGACTTACTCCGCTAATGTGTTGGATAGAACTAGTGTATGGGTGATCGGTGGTCGCCGTGTACACGGTGGGTCAAAGGGCCTGTTTCCATGCTGTATCTTTAAATTAAACTAAAAACACTAAAAGGGTCTCTAGAAGAGTCTAATGAAGGGTCTCTGCCCAAAACGTCACCCAATTTCTTCTATCCAGAGTTGCTGGCTGCTCCCTGGAGTTCCCCCGCACAATTAAAGCATCGAATAGTCTTCGCCCTACCATAGTTACCCAACCAGATGCAACTAAATTTACGGTAGCTCTTTTTTCCCCAAGAGCCCTTTTTTGCTTAAGTCAAGTCAAGAGCCAAGAGAGTTTTATTGTCATGTGTCCCAGATAGGACAATGAAATTCTTGCTTGCTGCAGCACAACAGAATATGTAAACATAATACAGAACAGGAGATGAAAGTTCAGTGTGTTTATATACCATAGACCATATATATACACAATAAATAAACAGATACAATGCAATAGGCTGTTTTTGGAGGACCAGGAAACCAGAAGCAAGAGGTACTCCAAGGAGTTTCTCCAGCTCCAGGGAGTGATTCTGCGTTGGTTTTCAGCGATCGCGGCGAGGCGGCGACCCGGACAGCAATGGCGGCCAGATCTCCCACAATTCAAAGCGAGGGAGAAAGCCAGTGCGCATGTGCAGGGCAGCCAATTATGTGCTGGCCGTGGTTGTGCATATGTGCAGAGAGAGGATGTGCTGGCCGTAGCAGTGCGCATGTGCAAGGCGGCCTGCCATGCCGGCAGATGAGGAGCGAGCAGAGAGCAGAGAGCGGACACGGATATGGATGGTGGGCGGAGACAGAGAGTGACAGAGAGAGAGAGATAGAGAGGGGGGCCCGCTCAGAGTTGAACGGCAGGTGTCCTGCCTTGGCCGGATGCCCCCTAGACTTCGAGACCCTACGCTTCAGCCTATGAAGCCTAGAGGTAAATCCGGCTCTGAATAAGGGGTAGGCCATTTAGGACTGAGATGAGGAAAAACTTGTTCATCCAGAGAGTTGTGAATCTGTGGAATTCTCTGCCACAGAAGGCAGTGGAGGCCAATTCACTCGATGTTTTCGTGTTAGATTTTACTCTCTCTTGTTAGATTTGGCTCTTAGGGCTAAGGGAATCAAGGGGTATGGGGAAAAAGCCAGAACGGGGTACTGATTTTAGATGATCAGCCATGATCATATTGAATGGCGGTGCTGGTTTGAAGGGCCGAATGCCCTAATCCTGCAAATATTTTCTATCTTTCTATGTATACAAGATTCCTCATACTCAAGAGATTCAAGATTCAAGTTTCAAGAGATTCAAGAGAGTTTATTGTCATGTATCCCAGATAGGACAATGAAATTCTTGATTTGCTTCAACACAGAATATAGTAAGCATAAATAAATACAGAACAGAACAGAACAGATCAGTGTGACCATATCCCAATGAATATATATATACACACATAAATAAACAGATAAAGTGCAATGGGTTATTAATGATCAGAGTTTTGTTTGAGTTGAGTTTATTGCCTGATGGCTGTGGGGAAGTACTATTCCTGAACCTGCATGTTGCAGATTTCAGCCTACTGTACCTTCTACGGGGAGATGAGTGAGTGGCCAGGATGGTGTGGATCCTTGATGATGCTGGCAGCCTTTTTGAGGCAGCGATGCGAAGGATCCCCTCAATGGTAGGGAGGTCAGAGCCGATGATGGACTGGGCAGTGTTGACAACTTTTTGCAGTCTTTTCAGCTCCTGGGCGCTCAAGTTGCCGAACCAAGCCACGATGCAACCGGTCAGCATGCTCTCTACTGTGCACCTGTAGAAGTTCGAGAGAATCCTCCTTGACATACCTACTCTACGTAATCTTCTCAGGAAGTTGAGGCGCTGATGAGCTTTTTTATAATTGCATAAGTGTTCACGGACCAGGAGAGATCTTCAGAGATATGCACCCCCAGGAATTTGAAGCTCTTGACCCTCTTCACCATCAACCCATTGATATAAATGGGACTATGGGTCCCCATTTTACCCCTTCTAAAGTCCACAATCAGTTCCTTGGTTTTGCTGGTGTTGAGAGCCAGGTTATAGTGCTGGCACCATTTGGTCAAATGTCGATCTCCCTTCTGCAATTTGACTCATCTCCATCAGTGATACGTTCCACAACAGTAGTGTCGTCAGCGAACTTGATGATGGAGTTCGCACTATGATTGGCTACGCTGTCATGAGTATAGAGTGAGTATAGCATGGGGCTGAGCACGCAACCTTGAGGTGCTCCCGTGTTGATTGTTATCGACGTTGACACATTTCCACCAATACGAACAGACTGTGGTCTGTGAATGAGGAAGTCGAGGATCCAATTGCAGAGAGATGTGCAGAGACCCAGTTCTGGGAGTTTGGTAACCTGCTTGGAGGGGATGATTGTGTTAAATGCCAAGCTGTAGTCAATGAATAACAGCCTGGCATATGAGTTTTTGTTGTCCAAATGGTCCAGAGCGGAGTGGAGAGCCAGCGAGATTGCATCCACAGTTGATCTGCTGTGGCGGTAAGCAAACTGCAGTGGGTCAAGGTTTTTGTCGAGGTAGGAGTTGATTTGCGCCGTGATCAACCTCTCAAAGCACTTCATCACCACCGACGTTAGTGCCACTGGTCGATAGTCGTTGAGGCACGTCACCTTGCTCTTTTTGGGCACCGGTATTATTGGTGCCCTTTTAAAGCAGGTGAGAACCTCAGACCTCAGAAGTGAGAGGTTGAAAATGTCTGTAAAAACGGCAGCCAGTTGGTCCGCACAGGTTTTTAGAACATGACCGGGTATGACATCAGGACCAGGCGCTTTCCGAGGGTTCACCCCTTGAAGGATTTTCTGATGTCGGCCTCTGTGACCATGACCGAAATACCATCACAGCGAATGGGGGTCGAGAAGGCACATCAGTGTTCTCCCTATCAAAGCGTGCATAAAACGCATTGAGCTCATCAGGGAGTGATGTTTTTTCGCTGACATGTGTGCTGCCTCCTGATTTTGTCTTGTAGGAGGTGATTGCATTCAGGCTCTGCCACAGCTGCCGAACATCAGTTTCATCCTCCAGCTTGGAGCAGAAGTCCCTTTTGGCCTTTTTGATGGCCTTACTAAGGTTGTATCTGGTCTTCTTGTAGTCCTCAGTATCTTCAGACATGAATGCCCGGTGTCTGGTCTTCAGAAGTGTGTGGATCTCATAGTTCATCCAAGGCCTCTGATTGGGAAACACTTGGAAGGTTTTTGTTGGGATGCAGTCCTCCACACATTTCTTTATGAAGTCAAGATTTCTTTATGAATTTCTTTACAGTCGGCACCTCCAGCTCCGTTGCTGCTGGGGGATCATGCCCGACTGCTTTGATTCCAGACTCCATGAAGGCCTCCCCAGGTAAGGTTCTTGCTGTACCTGTACTCCTCCGCGAGGTTGGGGATTCTCCTTTGATCGGGGATTCCCTTACCGTCGTTAAAATCAGTTCTCAGTAGCGCTAATGCATTTAAATGCATTAGCAGCTCACTACCTACAGCTTTGCTTTCAGTGAATTCTCTGATGCAGGAGAGTTAAAAAATACTGTATTTTACTATTTCTCGTTGTGCCGTTCACAAAATGTCGCCGCGGTTAGGTGCCATCTTAGTTTGACAGTCTTCAATGAAGAGTCTAATAGTGAAGTGCGGGTGATTTAGGAATAAAAATCATCTGAATGGAAATTTAGCGCATGCCACTGCTTGAGAGATGTACACTTTTGACAAATGGGTAAAAGCCAGAAGTTAATAATGCAGTTTTTCAGAAAAAATACAGAATTCAGATTTTCAGATAGAAATTTAGAAAAAAATGGAGGAAGTTAGCATTTGAGGAAGGACATTCTTGCCATTGAGGGAGTGCAGCTTAGGTTTACAAGGTTAATTCCTGGGATGGCTGAGAGAATGGAGCAGCTGGGTTTGTACACTCTGGAGTTTAGAAGGATGAGAGGGTATCTCATTGAAACATATAAGATTGTTAAGGTTTGGACATGCTAGAGGCAGGAAACATGTTCCTGATGTTGGGGGAGTCCAGAACCAGGGGCCACAGTTTAAGAATAAGGAGTAAGCCATTTAGAACGGAGACGAGAAAACACTTTTTCTCACAGAAAGTGGTGAGTCTGTGGAATTCTCTGCCTCACAGGGCGGTGGAGGCCGGTTCTCTGGATGCTTTCAAGAGAGAGCTAGATAGGGCTCTTAAAAATAGCGGAGTCAGGGGTTTTGGGGAGAAGGCAGGAACGGGGTACTGATTGAGAATGATCAGCCATGATTACATTGAATGGCGGTGCTGGCTCGAAGGGACGAATGGACTACTCCTGCACCTACTGTCTATTGTCTATTAGCAGAACAAGATTTTGCTTTAGATTGTTTTCTAAAATGAAAGTCTAAAATAATAGGCTTATATTAATGCTCACAGATTGAGATATAAACTTAGGAACATGTAGATATGAGCAAATAGAAATGTTCAGTAGAAAGTTCACACATAAAAAACATTTAATTAAATAGTTGATTGTGGTATAGAATTTTTAATTTGTAATCTTTTAGATTGAGTTTTCGTTTAAGTGAATGTTCATTATTAGTCATGTACATTTATTGACAATATATTTTGTAGATAAGCCCTAGATGGCATGAAAGGCAGTGTTTTTTTTACTTTAATGTATTTAATGTAAAATGTAGGCAATTTAACGGTGGAGGCAAAAATTACAGAACAAATTAAATTGGAATTCAATGTATAGAGAAAAAGGTATTGTTTAAGTAGAATCAAGGGAAATACATTCAGAGGTATTGTGCTAGTGAATACAAATTTAAACACTTACAAAGCATTCATCTGTAGACTAATCGTTAAAGGTTAATAAATTAGCTCCTCGGCAGCCATACAAACTGCTACTAGATGTGAATTAGAATGTGCTGGTTAAAAAGGAAGATTTTCAATCAAAGTCTGTTGAGAGAATAGTAGGGTTTTCTAAAGAAGCATGTTGTGCCTGTTAACAAGTTTAAAGAAAGACAATTTTCTTGATTTATGAAAGCTGCTATAGAGGCCTTCCAGTGTTGAGTAGCAGGTGAATCATTCAGTGGAGAATGAACACAGAACTGGGTTTTTACTAAGGAACTGTTGTGTCAGGGAGAACGGTGGCATGGCTGCAATATATTACGAACATGTCAAAGTGTAAACACACTGCAGCAGAACTAAGTTAAGAAAGATATTTTCAGGGATGTCCACAATGCAACGGGCAAAAATACACCCATTCCACTTTTTAATAGCCTGAGCAAGAAGGGAAAACATATTTTTTCCACAGATTATTGTTAAATATTGTTTGTTAGAGCAAAATGGTTTTGATTGGTGCCAGATCAGTTTTTTATAGCATTTTTCAAAAGACATAAAAATAGATGCTCTGGGAATGCAGATGTTTCTCTAACACAAAGGATGCTTTTATAAGTTTAGAGTTGAGAAATATTGCTGGATTGTACAGAGGGACCGCAGATCTAAATACAAACAATTAGAAGTATTTAATAAGAGTATCATGTGCACAGAAACAAAAATATATTATTATGGCTCAATGTATTCCCCCAATTTCATAAGGGCAAAAGTTCATTACAAAACAATTTTTAAAGCACCGATGATTCCCACATGTGAAAGAAACTAATTTTGTTGTGAATACAGTCTATTTAAAAAAACAACATAATATTGATGCTGAATAGAAGCAATTTGTGATTTGGGAATATTGATGTCAAGAGAAACTTTAAAAAAAAATGCAAATTAAAAGCTGATCCTAGTGAGGAAAGTTGGTGGTCTATTTTTTCCAGATCACAGAGAAAATTCTCGCTCAACAAATGAGAAGGATTACAGGCAAAATAACATATCACACAGCAGGACATTTCATAGGCATGGCACACATTTTCAATAAAATCAAACAACAGATGTGTTGCAACTTGAACTGGCTGAAATTTGAATGCTTTCAAATGAACTGGAAGGTTGCAAATGTCATGGAGGATTTTATTATGATTTTATTTTGATTTTATTATCAATGTCCTTTTTATTGTACCCTTCAAGATTTTATCATCAACATGTAAAAAACAACTTCCATTTTATTGCACATTTAATGTGGCAAAATAGTACCAATGATACGTGTGAAAGAAACCGAGTTTGCTAACTATGCCCGTTTAATTTTTAAGAAGCATTACTATACAAACATTATGGCAAAGACATTTGCAAATATAACCATTAGGAGCTCTTGTTTCTGGAGTAAAGAAGATTCACCGGTCTCTAATTGGAACATCTTTCACCCTGGTCAAGAATTAACTGACCCTGCACTTATTTCAATAAAATCGTGGTCTCAGTTCCTCTCGGCCTACTCCCCCTGACTCTTCTAAAGATCAAAAATCTGTCTATCTTGGCCTTGAATATATTAAAATGATTAGCCCCCAGGGCCGTCTGAGGTGAAGAATTCCAAATATTCATGAACGTCTGGGAAATGAAATTCCTCCGCAACTCTTTCTTAAATTGTCAACCCCTCATTCTGAATAGAGCAGGTTGGTCATATACTGTAAGCAGATTTTAAGAGAGCTTAAGGAAGCTAGGTAGCTAGATGGGTAGTAAGTTTAAAGAGAGAATTCCAGATCTTAGGGCTGCAGTACATTTGTGTGCAAAATATGAAAGTGAGTTACATGTGCATGTGATGTACCAATGTCATCATTATTGTGAGATGAGCACAAGTGTTGTATGGTGTTATTTTTCAATAAGTTATACTTCCATGTTCTGAAACTATGCCACAGAGGGTAGTTGAGGCCAGTTCATTGGCTATATTTAAGAGTGAGTTGGATGTGGCCCTTGTGGCTAAGGGGATCAGAGGTTATGGAGAGAAGGCAGGTATGGGATACTGAGTTGGATGATCAGCCATGATCATATTGAATGGCAGTGCAGGCTCGAAGGGCTGAATGGCCTACTCCTGCACCTAATTTCTATGTTTGTATGTTTCTATGTTTAACTACCAGTGTTCCTTAGGAAATACAGGCAACCCACATGCTATGAGGTTTGCGTTTCTAGACAAAGTGAGCATATCATGATTTTCCATAATGCAAAATCATGCGCATGCACCAGCGAACAAGAATTTAAAAAACAATTATTTTCACATATAGTCCATGAGAGCAAATTTTATTCTATATCTCATTTGTGCTAATTTGTGAATTCTGTAAGGACAAATTTCCATTACCCAATCACCATAATGCGAGGGTCAGCTTTATTACAGACGGCTCTTAATCCTGCTACAAAACTGGGCAACTGCTCCCCTCCAAGTACACAACAACTGGCGATGTGTCAACAGAATAAAATTGCTGTCAGAAGACTGTTCAAAGCAAGTGCTGAGTAAGGATGATTAGCATCCCTGATCATAGGAGCAGAGACATCCACCTTTGGGGAAGGCAAAGTCAGAGTTTTTCTGGCTGCTCAGGGGTCTTTCTGGCTGGTAAATGCCAAAAGGCATGATTAACTGATCACAGGAAAATTGAACAAGCAGCAGAAGTGAGCATGGGTTAAAGAAGCCATGAGTGCAGCTTTGTTGCTTACATGAGAAACAGAATTCCAGTCAGATTCCAGCAGTTTGTTGTGTACTTTGTATTGTGTTGATATTGTATCCTGTGTAAGGAGGGAGTATGAAGGCCAGGGCAGTGTACTGTTCTGGATGTCAGATGTGGGAGGTCAGGGAATCTGATAGCCCTCCAGACATCCACATCTGCGCCAGGTGTGTCGAGATGGGGCTCCTAAAGGACTGTGTTAGGAACCTGGAGCAGCAGCTCGATGACCTCCGTCTGGTCAGGGAGAGTGAGGAGGTCATAGAGAGGAGCTACAAGGAGGTAGTCACTCCCAGACCACAGGAGGCAGACAAGTGGGTCACGGTTAAGAAGGGCAAGGGGCAGAGGCAGGGGCTAGAGAGTACCCCTGTGACCAGGAAAATAGGTACTCGGGTTTGAGTACGATTGGAGGGGACAGCCTACCTGGGGCAAGCAACAGCGGCCGGGTCTCCGGCACAGAGACCGGCCCTGATGCTCAGAAGGGTAGCAAAAAGAGGAGGGCAATTGTAAAAGGGGACTCTGTGTTAGGGGGTCGGATGGGCGATTCTGTGGACGCAGTCGGGAGACCCGGATGGTAGTTTGCCTCCCTGGTGCCAGGGTCTCACATGTGTCGGAACGTGTCCAAAAGATTCTGAAAAGGGAGGGAGAGGAGCCTGATGTTGTGGTACACATAGGTACCAATGACATAGGCAGAAAAAGAGGTCCTGAAGGGAGAATTTAGGGAGTTGGGGGGAAAGTTAAGGAGAAGGACCAAAAGGGTAACGATTTCAGGATTACTGCCTGTGCCGCGTGACAGTGAGAGTAGGAATGGAATGAGGTGGAGGATAAATGCGTGGCTGGGGGACTGGTGCAGTGGGCAGGGATTCAAGTTTCTTGATCACTGGGACCTCTTTTGGGGAAGGCATGATCTGTACAAAAAGGACGGGTTGCACTTGAACCCGAGGGGGACCAATATCCTGGCAGGGAGATTTGCAAAGGCTACTGGGGAGACTTTAAACTAGAAAGGCTGGGGGGAGGGACTCGGGAAGAGGGGGCTAGGGGACAGGGTGTGGGGCAAGAGGCAGAGAAGGGAAGCACTCGGACCCAAAATGTAGACGAGAAAGAGGAAAAAGATAATAGACAGAGAATAAGGGATGGTGGGTTTCTAAAATGTGTATATTTTAATGCTAGGAGCATTGTAAGAAAGGTGGATGAACTTAGAGCCTGGATTGACACCTGGAAATATGATTTTGTGGCAATTAGTGAAACATGGTTGCAGGAGGGCTGTGATTGGAAACTAAATTTTCCAGGATTTCATTGCTTCAGGTGTGATAGAATTGGAGGGACCAGAGGTGGAGGTGTTGCATTGCTTGTCAGAGAGGATATTACAGCAGTGCTTTGGCAGGATAGATTAGAGGACTATTTGGGTGGAACTGAGAAGTGGGAACGGTGTAGCAACACTTTTAGGGGTGTATTATAGACCGCCAAATGTGGAGCGAGAATTGGAAGAGCAAATATGCAAGGAGATAGCAGATATTAGTAGTAAGCACAAGGTAGTGATTGTGGGAGATTTCAATTTTCCAAAAATAGACTGGGAAACACATTCTGTAAATGGGCTGGATGGTTTGGAGTTTGTAAAATATGTGCAGGATAGTTTTTTTGCAGCAGTACATAGAGGTTATGGAGAGAGTCAGAACTGGACCTAGGGTGGAGATTTTTGATTGGAGAAAGGCTAACTTTGAGGGAATGCGTAAGGATTTAAAAGGAGTGAATTGGGACACTTTGTTTTATGGGAAGGATGTAGAAGAGAAATGGAGGACATTTAAAGGGGAAATTGTAAGAGTACAGAATCTTTATGTCCCCGTTAGGTTGAAAGGAAATAGTAAAAATTGGAAAGAGCCATGGTTTTCAAGGGAAATTGGACACTTGTTTCGAAAAAAAGAGAGATATCTACAATAATTATAGGAGGCATGGAGTAAATGAGGTGCTAGAGGAGTATCAAGAATGTAAAAAAGAATCTTAAGAAAGAAATTAGGAAGGCTCAAAGAAGATATGAGGTTGCTTTGGCAAGAAAGGTGAAAGTAAATCCAAAGGGTTTCTACAGCTATATTAATAGCAAAAGGATAACAAGGGATAAAATTGGACCATTAGAGAGCCAGAATGGACAGCTATCTGCAGAGCCAAAAGAGATGGGGGAGAAATTGAACAATTTATTTTCTTCGGTATTCACCAAGGAGAAGAATATTGAACTCTGTGAGGTAAGGGAAAAAAGTAAGCTATGGAAACTATGAGATTCAAAGAGGAGGAAGTACTGACACTTTTGAAAAATATAAAAGTGGATAAGTCTCCAGGTCCTGACAGGATATTCCCTAGGACATTGAGGGAAGTTAGTGTAGAAATAGCAGGAGCTATGACAGAAATATTTCAAATGTCATTAGAAACGGGAATAGTGCCGGAGGATTGGCGTACTGCGCATGTTGTTCCATTGTTTAAAAAGGGTTCAAAGAATAAACCTAGCAATTATAGACCTGTTAGTTTGACGTCAGTGGTGGGTAAATTAATGGAAAGGATACTTAGAGATAATATATATAAGCATCTGGATAAACAGGGTCTGATCAGGAACAGCCAACATGGATTTGTGCCTGGAAGTTCATGTTTGACAAACCTTCTTGAATTTTTTGAAGCGGTTACTAGGGAAATTGATGAGGGTAAAGCAGTGGATGTTGTCTAAATGGATTTCAGTAATGCCTTTGACAAGGTTCCCCATGGAATGTTGGTTAAGAAGGTTCAATCTTTAGGAGTTAATGGCAGAGTAGCAAGATGGATTCAACAGTGGCTGAATGGGAGATGTCAGAGAGTAATGGTGGATGGCTGTATGTCAGGTTGGAAGCCGGTAACCAGTGGGGTGCCTCAGGGATCTGTGTTGGGTCCACTGTTGTTTGTCATGCACATCAATGATCTGGATGATGGGGTGGAAAAATTGGATAAGTAAGTATGCAGATGATACTAAGATAGGTGGTATTGTGGATAATTAAGTAGATTTTCAAAGTCTACAGAGAGATTTGGGCCATTTGGAAAAGTGGGCTGAAAGATGGCAGATGGATTTTAATGCTGATAAGTGTGAGTGCTACATCTTGGCAGGACAAATCAAAATAGGACATACATGGTAAATGGTAGGGAATTGAGGAATGCTGTGGAACAGAGAGATCTAGGAATAACGGTGCATAGTTCCCTGAAGGTGTAATTGCATGTAGATAGGGTGGTAAAGAAAGCCTTTGGTGTGCTGGCCTTTATAAATCAGAGCATTGAATATAGGATTAGGGAAGTAATGTTAAAATTGCACAAGGCATTGCAAAGACCAATTCTGGAGTATGGTGTACAATTTTGGTCGCCTAATTATAGGAAGGATGTCAACAAAATAGAGGAGATTTACTAGAATGTTGCCTGGGTTCCAGCAACTATGTTACAGAGAAAGGTTGAACAAGTTAGGTCTTTATTCTTTGGGGCACAGAAGGTTGAGGGACTTGATTGAGGTCTTTAAAATGATGAAAGGGATAGACAGACTTGATGTGGATAAGCTTTTCACATTGAGGGTAGGGAAGATTCAAACAAGAGGGCATGACATGAGAATTAAGGGACAGAAGTTTAGGGGTAACGTAAGGGGAACTTCTTTACTCAGAGGGTGGTGGTTGTGTGGAATGAGCTTCCAGCAGAAGTGGTGGAGGCAGGATCGATTTTAACATTTAAAAGTAAAGTGCATAGGTATATGGACGTGAAGGGAATGGAGGGGTATGGTCTGAGTGCAGGTAGATGGGACTAGGGGAAAACAAATGGTCGGCATGGACTGGAAGGGCCGAGAGGGCCTGTTTCCGTGCTGTCATTGTTATATGGTTATATCGTTATAGAACACAATGGCAGCTAAATCTGAGACGGGCCATACAGATGACCAAGAGCTCACGTCCATGCCACCACTCAGTGAGCAAGTCAAGTCAAGTCAAGTTAACTTTATTCGTCACATACAGATGCAAGATGTGCAGTGAAATGAAAGTGGCAATGCCTGTGGATTGTGCAAAAACAACAGAACAGAACTGAATAGAACAGAACCAGTATTTACATTTTAGAGAAAAATAAAATAAAAAAAGACACAACACAACAGTAAATTAGTCCCTTGGGAGATAAGAGTTTACAGTCCTGATAGCCTGTGGGAAGAAACTCCGTGCCATCCTCTCTGTTTTCACAGCGTGACAGCGGAGGCGCTTGCCTGACCATAGGACCTGGAACAGCATGTTGCTAGGGTGGTAGGGGTCCCTCATTATGTTGCTGGCTCTGGATCTGCACCTCCTGGTGTATAGGTCCTGCAGGGGGGCGAGTGTAGTTCCCATAGTGCGTTTGGCCGAATGCACTACTCTCTGCAGAGCCTTACTGTCCTGGGCAGAGCTGTTCCCAAACCAGATTGAGATGTTGCCGGACAAGATGACAGCCCCAGAACAGAAGCACTGAAGGATCCTCAGAAAGACTGAATTTTCTCAGCTGCCTGAGGTGATAAAGGTGCTGCCTTGCCTTACTCACCAGTGCGGCAGTGTGTGTTGTCCATATCAGATTCTCTGTGATGTGGACTCCCAGGTATTTAAAGCTGCTCACCCTATCCACAGTAGTCCCATTTATCTCCAGGTGCATGTACATCCTCGGATGTTGAGCCCTTCTAAAGTCCACAATCAGCTCCTTAGTTTTTGTGACATTCAAGAGGAGGTGTTGTCCTGACACCAGAGTGCCAGATCAGCCACCTCCTCCCGGTAGACCTTCTCATCGTTATCGGAGAATAGGCCCACCACCACTGTGTCATCAGCAAACTTGATGATGGAGTTGGAGCTGAACTGAAATGAATGAACAGCAGGTCTTCACATCACATGTGCACTGCTTGGAGTGTCTACATTGATCAAATGATTGCAGCAAAAGATAAACCAGAACCTCAATGCATTAATACGTGATGATAACTTATTCCAGAGGCAGATATGTGCATTGGACCAACTACTGAGGGGGACACCGGTGAGTCACACACTGTACAGATTAAGAAGTATCTACAATGTCAGAGACCCAAAACCCTTTGAGAAGGCCAAAGCATGTTGGAGAACCAGCTAACAGATTGAATTGTTATTGCTTTATATATGTGAAACCCTTTTTCAAAATGGCAAAGCGGGGGGGAGGGGGATACTTGTTTGATCTTATGTAAATATTTGAATATGATATAATGTATGTCCATTGTATGTTTTAACCATGAGAACAGGAAAAAGGAAGAATAATTTAAACACCGCTTGACTGGAAGGCAGTGTGTCAATTCTGGTCAGAGAGTGAAGAGAGAGGATTCTGAGGGATAGGTTACACATGCATTTAGATGGACATAGCTAAATTTAGGAATAGTCAGCATGGGTTTGTTCTTGGGAGGTCTTGTCTTTTTGATGATATAACCAAAAAGGTTGATGAAAGCGAGCTGTGGTCATTATGTATATATCGATTTTAGCAAGGCATTCAACAAGGTTCCACATGGTATGCTGCTCTGGAAGGTTAGATCCCATGGGATCCAAGGAGAGAGATGAATGGATAGAAAATTGGCTTCATGGAGGATAACCATATAACCATATAACCATATAACAATTACAGCATGGAAACAGGCCCTCTCGGCCCTTCCAGTCCGTGCCGACCATTTGTTTTCCCCTAGTCCCATCTACCTGCACTCAGACCATACCCCTCCATTCCCTTCACGTCCATATACCTATCCACTTTACTCTTAAATGTTAAAATCGATCCTGCCTCCACCACTTCTGCTGGAAGCTGATTCCACACAGCCACCACCCTCTGAGTAAAGAAGTTCCCCCTCACGTTACCCCGAAACCTCTGTCCCTTAATTCTCATGTCATGCCCTCTTGTTTGAATCTTCCCTACCCTCAATGGGAAAAACGTATCCACGTCAACTCTGTCTATCCCTTTCATCATTTTAAAGACCTCAATCAAGTCCCCCCTTAACCTTCTGCGCTCCAAAGAATAAAGACCTAACTTGTTCAACCTTTCTCTGTAACATAGTTGCTGGAACCCTGGCAACATTCTAGTAAATCTCCTCTGTACTCTCTCTATTTTGTTGACATCCTTCCTATAACTAGGCGATAGTCGAAGGTTCCCTTTCGGACTGGAGGCCTGTGACTTGTGGTGTGCCTCAGGGTTCGGTGTTGGGCCCATTGCTGTTTGCAATCTATATCAATGATTTGGATGAGATATGGCTGGGACCTATATAATGAATGGTATGGCTCTGGAGAGTGTTGTCTGTGGAACTGATGCGCTGGTCATGGAACTGGTGCACCATCTCTGCATCCATGCTATATTCTGACTGTATCTTCTCCTTAGTTTTACCTATTGTACTTGAGTTTGGTTAGATTGTATTTATGTATAGTATTATCTGCTTTTATTGGATAACATTCAAACAGCTTTTCACTGTCCCTCAGTATACTGACAATTGTAAACCTAAATCTAATAAAGGGCTTTAATTGAAAGAGGCATTGCTTGATTTAAAGAAGAGATGGATTGTACCAAATGCGCGATAACTCTCAGCAATATCAGTTGACATGGGAGTCAGAGAGGGAAGCTGAGTAGTCAACAACTGAGTAGCATTGTAGTTTAAGGGAGGGGGGAGTGCGAGGAGCAGGAGGTCTGATGTCCAAAGGGGTTCTGAGAGGCACAAAGGGAGATAGGAAAGAAGCTAGAGAGCAATGCAGGCTTGAGGCAAGCATCGTGAAGATTACAAAAATGTGTAAGGGCTGTATATACATAGGCTGTGCATCAATCAGTAATGCATTAATGTTCTAGTATTATAGCCACTCATTGCTTCAGCATGTCACATCATGCTCCCTTCCTTCTGCCACACCTAGATGCACGCCCATTTTGTCCACTATTCCCCCATCCTCTTTCACCTAGATCTCTTCCTCTGGCTCAATTCACTCCTCTCCTTATCTTACAGCCCTTTGACTTATTTTCATCTCTGTCCTTTGTCCACCTTTCTGTCAATCTAAAACCTCCCACATCTGTATCCACCTATCACTTCCCAGGGTGCACAAAATGCTGGAGAAACTCAGCGGGTGCAGCAGCATCTATGGAGCGAAGGAGATAGGTAACGTTTCGGGCCGAAACCATTCTTCAGATTGGGTTATCACTTCCCAGGCTTTGTCCCACTCCCGCATCTTTTCCAGCTTTCTTCCCCATATTACAAAAGAAATGGGTACTTGGAGGGGGGGCAGTTGGCCAGTTTTGTAGAGGGATGGTGGGATAGTGGGAGAACTGCGTGTGCACGAGGGGGAGGGGGAGTAAACTTCCCAAACTTTGGTGGAGTTACTATTTGACATGGCAGCAGGTTAGGAGGGTGGATACTGAGGGCTTGGGGAATGGGTATATATTTCAATTAGTATATATGACCAGTTTTGTCCCTTAAGGATCAGCACTAAATTTTTAACTTGTCACTTTACTTATTTGTGACATTTGAAGAAATATAAAGCTGCACATCCAAATATGTCAAGTTAATCAGCATCTTGTATAATCTAATCAGGAGCAGACAATTGCAAAAGGACATTTGACAATCTGGACAGAGGTTTTTTTCTCTGATGAGAAACCAGAAACAAGGCTATGGATTGGGGTGGATGGAGGGTTAGCTAAAAATTGCTGTTATTCAAAAGTAACTTCAAAAACCACTAAGAATAATTGAATCTGGAACATTATTCTGCCAAAATATCACTGAGGCTCAACAATTGAACATTTTGCAACTGAAATTGGAAGATGTTTTGTTGGTCATCGGCACAAAAAGATGGTGGCACAAGGCAATGAATTTGAGGTAGGTTAGTTATATTGTAACAGAGGGGGAACTGCGTAAGGAACCCCATGGACTCCTCATGTTCCATGTTCCTGTGGACAAGATCATTACTTTCTAAACTCTAAGAAGTGTTATTTCCATAAAATATGTGGGGTGTCTGGTAAAATCTATCAAAGTGCTTCTGCTCTGCACTGCAAGTTATGGAATTTCTTCCGAACCTCTGTGCTGTGTTTTGCATTCATATCACAGGTCATGTTGCAGTTGTAAGATGTTGGTGAGACCGCATTTAGAATATTGTGTTCAGTTCTGGGCCCCATGTTATATGAAAGATGTCAAACTGAAAACAGTACAGAGATCCCCATCCTGGATCACTCCAATCAGGGTTGTGTCGTCCGCAAACTTGAGAAGCTTGACAGAGGTGTCCGTGGGGATGCAGTCATTGGTGTGGCAAGAGTAGAGGAGAGGGGAGAGTACGCATCTTGCGGTGCTCCTATGCTGAGCATTTGTGGGTCCGAGATATGCTTACCCGTGTCACGTTGCTTCCTGTCTGTCAGAAAGCTGGTGATCCACCGACCGAGGGGTTCAGGCACAGTCAATTCACAAAGTTTGGAGCATAGTAGCTCTGGCACCTGGCAGTCTAGGTGCTGGAGGATGAAGTGTAGGCCCAGATTGACTGCTTCATCCACAGATCTATTGGCCCAATATGCAAAATGCAGAGGGTCCAGCAGAGGGATTGTGATATTTTTCAGCTTGGCCAGCACAAGCCTTTCAACGGTGTTCATGACTACAGAGGTCAGTGCGACAAGCCTGTAGTCATTTAGACCAGTAATCCTTACCTTTTTGGGGACAGGGACAATGGTGGAGACTTTGAAGCAGGCAGGGACAGTGCATCTTTGCAGGGACTGGTTAAAAATGAGTAATTGGGTGTGAAGTGTTGGTAGGGGTGGGAATGGTCCACTCTTTTCATACTGGAGTCTTGCCTTAAGTAGGTGTGAAGTGGTGGATGGGAAGGAGAGAGTGCAGGGTCCATTCTTTGCAGACTGTTGTCTGGCTGTGTTTGTTGGGGAGGGGGTACGAGGGTTACTTTCTGATTTTCAAACCTGCAGTAAAACTCATTCATGTTGTCCGTCAGCTGACGATTGTCCAAAGAGCGGGGGGCTTTCCTCTTATAGCTGGTGATTTCTTGCAAGCCCTTGCAAACTGAAGAGTCACTACCTGAGTACTTGTTCCTCAACTTCTCAGAGTACCTTTCCTTGGCAGCTCTGATTCCTCTTCTCAGCTCTTTATCGATTAGGCTATCTTTTAACTCTTTAACTATTAGGCTATCGGCTTGACACATATTTGACCCCCCAGCCCCCGATCTCGAAATGGAAATGTTATATCTGAATATAATGATCCCATTAAAATGTATATTTATTTATGATGCAATCTATGGAATTCATATTTTTCAGTATTGTTATCGAGGAAAAGACAGCAGTTCCAATTGTTTTAAAATTGGAGGAGAAAATATAATAATAGCTCCTTAATAGAATACAACTTAATTATAATAAAACCTACCTTAATTTTGCTATCTCACTAAAGATAATCCCCCTTTCCCTCTTCCCTCCCCCATCTCTCTCTCCCCTCCCCCTCTCTGTCTCACCTCCCTTCCCCTCTCTCTCTCCCCCTCCCACATCCCCCCCTCTTTCTGGCGGGGGGGGGGGGGGGGCAAAGGTGGCGCAAGCCCAGCAGGGGCCCAGCGGGCGGAGGGAGATGAAGGCCCAGCAGGGGTGGCGTGGGCCCAGCGGGGGTGGCGTGGGGGGAAGATGGCTTGGGCCCCGGAGGCGGGGGGAGCGGGCCCCGCCACAGCGGCGTCTGGGATTACAGACGCTGGGTTCAGATTCAGCCACTCCCGCCCGGCGACGGGAGAACGGTCTCCTGGTCGCCAGGCTGGCCGTTGGTGAAGCTCCGACACCGCTGATGGAGACGCTGGACTGGGCGGGCAGACACCACACCCCGCACCCCCCTACCCATCCCACCCCGGGCCCGGAGAAATGGGCTCACTCTTATCTCGCGGGCCAGATTAGACCCCCTCATGGGTAGTTTGAACCGAGGATAAAAAACAGACTCCCCCTCCTCCAATGCAATATTCCACTGCCGACCTGGAGTAGATGACACGAGGCATCGAGCTCAATGTGTGGAGTGCAAATGGCAGTCTGATCCCGCCCGGGCCCACTGCGCACGTGCAGAGAGACGGCGCCATTTTGCGTCGCTTCCCCAACTGCGCAGGTGTGGATGGTTGCATTTTTTTCTCCCAAATCATCCAGCGGCCGGAACCAGAATTTCGGGCACTTTTCCGACAACGTTGAAACGCTGATTTTTTTTTCTGACGTTTTTTTTTTCAGATTTTTTTTTTCCGAATTTATTTTTTTTCAGATTTTTTTTTTTTACGGGATTTTTTCTTACACTGGGGGAAAAAAGGGGGGTGCGGTCACACCCAATGCACCCCCCCCCTTCGGACGGCCATGTTTGTGCAAATGTTGATACTACATACTATTATGGTCTGGTTGTCTAGCATAACTGATAATTTATTGTATTATTGTATATGTATTTGTTGAATTGATGCATTCATATGTCTGTAAAGGTGTAGCAAGTAAGAATCTCACTGTTCCAGTTCTGATGCATATGGTAATTTAACACCCTTCAGTCTCTTGATGACTCAAATATTTCATTCATTCTTTGAAACAGAAAAAAGTCTAGTGTTCATCACCTGTGAAAAGCTATTAATTCAATTAAGACAAATTACAACAATATAATTTAATTTTATTATTGGAGCTTTTACAGGGTATGGCACACAGCCAGTTCGAACAATGATTGCTAATTGGCTGATCTCAGCATTGACCTTGTATGGTTAGCAGCACAGTGCTAATCATTTGTTTTGCCACTGATTTTAAAGCCTGCAAAATTAGATTGTATTTAGTTAATGCATCCTATGCAGCTCTTTAAAATTAACTGCAGGTTAAGTGGTTTATCCACTGGAGGACAGGAGATAATGACATCACTCAAGGCAATCTATTTCACTTTGTAAACGAATAATAGCATAAGTCCCAGCGTTCCTGACCTTACTATTTATGCTTTGTTTGCCGATGTTAATAATATCCTTTGTAATGTGAACAGGAAAAGGGTATACCTTGGGTACACAAAAAGGCTGGAGAAACTCAGCGGGTGCAGCAGCATCTAAGGAGCGAAGGAGATAGGCGATGTTTCGGGTCGAGACCCTTCTTCAGACTGGTCAGGGATCAGGGAAACGAGAGATATAGACAGTGATGTGGAGAGATAAAGAACAATGAATGAAAGATATGCAAAAAAGTATCGATGATAAAGGGAACAAGCCATTGTAAGCTGTTTGCAGTGTGAAAATGAGAAGCTAGTGCGACTAGGGTGGGGGAGAAAGATAGAGAGAGAGGGAATGCCAGGGCCCAAGGGCTGAGGGAGAGGTGGGAAGGGGAGGAGACAGCAAGGGTTAACAGAATTGAGAAAATTCAATATTCAAGCCCAGAGGATGCAGACTCCCCAAGCAGAATATGAGGTGCTGTTCCTCCAACTCGCGGTGTTGCTCACTCTGGCCGTGGAGGAGGCCCAGGACCGAGAGGTCGGATACGGATACAGAATTGAGAAAATTCAATGTTCAAGCCCAAAGGATGCACACTCTGAAGAAGGGTCTCGACCCGAAACGTCGCCCATCTCCTTCGCTCCTTAGATGCTGCTGCACCCGCTGAGTTTCTCCTGCCTTTTGTGTAATCTTTAACACAAGGGTATACCTTAAGCAGTTTTAAACTTGCAAGAATTAGATTGGTATTTCATGCTCCAGATTCATAAGAGGTTTTTACTTATAAATTAAAAATGCTCACAAAGCAGCTTCTGGGTTAATATTTTGGGTGGGATCCACATATACGTCTGTGAATGCCTGCTTTTTTAAACCGCTTTTCCCAGCATCCAATCCCCAATGCCTTTTCCAGTTTAGTTATTTTCATCAATGATAATTATCATAGGCCATCAAAATGTCAAACTTTTATTTTTCATATGCTAACCGTAGAGAGCAGGTACTCATCCATGAAAGGGATAGCTGAGTGGTAGCGGGTGCAATGTGCTGATTTAAAAATAAATCACACTGGGGATGTGGGCTTTGCTGTCAAAATCAGTGTGTGACACTGACCACATTCTAGCTCCAAATGATGATGTCAAGCACATATGTTTTTGATTGGCTCTTTAAAGGAGCCACTCGAGAGTGCACCTCATATTCTGCACACCAGCTGATTACCAGTGATCTATTCATAAATCCAATGTGCCGATATTTTGCTACCATGATGTACTTCTTGAAAGTCTTTGCTTTCTGGCATCCCACTGGGGAATTATCCCACATAGCATTCATTGGTAGTCTAAGGAAGTTCCAAAGCATAGTTAACCCTTTGTGAGTAACTGCAGCCAGTGGTTATGGTCAACGATAATCATATTGTTAACAGTACATTTTTACTAGCTTAATGTCTTGTGATGAAATACATTATTTTGTGTCCACAATGCGATTTACTTCTAGAGTTAAATACAATTGGTAATCTACAGAGTTTAACAGTGTGGAAACAGACCCTTCGGCCCAACTTGCCCACACCGACCAACATATCCCATCTACGCTAGCCCCATTTACCAGTCGGTGGGGGCGCTGCAAGCCGGCAGGCCTGTCAGCAGCGTGTTAGTCTTTTCAACTTTTTAAATTTTTTTAGTGTGTTTGAAAGTGTGTTTTTAATGTTTCTTTGTGTGTCTTGTGAGGGGGAAACCGTTTTGATCGCCTCCTCCATGGAGAGGCGACTTTTTCCAGGTCGCCTCCCCTGTGGCCTAACAGCAAGGATTGGCGCGGCCTTACCCGGAGACACGCCCGGGGCTTCAGCGGCGGGCGCAGCGCAGACTCACGCTGTGGAGCGGGCGAGCCGTTACTAGGGCTCACCGGAGGGGAGCGCTCCGTTTCGCTGGCCTGCAGCAGCCGGCAGCCGGCAGCCTGAAGCAATTGAACGTCCAATCCTATAGAACAGATACATTCTATTCATCAACTTACTGTGTTTTGCAAAGAACATGTAGCTATGTGGCCTCTGAACAGCAGGTGTTGATTTAGTGAAAGATATAGCATGGAATCCTTTTGCCCACTGAGTCCAGGCCACCCATCGATCACCCATTCACATTAGCTCTATGTTATCCCTCCTTGTTAACCACTCCTTACCCACTGGGAGCATTTTAAAGAGGCTAAACCTGCACATCTCTGGGCTATGGGAAGAAACCAGAGGACCCGATGGAAACTAACACTTAGCAGGGAGAACATGTGAACTCAATGAGAGCACCGAGTTCTTGTTCTCCTTTTCCGCCATCATTTGTTTCACTTCACCAACGCATTCTGACTCACCAGCACTTCCTGCTCATTATTTGCATGGAAGATACTCCACTGCTAAGAGTCATAGAGTAACCAGCACACGATATCCTCTTGTACACCCAATCCACGCCAACCATCACACAACTATTTACTTTAATCCTATAATAATCTCGTTTTTACTCTCCCCACATTTGCATCAACTCCCCACATCTTCTACCATAGATAACAAAGTTAGTCAGAATCTTTATCCCGATGCAGGGACTAGAACTATTGATTTACTTTTGATCTGCTTTTATTTACATTACTTGACCTAAAATAGATAAGGAGTTTGGAAATGTTGGAAGCAGCACATGAAGATGCACTTAAGTATCCATGTGTAGCTAACATCTGTGTGAATACATGAAGGTCTACCAGAGAAAAGTGTTGTTGGAAGAACCAATTGTACAAAGGTCTTTTTATATTCACACAATAATTTTCAGTTGAATTTCAGGCATTGATGACACATGGGTATGCACTGTAGGCATCCAAAGACCCACAAGATAGTCTGAATGCCTGTGTGGGTCTATGGGTAATGATTACTGGGGTGTCTGGGAACTCATGATACTTGATGTAAAGTTGGCTATCATGGATGAATTGCATGCTGAGGGCATGTAATTAATACCTGACCTCGAAATTCGCCCCTCTGATGTCTAGTCTACGTGCCAATTTTGCAGTTACTGTTACATGAGGAGTTCACAGATGACGCACTGTCTTTAAACTGGGTTTCTCAGATTGCTAATGCTATATCATGAAACATATGAACAATGATGGCGTGAATCAACGATGTGCTTCATTGCAAATAACTGCAGTATCCGTGTTCCACTGTATACAACCTCCTGGATAAGTTACGGATACGTTAGTAACTTCCTGGATAAGAAAGCAAAGAAACTGCTAATAAATTCTAAATGTTGATTGTTGTCTAATTAATCCATCATAATTTACCATTCATGAGCTACTCTCTAAATTGGTGATTGCATTTTACTTTCTCATTAATCTCATGATTTGTTTACCTAGCTTGAAGGGATTTGGGAAATGAGTGTGCATAAGGTGCCTGCCACAGTTGGGAGGCAGTAGCTTTTTGTTTTGGAGCTCTGAGTTGTAATTGTGAGATATGAAGGCCACATGAACCCTCTGCTGCATCACTTCACTTTGGCGAGTCAAAATGACTGGTAATTGTACATTGCTAGTTTGCATATCAAGCTGTGCAGTGTTTGAAGATCATTAGATTTGCTGCCCATTATCACAGGAAGAGCTATCAGTAAAACAAGAATTATTGAAGGCAATAAAATAGTAAGATTAAATGAGAACTTACCAGTTTGAAGTTTGATCTTTATTTTATGAGGAGTTACAATGAGGGATTACGTGAAGAACCCCGTACAGCCGTTGGTGGGTCAATCTTCAAAGCAGCGGAGTGAAATCACAGGTAACAATTACTGAAGTATAATGGTAAAATAACAAAGACTAGAACTACCAGATGATATTTATGAGGGTTGGGAGCGGAGGACACGTAATCCCTCATCGTAACTCCTCATAAAATAAAGATCAAACTTCAAACTGGTAAGTTCTCGTTAAATCTTACTATTTTACTTCAGTCATGTGAGTGACTACCTGAAGACTTCAAAGCACTGTGATTTCATGCCACAGACCCAAATCCGGCGTTCACACTGCATCGATTGACTCAAAAAGTCGTTAATAATCAATAATGCATCAATGATAACATTGTTAAATGAACAACAGTTTATTTAAAAACAAAACCATAACAACCCCTCTAACTCAGGGGGAAACTACAACAGAACTCAAAACAGAATCAGCAAACACCCCCAGCCTTGAAATCGGCTTATGGAAGTTGATGCCACCCTGGTGGAATGAGATTTGAATTTATCAGTATCAATCCCAGCACTTCCCAGAACCTGCTTTAACCACCTTGAAATTGTTTGCACCGACACCTTACTGTGTGATTTTTTGTGGCTAATAAATAATGCAGACTCTGTTTCTCATAGGGCTCTGGTGGCCTCAATGTAACGAGATAAATGTGATACTACACGCAGGCGAGCATCTGTGGGGTATGCTGAAAACACAATCTTTCATCCTGTCATGCCTATTCTACTATGTTTAAGCAAATCATAGACATAAAAAGTAATGGCACCTGCCGATACCTGCATTCTGTCTAGCCATAGCTTTTGCGATGTTTGCACACGTTGGGCTGAAACCAACGCCAGAAGCATGACCACCTTCATAGTTAGTTTGGCTAAAGATAGGCTTGCAATAGGAGCCCACTGGCAAAGAAGCATTAGAACTTCACTCATATTCCAAATACCGGCATACCTGGGTTTAGGAGGATTAGAATTGAAAACTCCCTTCATAAATCGAGAAACTAACGAATGTGTCCCTACTGAATTCATGGGTAAATAAGAAGACAAAGCACTTCTGGCTGTATTGATCGCACTAATGGCCCTGTCTCACGGTGCGAGTTGACCCACGAGGTACCCCGAGTGTACGAGACTTCAAGTTTATGTTCAAGTGTTTAACCGAGTTCCCACGGGTATGTCATTGCTGCGATGTTCCAACTTCCTCTCCCGAGTTACCAAGTTCCTCTCCCATTACTCTTGAGCCAACCGTGAATGAAGATATGTTTTAATAAAGCAACAAAGTTAAAGAAGACATCTCCATCCTGTGGCTTTGAGTTACAGCGCGGCCGCATCTATTGATATGACCTACAAAGGGAAAATGCGCACCCTCCAGTAACCAATAACGTGGTAAGTGCATTTCTTGGTGCTTTATGTTTTTAAATACTGTATTTCCCGGGGTAGGGGGAGAGCTCAGTTCACAATGTTTGGGGAGTCTGGCATTGTGAAGGAGGGGATTGGGGTCAGTAACCCACTTGCCACGCTCCGGTCTGAGTGCAGGTAGATGGGACTAGGTGACAGTAAGTGTTCGGCACGGAGTAAAAGGGCCGAGATGGCTTGTTTCCGTGCTGTAATTGCTGTATGGTTTTATTGTGGCCAGGGAGTGAATTAGCTTGGGTGGCTGCCGCAGCACTCTGGGCACAGACAGCAGAACTGGCCGCCACTTCCGAGGAAGGAAGCAGCTCGGGTGACTGACTTTGAGCGGCCGCCGGGACCCGACAGCAGACGCAGACACACACACACACATACACAGATACACACAGACACACACACACACAGACAGACAGACAGACTGACAGACAGACAGACAGACAGACAGACAGACAGACAGACAGACAGACAGACAGACAGACAGACAGACAGACACACACACACACACACACGTAGCGTTTCTGCTCGGGACCCTTCTTCAGACAATCCAATGTCCCATAATATATTCTTTATATATTAAGGTTTATGTTGCAAGTGTGGTGCCGTGGTTACGGGTGGGCGGAAGGAAGATGATGAGGCTGGTACAAGTTTATTTTGTTTTCAGTAATCAGGCCTCCGTGTTGGCCGATGCCTGGTTGATCGAGCGTTCATAGAGTTGTGAGCAAGCCAGGTCCATATATAGGAGCAAGGAACACGAAGCCTCTGAGGGTTCATTGTTCCCCTGGTTTGGATTGCTCCCAGGAGAGCGGACGCAAAGACACATTTAGGCATTTTTCTGTGGAAGGGGAGGGCAGAATAGAATCAAAAGCATTGTAACAGCAGAACTCTCCCCAACACGAAACACGGCGCAGCGTAAACAATTAACCCGCTTCCCTTTTAAAAGCAAAGACACACGTTAAATTACATGGCCCCAAGAAATCGCCTGTCAATTGCTTTGGGGTTGGAATTGCAATATATATAATATATATAATATGTATATACATATTATAAATATTATACTACAAATACATATATATATATATTATATATATTGCAATTGTGAGAGTGGTGAATCTGTGGAATTCTCTGCCACAGAGGCCAGTTCATTGGCTATATTTAAGAGAAAGTTAGATGTGACTCTTGTGGCTAAAGGGATCAGGGGGTATGGAGAGAAGGCAGGTACAGGACACTGAGTATGATGATCAGCCATGATCATATTGAATGGCGATGCAGGCTCGAAGGGCCGAATGGCCTACTCCTGCACCTATTTTCTATGTTTCTATATATTTATATATATATACTCTCTCACTCTCACTCTCTCTCTCATTATATATATATATATATATATACACACACACACTCTCTCTCATTATATATATATATACACACATATACATGTCCATGTGCTGTATATATACTTTGCGTGGTTCCTGGGTTGCCTACTGCTGGGTAACTCCGCGAAATATCAACCCCCTGCATTTCAAATCTAAATCTCTCGCCAATCCACAGCCTTCGACCGATTAACTAAAAATTATGTTATTTTTTAAGACCAAAACAAAATAGTTCTCGCGAATTCCAAGTTCCCAAGTTTGGGGGGGGGGGGGGGGGGGGGGGGGGGAACTGGCGAGTCGGTGAAAATACAGCTCCAGCTGGAATACAAGAAGAGATAAACCAAAAACACTAAAAGCAAATAGTAACTTAACAGCGGGAAGTAGGACATATGTGTGTGTAGTGTGCGCGCTACTGAATATCTTCTATCCAGTGTCTCCGCTGCAAATTACAATGCATGCACGTTTGATATTTAAACTTAATTTTATTTCCAGTTTTGCATTTTTAGTTTGTTCCACACATTTAATTAGTTTTAATCCCGCCAGAAAAAAACCTGAAAGTGGAGATGATTCTCATACAGAAAGCCCACGATTCTAGATTCTAACGAGTGTTTGGGAAAAATAAACACAAAAAGCTGGAGTAACTCAGCGGGACAGGCAGCATCTCTGGAGAGAAGGGATGGGTGACGTTTCGGGTTGAGACCCTTCTTCGGACCTGTGTTTGGGAAACGTGGATTAGGTTTGTTTTCGGGGGGGGGGGGGAATACATTCGCCTTTTTCTCTGAACTCAGGAATTAATGCATGTTGACACACATAACACAGCGAAGGGGGGATCGCTGCGTTTAGGTCTGAGGCAAACGGAGCCAAGAAGTTCTCGATTTTCCCCGGCGATAGTTTCACTTTTTTTGCATTTCTCCTTCTCTCCAGAGATGCCGCCTGTCCCGCTGAGTGACTCCTGCTTTTCGTGTCAAAAATCATCTTGTTCAATCTCATTTAATTGCAACTTTCAGCTCTGGATACCCCGCGTTGATCCGCACATATTTCAGCATTTATATTTCTCAAGCCTCTTTACCTCCCGGGGCCACATGTAACTTAACCACATGTAATTACATGTTTCCCGAGTACCTGCCATTAGCACCACGAGTCGATAAGTTGCTTGTGCGAGTTCCGATGTTCCCGCTACGTGATCACCACGAGTGAAAACTCGGGGTCACTCGTGGGCCAACTCGCACCATGAGACAGGGGTTTAAAGCTTAATTTTTGATCAAAATAAAGAGTGGACAAGAACTCCAATACATCTAGGATCCCTGCAGTTTGATATGAGATATTCTGTTGTATACAGAATTCCTCCCACTTCCTTATCGAGGTGATGTACTGCTTCTGAGTACTATCCCTCCAGGCGGACGTGAGACATCCACAGTACGTTCAGACAGTCCTCTCCCCAGGTATGGCCTCCTTAAAATCTGCAAATTAACAAATCAATACGATCATGTAAAGGATGTTGATCGCCAGTTACTGGATTTACCAGTAGCTTTTTATGCTTGGGAATAATCGTGTGAGGCTGACTAGCCATTTGTAATATGAGAGGAACTACCAATACTCATGAAGCAGAGTCCTGATGGATCTTTTGCAAGCATCTACTGATGAGACAGAATGGAGGAAATGCATAAACAAACATAACACCCCAATGCAGCGAGAATGCATCCACCGCTGCTGCACCTGGATCTGGTTCCCATGAAACATATCTGGGCAACTGATGGTTTAGTCTAGATGCAAACAAGTCAATATCTGGCATTCCATACTGAGCAATCACTTGATTAAATATGTCCTGATTTAACATCCATTCTATGTTATCGTTGAATTGGCGTGACCTAATGTCAGCTACTGTGTTGAATCTACCTGGTAAATACATTGCTGAAAGCCAGATATTTTGGTCAATGCACCAGCTCCAGATATGATTAGCCAGTCTATCACAAGACTGTAACTTGACTCCACCCATGTGGTTTACATATGCCACTGCTGTAGTGTTGTCAATCTGAACCTTCACATGCAAGTCCCTCCTGGCAGAGCAATATGCTTTAAACCCATACCAGGTTCCCAACAGCTCTAAGTAATTGATCCCTCTTAATTGAAGAAGGGATGTCTCATCAGTATTCCATTTGCCTCCACAACTGGAAGACATATCTGTAGCACCCCCAACCCAGCGCACTTACATCAGTCTGTAATATTATGGTAGGTGGTTCCACCAAAACCTTCCTAGAACTTTTTGAAACATTTATAATCCACCATTGAATGTCGGAAATTGCCCCAGCTGACAATTGCATAGGCCTGTCAAAATGGCCCACTTGTGTCCTCAGTGCCTGTTCTTTTGATCGTTGTAATTGCTGATAATGCAGAGGACCATACTGCACAGCTGGAAAAGCAGCCACTAATTTACCAATTAAACTGGCTACTTGTCTAATTGAAGGCAGTTGTTCTCTAAGGAGATTAACACAATCCTCAATTAACTGTTGCAATTTGTCCCTAGGCAAAGTTACCAACATGTGATTTGAATTAATGGTAAATCCCAAATAATCATTGATTTGAACTGGTGATAATTTGGATTTATCTGGATGAATGACAAACCCAAATTGTTCAAAAGTGGGTATAACAATTGAAAAATATCGTCTAGATAAGCCATTATCACATGCCCCAGAGCTCTGAGTAATGCTAGAACAGGTTTTAACAATTTAGTAAATAATCTAGGAGCTGAAGTTAACCCATTAGGCTGTGCTTTCAATTGCCACAACTGAGTCATCCAGATAAATTTCAAATACCTCTTATCATCACCATGAATAGACACTGAATAATATGCATCCTCTAAATCAATGCTGGCCATATAACACCCTTTGGAAACAAGATGTTTGGCCGTGGAAAGTTTCCATTTTGAAATGCCTATAGCCAAAATAATTCTACATCCAAAATAATTCTACATCCCCCAGTCTTTTTAGACCTAGGAAAAATACTTGTCACAAACTGACGACTTTGACAAACTGACTTCTCAATCGCCCCTTTCTTGTGTAATTTCTACTTGTATGAGCACATTTTCTTCTTCTGAAAATATAAGTTTCCGACTTGGAACATACTGATTAGGTGGACACACACTAGAGTAGAATTCAATTTTTACCCCTTCAATACTGTTAAGTATAAATGAATATGATGTTATCTCCTGCCATTGTTTGAGAAACAAATGTAATCTTCCCCCAATTTGAACATCTATTTTACTTGATTCATTTTCTTTAAGAGGCATTTTTCTCACCTGCATACGTCCTGACTGAGCTTGTTGGCCCCGGCCCTTTGTAGGAAAAGTCATCCTTCCCTTCACACCAGTGGCAGCCTGCCAGTTCCGATACTGCAGATCTGAATGGCTGGTTCCTTCCCCTGCGTCCGAACTGGTACCCCGCCGGTAAGGGAAAATCCTCTTCCCCTGTTTGCCACCTGGCTTAATGAGGCCCATCATTTTAGTGTCCTCATGACACTCTTTGACTCGCTTGGCGAGATCTCCTCCAAATAAAAGATTCGGTGGTTGTACGTTGGGCGGCTTGCACAAAGACACCAGATTGGGATTGATAACTGGCCTTATAGCACTTCTTCTGATATTATTGATCTCCAAATAAGCGCTACAGAGGAGTCCTAGTGCATCTTGATGGGCTTCAGACATATGCCCTATATCTACTGTAACGGCTTATGCCGTAAGCCCTGCTGAAAGTAGCTTTAGTACCTTCTGAAATTTTAATTCTTGAGCTCTGGCTGACACCCCCAACTGTGTCCAGATCTGATGGTTTACCATCGGTACCTTAAGAAAACCGCAATTGATAGGGGCTTCATATTTTGTGGCCCTGTCGAGCATTTTTTGCAATAAAATCTCGACTTGGGAGAGCCGTGAGCAAATGGTCTCTCCTTTTGAAGCTACAACCTCCATGCCTGACTCTGGGTCCACGGGCCTATTTGATTTTCCAGTAGCCTTACATTTTCCAGTAGCTGGCATGGCTACGCTGCTCCCAGGCAGCGGGTCCGGTGTCGCTAGCTCCATTGCTGGCATCGGACTTTGTGTGCTAAGCGGGCCCCCACTAACAATGCTATCCTGGTCATCGACCCTTTTTGCTGCAGAGCGCCTCGCCGACACCTTCTTCACTTTCTGTAACATCACTAAACGGAGTATCGACAACCGCTGCTACAGAAAATGAACACTGAAAAAGTTTGAAAACTTACCTTCCGTTTTAAACTTACCGCTTGGAGGAGATCTGATGCTCCAACCGGACGACTACACTAAAGCGTCTGACGTAATGACGCACCAACGGCTGTACGGGGTTCTTCACGTAGTCACTCACGTGACTCCGAAGTGATATGTTGTGTCTGCTACAACAATGTATCAAAAATCATACCACATTCATAAATGTAAATTTACACATAATATATTACACCACTCCTTTAAAAGATTTAATGAACAATCAATTAAAAAAATATACATATAGAGTTGACTATATCTTGAAATTATACTGTTAAACAATTAGTTACAGATATCCACAATTATATATTTGACCATTTATATGTTACTTCAATCTCTTGGACTTCTCATCTACAAAACACTTCACTATGAACTGTAATTAACATCTCTGACGTATGCATTCCAGACAAATAATTCCAGAGGATCACTTCACTAGATAAACCTCTAGCACATTTGCTCCAACATCCTGTTCTGCAATTGTTGTTTCTCCATAATGGTTTTCATAATAATAAATACAGTAAACCTCCATTACAACAGACCATGCGGGGCGGGGTGAATGGTGTCCATTATTGACGATTGTCAATGATAACTGAGTAAGGTATTATCATTGTATGTCTTCGAAACAAAGAACTGCAAATGATGATCAATACTGGGCACAAAGTGCTGGAATAACTCAGCGTGTCATTGAGTGCATCAAGTGAGGCGTCAAGACATTTTGCTAAAACTGAAGCAAATGAGCATCAAAGAGAAAAGACAGCGATGGTCGTTGCCGTGCTTCACACAGAGGAAGATGGTTGTGGGTGTCCAGCCCCAGGAATTCACTGCAGTTGTTCCTCAGGTCAATGTCCTCCACCTGACCATCTTTAAGCTGCTTCATTGATAACCTTCATTGTGCCATAAGGTCATATGTGAGGATATTTGCTGATGATTGCACAATGTTCAATTCCATTTACAACTCCACATGAATGACTTGTCCGGGTGAGTGCAGTGCCAAGAATTCTCAAGAAACTCAATGTCATTTGGAATAAAGCAGCTGCTTGTTTGGCATCTTGTTAACCACTCTAAATATTAATTCCTTCCACTACCATCTCACCGTGGCTGCAATGTGTACCCTCTACATTGATGCACCAAGGCTGAAACAAGGTTTGGAGCTGAGCAGTCTTGGTGAAACCAATCTGTGCACCAGTTTATTAGTAAATGCTTATTGACAACTGCATCAACAATGCCTTATATCACCTATGTCTGAGAGTCGTATGATTGGGTGGTAATTAGCCAGGTCAGATTAATCCAGTTTTTTTTTGTGGATGGGATATAACTGGAAAATGTTTAACATTGTTTGGGAAATGCCAGTGTGGTAATGGTACTGGAACAGATTGGCTGGGGGTGCAGTTGTTCTGGTACTGAAGTGGGATGTGGTTTGGTCTCAGGCTTGAATCATATTGATGCTCTCATCAAGTTCTTGTGGAGTGAATCAAATTGTCTGAAGACAGGTGGGATCTCAGAGATTGTGGGGTATGGTGTATTTGGCATTTCCAGCTGAACATGGTTCTGAGTGCTTTAGCTTTTCTTTAGCATTCACAAGTTGCGCTCCATATTAGTTGAGAATGGAAATCTTCTCGATGCCTCCTCCTCTCCTTAACTGTTCAATTGTCCATTACCATCCATGACCATATGGGATAATGTTGCAGAATATTGGCCAAATCTGTTGTGAGTGTGATGGTTGAGTTCTATCTGTTGCATGCTGTTTCTGTTGCTCAGCATGCACCTTGTCCCGATTTGCTGTTTCACCCCCCATTGTTTTTAGGTACAACCAATGCTGTTCACAAGTGTGTAGGATGGAACTGCAGATTTAAAGTCAAGCCAAAACATCACCTATTCTTTTTCTCCAGAGAAGCTGCCTAACCTGCTGAGCTACTCCAGCTTTTTGTATCTGTCTGCTGTTCACAACTAGCTCTTCTCCACTCCTCATTGAACCAGACCTAATCCTCTGATTGATGATAATGGTAGAGTGAGGACTATGCCAAGCACATGGTATGTTCAATACTTAAACATACTTTCATACATTTCAGCAAGCTGAGCCCACATTTCTGAAAGTTGAAACAGATGAAAGAAGCTAATTGTTGCCTCTGTCAGTCCTAACAAGGAATTGAAGGATAACAGGATAAAAGTCATAGACCCTGTTTCCAAATAATATAAATAGATGATAATAAGGAACTGCAGAAGAAGGTTCCTGACCCTTATCGTCACCTATCCATATTCTCCGGAGATGCAGCCTGACCTCTGAGTTACTCCAGTATTTCGTGTCTTTCTTTAATATAAATAGGTTTATTTCAAATACTGGGCACCATTACATTTACAATAAAGCTCATATGGAGGAAATATGCTGCCAGATATCTATAATGCTTGCAAGATTCCTTTTTATTGTGCATTTCATGTTTCCCTCATGCGGTGCTGGTAGATCTGGAACTTTAACTCTGTTTTTTGTTCTCCACAGATGGTGCCTAGAATATTACCAACATTTTCTGGCTTTTGTTTGTAGATTATCTAACCCTATTGTTCTCAGCTCCTTAATCAACCCGGCAGTTATTCTTTGTAGAAGCACAGAGTTCAGTTTTGGCAGGATAAATGTGCTCTCACTGTAAACAGCTGTGGTCTCAAAGGACATACCCAGTTAACTCCTTTAGAACAGTTTAAAATGCCCATTTTTTCCAGATAAAACACATCAAATCAATGATATTTTTAAATAGGACATTTGAAATATTCATTATAATGAGATATCCAAACATTAGACATATTTGGCACAGGAACGATTGTGCTCATGCCAAAAAATGTAGTTCAGCTTGCCATGGAAATCGGCCTTGATGTGCCGCAGAATTCAGGGGCTGCAGATAATTGACATTAGAACAGAATGAGAACTTGCTGTCAAATTTGTTTTCTCAACAATATCCTGCCACCCCCTGCTATCCTAAAGGATTATTTTTTGCTAAGATGCCTTTACATGAGCACCAGTAATCTTTATTAATGTGCTGTTCATACACTGCATGCTGCCTGTCAAGAGGCATGGTAACAAAACCCCTCCCTCCCCTCAGCTGGTGTCCATCATTGTGAGCATCCATAGAGGAATAATGATCATGACTCAGAACACTGGCAAATTTCATGGTCCAACTCTGACTGTGTCAAAGCCAATTGTAACCTAACAACATCAGCTGGTCTGCAATAGATCAGAGGTTGAAACCTCTTATGTTTCTCTATGGAGAATTAAAACATTTTGTAACCGTATTTAGCCATTGACCATATTTCTATCTGTTTTTAAAAAGTTACGAAAAAGGGCCGATCTGGTCCACAGGTGAAAGTTCTAAATTATGGTAAGGCAAAATTTGACAGCATTAGATAGCAGCTTGCAAAAAATTACTGGAGTAGGTTGTTTACAGGCAAAGGGATAGCTGGCAAGTTCCTTACATTCAAAAGCCGTTATAATTTTAAAACGTTATTGATGGGTTTTAATAATTGCAAAATCACAAACATTTAAAACATTTATAAACAATTTTAAAAAATGAAGAAAATGTAATTTTCCAATTAGAATTACCAAGTACTTGCTCCCTTGAATCAGTACTCTCCCCTGTGCCAAAAATCCACCCCGGTGCAGTTTCTGTGGGCAGATTCCCCACATAAGGGCTGGGAATTGTCATGGGATTGAATGAGGAATTCCGTCTTGGAGTGTGGTCAGGAAATCATTGGTTAAGAGCAGGGTACACAAAAAGCTGGAGAAACTCAGCGGGTGCAGCAGCATCTAAGGAGCGAAGGAGATAGGCGACGTTTCGGGTCGAGACCCTTCTTCAGACTGGCATGTGCCTTCACATGATGATATATTAGGGGGGGCAATCGCACACTTGGATCCCCTATAACATTCAGCCCTCGACACAGAGCTTCTCAAAGGCAATGCAACAGAAATATACACAACATTTGATATTTAATATTTAAATGATAGTTGAGTGAGCTGACCATTTTTCCCTGTGTTACTAAAATATTTCTGGCGTCATTAAACAGGAATATATATTCATACCATGTAGCATGATTATTTACACTGTGGCCAAATTCCATGATTATTTATGCCATATGATATTTGTGATTATGTTACAACCCCGCATTCTTTCTTACATATGGACAAGAAAATAAGTGACAAGTAAGGAATTAGTTTGGCAAGCGCACAGATTGAAATAAAAGTGCTTAATATTTCACCAGAAATATCAAACACTTGATATTCTTAAGTGTGTTTCTGATACTAGTTCCTTGACTAGGGAAGACCCAACTTACGGAAATTTTTGCCATAAATGTTTGAAGAATTTTCCAAGATAAAAAAGTTAGTTATAGAAATCTTCAGGAGTTACGGAATAGGGATAGCAGGAAATTAATTCAGAATACAACAATTCTTCAAAAAAATCTGTTTACGTGCAACATCTCTGTAGTATTCAAACACCGTTCAAGACAATATTGTTTGTAAGAACAGAAGTGTTATTTAAGGAGTTGGCCAAGGCAATCTTCTCTATTGACACGTAAAATACTTTACCAAATAATGTGACTCCTCTGATACTTTTAAGGTATTCAAAACAGCCATTGAATGTGGAACGTTTAAGAAGGAATTGCAGATGCTGGAAAATCAAAGGTAGACAAAAATGCTGGAGAAACTCAGCGGGCGAGGCAGCATCTATGGAGCGAAGTAAATATGCAATGTTTCGGGTCGAAACCCTTCTTCAGACTAATGTGAGGGTGGGGGGATGGGAAGAAGAAAGGAAGAGGCGCAGTGGGCTGAGGGAGAGCTGAGAAGGGGAGGAGAAAGTAGAGACTACCTGAAATTAGAGAAGTCAATGTTCATACCGTTGGGGTGCAAACTGCCCAAGCGAAATATGAGGTGTTGCTCCTCCAATCCTCCAACAGTCTTTCCAGATGCGTCAGGTTCACCTGCACCTCCTCCAACCTCATCTATTGCATCCACTGCTCTAGGTGTCAGCTGCTCTACATCAGTGAGACTAAGCGTAGGCTTGGCGATCGCTTCGCCCAACACATCCACTCAGTTCACATTAACCAACCTGATCTCCCTGTGGCTCAGCACTTCAACTCCCCCTCCCAATGCGGATCGGAACCTCTGCCGCACCTGGAAAGACTTAAATGTGGAACATTTTGATTCTGTACCATTCTAACTACACAGGGGAAGAAAATAAATACATTTGTTTAGTTTAATTTAGAGATACAGCATGGTAACAGGCCAGTTTGGCCCACCGTATTCATGCCGACCAACGATCACCCATACACTAGTCCTAATCCTACACACTAGGATGCATTTACAGAAGCCAATTAATTTACAAACCAGCACGTCTTTGGAAGGTGGGAGGAAACCGGAGCACCCAGAGAAAACCCACGCGATCACAGGGAGAAACAGCACTCGTAGTCAGGATTGAATCTGGGTCTCTGGCGCTTAAGGCAGCAACTCTACCACTGCACCACTTTGCCGCCATGTACATGTTAATCTGACTTCATTGAAATTATTCACTTCTGACTCATGGAAAATTTGGTTTATAGGCAGTGCTCAGGAATGGAACCCTTGTGTAACCCAGCAACTGCCTGTACTTAAAAAAAAGAACATCTTCGTTTCTAATGTAAGTTTAGATGTTTATCACCAATATTGGCAAGTAACCTTCCAGAGAAAGTATGGTTTGTGATACACAAAATGATTTAAAATGGCGATGTCCAAGTTATGGAAAATGTTAGTCAAAGCGAACATGTTCCAAATTCTTTGAGGTCTATTTCTAACTCAAGAAATAATAAAAACATAAAATGTTAGAAACATTTAGCAATTCAGTCAAATTCTGTGGCATGAGAAACAATGTTCCTTATTGAAAAAACTCCATCAGAAATGGGATTAAGATGAAAATGTTAGTTTTAAATTACTGAAATGGCAGGGGATTGAGGGATAGGATGCAGAGAATTTCCCTGATAGGATAGGATTCACAGTTTTCATGGGGATAAGTGCTGAAGAAATAAGCTGGTGGGTGAACTAACAAGGGCAGTGGGAGAAAAATAACATGGGCAAAGAAACAAATGCTATGAGATGAAGGCATTTTGAGAAACCAAACACAAAAACAGAACAAACAAAGAACAACTGTGAAAGTTAGAGCAACGCAGTGGTGCAGCGGTAGAGTTGCTGCTTCATAGCGTCAGAGGCCCGGATCTGTTCCTGACTACGGTGTTGTCTGCATGGAGTTTCTACGTTCATCCAGTGACCACATGGGTTTACTCTGGGTGCACCAGTTTCCTCCCACATTCCAAAAATGTGCAGATTTGTAAAATAATTGGCTTCTGTAAATTGCTCCTAGTGCGTAGGATGTAAAAGTGGGAGAACATTGTACGGGTGATCAATGTGGACTCGGTGGGCTGAAGGGGCTGTTTCCATGCTGCATCTTTATCTCTCTAAATGCAGGTCCAGCTACAGTAAATTCCCAATAGATCTGCAGTTTCAGTGAAGGGAAAAAAAATTGAGCCATTATTGCAGATGGTTGGCCCATGGCAAAACTTGCCAGTTTTTGGAATGAGAGAGCAGGTTACCTGATGTCGTAGAACTTGATTTTGAGTCTTCAAGGCTGCAGAGTGCCCAGCTGGTAAATGAGATGCTGTTCCTTGAGCTTACATTGGGCCTCATTGGAACAGGTCAGGAAGCCACTGTCATGATGTTCAGAGTTAGAATGAGATGGAAATTAAAGTGGCAACCAATAGAAATCTTAGCATCACTCCTGTGGACTCAACACAGGTGCTCTGCAAATTAGTCATCTAAGTTTGGTTTCTTCGATGTAGAAGAGATCCACTGTGAACAACCACATGAAGTGCACTGGATTGAATGAAGTACAAGTGAATCTCTGCTTCTGCTTGAAGTAATGTTTGGGTCACAGGATGGTGAAAAAGGAAGAGACAAAACAACAGGTGTTATAATGCCTGTGACTTGCATTAGGGACAATCTTAAGAAGGGAATAGATTGTTGGAGAAGGAAGAGTACAGAAGAGAGTCATAAAGGTAGCAGTCCCTTTGGAATAATGAAAGGGAGAATAAGGAAGATGTGTCTGGTGGTGAAATCACATTAGATCTGATAGAAATTCTGAAGCATGATCTGTTGAACGTGGAGAATTGTGAGGTGGAAAGTGATGACCAGAGGAACTCTTTGCTCTATTTGGGGTTTCACTAACATATGAAATTTCTGTGAAACATTCTACAGGTTCCTACTAAAACCAGTCAGTTCTTATTAGGTATGTTACAAAACATACCTTCAAGTCAAGTCAAGTCAAGTTTATTCGTCACATACACATACGGGATGTGCAGTGAAATGAAAAGTGGCCGTGCCTGCGGACTTTGTGCAAAAAACAAACAAACAAACAACCAACAAACTACAAACAGAATCACATGTTCTTTTTCATATTAAGTATTTTGGGAGGTATTGTGGTACAGTAAGTTAGTAGAGTTAGTCCCTGGTGAGATAGGAATTTACAGTCCGAATGGCCTCTGGGATGAAACTCCTTCTCATCCTCTCCGTTCTCACAGCATGGTAACGGAGGCCGTACCGTACCTGACCGTAGCAGCTGGAACAGTCTGTTGCAGGGGTGGAAGGGGTCTCCCATGATCGTATTAGCTCTGGAGTTGCACCTCCTGATGTATAGTTCCTGCAGAGGGGCGAGAGAAGTTCCCATAGTGCGTTCGGCCGAACGCACTACTCTCTGCAGAGCCTTCTTGTCCTGGTCAGAGCAATTCCCAAACCAGATTGTGAGTTTCCGGACAAGATGCTTTCCACAGCCGCTGAGTAGAAGCACTGGAGGATCCTCGGAGACACTCTGAATTTCCTCAATTGCCTGAGATGGTAAAGGCGCTGCCTTGCCTTACTCACGAGTGCTGCAGCGTGCGATGTCCATGTCAGATCCTCAGAGATGTGGACTCCCAGATATTTAAAACAGCTCACCCTATCCACAGTATCCCCATTTATCCTCAATGGTGTGTACGTCCTCGGATGTTGTGCCCTCCTAAAGTCCACGATCAGCTCCTTCGTTTTTTTGATGTTCAAGAGGAGGCTGTTGTCCTGACACCAGAGTGCCAGATCAGCCACCTCCTCCCGGTAGGCCTTCTCATCGTTGTCTGAGATTAGGCCCACCACCACGGTGTCATCAGCAAACTTGATTATCGAGTTGGAGCTGAACCTAGCCACACAGTCATGTGTGTACAGGGAGTACAATAGGGGGCTGAAGACACAACCCTGGGGGGATCCTGTGCTCAGGGTGAGGGACTTCGATGTATTCCCTCCCATCTTGACTACCTGGGGCCTGGCGGTGAGAAAGTCCAGGACCCAGGCACACAGGGGGGTGTTGAGCCCTAAATCCAGTAGCTTCTTGACCAGTCTGGTGGGGACTATCGTGTTGAAGGCTGAACTGAAGTCTATGAACAGCATCCTCACGTAGCCCCCCTTCTGGCTGTCAAGATGGGAGAGAGCGGTGTGCAAAACCTGGGAGACCGCATCGTCCGTGGATCTGTTCGGACAGTATGCAAATTGTAATGGGTCCATGTTGCGAGGGAGGAAGGCGCAGATGTGTTTCTTCACCAGCCTCTCAAAGCATTTCATGACAACCGAAGTGAGGGCCACCGGACAGTAGTCATTCAGACAGGCTGGGGAGGCATTCTTTGGTACAGGTACAATGGTGGATTTTTTGAAGCAGGCAGGGACTGCGGACCTGTCCAGGGAGAGGTTGAATATTGTAGTGAGCACCGGAGGAGCTGCATAGCACAGGACAATTGGGGCCTGCAGCTTTCCTCGTGTTCACCCGTGTCAGAGCCCTCCTCACATCGTGCTCGGAGATCGAGAATGTGTGCTCATTCCTCCCATCAGCTTCGTTAGCCAGCCCGCTGGTGGTATTGTCAGTCGACAGACCTGGGGTGGTGTTGCCCATCTCGAACCGAGCGTAAAAAGAGTTCAGGTCATCAGCTAGGGAGGTGCCGGCACTTGCGGATGAGGGTGGGGTGCTCCGGTAGTTGGTTATAGTCCATAGCCCCTGCCACAGGTGTCTGGTGTCTGCTGCTCCATCTGTGACTCCATCTTGTCCCTGTACCTCCTTTTTGCATCCTTCACCGCCCTTCGCAGTCGGTAGGACTCTATCTTGTAGACGTCCATGATTCCTGATGCCAGGCCAGTTCTGACGGCGCTGCAGTTCTGCCACTGGCCATGTGCGCGACTTTGGCGCCTTTGAGGGGTGGGGCAGGTTTAAACTGCGTTTTTTCTCCTGCCTGTCCGAGATATATTTTCTAGGGGCGCTAGCTAATGCTGAAGAATTCGTTCCGACTGCCTATTCTGTGAATTTTTTTTTTAAATCGCGGGACAATTTCAGTGCTGGAGTAAAATAAAAATCCGCTTTTAATGCCGTCAACACCGATAACGGGACGGATTTCACGTATGGGACAGCTAATGGTAAGCCGTTTATTTTACATATAAACGTGCTTCTTAGGATTCCCTTAATCCAAATTTTACGTTGCAAAAAGGTGATTTAGGCCCCATACGAACCGGCAGTGTTTTTCCAGCTGATATGGGGTTTAAATTCACCGCAACCGCAACGTTCCAATCGATCGTATTCCACAAAGTCTCACTAGCAAGATGATTTAAATGGCCATTAATTTACAGGAATCAAACACAAATTTCCTTCCATTTGGCCTATAAATTCATGGAAATGAGATTTAAAAATCATGTTATATTGTGAATTCTTGTGTGAATGTTATTTGGACACTTAGGCTATTTAAAACTGTTAATCTTTTCTTAAGAAATGGATAGATGTTTAGATCTAGTAATTGAATTGAAATAATTACAATAAGGTAACTAACTAATTATATGCTTTAATTTCAGGTCATCCAAGTAAGATTGTTTCATATTTGTTTCAGAATGCTTCAATCTATAATAACTGACAATTTATTTCCGTTCTCTAAATTTTTAAGAAAGTTATGGGCTTTTGACTGTCCTCGATCACAGCTTTTGTGTTAAGTCAATGGAAAAGCAAAGGGAACAAGATGCTAATTTCCGAGTATTAAAATGGCCATAACTTTTATAATACTGAAGATAAGAAAGTGAATTATGTGTCAAATTAAACTTATTTTTATGCTTTATCTGATGGGATAAATTGCAGACTTGATTTTTAAAATCTCAAAATTTTGTAACGTTGCTATTCTTATATCACCTGCAGCTCTAACTGGTAGGAATGTGCAAACATTTTAACTTTGATCAAGGGCAAATTGTACAATAATTAATGAATGCCATAAAGAATATATTCTTTCTGGGATTGAGAATGATTTGCCTCCACTCCATTTTTGTGACATCTGGGGTGCCAAATGAGAGAGATGGGGACAAACTTTCTTCAAGCAGAGAATTGTGAATCTGTGGAATTCTCTGCCACAGAAGGCAGTGCAGACCAATTCACTGGATATTTTCAAGAGTGAGTTACATATAGTTCTTGGAGCTAACAAAATCAAGGGATATGGAGGAAAAACAGTAAAGAGGTACTGATTTTAGATGAATAGCCATGATCATATTGAATGGCAGTGCTGGCTTGAAGGGCCGATGGCCTATTCCTGCACCTATTTTTCTATGTTTCTATGCTTGAGTATATGGCAATAAAACTCGATCACTTGATTTTGAAGCATTCATGCATGGTGGAGGTATAATGTAGTCATAGAGTGATACAGTGTGAAAACAGGCCCTTCGGCGCTACTTGCCCACACCCGCCAACATGTCCCAGCTATGCTATCTGCTTTTGGTCCATACCTCCAAACCTGTCCTATCCATGTATCAATCTAACTGTTTCTTAAATGTTGGGATGGTCCCTGCCTCAACTACCTCCTCTGGCAGCTTGTTCCAGACACCCACCACCGTTTGTGTGGATAATGTTACCCCTTAAAAAGTTACCTCTTAAAAATACTTCATACAAACAATGAAATCATACTTCTACAATGCACTAAAACATGATTTTAATACATCAAATTTCAAAAAGTTCCTACCCTGGGAGGGGAGACACCCTTCTTCCACACCCTCTCCCCACTCGGTTGCTCCACTCCATCTCCGGGTACCCCTAAGGCCAGTGATCAGTGACCGCTCAGCCTCCCCATTTTCGAAAACGCTCCACAGCCCCTGGTTCAGACGGAAAACATTGCCAGATGTGAGCGGGGAACTGAGGCCAGTTGTCCGTGATGTCTGGATCCCAATGCTCAGCACTTCATGTTTCACAGTTGGCTAATGTTATTGATTTGTAATTAGCCTGATTTGTAATTAGTTGACAAAACCTTAATTTATTAATCTGGAATATCTAGGGGGGTGGGATAAGTGTAATACTAAATGACATGCAAGGTGTCAGGCTGTCTCTCACAACATACAGCCCTGATAACCCATTATTTCCTTCAGTTAAATATTGGGAAAGTAGCACTATTGTAATTTGCCACTCAATTATTATGTTTGTTTACCTCACTGACTATTTCTAACCCCCCCCCCCCCCCCCCCCCCAATTCATTTGGCAGGTTGAATAGAAATGTCCCCAATCTGGTTGTTTTTATTAATTGAACACATAGATGAACATCCTCAAGGAGTGTAATCAGATGGAAACTGATTCAGATGCGATATTTAAGAGCTTGTTCAAAGAAAGGGCATATTTTAAAGGAGTGACAGAGATACTTGCAGGGGAATGTGTGAGGAGATTATTATTTGCCTTTAGTTTTAGCTTGAACAAGGACATCTGAAGATTCAAAGTTTAATATAGTAATTGTGCTGATACTGACCCCAACCAACCACAAAATGAATATCATCCATTCTGGAGGTTTTACTTTTATGATGCCATTTAAACTTCACTTGGATTTCAATCACTTCAATGTAAAAGTAATTGGGAATGGGGAGCATTGGAACAAAAATTTGCCCTCGGTACATATTAACTGTAATGTAATCATGTATGCATGTTGGTAGGTACAATCAAAACAAAGATCTTTTTATCATTGTTGTGTTATGAATACCACAGAAAATATTATGTGCTCTCAAGATTACAATTAATAGAATAATATTACTTAAATATATAGTTATTGGACTTTGCATTTCGGAAAAGTCCAAGCAAAATACTGAAAATATTGGGGGTGAAAATGACTTCAGGACAGTTTTTAACGAAAATTAAAGAAATTGTATTAGAATACTTATACAGCTGAGTAAGCTTAATTTTATGGATGGGAATTGTGTTCAACCAATTGATGACTTCTTTGACAAAGTAACTAGCATGTTAGATAACAAGGAAGCCAATGAATGTAGCAAATTTTGTTATCCATAATTTGGTCTGTGAAGTGCCCCATAAAGGATTACTGCATTAGCTAAGCACCTGTGGACTTGAACGTAATAGGTTAAGTCCAGGGGGTCAGATATGGGGCTTTATATGTGGGCCAGATATATTGTCAGTGCAAAGGGGTAGGAGCAAGGCCAAGTGTGCATCCAGAGTCAAGGTCTGGAATAGTACTAGTGTGCAGTTAAAGCTGGGACCTGGGGTGTGTTCAGCACTGGGAACCTAAGCAGGTAAGCAGCTATGATCAGGGTAGAATAGGGGGCCAGGTTTAAGGCTGGACTCAGGGACAGGAATGAGAGAAGATATGCAACTGGAGTCATGCAGTGAGACCCAGGTTGGTCAACATGGGCCAAGTGCTTGATTATAGTCTGATTTCCATACATGAATACACTAAGATCATTCATGTGCTGCACCTGCTGATCAGAGCCTGGGCTCTATTGTGGAATGTAATTAGGAATGAAATTTACTCTAACCTTATTCATAGCTAATCCAAATTAAAGCATATATATTGCATTCAAGTGTAATTTAAAAGACGCGATACAGTATGCACCATATTGCACAATTTCAAGCTGAAAATGCAAAAGTTCTGTACCAATGGGAGGGGGGACACTTCTGTGTGGACTTGATAAGAAAAAGATTCTATCTGAACATTTGTTGGATGTAAACTACTCAGCAATGCTTTCAGATTGCTGCAGGGAGCACAATGAACATGCTTTTAAATGGTACAGGGCATTAAGGATAGGAATAATGTCTGAAACTGAATGTATGAAATGTAAAGTAACAGATACTTCAGCCATCCTGGTTTGTTCTGGATAACAAAGTACAAAGAAATGTAACATAGTTTATGTAAAACATATATTGTATGTGTATACATTTATTGTACTTGCTTTGTTGGAGTAGTTATTTGATGTATGAACCATGCCATCTTCCTCTCAGAATTTTATGCAAATTTAAATTGTTACGCCGGAGATTTTTGGTCTGAGAGCTAAGCAATGATGCATCAGGATCCATATACTGTAAAATGTTTTATTGTCAATGGCAGCCCAGTCAAGGTATTTCCTATTCTTTAATAATAATAATAATAATAATAATAATAATAATAATAATAATAATAATAATAATACAAGTTGATTATGGGGGAAATTACTGCACAGACAATGCGCTATTGAGAAGAAAAGTAATTCAGAGATGAATAAAAATCATAGTTTACTTTAGAAGACAGGAAGAAAACCTTGATGTGAATTGTCAAGTAATTTGTATATGGATATTTATTTTCAATATTTGCATACAGATCATACTTTTTCACTACTAGTTCCACATTTATATGTAAATAATAAACAGTCATTTGTTAAAACAATGTACAATCAGTATGTACAAGGTTATCTCCATCAATGTATCAGTTGGCACAAATGAATATTTAGATTCGTTTTGATAGTATGTCATAGTGATTTTGGCTATTTTGACAGCCAACACATGTATCGTAGGTCACTGCAGAAGTATGTTTTCCTGATGGATGCAAACAAAATAAAATGATATTTTATTCATCCACTAGAGCAGACCTGGCATTCATGCCTTTAGTCACAATGTAGAGTTCGCCGGCCATGGAATTTGGATTGCGAATTGAGATGGGGAGATACCTCTTGGCACTTGCCAAAAAGAACAGAGTCTTTATTAAAAGAACAAGATAGAAGACGAGGGACTGAGGTCTGAAGAACAATATGCGACCCAGCAAAACAATGGCTCATGATCTTAATGTTTGTCTCAACAGAAGTTGTAAGTATGCTTAATTGGCCACTTGAGGCGCCACATTGAAGGCAGCCTCTGCCTACAGTCTGCTTTTTCTATCTTTTTTTATTTTTAGTTAGTTTTAAAAGTATGTTTCTTTAGTTTCTTTAGCTTTTCTATGTGGAGGAGGGGGGTAAGGTAAGGGGGGTACCGTTTCCCAGTCACTTCCTGGCGAAGATGCGACCATTCTCCGAGTCACGTCCTCACCCCCCTCTTGCGGCCTACCAACTGGATTGGAGCGTCCTTTCTTGCCGGGGACCAGACCAGAGCTCCAGCAGCGGCGGCGCAGCGCTGGATTCACCACAGAGCGGGCCGATGCCTTACCTGGATCGCCGTTGAAGCTCCTGAGTGTTGGGCCTGCTGCTTCAACATCAGAGCTGCGGTTTGGAGAGCTCCCAGCGCGGCTGGCGTTGCCTTTAACATCGCAGAGTCCTGGGGCCCTTTGCCGATGGCCGCCAGCGTTGAATCTCCGCCCAGCGCAGCATGTGGACTTTGGGAGCCGCGGACTCCGGTAGGAGGTGGCCGATTCGGATGTCCAAGCCATGGGGGATGTCCCCCAATCCCGACATCACACTTCCATCACCACAGTGAGTGGGCCTGAACATCGGGCCGCCTGTAGCGGCGACAGTGGGGGGTTTGGGAGCCCCCCCCCCCATCACGGGAGGACAACAGAGGAGGATGACTGAATTTTGGAGCCTTCCCTCACAGTGGGAAACTTTGTCCTGCTGTGTGGCGATGTCTGTGTTGAAACTGTCGTGTTCTGTGCTCTTTTTTATTCGTATGGCCGTATGGCGACCACACATTTCACTGTACGAATTGGTGCACGTGACAAATAAATGTAACTTGTATCTTGTATCTTGTAATAGTTTGGCACACGTTTGCAAAAGGATATTCCTGACACAACAGGCCTTTTCAACCATAAGAAAGCATTTCTGGGGATGATTTTGGATGGGTGTTGTGAATGTAGGCCTTCACATTTGGAAGAAAGGAAGTAAAACAGAATGACTTATTTTTCACTGGACATAGACAATCTAATATTGTGAGGGATCCATGTGATACAGAGTTGATGCTAAATGATTGCTGTTGCTTGCTTCGTTCAGTTCCTGGCCATGCATAACTCGCAGATCTTTTCTAGACTAAGCACACTGATGCAATTATAAAGAAAGCCCATCAACGCCTCTACTTCCTGAGAAGATATCGGAGATTCAGTATGTCAGAGAGTGCTCTCTTGAATTTCTACAGGTGTACGGTTGAGAGCATATTGACTGGCTGCATCACAGCTTGGTTTGGCAACTTGAATGCCAAGGAGCAGAGAAGACTGCAAAAAGTGGTTAACATTGCCCAGTTCATCACGAACTGGGCAATGTTAACAGCTTGCCACTTACAGACTGAAGATAAATATATCCAATATTGAACTCTGCACCAATACATTGCTCACAGTGCACAAGAGTTTGAAGGTTAGTGCACCAGAATTTAAATCATAGTAGAAAATTGTGCATTATAAGCAAAACTCAAAACATTCACAATACTAAAAACATTCTAATCATGATTTACATTATGTAAAATATATGCAAAAGCATATTTTTTATTCAAATGTTTCCTCTTTCGAACTTTTCCTGTAAAAGCTTTCCATTTATTGAAACAAAAATGCAACTTTATAAATAAATGGTATTTTGAGGAAAATCCCTCAGTACTCCAAGTCAACCGATTGACAACCAAATAAATCACAATCACTACTTTATTTTCTCGCAACACATTCTGAAAGCAAACATAAAAATGAACTCATTTTTAAACTAACTTTTTAGACATCAAATTGCCCCAATTAAAAACAAGCGACCAAGTTAGCACATTCATCTATAGTTCTGAACCCAGACCATTAAAAACCACACTAGTTCCTTCATAGTAAGAGGTAGGCCATCTGGTACTGAGAGGAGCAAACTACCGGCAAAGCTTAGGAAAAATGTGCATGCAGTGACAACCCCTTTTGTAAAATTTTAGTTCATTTAAACAGAAACTAATACATTTCCGGATTTTAATGGAACCACATTAGATCGGATTGTGCAGGAAAATGGCATTAAAGCACATTGGGAAAGTGAGCATTTGCAGCATGGCCACTGAATGGAATCAAATATAATACATGGCATAAAGTAATCAGCGCCAAAACTAACATGAGCTTTTACACAACCAAATAAGTCACAATCAGAAAAAAAAAGTCTAGTACTGTTCCCATTTTAGTCAGTCTAATATTTCTCTGGATTCTATTGCCTCTCCTCTCTTCCAGCTTTCTCTCCTTCCCACCTACAAATAATTTGAAGAAGGGTACTGACCCAAAATGTCCGTGTCTTCTTCAGGTGACTTTAGTTTGGAGAGAAGTCACTGGAGTGTTGAGGTTGAGAAAGACTAATGAGGTTGAGAAAGACCTGCATCAAAGTTGCTTCCTGCAAATTCTACTATTTATCACATGGTGAAAGCCATGTGCACTGTGCCTCTGGATGAATAGAATCCACGCTGTGATATGGGGATCAGCTCTTTGGCCACAGGGTAGAGGAAGTTGAAGAGGACCCAGCAACGCCTTCCACGTGGCCCACTGCGAGAATCTTCTGATTAGCACAATCACACCTCTCTCCTTTCTCGAAGATGTTGCTGACACACCATCCCTGAGGCTTGCTAGTATATTCTCCTCTTCCTCAATGTAGACAATGAGATTGTGCATTCACCTCCAAGATATAGGACTGCAGGGTACTCTCTGCTCCTGATGCCTGGTATGCCTAGCTGAGATATGATTTTTGACTGCTTGTCAATTGGAAAAAGCAACAAGGCTGACCTGAATAGGTTGCTGCGGGATGTAGACTGGAGACCCCACATCAACAAGGAGTTGCGCTTGAGGAGATCTCCGAAGTGTTCTTTCCAGTGGCCTTTGATTGCTTTCAGTCCCTGATGAATAAATTACAGTGTCTCACTGTTACCCAGCAGAGATTAACTGACCCACTGCTGATCTGGGAACAATCTGAATGCTATTACACAATGATTCATTGCTGAATCTATCAAGGTAGCATGGAAACACATTGGATCCCTTATGTTTTTTTAAACAGACTTTAGAACTTGTCCTGCCCCATTTATTAATTTGTTGATGCAGACTCCAGGTCTTTCCATTCCACACTCAGAATGCAGTGTAATATGTGATGTTCCTTTAAAACTACCATTTTACCAGTTATATGTTGATGGAAGATTTATTAAGATGCTATTCATCTTGCCTGCTAATCTATTCTCCATGCCCCCATTATTTCTTTTTCAGTTCTCCTCTGCATTATTTTTGTAAGCAGCTTGATTCTGCATTGAGTTACATATGTTGCATCTATTATAAGCCCAATTTATCCATTTCATTTCAGAATTTCAGAAAAAATAGTTTTTCTCTTTTGTCACTATTGACATTGTTTAATATCTCTACCCTAAATATTCCTTCATATTTCTCTATCCCTTTTCCATTGTATGATAGCTGCTAGTTTACATTCAACAATATAGTCAATCCTCTCATGTATATTCCAGCGGAATAGATTCCATCATCAAATCCTCAAGCACATAATCTTTTGCTGGAATTATTATAGGACATGTGGTCAATTATAGGACCCACCTTCTTTACCTCCTTCCACATCCTTCCTGAAAATAGTTAACTTGTAAACTTAAGCACATATTCGTCCATCTTCGAACTGTATCTCCACAAGTGATATTATATTGCAATCCCACATATATTTCAGGCTGCATTTTAACATCCGTACAAATTACATAAGCAGTATTTTGTGCACAAACCCTTCACATATCCCTCAAACTATATTGGGCAGGTAGATTCTGTGGAAGGATTGGACAGGTGAAGTTTCAGGTCTAGACCCTGATTCAGACTCTGAAGAGAGGTCCCGATCTGAAATCCCACCGACCTTTCCTTGTGTGGTTGTTTGTCGCTTAATAAACAATGCCGATTCCACACTTCTTAGGATTCTGGTGGCCTTGATATAATATAGCAAGCCTGCCCTCCCACATAGACGCGAGTTCGTGTGGTATCCGAAATATGATCTTAAATCCTGCCGCCCCTGGTCTGCTCTGCTTGTGTAGATCAGAATGTAAAATGTAATGGCACCTGCAGCCAATTCCATCCTATCTAGCCACAGCGTTTGCGATGTTTGCCCTCGTTGTGCTGATATTAGTGTCAACAATAAGGATGTAGCTGGAAACCCTTGGTGAAGTATTGTTAACACGTTTTCAATATCCAAACTGCATATTCTTGTAGTAGGAGAACTTGTGTCAAGATCTCTTTTACAACTTGATATCCGGGGTTGAACCCGGCAGAGTGGTTCTCGTTTGTTGCTGCAGCTGTAGTGGCTCTATAACTTAATTATTGTCAAAGACCATTTATGAATGAACTGGAAGACATCAATAATCTGTAACATTAACATTTAAACAAAACCGCTCCGATCCCCTCAATAGGAATGTACTGCTTTTTTGGCGCTATCCCTGCACTCTGTAGTGAGCACATCCATGGCTTGATGTGACAAGCTGGGCCGTAAGGCAATCCATTCAGAATGTGTAAGTCAATAATTGTTTTATTGTGCAGAGGCCGGTTTCCTGAAGCACAGTTTAAACCAGCAAAGTTTTTGTTTTTTAGAATAACCATATATGGTTGTATTATTATGCCTGACGAAAGCAGGCAACATGGCTGCTTAGCCAGTCAGACAGTACGAAAACCTAAAGCGAGTCTTGCTGACTGTTTTAAGACCTGACTAATGAGGCAAAATGGAGGAAGACATAAAAGAACATTCCTCCTTTTTGTAGCGAAAATGTATTTTTCCGCACTGTTCTGCCACATATTTTTGCAATCTGTGAATAAACATGAAACCAACATGTCAATATTCGATGTACCATTGAACCATACTTTCATAATACTTTGATCCAATACTTATTCTATGTTGTAATCGATCTGAACTGGATGATACACCAGTGGCAAAGGAGATTAGGTAAATTATTACAGGATACTTTTACTTGATTGCCATGTGACTAACATATGCCACCGTAGTGTAGCAACTTAAAGTTGAGCATGTAGATTATGTATATTCGCTCAATAGCCCTTTACCCATGGGGTGCATCTAATGTATATATTTAATTGATACCAACAACTGAAGAATTGGTAACTCATGCAAATCTCCACTACCTCCAACTAGAGATGGTATTCGGAACTTCTCACCTTAGAGCTCTTAGCATCAGTTTGTAATAACTGAATTTGACCGACCAAACTACTGGAGCAATGCTGAATACTGTTTGTTCATCATTGTGACTGAGGTAGCTTCAGCTGATAATAGCATACGGTTGTTAACAATGAGCTACATACCCTTTGAGAGGTCGCTACTTGGCACGATATCAGTTCCTTGATTTGCACAGCTGGTACACAGCTACTATATTGCCAATTACTCTTGATGAAATAGAAGTCAGTTTTATAACCATATATGCTATTAACTCCAATCTCTTGACACAGGGCGGAGTCATAGGCTATTTAATAGTTAAAGGTAAATCCAAATGACCAACAAACAGTTTATCCCATTCCGCAATGTTTTACTGTTATTAATACAGTTATATTGTCTTTGATAACCTCTGTAATGGGACTGCATAGAATGGATCTTTGAGGCCCTAATGAATCTGTTGTTAGTCAGGAAAATATGTTTTCATATTTGGAAAGATCACATGCCTGACACTCTGTGGTGTTTTCACACTGCAGTGAAAAAAGCGAATGGTATGTTAGCTTTCATAGCAAAAGGATTTGAGTACAGGAGCAGGGAGGTTCTACTTCAGTTGTACAGGGTCTTGGTGAGACCACACCTGGAGTATTGCGTGCAGTTTTGGTCTCCAAATCTGAGGAAGGACATTATTGCCATAGAGGGAGTGCAGAGAAGGTTCACCAGACTGATTCCTGGGATGTCAGGACTGTCTTATGAAGAAAGACTGGATAGACTTGGTTTATACTCTCTGGAATTTAGGAGATTAAGAGGGGATCTTATAGAAACTTACAAAATTCTTAAGGGGTTGGACAGGCTAGATGCAGGAAGATTGTTCCCGATGTTGGGGAAGTCCAGGACAAGGGGTCACAGCTTAAGGATAAGGGGGAAATCCTTTAAGACCGAGATGAGAAAGACTTTCTTCACACAGAGAGTGGTGAGTCTCTGGAACTCTCTGCCACAGAGGGTAGTTGAGGCCAGTTCATTGGCTATATTTAAGAGTGAGTTGGATGTGGCCCTTGTGGCTAAGGGGATCAGAGGGTATGGAGAGAAGGCAGGTACGGGATACTGAGTTGGATGATCAGCCATGATCATATTGAATGGCGGTGCAGGCTCGAAGGGCTGAATGGCCTACTCCTGCACCTAATTTCTATGTTTCTATGTTTCTACTCTCAATTTTTCATAATAAACAGGCCACTCCTGCCTTATTCCATGGGTGCTTTGCATGAGAATTCTGGCCCGATTTCTGAACCTTATCTTCAAAGACAACCCTCCAAAACTTGCTTGGAATGCTAGTACTGTGCCTCTAAGCAGATGTTTTTATCCTTTGTGTTGTACAAACAAGTGTAAATATTACTTGTGAGTGGTGCACTTACCCATGTTTCGGAAGTGCCAGACCCATTTTGTTGAGTAGGGTTGGTAGGATGCGTGGAACTTCTGCCCAGCTGTCATGCTGCCCCCAGCTCCAGTGAACCGCCTACTGCCGATGAGCACCTGGGGTGCGTTCTGAAACGATGAACCTTTGCCCGCCGTTGGCCTTAATTGATTCATCTGCCAGGTTTTCTCCCCTGTTGAATAGGCCTTACCTGAATAACAGATTCGGTGGCTGGCTCTCACATCCCCCTGTTGGCGCTGTTCACTGCCGGCACATATGTGCTCCAGTATGTTCCATCGACCTCTTTAGAGCCTGGAGTCAATTATATCTTGACCTTTCGCACTCCCCTCCTCAGAGAGGGCGATTCGTGGGCAGCCCTAAACATGCGCTGCCGCAGGCCTGCAGGATACCTAAAGCAGCTCTGTCAACTGGCGCTGCTGGTGCGGCTTGCAGAGATGGAACATCTGGCTCAACCTTACCATCAGAGTTGGGGTCAGAGCTAAGATGACCCATGGCACGCGCCTCATCATCCATGAGGGTGATATCAAGCAGCTCTCTACTAGGTGCTGCTGGCACCTTTTGTTCAGGGTGGCGCTGACACTCCTCCTGCTGGATTGTGCCCTGCTATAGCACTGTATGCAATAGTTGCTGCATTTGGGATAGTTGTTCAAACGCACTATCCAGCCCCGGTGAGGAATCATCCCCCGACTCCGTGGGCCCATTATTTTGCTATCCAGCCCCGGTGGGGAATCTTCCACCGACTCCGTGGGCCTAGCAGACTTATGTGTTACCTTGAGCAACCCTGTCCCAGGCGTTGCCAGCGCCGCCTCTCATAGAGGCCGGCGCTTTTTGACATGAAACAGCCCTGTCCGAGGCGCTACTGGCACGGCTCTCCCATAGGCCGGCAATGTCACATATGAAACAGGCCTGTCCCAGGCGCTGCTGGCGCGGCTCTCCCATAGGCCGGCGCTTTCATACATGAAGCAGCCCTGCCAGGCGCTGCTGGCATGGCTCTCCCGTAGGCCGGCGCTTTTACACATGAAGCAGCCCTATCCTAGCCGCTGCTGGCGCGGCCTGTCTCATAGACTATTACAGTGTAGGCTCACTAATTAAAATTTGTAGTTTAGAGCTTCACCTGTGAAGGGTTAAAGCAACTTGCTAAGCAAAGAAAGAATTTCATTGTCCTGTCAGGGACACATGACAATAAACTCTTTTGACTTTTGACTTTGACTTTTGACTTTGACTTTAAAACATTATATCATACATGCAAACTTTATTATTAGAGAAAAATCCTTGCAGACCGACTCACCCAAGTCCAATAGGGCTGAACGAGTCCTTTCTTCCACCAATTTTACTCCCTGCCTGGGGAACAACGTCTGTGAGCCGTACTGTCAGCGACTCTGGCGTTACTTACTTGCCACTCCATGGCATCCCCACAGGCTGGAAGCCGCTGACTGCCTTGTCAGCGGCTGCTTATCTCACAACCCGATCTTTTGCCGGTTATCCGCTTCCGCGGTCGGACCGGGGTTTCCCCATAGTCCATAGCCGGCTCACTCGTCGGGCTCTGAATCTGGCAGGAAAACCTCAGTGAAGAGAGGCTCCTGCTCAAACAAAACCCTGGTAAGTAAAAAGAAACTTACCTTCTAGGTTTAACTTACTGCTGGCAGGAGCGCTGCCCTGCCAGTCTGGTGCTTGCGCCAATGAGGTTGACATAACTGACGCACATGGGAACTGGCGGGTTTCTTCACGGAATCACTCACGTGACTCTGAAGTAAAATCATAATATGAGTGACACTGATCTACAGAGGGGGGACCTGACCCTCATGTTTTGAGAGGTGGGGGACAATCCCCCCCCCCCCCATGTTTTGTGAAACATGTTGCAGCAAAACCACCACCACAGCCTCCAAAGTCAGCCAGCTCCGTGATGGTAAGTCCACAGGCTCTGCGACTGGAGCGCTCAAGGTCAATTCCAGTTGGAGGCCGCCAGCTCCTAGAATCTAGCAACCCGGGACTAGCTGCAGTTCCCAGGTCAGCTTGCCTGCCCCAGGTTGGCTTGCTTTTCCCAGGTCTGGCTGTAGAGCCCAGGTTGCCTGTGTGCCCAGGAACTGGCTGTAGTGCCCAGGTCAGCTCGCCTGCCCCAGGACTGGCTGTAGCGCCCAGGTCGGCTGGCAGGTCTGGCTGTAGTGCCCAGGTCGCCTGCGTGCCCCGGGACCGGCTGCAGTTCCCAGGTTGCGATAACGAATTTGGAAAAAAAATACGCAAATGGGCCGGATGATTTTGGGTTACGGGCCAGATCCGGCCCATGGGCCGTTGGTTGCCGACCCCTGTCCTAGATGTTAGGCCTCATTGTGTCCCCTCCATGTTTTAAAAGCGATTTCCGCCCATGGCTTGGAGTGCAGGAGGATGAGGGGTGATCTTATAGAGGTGTATAAAATCATGCCACCATCAACACCATCCATATTTCAAGCTGCCTCATGAAAGCAACCTATGTAATCAAGGACCATTTGCAGCTCAGTCATTTGCTCTTCTCCTCTCTCCCGTTGGGCAGGAGGTATTAAAGTTTGGAAGCACATATCATCTTTATTCAGGAACAGTTTAGACTACGAAACAAGACCTCTCATAACCTAAGCATGTAGTCCCAATCTCCCAGCCAACCTTGGTGCAGCCTTGAACATTTTTTATCTGCACTTTTTCTGTATAGGGAAGACTATATTCTGCACTCTATATTTGTCTTTGAACTATCTGTTGCACTTGTGTGTGACTTGGTTGTGCTCATGTACAGTATGAATTGACTCAATGGCCTGCTGAACAATGTTTTTCACCGTGTCTAGGTAAATGTGGCAATAACCAATACCAACATGTAGAAACTGATGTAGATGGTCTGGTCATTATCACACTGCTGTTAGTAGCTCTTCCTGTGCACTCATTGGCTGCAATCTTACCAAAATTATCCCAATAACACATTAAAATATTACAGTGACTAAAAGGTATTTGGAACAAAGGTCATGAAAGGAATTATATGAAAGAATATTCTTTCTATCTCACTACAATTTAGCATTTATATATATATAGATTCTTTATGATGTTAATTACTTTTGTTGAAAATGGAGGAAATACATTAAAATGGTGCAATTAAAAATGGACATGCATTATCTCAAATTAACTTTGATTAAATGCAATATTGGATGAACTCCAATTTAGGAACACTGCCTTTAGCTTTAATGCTCTTTCAAGCAAGGTGCAGCATATTTAATCATCTGCTCCAGTCTGATAAAAAATTTCATTATTTCTGATAGTCACCAGTAGATTAATTAACATCATTAATCACAAATTCCAATTAAATATATCACGAAATGAAACCTATCTTTAAAAAGTACAATTTAATTTAATCAATGATGCTCAGAATGTACTAATTTCCCTCATCTAAAGTGCCACATCCTGAACATATCTCTTGCTGGCCGAGATTTCTGCAGTGATTTAATTGTGAACGTGTAAGCAGCTAGTTAAGCAACGGATTAAGATTTTTATTCTTGAGATGCACTTAAAGAAAGGAAAAACCTAATTTATTTGGTTTCATCTTTTGGCACTCTTGCAATGGAGCCAGGAGGCTATGGTGTTCAAGAGTCACTCTGTAAAAACATTCAGCATAATAAACTGTGCACACTCCAGTGAAGGGATGAAAGAATGCCGCTTTGCTGAAAGTATCAGCTTTTCTGCCTGCTCGTGCAAGTGCATGTTCAGTCACGATACAGATCCAGTAAGTACCTCCAAGCTCGGATTATGTGACCTCGTTTAGGTTTAGGTTAAGGTCTATTACTGTCACGTGTACCGCGGTACAGTGAAAATCTTTGTTTTGCATGCTATCCAAACAGATTAGATATATATAGATACAACCAGATCAAACTCATACAATAGGTAGAGCAAGGTAGAAGAAACAGAGTGCTTGAAGTATTTTCTGCTTTCAAGCATGGATGAGGTCCATTCTGCCCACACTAATGAGGGGAGAGACTGCAGGGTGGAAGAGGAATGACATACTGTACATATTGAAGGCTGTTCAGGTGAGCCCTTGTATTTCCTGGTGTTCTCTGCTCTATTTTTCTTAGATCCCGAGAATAATGGTATTGAGTGAACAGATGTGCAGAAGGAGAACATGTTATTAGTGATGGTAAGAAGACACCAGATAATACACACTGCCTGACTGGATGATGGAGGCAGGTACTCTTACAACATGCATACATTGTTTGGATAAGCACTTGCCAAGTGCTGTTAAATGGGATTTGTAGAGTTATGCACTTGATTGTCAGTATGGACATGGTGGCCCGAAGGGTCTGTTCCCGCACTGTATGCCCTGCAGACAGCATTGCTGGGAAAACAAGTGCACAGACAGAAAATAATTCTCCGTTGTGTGTAGAATTATGCTCTCAGGAAAAAGGGAGAGCAAACTGAGAAGGTTTAAGTCCATTAAAACTCAGCACATACTATGAAAATAACACCTTGACTAATCGAGTTTAAACGAAATGAATCGCTGAATGCAGCTAATCACACAAATTCTATTGACTACTATAACAAACTATAATCAGATGTTCGTGGTGTCCTGTTCAGGATTTTTCCTCCCATTTGCACTAAATGTGACATCCCTGGGGCCTGACAGCCCTCAGCATGAACTCCATTGTGGTAAATCATGACAGGTATGTGTAACTAGCTTCAGATTACATCAAATCATATGCTTACAATAAGAATAAAATCATGAGAGGAATAGACACACAGATTTTCTTGCCCAGAGTAAGGAAATCGAGAACCAGAGGACATACTTATACATTTAAGGTGAAGGGGCAAAGTTTTAATAGGAATCTGAGGAATAACATTTGCACACAAAGGGTGGTGGGTGTATGGAACAAGCTGCCCAATGAGGTAGTTGAGGCAAGGACTATCATGGTTATGATAGGTTTAGGGAGGTATGGGCCAAACGGAGGCAAGTGGGGCTAGTGCAGACAGGGCATGTTGGTCGGTGTGGGCAAGTTGGGCCAAAGGACCTGTTTCTACGCTGAATGATTCTATGACTCAGACTCTATGACTGGTGCAGTGGTAGAGTTGCATCCTTACAGCACCAGAGAACCAGGTTCGATCCTGACTACAGGTGCTTGTCTGTACGGAGTTTGTACGATCTCCCCATGACCTGTGTGAGTTTTGTCTGGGATCTCTGGTTTCCTCCCACACTCCAAAGACATACAGGTTTGTAGGTTTATTGTTAAAGAAGGAACTGCAGATGCTGGAGAATCGAGGGAATACACTCAAATACACATGGACCATTTCCGACATTTCCCTATCATTCCTTGACCTCACCATCTCTATTGCAGGTGATACACTCCTGACCGAATTCCACTACAAACCAACTGACTCCCACAGCTACCTGGACTACTCTTCCTCCCACCCTGCTTCCTGTAAGGACACCATCCCCTATTCCCAATTCCTCCGTTTACACTGCATCTGCTCCCAGGATGAGGTGTTCCACACCAGGTCATCACAAATGGCCTCATTCTTCAGAGAACGGGGTTTCCCTTCCCCCACTATAGATGAGGCTCGCACCAGGGTCTCCTCCATACCCCGCAACACTGCCCTCTCTCCCAATTCCCCCATTCGCAAACAGGGCAGAGTCCCTCTGGTCCTCACCTTTCACCCCACCAGCCGGCAAATACAACACATAGTCTTCCGCCAGTTTCGCCACCTCCAACGTGACCCCTCCACTCGCCACATCTTCCCATCTTCCCCCCTGTCTGCCTTCCGCAAAGACCGCTCCCTCCACAACTCCCTTGTCAATTCTTCCCTTCCCTCCCGCTCTACCCCTTCCCCGGGCACTTTCCCTTGCAACTGCAAGAAATGCTACACTTGTCCCTTCACCTCCCCCCTCTACTCCTTTCAGGGACCCAAGCAGTCCTTCCAGGTCTGACAGAGGTTCACCTGCACCTCCTCCAACCTTATCTACTGCATCCGCTGCTCCAGATGCCAGATGATCTATATCGGTGAGACCAAGCGGAGGCTTGGCGATCGCTTCGCCGAACACCTCCGCTCGGTCCGCAATAACCAAGCCAACCTCCCGGTGGCTCAGCACTTCGACTCCCTCTCCCATTCCATATCTGATCTCTCGGTCCTGGGCCTCCTCCACGGCCAGAGTGAGCAACACCGCAAGTTGGAGGAACAGCACCTCATATTCCGCTTGGGGAGTCTGCATCCTCTGGGCTTGAACATTGAATTTTCTCAATTCTGTTAACCCTTGCTGTCTCCTCCCCTTCCCACCTCTCCCTCAGCCCTCGGGCCCTGGCATTCCCTCTCTCTCTATCTCTCTCCCCCACCCTAGTTGCACTAGCTTCTCATTTTCACACTGCAAACAGCTTACAATGGCTTGTTCGCTTTATCATCGATACTTTTTTGCATATCTTTCATTCATTGTTCTTTATCTCTCCACATCACCGTCTATATCTCTCGTTTCCCTGATCCCTGACCAGTCTGAAGAAGGGTCTCGACCCGAAACGTCGCCTATCTCCTTCGCTCCTTAGATGCTGCTGCACCCGCTGAGTTTCTCCAGCTTTTTGTGTACCCTTGTAGGTTTATAGGCTTGTTATAATTGTAAATTGTCTCTAGTGTGTGTAGGATAGCGTTGGTGTGTGGGGATTGCTGGTCAGTGCGGACTCGCTGGATCAAAGGACTTGTTTTCGCAATGTATCTCTAAATTCTTAACTAAAATGACTCTATGACTAAGGCTGAAGTTGAGTTATGCACATGGTCATTCTTGCTGCTCAACATCACTGATTAAAAAATGGTGAACAACAACGCTGATACTATGACCATATTAAAATGGCTTGGATAATTACAGATCCGCTGGTTATTCCATTCTGCCTGGTAATCTTGTCAAAATTCTTACAAGTTCTGAGCAGTTGGCAAACTGAAATATAATATTTTCCTTTTACATTATAATATCCAATATAATATCACTCATCTTGTTTTCAACCATCAAGATTTGCCATTTCTTTGGTGTTATCTTCCAAAAAGACTGAACCAATGCATATATTAATGCTATAAATTTTGGATCATCACCTACAAATTAATAAATTTGTCTACGACAAATTAATAATAGTCACTTCTCAGCGGTCCCGTCTCATAATTACCAATATTTTTAAATTGATATAAATAATGTACATAAATATTGATGTAACTATTTTGGGATTAAAAAAAAGTGTTTTGATCTTAAAGATCATATTTTCAAGTTTTTTTGTGAACTTTCATTGTTCATAATGTCATTTTTTGAGCCCAATCCTCTCATTCATTTTCCACCATTAACTGCCTCCTGAACTACCTGTTATTTTTCTGGTAGCTGACATAACCTGATCTACTGTTCCAGTTTTTTTTGCTCATTTTTCCCCCTCTCTAATTAGATATTAAACATTTGTATATTGTCAGTACTCCTGAAATAGTTAAGGCTTATGTTATTAGTCATGGTTAGATCCAGTAAACATGCAGACTATTGCAGTTGAGTGAATTCCTGTGTCTTCTAGGAGCTATAATTATTTTTCTCTTATAGTGTATCTCATCTAAGCAGCAAGTGAGTAATAAAATATTTGAGAATCAATATTATTAATCCTATTAATCCTGCTAATCTGATTGTTTTCCCTATTCAATTTGCTATTTCCCATTTCTTCCATTTCAAGCTCTGAATAACCACGACAGGCATTGGAAGCAATGTGGTTTGTTGTCTTTCAACTTCTGTGGGGTTGCTTATAACACTATCTTGTCAACATTAATCTGCTTTGCAGTAATTATTAACTCACTTTGTTATCTTTTCTAGTGCTCTTAAATATGTCACATCTTGATATGTTTATTTCCTATTCTTATAGTTTGATGCCAGGTTTCTGTTAATTCTATTGTCTCAATCTTCCTGCAAAATAATGGCTTTAATTTCTCCCAGGATATTCCCATATTCTTCTCATTGCATTTCATGCATTTGAGCTTCTATTGCCATACAAAACAAAAATCTAATTTTACCGTAATTTCTTGCTTAAACTATTTTCTACTAATTTCCATATTATAACAGGTCCATTGATTTAATACATCCGTTCTACGTTTTTCTTGCTCATTTATATGAGGATATTGGCCCTTTCCCTTCACTTGTGTTTGAAGACCATCCCACTCCATTTGACTTCTGCAACTTCCACTCCAACTGCATTCAGGATGTAAAACTTGCAAATCTGTTTTCAGTTCCTATATATTGAGTTGCAAAAAAAGTTGGTCAAGGACAGTTCATTGGTGCAAAGGAGGCACTGCAGATGCTCAAATCTTTATCAAAACACAAACTGTTGGAGGAACCCAGCAGGCCAGGCAGCATCTGTGGAGGGAATGGTCAGATGACATTTCAGGTTAGGACCCTTCTTCAGAATGATCAACAAACCTTCAAAATGTGAGCAAAACCCTCGTGTCTATTGTGTTGTGTTAAAAGATAGCAAAATCCAGAAATAAAGATACCTCAGGAAGTAAATCTACTTTTTAATTTCTCCAGACAAAGCTTCTGCACCATATGATCACTGTCATCAGACAGTAGCAACTCTTAAATGTTTTTTTTTTAACAGATAACATTTCTAGAGGAATTTTATTTCCCTAGCAGCAGGTTATCTTAATGGCAGTCTATTCCTGATCCTGGTGAGTTGATGCAACATCTAAAACAATTATATGAAGGACTTCAGTTCTACTTTCGCTTTCTTTTAATTTATGAATTGGTAAAAAGAGAGAAGCCATCGAAAATTGCAGACTTCACCTATGCAATTTGGTACCAGGTATTTAAATGATGAATTAAAGAGATAACTACTCATGCTGGATTACTCGATGCTCACCATCTCCGTTATTTTGTTTTCATTGCCATATTGCACTTTTGTTAAGGTGGAGCTATTGAAACTTGCAAAGCTTATGCTGGAAACAGATTCAAACTCACTGCATCCACGACTCATACTGTAGTCATATTTAGTTGCCTCCTCAAAGAGGCTGAAACAGGGACTCTACAAAACAGAAACAGGCTGCGGACTAATTCATTCAGAGCAGGAAATGAGTTGATGCGAGAGGAATTAGAAACCATTTCCTGCATGTTTTTCATGCCTGCAAAAAGGACTCAGCTTTTAGATGTTAATGGAAGGAGTTCTATGGAAACTTGATCCAATCCAATGGAATGGGGTGTAGTTGGCAGGAAGTGCCACCTCCATCCGATTCCGACATATAATACCATGCCAAGTCCCTCTCTCTCTGCTTCCCATGAGGAACGTGACACTCAATGAACATTCATCTCCATTCTATGACTAATATAAGAAATCCTCTAATCAAAAATCATCTGTCAAACTGTCCTCTTGCCTCAACCCACCCAAAACCAAACACAATGGTCCATGTTAAAATCCTGGTAAAAGATTGGCCATTTTCCTCATCGTGGGATCAAATCTCAATGAGGGCAGACATTCAGGATAATGGACTTTTAAATCTATGATAAGATTCAGTATTTTTAAGAACTTGATACGTGAGAGCTACAAGATGGCACTGGAAATGTGTGGACTTTTTGTATAATTCCTTAGAAGAAATATTTTACTCTTTCACGTAAGTATGCTTGTGCTTAACATTAGTATGATTTTACTGGATAGTATGCAGAACACAGCACTGTACCTATGCATATGTGACAACAAAGTAACTATTACTACTAGATTTATGATGAAATTCATTACCACTGCCACTGCAATTTTTGGCCATCAGAGGATAATGTTATTCGTATATTAATCCCAGCACCAAGCTCACATATTTCTCAGAGCCCTGGAAAGGTAACATCAGCACCATCTCCACAGAATCCTCTAGATCCACTAGCATTAGTGGCCCACTGTCAACATTCCCAACATTGAGCATCTAATTGCACTCAACCACCACCATTGCGCTGGCCAGATTGCTCACATGCCTGATACCAGATTCCTGAAACAAGAAATCTAAACTCAGCCGTGTCACGTCACGGAGGTGTGACTCCAGGAGGTCTAAGAAGATACTTAAAAAATGTTCTCAAAGTCTCCTATAAAATAAGATTATACCACAGCAACTCTTTGGTGTCACTAGTTCATGACCGCTCAAAATGGAAAAGGAAAATCAATATGACACTGAGAACCTCAGGTGTCATTGTTGCTAGCATGCAAATGCTTAGAGCAAATAGTACTAGGAGCTCTCAGGTATCTCCTTTCCTGTTTGTGGAACAGTCCGTGGCTCCCATGTTGACCCATCAGTCATTTCAGAACACATCGAACTGGAGATGCCTTCAACACAGAGAAAATGCTGATGGAAGACAATGATTTTGCCCAGATGATACGGCTTCCCTCTCTTCCCTCCCTTGACCTTCTTCTTCAAGGGAAATGTTTTAAAAATAAATCTTTGCAGATACTTTTGAAATTAAAAAAAATGTTTCCAAGAATCACTTTGCAACTTTTCTTCAGAGATACTGCCTGACCCACTGAGTTACTCCAGCATTTTGGATCTATCTTCTTTTACAAAATACAAAATGTTTCATTTGTTTACTTGTACCAGCTGTGCTCACCATGTCTCTGTAAATTCCAGAGAGGCATCACCTCCAGTGTTTATTGTGTGATCGATTGGGGGCATTTCACAAAGGAAAGAAGGTGAACAGCTGAAGATGCCCATCCCCAGCAGGGTCTAAGGAAAATACATCACATACACATACCCACAGACCTTCCACCCACATTTTTCCCATTGATTTTTAAAATATATTTTGTCCAGGAGTGTCAGAGGAACATGGTGGTGGAATGCTTTTGCAAAGCTGACAATACCCAAATAGTTGCCTGAGGGCTTTAAGAGTCAAAGATGAATGTGGCTGTATGTAGGCCATAACAGTTAAATGTTACAGCTGGATTTATGAACAATCCAGCAATTTTTTATGGTTATTTTATTCACTGTTAGTCCACCAAACATTGGCTTAAATTGATTCCCCTTTCAAACTTGTCATGGTTGGATTAATCACCTCTTTGTATTCAGATTTGGACCTCATGGGGCCCATTATGCTTCAAATGTCTTGTTCAAGGGTCACCTTCCAGATATTTTGCTGAATGCAGTTTTATCAGCTAGCTCTACACTCTCATGAAGTAAGAATTATTGGCTTGATGAACTGCTACATACACGAGCTAGAGGTCAGATGCTAGTGCATCTGATTGTCTACTTTGCCCACTGTTCAACATGGGAAGGAGGGTCTGATGTGCTGAAGATGCATTTCATATCTGGCCAGCAGTTTTGTGCCAGGAAGGACCCCCATGAATTTGAATAAGAATGCCAATCCTGTGCAATTAAGTAAGTGATTCATTAAAAAGCAAAGTGCTGGAGGAACTCAGCAGATCAGGCAGCATTTGTGGAGAGAAATGGACCGATGATATTTCAGGTCAGGACTCTTCATCAAACTTAAGACTTTCATCAGCAGTCTTTTGTGTCTCCAAGTGTTTGTGCAATTTAAAGCTTTAATTATATGCTTAATTTAAAATGACGATTTAAAAATAAAACATAAGTTAGCTTTAAGTAATTTAAGAGAACCATTTGAATCTTTTTTTAAACTGCATCTGAATAATAAAAACATTCATAAAGAGCTTTCATCAGTTGAGGTGCTAACGGTTTTCAGAGCATTCTGGAGAGAGGGCCTGAGAGGCTGTGACTAAGTCAATGCCGAGACCTTGCTATGGATTGCCTCTTGACTCTGGGATTGTGAGGTGGAGGGCAGGTTTATCCACAAATCTGTATGACGTTAGGACAGCCATGCATAGGATGCCACTAGCAAGCCAGAGAGATGGGATGATTTGGGTCAATATGTTTTATTGAATGCCTAACATATCATATTCGATCACAGATGGATCTGTATATTTGATTGGGATGGTAGCTACAGGAATAGTGGATAATTATCAGACCTTTGGTCTCTAGCTGCCTCTCAAGAAGAACATCTGGAATAGTTGCTGTGAATGTCTATGATTTCTCTGGATATGTACCGTATCTGGGACAGCATTGACTTTTCCAATGGAGCTTTATCTTCCTGATCCATATGTCTTTTCTTAATTATCTGTTAGAAATATTAATCAGCACTAGAATTATAGAAATAATCCATATTATATCCATCATACCATCACACACGCTGGTTGAAAAAGAACTGCTTAACCTAACCCCACCTTCTAGCACTCTTGGCCCGAATTCCTGTAGATCACGTCCTCAATTCTGTTTAGATGTGAAGAAACATTTTTCTCAACCATTCTTTCAGGTAGTGAGTTGCATATATATTTATTTTTTGTAAGTAATGCCTTGGCTCAGTCTTTTCTGAAGTATTGCATTGATCTTTTAACATTGCAACACATCAAACTCACATGTCAATGATGATTACACGATTGAATAAATCAGCAAGAAAATAAAGGTACGACTTATCTCAGTGATGATGGTCGATTATACCTAAAAGGGAAAAGAGATATTTTCCATTGAGCAATCTCCTATATTCCGTCATTGTACCTATCACTGTAACAGGTGTGGCGTCAGGGATGATGCCAGTTATGGGCGTAACCACAATGGCACTCGCAGTAGGGTAAACTCACATGATGTATTTTATTTACAGAGGTAAGAAAGTCTAGGACTGCATGGGGGCACTGTTCCTTGCTGGAGGGCGTACGTGCAGTGGTGCTGGCGATTTTGGACTTGTCATACAGCTCAGTTCTGGTTTCAAAAGAGGGGGTGCAGTAATCTCAAACTTCTCAACCATACCTCGATAGGAGGCACTGGTGGCCTCAGGCTTATCCTGACGGCTCAGCTTTGGGGCTTGAAGAGGTGATGCTGGCGGTCCCTGGATTATCCTGACAGCTCAATCTCTGCCTCTGTGTGTGGGCGCAGTCTCTCATTGTCTGCTGGAAGAGTCGCTGCCATCTCAGGCTGGCCATGCGGTCCTCGCTTCAGTAGAGGCACTGGCTGTCTATGGCTTCTTTCAGGTGGCTCAGTCTTTACCACATGGTGATGCTGGTGGTCTCAGGTTTGTCCCAGTAGTTCAGTGATCATGGAACGTATGCCAGGGGAACACAGCTGGGAGGGAGGCTCGGCACGGCTCCCCTCCTTGGAACACCTGGGTTTTTCAAGGCGTAGGCTGACGAGGTTCAGGTAGCTCAACCAGTCAGCTGATTGGACCCAGCTGTTACCAATGCTTGGGATTGGCCTTTCCCGGCCTGTCAGCCGGTAAGGTGGATCAGTACAGCATTGGAGGGTGGGTGCGCTCTAACCCTGTCTACTCCTTTTTCCCCAAAAAGCAAAAGTCTGCAAATGATGGAAATCTTACATGAAAATCTCATGATGAAATGCAAGAAACACTCAAGAAGTCAGGCAGCATGGAAGCAGAGCAGAGTTTTATTTCTCTCCCCACAGATCCTGCCTGATGTATATTTTCAGTATTTTCTATTTTTACTCATCTAGCTAACCCTTAAATACATCTGCCATTTATGCCTCAGCACACTGTGCAGCTGAGAGCTCTCAATTCTCATCAAGTTTTCATCTGAACACTATCTGATTCCTTTGTGACTTTAATTGATGTCAACCAGCTTTGGTCTTTTCAACTAAAAGGAAACACATTCTGTTTGTTAACCATTTCCTGCTTGGTGTAACCTCATTTTTATTGTCATTCTTTACCCCTCCTTTTTGCCCCTTCTCCAGTAATGTGTGCCAGGGGTTATGGGGAGAAGAGGAGAATGGGGTTGAGAGGGAAAGATAGATCAGCCATGATTGAATGGTGGAGTAGACTTGATGGGCCGAATTGTTTAATTCTGCACCTGGAACTTGTGAACTTGTGAACTTCTGTAGTCTATCTTAATTTTATAATAGTTTCCAGAAACATGGGCCAAGTGCTGCCAAAAGTGACATCAATGCAAGGTTAGTATATTTCATCTATTTTTAAATTCCAAACCTCAGGAAATAAACTTTTATTCTTGTTTGCCTTTGAACTTCTGTTACTTTTAGAAATGTGTATCATTTAGGTTCCCCTTTTTCAGGTTGCAATGTGGTTCTTCAAATAATATTTAAGCTTTTTTTGCTTTGCTCACCAAAAAACAATACCTCATTCTTATACATTTTGAAATTCCCTTTCTAATATGTGCCTATCTCTCACATTTTGAAATGTCAATCCCTTTTCCCTAAATTTAGAGATGGTGTTTTAGATTTCACTTACATCTTGAACTATTAAAAGCCAAGCTCAAAAGCCAAATTATTTTTTAGCCTTCTAGCTACTTTCTACCTCTGTCTATCTTGCAACTAGCCTACCATCCATTCTGTCATTTGTTTCTGAACTTCTCATACTCTGATGCACATTAGTGTGGTACCTTTTTGGAAACCTAGATATTTTGATTCAGAGGCATTAACTTAATGCCTCTTTGAGCAAATCCCTGGAATTTCAGAGATAACAAACAACATTTTGCCTTTGGACATTCATATCAAATATTTATTATGTTTTTTGGATATGGAATATTTTCCAAATTATTCCTGACTTTACATTATCTACCATCTAGGTTAATGTGGCTGATGAAAGTATCTATAAAAGTATTCTCTTGCCCTTCTTAAATACAACTATAACATTAGTTATCCACCAATCTCTTGGCAATACACCTTTTGGTTTAAGTGATTAATACAAGTATTCCTGAGATTCTTTGAAATAGGTTTAAGCAATCTGTCAGAGATGTGCCCTGAAGGTTTTTTGGGTTATTTAATATTTCTTCTCTTTTAAATATTTTTGCTGTCTGTGATATTATTTTGTGTATTCCTGGGAGATGTTATTACTCTCCTGACTTCCCATTTATTAATAATATGCTGAAAGATTATTTTACAACTTTGTTCCATGTTTCCAAGCAATTAAATTACATGGTTTGACCTTTCCTTTCAAATTGATAACCCTTCCTAGTTTCTTTGTATACCAATGAAACACTTGCATTTCAGATCTGTACATCAACAATGGATATGGTTAATGACTTTCTGTCATGAATCCAGTGCAATTTCAAGGCCAATGTTTACTACATTGCTCCATACAAGATCCTTGCAAATTTATTCCAAACTTACAACCAGCCTTAAAATAAGCATCATGATGAATTGGTGGACAGAAAACCATGTGATAACAAATTAGCAAGAAGTAAAGGGCCTGTCCCACTTGCATGTCCTTGGCACGCAAATTACGCGACCTCGTGATCGCGTTGAGCCGCGACGGGCGCGCAACTTCATTCGACCGCACAGCCGTCTGGAGCGCGTGACGTCATTTGAAGATGGACGAAGATGCAAAATGCAGGAGTAACTCAGCGGGACCTGCAGCAACTCTGGAGAGAAGGAATGGGTGACGTTTCGTGTCGAGACTCTTCTTCAGTCTGAAAGAAAGGTCTCGACCCGAAACGTCATCCATTGCTTCTCTCCAGCTCTGGGAGTAGAAGTGGGGGCGGATCCGTTGGCGCGCGAAGATTTCGTTCGCTACAAAAATTTCAGAGCTCCGCGCGATGTCGCGCACAACTACATACCCCTCCGCGCTTCTCAGTGGGACTGGCCCCGCGCGGCCACACAATGCCCGTGCGCCTCAACGCGACCATGAGGTTGTGTTATTTGCGTGCCAAGGACACCCAAGTGGGACAGGCCCTTAAGTGCTGGAGAAACTCAGTGGGTCAGACAGCATCTGAGGAGAAAATGGACAGATGATGTTTCAGCTCAGGTCTTCAGCTGTAGTAGCGAGTCTGGATCCGAACATGATAGCAGTAGGAATCACAGAAGGGGAGTACTTAGAGGACCCTCATTGGAAGAAGGTGGAGAACCTCTTCAAAGTAGGCAACTTTGTGGAAATTTTGCAATGGAGCACTAATACAGAGACACTGAAATCTTGAACCAAAAACAAAGTATTCTTCAATCTGAAGAAGGGTCCTCGACCCGAAACGTCACCCATTCCTTCGCTCCAGAGATGCTGCCTCACCCGCTAAGTTACTCCAGCTTTTTGTCTACCTTTGATTCTTCCAGCATCTGCAGTTCTTTCTTAAACATAGAGCCATAGAGTCATGCAGCATGGAATCAGGCTACCTTACCCATGTCGACCACGATTCCAAGTCTATCCTGGTCCCACCTGCCGAACCTTGACCCATATTCGTCAAAACTATTCCTACCAATGTATCTGACCAAATGTATTTTAAACATTTTGGGTTGGGACCCTTCTTGAGATAACAATTAGCTTGTTTGCCTTTCCTTTCTTAACAAACTAAACACTGGCACGGGTGCTTTATAGTGCTTTAAACCAGTCTGATTCCAGTTGGAATAAAGGAAAGGTGAACAAAATTAAAATCAAGGTGAATATAACAAGCTAAGATATGTCACCATAATTCACTCTTATTTCGAAGTAAGAATCATTTTAACCCAACCATGCCGAATGAAATTGTACTTTTACAATAATTTGAGTTACCAAAGATTAAGCATAGTTATCTGGGGTTTGGGAGACCTTGGCTGAGAGTTGCAAAACTACCGCTTTCTCCATTTGATATCACATTGAAAGATATTTTAATTCTATTCTCCATAAGTCAAATTAAACCGATGATTGCCGTAAATCACCGTGGAATATAATGTATATTTTCAGCACCAATGTTTTAAATAATTATTCATTATCCTAAATTTATAAATTATTTTAAAACATCCTTCCTAATCGGGCAAAAGAGCAATGAACCCAATTAATCCTGGAACATAATAACTGCACATGAATTGGCTGATATGTTCCCAAGGATAAGTCACTGATTGTCTGCAACATTTCCAATGTGTTAATGAAGGAAGTTGATTGGCAAGCAGATTTTCTGCATCTGCCCCAGTTTCATAATGCTGCAGATGCACACTTCTATGAAACATCTTTCCTTCAAGACCAGCATTATGGCAAGCAATGCATATTCTCAGTGGTATATATAAGAAGATTAATTATTATTTCTGGATGTTATTGGTGAATAATGTAGATTATGTTTCACCTAATTAATGTGAAAGATAAAGAGGGAAAAGTAATGGCAGTCCAGTTCATACAGGATGCACATGGGAAACAATAATTGATAAATTACTCTGGGTAAAACTGTAAGTTATTTTACACTGGATTCAACACGTTGGATGTTTTAAGATAATTTATAAATTTAGATTAAAGAATAATAATTTAATATGGGTTGCTTCTACATAATGTTTGTCCCACAGAAATAGATTTGTGTTGTGTGGAAAGGAACTGCGGATGCTGGTTTATATAAAAGGGCATCAATCATACCAGTGCCCAAGAAGAGCAAGGTGACATGCCTCAATGACTATCGACCTGTGGCACTAATGTCTGTGGTGATGAAGTGCTTTGAGAGGTTGATCATGGCACAAATCAACTCCTACCTCAACAAAAACCTGGACTCACTGCAGTTCGCTTACTGCCACAACAGATCAACGGTGGATGCGATCTCGCTGGCCCTCCACTCCGCTCTTGACCACTTGGATAACAAAAACTCATATGTCAGACTGTTATTCATTGATTACAGCTCGGCATTTAATACAATCATCCCCTCCAAGCTGTTTAGCAAACTCGCAGAACTGGGTATCTGCGCATCCCTCTGCAATTGGATCCTCGACTTCCTCATTCTCAGACCACAGTCTGGGGTGGAAGATTACAACCTTCACGTGGTCCGCACTGTTTCGACTAATGCAATCAAGTCGACGTGCACAAACGGAAGATGAAATAGAACAAGTTGTCCAACAACTTTAGGCTGTGCAGCCACACGAAAGAAGAAAAAGAAGACCGCAGTCTGTTCGTATTGGGGGAAATGTGTCATACTCGATAACAATCAGCACGGGAGCACCTCAAGGCTGCATGCTCAGCCCCCTGCTGTACTCACTCTATACTCATGACTGCGTAGTCAATCATAGTGCGAACTCCATCATCAAGTTTCTCCCAGCTACCTTTAGGTAGAAGGTACAGGAGCCTGAAGGCTGCAATGACCAGGTTCAGGCCCATTATCTGTTATTTGCACTTTATCAGTTTATTTATTCATGTGTGTATATATTTATATAATGATATATGGACACACTGATCTGTTTTGTAGTCAATGCCTACTATGTTCTGTTGTACTGAAGCAAAGCAAGAATTTCATTGTCCTATCAGGTAAACAAGACAATAAAATCACTTGAACTTGAAAATGTTCGAGTAATTCAGCAGGTCAGGCAACATCTCTGGAGAAAAAGGATGGGTGACATTTTGGGGTCTAAAGCCTTCTTCCAGAGGCAGCCTCTCTGAAGTAAAAGGATGGGTGACGTTTCAGGTCGGAACCCTTTTTTGACCCGAAATGACACCCACACTTTTTCTCCAGACATGCTGCCTGACCCGCTGAGTTACTCCAGCACTTTGTGTCAATAATGGATTGGTAGTGTTCAATTTATTTAATGCATCTTTCATAGGATGAAAGCAACTGGGTGTATGGCTGCTTGTAGATGTGAGATTGCACCATTCAGGTGGTCACTCATCATGTCATTGGCTGAGAATGGAATGTTGCCTTTGGTTAAGAACCTTAGTATGTGCAGACAGTGCAGTCGGGAAGCCGACACAGCCTCGGGTTCACTCCACTGCTACTCCACAAGTATTCTGCTCCTTAATGTCTGTGGATGAACGGCAGTTATGGCCAGTAGAGAAGGAGTTGCCAGCTCCCCTTCCACTGAGGTTGATTTTCCTTTGCTGCCCCTACACTGACTCTCCATCCTCAGGAGGATGTGATGCATGTCTCACCAGCTGAACTGATGTTTGAGTATGCGTAGTGGTGCCTTGAATTTAGAGAAGGGAGGACAGATGATTTAATATCTATGGACTCTCAAAAGCCACAGCTGCACACCTGGGGAGATGTCACTGAAACATGACACAGGGTTTGAATGGTTAAACTTTATTCTGTCAATTCATTCTGTTCTGGTTCCAATACCAGAATCCTTCAAATCTCCCTTTAAAAATACCAGAGTTGAAGGACTTATATGGATTTTCAACATTTCTGTTCAATCTAACTGGAGCTGAGATTCAGAAAGAAAGTGACAAGGCAATCATTTTGTGTTGGATTGACTTAACTCACACAGTGATTAGGATCCAAAGACTTTTATTAGCAATTCAGCATCGGTAACTTCATCTGAACATACAGCTCAAGACTGAGAGAGAAAGGGGAAAAGGCTTTCTATTAAACCTGTGGGCGGAGCCACAGTATGACTCATAACATGAGTGACACTGATCTACATCCTCCCTCTTAAAGAATTAAATGTAAATACAAAACTACTGACTAAATAAGGCATGCATAGTAAATAGTAATAAGCTGGAGGGAAGACAAGCGTAGCCCGGGTACTTTACGGTGGGCTTGCAAGCACGACCAGCACGTGTGCGATATAAACTATTTCCGTTCTTCGCCTCCGAGCACAGAGTCGGTGGTATAATTGGTGGTGGAGATTGAAACGACATTCCCGGTGATGAAACAGGGGACTTTGGTGCAGGCGGAGGAGGCGTCGCCATTGGCAAAGTAACCGTTTCAGAAGCAGGTTGTTGTGCTGGTACAGGTGGGCTGATGCTGCTGGATGTGGACGGAAGTACACTTGTACGGTCAGGATAATACGGAGGTGGAGGTGGCTCATTCACAGGCAGTATATGTTGCCTATTACGTCTGTAGATGCTGTCATCAGCATTGACCAAATATGAGTGTGGCTCAGAGGCAGTTCCAGAAATCACACCAATATGGTCATGACCTTTGTTGGATTGAAAACGAATCACCTGCCCCTCGGTTAATGGTGGCAGCGGTCTGTTCATTTTGTCATACCATTGTTTTTGAATGTCACGTTTTTGTTGCAGCCTGGACTGGACTTCCGATGGTGGGACCACCTGCGGGATTAATGCGTGATTTGCTACAGGCACTGTGGCTCTGGTCTGTCTTGACAATAAACGTTGAGCAGGTGAACCCAAGATGGGGTCGCGGGAGATGTTGCGCAGGTTGAGCAGGTCCAGGTACACATCGGAATTAGCTCTGTGGGATCGTTCCATTAATTGTTTGGCACTCTTGACAGCCGTTCAACCAGTCCATTCGACTGAGGATATTCAGGCCTGCTGGTGATGTGGCGAAAACCCCAGCGTGCAGCAAATTTATTGAAGTACTGGCTGGTAAATTGACTGCCGTTATCAGATAGCAGTTGACAAGGAGCTCTGTGGTTTGCAAAATGGTGAGTGAGTTTTAGAACTATCCCGTGAGAAGTGGGGCTACTAAGAAGATCGATGTCAAACCAGCCGGAATACGAGTCGACAAGAACCAGGTACTGCTTGCCATGCCACTCAAATACGTCAGTTGACACTTTAGATACACCACTTGTAGGAGCCGGGTGTGAATGAATTTGCTTTTGTTGATGAGGTGCCAAACTGTTACACACTGCACAGGATACATTCTTGAGAATGTATTCAGCCATACCAGGCCAGTAAAACATGTATTTTGCTCGTAGGACAGTTGCTTCAGCACCTGGGTGCCCTGCATGGATAGTGTCAAATACTTGCTGTGTATAGAAGCAGGGACTACTGCCTTGTGGCCTTTTACGATAATACCATCTTGTAGTACTAGTTCATCACAGACAGCAAAGAAGCGCCGAACTGGAAGCGGTACATTGTAATGCTTGTCAGGCCAGCCACGGAGGTGACGGAGGAGAGCGACCGTAAGGTACTGTCAGCAGTAGTATGGACAACCAGGTCCTCCACACAGGACAAGGGAATAAAAGACACAGTCATTATTACAGTCATCATGAAGGCGGACCTGGCGGTGAGGTCAGCAGGGCCCATTTGTAGGTGAACAATGTCATACCAGAAGTATTTCCAGGGCACTCAGACGTCCATATAATATCCACTTTACTCTTAAATGTTAAAATCGATCCTGCCTCCACCACTTCTGCTGGAAGCAGACAACCCTCTAAGTAAAGAAGTCCTTAATTCTCATGTCATTTGAATCTTCCTACCCTCAATGCGAAAAACGTATCCACGTCAACTCTGTCTATCCCTTTCATCATTTTAAAGACCTCAATCAAGTCCCCCCTTAACCTTCTGCGCTCCAAAGAATAAAGACCTAACTTGTTCAATGTAACATAGTTGCTTGGCAACATTCTAGTAATGTTGCCTAATCCGTTGAAGGCGTCCTAGAGGGCATGAATCAGTTTGTTCAAGATGCTGACCAGGTGTTGGGGTCAGTTTCAATCGTGACCATATGTCCGAAGATAAAGTCATTAAACTTCTTGCTGGCGAAAACAACTGCTGACAGCTCCTTTTCAATTTGGGCGTAGCGTTGTCAGTCATGGTGCGCGAGGCATAGGCAACAGGTTTGCTGCTGCTACCTTCATCTTGAAGACATGCTGCACCTAGTCCGTGTTGTGAAGCGTCACATGTCAGTGTGACCGTTCGTTTAGGATTAAAATAAGCAAGAGTAGGGGCACAAGACATTTGCAGCTTAAGAGTGTGAAACGGCCTCTGCTGTTGCTCGTGCCAGACCCAAACAGTGTTTTTGTGGGTAAGCTGGCGCAGTGGGGCTGATATTTCACTATAGTTCGGAATAAATTTACTCAGGTAGTTTACCATGCCAAGGAATCTCTGCAGTCTTAACCCCCTGCCCCACTTACGAGTCCTTGGCACGCTAATGGGGTGGAAGATTGCAACCTTCACGTGGTCCGCCCAGTTTTAACTAATGCAATCAATTCGACATGCACAAATGGAAAATCAAATAGAAAAAGTTGTCCAACAACTTTAGGCTGTGCACGCCACACGAAGGAAGAAGAAGAAGGCACGCTAATTACGCGACCTCGTGGTCGCGTTGAGACGCGACGGTCCCGAGAGAGTCGCGCGCGTCTTCATGCATCTGCACAGCTGTCTAGACATGTGACGTCAATTTAAGATAGATACAAAATGCAGGAGTAACTCAGCAGGACTGGCAGCATCTCTCGAGAGAAGCAATGGGTACCATTTTGGGTCGAGACCCTTCTTCAGCCCGAAACGTCAACCATTCCTTCTCTCCAGAGATGCTGCAGGTCCCGCTGAGTTACTCCTGCATTTTGTGTCTATCCTCAATTTTCTTGGCCCTGCTCTGGGAGTAGAAGTGGGGCGGATCCGGATCTGCAACGGCCGTGAGCCCCAGGCTGAGTTCGACGATCGTTTGCCTGCTTCTGCTGCTGTTGGAGGTGAGACGTTGCGTCGCGCCAGGGTCTTGGCCTGTCGCACTTTGGCCGTTAGTTACGCGACAGACCGGTGGCGCGCGAAGATTTAGTTCGGTACAAAATTCCGGAATGCCGCGCGATACCACGCACTACTCCATACCCCTCCGCGCTTCTCAGTGGGACCGGCCCCGTGTTGTCTGTGCGCCTCAATGCGACGACGAGGGTGCGCAATTTGCATGCCAAGGACACGTATATGGGACAGGGCCTTAAGCACGTCTGTGGGTGCTGGTAACTCATTTTTGCCGAGCAGTTTTTAGGCCGTCTTTAGTGAACACATTGCCTATGTAGTTCACCTCACTTACTCTGAATTTGCATTTTTGAGGGTTTAACTTGTGGTTGATTGCATTGGCGTGGTCCAGGACCTTTGTTAGATTGGCATGGTGTTCTTGGATAGTTCATCCAGCAACGAGGATATCATCTACTACAAGGGAACATGGGTAACCTGCAAACAATTGTTCCAGAGCCCGTTGACATACTTCACTAGCAGAGCTTATGCCAAAAGGAATGCAAAGGAATCTGTATCGCCCTGAAGGGAGTGCAGAAGGTAGTTAACTTGGAGGAGTTGCATTCCAGAGGAATCTGCCAGAATGAACTCTTGGCATCTAGTACTGTGAATACAGTTGCTTTAGCCAGCTGCGATATAATCTTGTCCACTGTGCGCATGGGATAGTGTGGTCGCTTAATGGCTGTGTTTAAGTCCTTGGGATCGATGCAAATCCATATTTCATCCTTGTTCTTCTTTGTTGCCACGACCATGGGTGAGACCCAATCTGAGGGGTGAGCAACGGGGACAATCACACCCAGAGACACCATTCTGTCGAGTTCACTTTGAATACTATCCCGCATAGAATAGAATAGAACCATAGAATAGAATGCCTTTTATTGTCATTCAAACAGCTTGGTTTGAACGAAATTGCATTTTCTACAGTCTTACATTACAAAAAAAACCACAATCCACACTTAACACAGTTTACATAAACATCCATCACAGTGGATCTCCAACATCTCCTCACTGTGATGGAAGGCAAAGTCTTATCTCTTCCCTTTGTTCTTCTCCCGTGGTCCAACAGTCCAACTGCAATGTCGAGGTGACTGGGGCTCCCGATGTTAAAGCCCCCGGCGGGCGATGGTAAGTCCTGTGGCTGTTTAAGCCACGGTGGGCGATGTTAGGCCCCGCTCCTAGTCCTTTAAACCCCGTGATTCCAGCGGGAGAAATTGCCATTGCGGGAGCTCCGAATAGCGGTCTCCCACCAGGGACCTGGAGCTCCCCATGTTACTGTCCACCGGGCCCGCGGCCAGAGCCTCCGAAGCTCCGAAGTCGGATCGCAGCTGCGTGCCACCACAGCTCTTCCCGTTCTGAAGTCGGCCAGCTCCACGATGGCAAGTCCGCAGGCTCCACGGACAGGGAAGAGATTAATGGTTACCCCCCCCCCCACACATATACACAACTAAAGAAAAATAATAAAAACTAGAGTCGACATACATTTAACGAGACAAAAAATTTTTAAAAGACAGACGGACTGCAGTCAAGCCGCAGCCGATAGGCGCCGCCACACCAAACTAACATGGGGAATCCTATGTGCTGGATGGACAACTGGAAGTACCTCAGGGTTAATCGTAATTGTGTACTTGACAGGCAACTTGCCCAGCTTGTCATCAAACACATTTTTGTATTGTGTCAAGATTTGTTGAGTAAAATCACGTTGCTGTCAGATGACAAATAGAATCACTGAAAGTGACAGGTCTCAGATCATGACAAGCCTTAACACCCTGCAGGAATGGCACATTTTCACGAACAATATAGAAACTCAGGCTGTGGACACGTGAGTCAAGACAGCATCGTAGCTCGACATGACCGATGGCAGCAGTCGGATTGATAGTTCCTGTTTTTCGTCTTTTCTTCAATTCAGATAAAGACATCACATTACACCGAGCACCTGTATTGATTTTCAGAAAATAATTCTTGCCATTAACATGCAAAGTGACCTTGGGATCTTGATGCTTATGAGACAGGGAATGTACATCCATATCAAGATTCTTGTTAGCAGACAGCAAGTCCATGGGAGCCGTTTGAGAGCGCTCAGAGTCCATGTTCCCATGGTCGAGTTAATTGACAGATTGTCTTGTTTGAACTCTGCTGCTACGCAAGTGGCAGTATCGGAAAGAATGGTTGCATTTTTTCCAGAAGTGACAAAGCTTTCCATAAGCCAGGCAACGGTCAGGCCAGAAACATGCGAACCCCCACAATTAAAACAATTGTTTATGAGTTCATCAAGTGCCCGGCAGACCTGTCGGACACTTGAGGAAATTGGCGAGAAGCTTGATAACAACAACATTAACATCGTGGGCAGAGTCGGGGCCATGTCCCAAGATTTTAGCATGAGCATCAGCCATTTCAGCAATGCGACAGCGGTTTTCAGCAATCTCCAGAGTGAGTTCAGTATCGTGTGGCAGCACATCACGTAATTTATCATTGAGAATACCACAGGCCAGTCACAAACTAGGCTGTCACATAAATCGCCAAAGGCACATCTACTGGCAATGTGTTTCAAAGCACTAACGTATGTTTAGACAGGTTCGCCATGTCTTTGGCTTCGCAAAAAATAGTCTCTCCATTACTAGATTAGTAGGTAACTCACATAACTGTCGGAATTTGTTTAGCAGGCAGTCGGGGTCCCGGATGGACTCAACGGGTCTCCGATTGGAGGCGTGGGTTCGTATCCCACTTCTGACAGTGATTAGGATCCAAAGACTTTTATTAGCAATTCAGCATACGTAACTTCATCTTAACATACAGCTTAAGACTGAGAGAGAAAGGGAAAAAGGCGTTCTATTAAACCTGTGGGCGGAGCCACAGTATGACATAACATGAGTGACACTGATCTACATTTTGTTAAAAAGCCTTTGAAATATATGTCACCTTTATATCTGAGTTTCGCGTATGCAAACCAAAGACCTGCATTTGGGACCAGAGTGTTTCTAGCATTATGTTCCTCCAAGTTAACTGCTATTTTTATATTCAAGTTAACTGAATTTCATATTCTTCCTCTTGAAACTTGTGAATAAGAGTTGCCTAGTACATGTTGTAAAGCTCTTCTGTTTTGGTCATCCTGCTGTAGGAATGATGTCATTAAGTTGGACAGGAAGCAGAAAATATGTATGAAGACGTTACCTCAGCTACAGGAAGATGTTGGGCAGGTTAGGTCTTTATTCCGTGGAGCAGAGGGGACTGAAGGGTAATCTTATAGTGATGTATAATATCTTGAGGGGGAACAGAGAGGGTGATTGCATCATATTTTTCCCTGGGTTGGAGAATCAAGAATTAGAGGCCATAGGTTTAAGGCAAGAGGTGAAACATTTAATAGGAATCTGAGGGGCAACTTTTTCTCACAGAGGATGGTGGGTGTCTGGAACAAGCTGACAGAGGATGTAGTTGCAGCAGGTACAATAACAATATTCAGAAGACATTCGGACAGGTACTGTATATGGATAGGAAAGATTTGGAGGGATATGGACAAAACTCAGGTACGAGGGACTAGTCTAGATGGGGCTTCTTGGTCGGAATGGATGAGTTGGGTGAAATGACCTGTTAGTGCTGCATGACTATGAATCTATGCCATATCCCCAGTCTCTATTACAGTCCCACATTATTCTGTAATGGTCCCATTAAGTGATTCCTCAAAAATTGCCTGCATTTACTGTCTGAACATTGATATTGAGGCAGAGCAATAAAACCTGATGAATTTGGTGACTCTAATAATTCTTCAGATTTATTGATCTAAATGTATCTCTTCTTAATGGACAGGGGAAAAGATCTATGGCTGTGCTGAGCAAATGATAGAACACATCTACACATTATTCCAAATCCACCGCTTTGTAACAGAATTTAGATAAAATATTAATTAATGCTGAATGGGAGGCTTGATATGTATTCAGTGATAAGAGGGTAATGTTTCAAACAAGTGAAACATTTTATTAACAAAGCCTTAAAAAAGAACACAAACTGTGATGGTTATGGCCAATACATTCTACCCAAGACAGTTCAGTTTTAAAGTTTAGCTTCACAGCCAACCACCAACTGAGATGAGATTTTACCTTCTTTCAGTAATTTAGAATTTAAAAAAAACTGTAGTTGGTTCGCTCATGGTGAACAGACCCATATCTCCATAATGTTGAATCACCACTGCTTAGCCCTCTCTGAGGTCTACACCTTCCCTGTTGGGTGTCATCTCCCATTAATGAACTGTACCCTGAGCTAAAACCAGCACTTAACCAAGGGTAACCAAAAACATTCCCCTCCCCATGCATTGTCCCTTGCCCCAGCACGGAACCTCTCCACGAACAAACTTCTCTCTCTGCACAGTCCCCTCACCTGGCATTGTCCCACCTCCCTGCACGATGCCACCCTTCTACACTGAACCATTCATATTCTGTCTCACCTCCCTGCACTGTCCCACCTCGTTATATTCTGCATTGAACCATTCATAGACTGTTCTATGTTCACGCGCTGTTCCCAGACACTGGATATTCCTGTCTCCCTGTATTGCGCCCTGTTTCTGTACTGCCTTCTCCCCATGCACAATCCCTTCTCCCTGCAGTCCCCACTGTCAGCATCGCCCATCCCACCTCCCCGGCACACTGTCCGCTTTAAGGGCCTGTCCCACAGCGGCGACCTAATCCACGAGTTCGGGCGAGTTTGCCCTCGACTCGTACTCGCAGCATGGTCGACACGAGGTCCTAGGAGGTCTTTGTAACTCTCCTTCATGCTCAAGGGTAGTCCCCGCGTACTCGAGGCCTTAGCTAGGTCCCGGCATATTTTTCAACATGTTGAAAAATGCCTGCGAGTAAAAAAAGGTCGCCTTGGAAAAAACCTACACTTTTTTTACTCTTAGGTTTAGTCGAAGTAGGTCGTAGTAGGTCGGCAAGTTATTCGTAGGTAATCAAGGGTAGTCGAAGGTAATCAAAGGCAGTCGAAGGTAATCGTAGATAGCCTTCAACATAGGTCAAAGGAGATCGAAGGAGGTCATCTTCACTCTCCACTATTCGGTGTCCAATTTTCCCGAAGCTAGTTGAAGCTAGTCTTCAACATAGTCGAAGGAGGTCGAAGGAGGTCTTCTACATAGTCGAACGAGGTCTTCAACATAACATTTTTTCAAACTCTCCTAAACTCTTCTAAACTAGCGAATTTTCAACCTCTCACTTCTGAGGCCTGAGGTTCCCACCTGCTTTAAAAGGGCATCAATAATACCGGTGCCCAAGAAGAGCAAGGTGACGTGCCTCAATGACTATCAACCAGTGGCACTAACGTCGGGGGTGATGAAGTGCTTTGAGAGGTTGATCATGGCGCAAATCAACTCCTACCTCGACAAAACCCTGGACCCACTGCAGTTCGCCTACCGCCACAACAGATTAATGGTGGAAGTGATCTTGCTGGCTCTCCACTCCGCTCTGGACCACTTGGACAACAAAACCTCATATGTCAGGCTGTTATTCATTGATTACAGCTCGGCATTTAACACAATCATCCCCTTCAAGCTGGTTACCAAACTCGCAGAACTGGGTCTCTGCGCATCCCTCTGCAATTGGATCGTCGACTTCCTTATGCACAGACCACAGTCTGTTCGTATTGGTGGAAAGGTGTCAGCCTCGATAACAATCAGCACGGGAGCACCTCAAGGCTGCATGTTCACCCCCCTGCTGTATTCACTCTATATACTCATGACTGCGTAACTGGTCATAGTGCGAACTCCATCATCAAGTTCACTGGTGACACCACTGTTGTGAGACGTATCACTGATGGGGATGAGTCAGAGTATAGAAGAGAGATCGACCGACTGACCAAATGGTGCCAGCACAATAACCTGGCCCTCAACACCAGCAAAACCAAGGAACTGATTGTGGACTTTGGAAGAGGTAGGATGGGGACCGACAGTCCCGTTTATATCAATTGGTCGATGGTGGAAATGGTCGAGCTTCAAATTCCTGGCCGTGCACATCTCTGAAGATCTCTCCTGGTCCGAGAACACTGATGCAATCATAAAGAAAGCACATCAGCGCCTCTACTTCCTGAGAAGAGTTGGTATGTCAAGGAGGACTCTCTCTAACTTCTACAGGTGCACAGTAGAATGCATGCTGACCGGTTGCATCGTGGCTTGGTTCGGCAACCTGAACACCAAGGAGCGGAAAAGACTACAAAAAGTAGTAAACACTGTCCAGTCCATCATCGGCTCTGACCTCCCTACCATCGAGGGGATTTATCGCAGTCGCTGCCTCAAAAATGCTGGCAGCATCATCAAGGACCCACACCATCCTGGCCACACACTTATCTCCCCGCTACCTTCAGGTAGAAGGTACAGGAGCCTGGCCCTATATCCCCCACAACTAACATGTTGGATTACGGAAATTTCAGAGACCCTACATCTGGAAAGAATCAGATTTGCCTTAATGGACAAACAAGAAGTTTTCGTTAGAATATGGTCTTCTTTCATTGATTACTTAAAAGGGTAGAATGGTTCGGCAGGAAACCCTAACTGAAACTTGGATTTATGAATAGATGAAAAGTTATATTTTATATTCCTTGATCTTATCTCCTACGATGTATTAATAGTAAATTATTCCTTTCTTTATGATTTTCTTTTTCGATGTTGATTTTTATTTTATTTTTCTTACTGTTCTCCTCTCTTTATATAAAAAAAAACTATTAGAGTCAAAATGATACACTTGATAATATTAATAATGTATGCTTGTTGAACATGAAATATTGCTATCATAACATATGTTTGCTAAATCGCTGTCTAAATTAATAAATATATTCTAAAAGAAAAAAAAAGGTACAGGAGCCTGAAGACTGCAACATCCAGGTTCAGAAACAGCTTCTTCTCCACAGCCATCAGGCTATTGTACTCAACTCAAACAAATCTCTGAACATTAATGGCCCATTATCTGTTTATTTGCACTTTATCTGTTTTATTTATTCTTGTGTGTATATATTTATATAATGGTATATGGACACACTGATCTGTTCCATAGAAACATAGAAAATAGGTGCAGGAGGAGGCCATTCAGCCCTTCGAGCTAGCACCGCCATTCATTGTGATCATGGCTGATCGTCCCCTATCAATAACCCGTGCCTGCCTTATCCCCATATCCCTGGACTCCGCTAGCCCCTAGAGCTCTATCTCACTCTCTCTTAAATCCATCCAGTGACTTGGCCTCCACTGCTCTCTGTGGCAGGGAATTCCATAAATTCACAACTCTCTGGGTGAAAACGTTTTTTCTCACCTCAATCTTAAATAACCTCCCCTTCTAAGAATGTGGCCCCTGGTTCTGTACTCACCCAAAATTGGGAACATTTTTCCTGCATCTAGCTTGTCCAGTCCTTTTATAATTTTATATTTTTCTTTAAGATCCCCCCTCATCCTTCTAAACTCCAGCGAATACAAGCCTAGTCTTTTCAATCTTTCCTCATATGACAGTCCCGCCATCCCAGGCATCAATCTCGTGAACCTACGCTGCACTGCCTCAATCACAAGGATGTCCTTCCTCAAATTAGGAATACACAATTCTCCAGATGTGGTCTCACCAGAGCCCTATCCAACTGCAGAAGAGCCTCTTTACTCCTATACTGAAATTCTCGTTATGAAGGCCAACATTCCATTAGCTTTCTTCACTGCCTGCTGTACCTGTAAGCCAACTTTCTGTGACCGGTGTACAAGGACGCCCAGGTCTCGCTGCACCTCCCCCTTACCCAACCTAACCCAATTGAGATAATATGCATGCCTTCTATAATTCTGTTGTGCTGAAGCAAAGCAAGAATGTCATTGTCCTTTCTGGGACACATGACAATAAACCCTCTTGAATCTTGAATCTTGAATTAGATCGCCACAGTGGGACAGCCCCTTTATCTGCAATGGTCTCTTTACACTTCCGCCTTCTGATTCCCATGCAATATCCACTACTCAGTGACCCTCCCACCTCCACCTGCGCTGACCCCACATCCTGTTCCAGCACTTCTAATTCACCTGTCCTCTCTCCCTTCATACTGTGCTGTCCCTTGTCATTACAATGCTGTCTCCCTGAAATGTGTCCAATTCCCACAAGCTCCTCAAACCCTCCACATCCCCATTTCCTATGTGCTCTCATCTAGCCCTACAATGGCATCATTCATCAGCGCCGACCTCTCACCAGCAGTGACCTGCCATCCCATGCTTTAATATTATTCTTGAATTCTGTAATGTCCTCCCTCTCCCTGCTTTGTCCCCTCATCCTACTTTATTCCCACCCAATACATTGCCATCTCCCCTTTACAATAAGCTCTTTACCCTCTTCTTTTAACCTGCATTTTCCCTCTCCTTATAATTTTCCCCACCCCAAATCTCTCCCTTTTTCTTCCTCTCTACCCTGCAATGTTGCTCCTCATGTTGTCCCAGTTCTCCCCACTACAGCAGACAGAGTGTGCCGTGAGGTGGAGTGATGTATGCATTCCATTCTAATAGCTATGAAGTATCATTACCTCTAATGGAAGAGTCATCATCTCACAAGCTCCCTTCCCAAAATATAAAGACACGCTGTTCTTGTTAGCTGAGGTTAAAACTGGATCAGAGCTACATTGTTTGCGGTTGTCATCATCACATGGGAAGTAGGAGATCATTGTGCTTCAAAGCAGGAATCATGTTTCAGTCCCAGGATGGAGCCTTATGCTTGGGACTACATGGCCGTGTCAAAATGTTCTCTGTGAAATATAGGAGTGACTATAAAAATCTCACACTTGAGCACTTTTGTCCTGATGTACAGTAATTATAAGGAACACAACCTTTTAAACTCACAAGTGTGTTTTGTGGTTTCTGACCAGCCACCACACGTTGATTAAGACATTAAGATTCCACCAATTAACTGAATGTTGTTCCTTCAAGCGGAACGATGGGATGCTGTCGCTGCCTGCTGAGGAGATAAGCTGGGTGCCTGATTTTACAATGCAATTTAATGCTATCCCACTCAAATACTTCAAATAACAAACAAGAAATATTTTCCTAGTGAATAACAACACCATGGAAAACCACAGCAGCTGCAGTGATGATTATTAAGTGTTCTGTATTTAAGGATCCTGGCATTTAGTTTTTTTTTTAATCCTCAGGGAATTGTGATGACACAAATCATTTACAACACATGAAATACATCTGATGCTGACCAGATGACATCTTGTAATTGAATGCCTATTATAGGCTTCTCAATGCTTAAGTGTTCCAGGGATAAACATAACAAAAAGGGTTCCAATCAGATAATCAGCTGCAAATTGGGAAAAATGTGCAATAGCTGCAACATTTTATATTTTCTGTGTTATTTTATCTCTTCTTAAAACAATATTGTATAGCATCTATTCCTGGGACAACCCTAAATTGTCATGCCTTTGTTACATGCCCCAGGAACAATGGAGGAAAGGCCTTATCTCCCACCTAACTCACCCCATGTGGCAAAGTTCCTTTGCTAACCGGATCCCAAACAAAGCCAGCAGGAATTACAATCTCATCATGCAAACAATTTCCTAATTGATTTATGTGCTTTATATCCAGCTCCAGTAAAAATCTCATGGTATACCTTAATGCTGATGTAACTTGAACAAAGCCTTCCTGTCCAAAACAACTACTTATGCATTAGGGTAAACGGTGCAACGTGGATGCAGTTGTAACAAAACTCCAAATCGCAAAACTAAGAATCATTGCACCCCTTCCACCAAACTTGAAGACACCCATTCATTCAGCCTGAAGACTTGACCCCTCCATTAGGCTTGCTTCATGGCTGTAATATGTCATATCTGTAAAATGAACGGCATCAACAGCAGGAGTAGACCTGTCCATCCCTCAAAGTGTTCCATCACTTAGTAAAATATTCTTGGCTTCTTCAATAATATCTTCCAACATCTTCCCAAGCTAACTTGCCTGTAGTCCCCTGCTTTCACCAGGGAAGTGGTCTTGGGGGAATTATTAGATCTATGGGTTAACCAGCCCCCATGACTTGCTGGCCATCATGCTATATGTCTTCAGACAAGTAGCTAGTGGTATACGGTGCATTGGTTTTAATTTTAATATAAAGGAACTACTTTTCCTATGGAACCTTTAATGGAACCTTTATGAATTTTGCAAATTGAAAAGCTTTGCACCAAATATCTCAGTAGCCATTTGTTTTAAAAACCTGTTTTAAAATTCTTGCGGTGTGGGGCAGAGCAATTGCCATACAAAGCAATGATGCATCCAGATACGATGCTTTCTTTGATATATCAATAGAAATTGGTAAGTTATTGGAGATATGCTAACTTTCCTTAGTCCTTTGAGGAAATGGAGGTGTTTTTTTTTCTCAACTCTGCTCTGAATGACCACTTCTTGAATCTGAAACTATGACGGTTGGTTCCAGCCCCCCTAAATGAAGTATCATCTAGAGGTCATCTATCTGTTAAGCCCCATAGGAATTTTGTGAGTATTTAGTAAAGATGCAGATCAACTTAAAAATAATGCTAGATTAGCATTCAAATTAATTAAAAACAACTATTAAAGAAATCTTTCCATGTATTAGGTTTAATGTTTTGATAATATGAGTATTTTCTGAAATGTCAAATTCATTTTGCCATAAATGCAGAAATATAAAAATAACAGATCACTAGGAACCTTTGCATCATTTTAGTAGCATTTCTGTAGTGGTGTTAAAGAAATGGAGACCGTTGCAAAGCATGGCATTGCAATAGAATGTAGAACAAAACTGAGTTCTAAATTCCACATGACCTTGATGTGTTGGTTTATGTGAACTCAGACAATTTGAAGTGTTGGTCTCTCTTTAAAAAAACAAATTGCAGTTTCCCTGCACAGAGAAAGTGCAACAATTGGCTCTGTGTATCATTGTTTTTTCAGAATCAGCTGAGCCATGGTGGGAGTGATCAGTTATGAGATCTTGTCATCTGTAGAGGAAGTCATGGTGACAATAGCAAATGTAGTCAGTATGCACTTTTTGTACACTCGAGGTAATCAACATGACAAGCTCCTTATCTCATGAACTCCAAATGCAACCAAATGTCCAATAAAGCAATGAGTTTCAAAAGAATAAATCTGTTCTGAGCTTCCTATTCCCACCAGAGTGTGATGCTAATTAGGTCATACAAGATATTCATCAATAAATAGACCTCCAACTCATGCAGGCTCACAGATGAGGAGTTGCCACGTTGATTGAAATACTGAAGGATTTTAGTACTCAAGAGCTACTGAGACTTAACACTCTGAGAAGTCAAAATAAATCAGTATAACTGGACTGAGAGTGGTGAATGGGACATATTGTGTCCTGTTCAAACACTGAAAACTTCTGAGACAAAGCACAAGCTGAGTAAGAAATGTTCCAATCTATCTTCAATATGTGAATGGAGATTTTATTCCAATATTTATAGATGAAAATAAGTAGAATTGTAAACAGATTTTTATTTTAATGAAAATTATTTAATCACAGTCAGTTTCTGCATCATTTATAGAAGAGCATCGTCAAATTCTGGTTTGCACTCATAGCTGAGGAATTGCAATTGCTGTTGGTATCTCTAGTTTAAAGAGGGAAATATTGATGCAGATTCAAATCTATGAAATAATCCATTCCAAGGGTTTGTTTGTGTGTGGAATGATTGAGGCAGTGTTAACCCCACTGTAATGTCCTGAAGTTGAAAATACAAGAAGCATTGTTAGAAGGTATATCTAAGTAATGGGTTAAATAAAGAGATGTAATCTCTGTCCTGAAAGCCAGAAATCAATGAATCCACGATTCGTTGATCCATCGTGTAATTTCAATCAAAGTAGAAATTTCACAAATTATTCCATAGGCCACTTCTTATCTTCCAATGTAACAATCAGGGCCTGATATTGCATGCACCATAAATCAGTACATGCTGTGGATGTAACAAGCTATAGGTGCAAAATGTCCATTAGTGGATGCTTCATGAGCAGAAAGTAGTGAAGCATTATAGGTTGTTAGTACTACGAGATTAATTTGTACCATTGGCTCAGCCCCTCAAGACATGATCCACTGATCATGCAAAACCCCGATCACTAAACCCTACAAAATTGCCTTGGAAAACATTTTATTCAGACACTGACTGGAAAATATTGGTGCAGATGTTTCAGTGTGGGGCAAACACCATCTGTAAGTGATAATATAGATTAGTTGGGTCAGTTATCAATCAGCCTTAAGGAGAATGTTGTGGGCAATCATTGTATTTAGAATAGAACTAAAAGCATTATAGAGGCTATGATAGGGGAAAGGCCAATGAGGGGCAATGAAACCTCTTTTGAAGGGCATCTCCTTTAAAAAAATGTTTACGTGTCAGTTTTAGTAATTGTCCAGAACAGTATAAAGTGCAGTTCTTATCAGTTTCTGCTGTGTCTTGATTAATGTTCAGGCGTTAATTAGAAAGCTTGTATTTCTGTCAATGACCAGTTAAACTCAGTTATTGAACCTTGCTAATGATCTCAAGGCTGGTTCATGATCCTACTATGTAGGCTGGATTGGTTTCAAATATCCAGCTGCTCTGAATTAGAACCTAACTGTTTAAACAGTGCAAATTAAATTACTTGGATGTCAGTTCAGAGACGGTTTAAAAAATTCATTCAAGCAGTGAAGAGAACAACCATTTTTAAAGTCAGAGTGCTGTTTTTCAAATGTAAATGAAAGCTCTCCAGAGGTTAAACATTATTGCTGCATTTAACAGTAGATTGGGAGCAAAAAACTTATCAATCCATGTGATGGTGCACCTCCGAGGACACTTCCCTTACACATTGTTTAAGTGAAAGGATTAGTTCTCTCCCCCTCTCCCCCTCTCCCCCCTCTCCCCCTCCCCCTCTCCCCCTCTCTCTATCTATCTCATGTATATATACATACATACACATGTATATACACACACAAGTATATATGCATATACATATATATACATATATATATATAGAGAGAGTTGACATATACGCCCACACACACATATATACACACACACACATATATATATACACACATATACATATATATATACACATATATACATATACATAAACACACACATATATATATATACATACATACATACACACACACACACACACACACACACACACACACACACACACACACACACACACACACACACACACACACACACACACATATACATACACACACAAACTGGTGTCTGTTCATCCATTCTCCCTCTTCATGAAAGAGTAGAAACGTCTATTTTCTCATCATGTGCCACTACCAAATTTCCTTTAGCCACCACCTGTAATCTTCATTCAATACCAAGGATTTTCTCCACGTTTTCCAGAGGAACAATGCTTCATTGTTCAAATCTATTGCAGTCTCAAGAAGCAGTTTTGCAACATTGTCTTTGACATCCCTCAGTTCAGGAGAAACATTTACCGTCAAGAAGTATCATCAAAAAACGTCCTGATTTAAACAAAGAGCCTTGATTTGTTCAGATATTTCAAATAACTAAAAATTATCCATGGGATACAAACTAGGCATAATGTATGGATCACAAGACTTAAATGACATCTTGAATTGAATCAGTGTGCTAACCAGGCAGTACAGAAATAGCTCGTACTCTGATATATTGAAACATTGGATACTTTCCAGGTGGTGGTCAGAAAGTTCAAGGGGAAAGGTCATGCCAAACTCTTTATTTTGCATTATGAACCCCTCACCCTTCACTTCAAATCAAGACATTCCAAAGACAGACCTTCCAACTCTTTATATGTGATCCTGATTCAGTCTTTGTTGTGCCTTTGCGAGTAAATATCAGGTAGAAAGCGATAGTTACCCCACTTGAAGGGGAAATCAAGAGAACTTTACCCTGGCTATTCTCATATTTAACTAAAAACAGGGTGCAGAGCAGAAAGGTCGAATTGTTTCATGTAGTTTGCTTCACTGATGTGATATATGATACTTGAGATTTTGAACAGGAATGTAATTAACTAATTCATAGCAAGATACAATTGGTAGATATCTTTCCCGCGTAAAGATCAATAATAACAGGGGTACTAAACACTGAAAAAGAAACTTCAGTTGAAGAATACTTTATCCACAAACAAAAATCCTTAAAAATTACATCAGAAAATTAGGATAAATAAATCATTTGTATGACATTTGCATACCACCCATTTTAATCTAACTGAAAAAGCAATTAAAAACTGCAAATGCTGGAAATCTGAAATAAAAATAAAAACGCTGGAAATATTCAACAGATCAGGCAGCATCGGTGTGGGGAGAAGTAGAGTTAATGTTTCAGGTTAATGATCTTTCATTAGATCTGGGAAACATGCTGTAACTATAAGGGAAGAGGAAGGGGAACTGAGAATTAAGTAGAGTACGAGTGGGTAACACAATTAGAGCAACAGGCAACTGAAATCACTGTGTGGCCGTGCGGGTTAAAGTTGATCCTATATCTCCAATCGTTTCTTACTTTAATTCTCCATCCATTCTAATCTGTCTTTGGCCAGGAAACTGTTTCAACAAAGGCCTGATGAATGGAAATCTCTTCTATCAAAGCAAGTTTTAACCCTCGGGATTCAAACCGAATTCAACAATTTTAGATAACCAACCTTGTACCTCCTGTCACAGCTGGCCAGTTCAGATGTAATGTCCTCAACCTTCATCTTTACACAGGAAAAGACATCTACTAGTTTTATCTTACCATGAATTAGTTAATGACTCTCCTGCCCAAAGTCTCTTCTATCATAAACTACATTGAAGCAGTGAAACAAACTGCACAAAACAATTCAATCTCTCTGCGCTGTACCCTGTTATTCATTACGTATGAGAATAGCCAGGGTAAAGTAATCCACAAAGTGCTGGTGTAACTTAGTAGGTCAGGCAACACCTGTGGAGGGCAAGAATTGGCAATGTTTTGGGTCAGGACCCTTCTTCACACTGATCCAAAATGTTACATATCCACACCCTCCTCCAGGCCTCAAGAAACTCAGCACCTGAATGAAAATGAGACAACATTGCAGAGGGTTGACGTGCCACAATGTGGTCTCTACACGACTCCAAGTCCAGCAGACACATTCTTCATCAAATTGGAAACCACAGTGCTCTCCCTCTTTTTACTGCGACAGTCTCCAGGGTCAGGCTCTGGTGTGTTGGGTTAGCTCCAAATCAGAACCAGTCAGTTGTAGCCACCTTGCTGACATGGTTCTATTGACCATTGGCGTGTGGGAGCAACTGCAAACAGTTCCCTCACAGGCACCTGGTACCAGTGACTCAAGTTGTAATAATGTAGTTGGAAAATGTGAAACTTAGTTCAGCTCTGCAATAAGAACTGCAATTTTCAATAGCTCTTGAAGGTGAACTTAGGAGGAATTTATAGAGAAAATTGAAAATCCCAGCGTCGAGTCTCTTCACTGATATATAAAAATGAATTACACTTTAATCCATCATCCCCTATTGAACATAGTACAGTACATCACAAGACCAGGCCCTTCAGCCCACAATGTCTGTGCTGAACATAATTCAAAAATAAACTAATCTCATTTGCCTGTGCATGATCCATATCCCTCCATTCGCTGCATATCCATGTGCCCACCTAAAGGCCTCTTAAAGCCAAAATAATATTACAATAAACCACAGATCTGAATAAATCAAAGGGCCAATGGTGTTAGGGCTGCTGATATGACAGGATAAATAATTTATTTTGCTGTTTTGAGTTGTTATATTGATATCATCTATGATATTCTGCCAGAGGCACATGGCATAACAGATTGTGTAGGTTGGAACTGTAGATGCTGGTTTAAACCCGAAACATCACCCATTCCTTCTCTCCAGAGATGCTGCCTGTCCCACTGAGTTACTCCAGCTTTTTGTGTCTATTTTTGGCATAACAGATTAATTCACAATAATCTAGCTCTGTTCCATTCCTATTCACATATACATCAAAGTGAATTATTCATATTTAACCAAAAATCACGTTAGTAACCCATTCAATGCAGTATCTAAGCACCAATAAAGAAAACACCATAAACAATTGTGATTATTTCATCAGGGTAAGATTACTAACTTTGTGAATAATATATTAAATATGTGTTCTTTATGGATTGTTTATCTAACAGGAAACAGTTTTAGAAATAAAAGTGGTAGATATACTTTACAAAGTGAATAACAAGACAACAACCAAATGTAATAACATGCTATAAGCCACCTAGCCAGTTCCCTGTTCGTAGGACCCAGTGGGCAACAGCCTGAAAGGGGGGGCCCACTGAGCCAGTCCCTGCTCATTCCTCAAATTAGAGCCTGATTAGAGCCTGCGACAGACGCAATCGGTGAGGAGCCAGGCCAATAGGAGAAGAGAGCGAACCAGGGTCTGGCTACCCCTCCCTCAAGGTCAGCTGCAGGTGGAGTCCCAGAACAAAGGGTAAGAAGAAGACATCAGTTCGCTGGTTGATCCACACATCCAAGGGAAGGCAACAGCTCGAGGCCTGCAGCAGCCTGGGGCTCGCTTGGATCGGGCACTGCTCATAAGAACGAGAGCGCAGACTGGACTTTCAAAATGGGGCCAAAATATGGCGCTTCTTGCGTACGGGATCAGTTGGGTATTTCTGTACAATTTGCAAATCAGCAAGGTGCTTAGGTATGGATAAACTCCACTGGATTGTTTGTAAGAAAATAATTTCACTGTGCATTTGAACTTTGCACATGTGACAATAAAAGCAACATTGAACCATTAAGAGGAGTGAGCAATTTGTGGGCAATTTAATCAAAAATGCATGGGGAAATTAGAACTCCGATTACAGAAGCCTTATAGAATGTAATCTATCGATTTACTCTACTACATTCTTTACTTCTGCTCTTTTTACCTTTTTAAATCATGCACCCTGATGTTAACATTTACATGAACTGAGGCCACAGTTTTAGTATGACTTGGTGCTGGAGAAACTTGTGAATTGATACAATTTGTGAGCTCATATCTCTAGAACAAAGTAAGTCATGCTGAAACATAGCTGTTATTAAATAGCATTCCATGAAATATTTTCCATTTATTCCTCGTGAAGTGAAAAACTTGTTCAGCTTGATTCATTCTTCCAATTATCGCTAATGTAGAGTTTGTATACGTACCTATAGAATATGGAACAGTGCAACCCAGGAACAGCTCCTTTAGCCCACGATGTCCGTGCAGGCCATGATGCACATCTTCCTGCACATGGTTTTTACCCTGCCATTCCCTGCTGTTTATGCTTCTGCCTATAATTGCCTCTTAAATGTTGCAATTGTATTTTCTTCCTCCACTGATCCAAGTGCCTACCACTCTGTTAATAAAAAAACGTGGTTCCTAAATAAGCATTTCCCATCTCATCTTAAACCTAAGCCATCTGGTATTTGTCATTTCCACCCTGGGGAAAAAAGACCGACTCTCTATGCCTCTCATAATGTTATATTTCTATTAAGGTGGCCCTCAGATTCCAATGCTCCAGTGAAAACGATCCAAGTTTGTTCAACCTCTCATAATAGCTAATACTCGCTAATCCAGGCAATATCTCTGGAAATTTCTTCTACACTCTCTTCAAAGCTTCCACATCCTTCCTGTAATGGGCAACTAGAATCTGCACACAAAACTCCAAATGTGGCCTAATGCCCCTGTCCCACTGAATTGAAGCCTCTGGAGACTTTGTGCCCCACCCAAGATTTCCGTGCGGTTCTCTGAGGTTTTTGTCAGTCTCCCTAATGGTCGAAAGTGGTTTCCACTTCTTCTATGTTCCGGCAATTATTTCAAAAAATTAAAAACCGGCCGCGACTAAAAATATTTGCCGTTTTAAAAATCGGTAATTTTTTAGTCGAAGCCGGTTGCGATGCTAGTTGAAGAGAAAAAGGTCTTACCTTCCACTACCTGCAACCTCCGGCAACCACCTTCAACTAGCATCACAACCGGCTTCGACTAAAAAATTACCCATTTTTAAAACGGCAACCTATTTTTAGTCGCGGCCGACGTGTTGTGTTAATTCTATTCACAAGTGTAGCCACGTTACTTGTTTTATTTCTGAATCTCTTGGTTTTGTTTCATTTAGTTTAGAGTTACAGTGTGGAAACAGGCCCTTCGGCCCATTGAGTCCACACCAACCCACCGTACACTAGTTCAATCCTATACTCTCGGATCAATTTAAAGAAGCCAATTAACCAACAAACCTGGACCTCTTTGGATTGTGGGAGGAAGCCAGAGCATCCGGAAAAAACCCATGCGGTCACAAACTCCGTACAGACAGAGTCCGAAGTAAGGATGGAGCCCGGATTGAACCTGGTGATGTAAGGAAGCAACTCTATCGCTGCACCACTGTGCAGCCCACATGGTGATCAGCCTTTTATCCCAATCCTTTTACCCCTCATTGATACACAAACCTAGCAATTGGAGTTGTTTCTCTCCCCCTCAATTACCTTTATGCCTCGGTTCGCCTTCTAAGGATGGCTCTATATGACTGTATGATTGATGATTCTTTGCTGTTGAATCCTTTCAATGACTTGTGATTTGTATAAATTAGTACAAATAACAGATATTCAGCAGTTGTGTCCAAAAAACAATTGTAAGCCATTTAGGTGCAGCATAAGTTATTTGAAACGTTGCTATTGTTTACATAGAAGTCACTGAAAGGAAGTTGATCCACAGTTATTCTGACTGGCTACATTCAAGAGCCTTGAATACTGTATATTCAAGAGTTTCTTGACCCTAATTGTTATCTAATTTTGTTCAACTTCGTAATCTGGATATTACTTACTATCAGCAGCTGATCTTTCTATTGAAATCATCACCTTGGAATGATCAAAAACAGTAGAACTATTGCTCGAAAGGACAAAGGACAAAGGACATTTTTATTATCACATACACCAAATGGTGTAGTGAAATTTGACTTGCCAATGCCAAAAGAAATGCTTGCTTAAAATACAGCTAGTTATCAAAGTAAATAGACTTGGTATCCAGGGTACACAAAAAGCTGGAGAAACTCAGCGGGTGCAGCAGCATCTAAGGAGCGAAGGAGATAGGCGACGTTTCGGGTCGAGACCCTTCTTCAGACTGGTCAGGGATCAGGGAAACGAGAGATATAGACGGTGATGTGGAGAGATAAGGAAACAATGAGTGAAAGATATGCAAAAAAGTGATCCCTGATTTCCCTGATCCCTGAAACTTTTTGCATATCTTTCACTCATTGTTTCCTTATCTCTCCACATCACCGTCTATATCTCTCGTTTTCCCTGATCCCTGACCAGTCTGAAGAAGGTCTCGACCCGAAACGTCGCTATCTCCTTCGCTCCTTAGATGCTGCTGCACCCGCTGAGTTTCTCCAGCTTTTTGTGTACCCTCGTCCAGCATCTGCAGTTTCTTCGTTAAGACTTGGTATCCATCCTCTTGGTACTCACTTGCAGGAGAAGGGGTACTACATCCACTTGTAGGCGGATTGTTCTGAAGTCCGTTTGCTGCAGGCGATGAGAACCCACCAAATAAAGGAGGGAAGGCAAAAGGGAAAGGAGCCATTGGATAACGACGCATGCGGTTGCTAGCAATGGGTGTCCGGCATGAGGGGCTGCTGGTTGTCATAACAATTGTTCTTGAAAAGAGAGCATGTGTAGTCCAAGTACCCAGAAGCTTCACTTATTATTGTCAACTGAACCAGATGGAATGAAACGTCCAAAGCTTACATTTGCACTCCAAGGCGAGGTATGAAGTAGTTGAAAAATGTGTCTGCTTCTGACCTGAGGTTGATTAAGTCACAAGATGTACCTTTTGTAGACTTAACAGTTTTGTTGCAGAGAAGTTTTTTTTCTTTAAGCTGTAAAAACAAATCACAGAATTCAATATTGAGAGAAAAGATTAGAAATTATTGCAAAATATTATAGGCCAATCTACTACATATTTTTGATACATTTTATGATACATTTAAATATTGATTGAATAATACAGCATTAAAACAGGACTTTCAGCCTGCCAACTACATGCCAACCATTGATGACCCATTTCACTCTGGCTCTCGTTTATCATACTTTTGCTGCCGTTCCCTTTTGCAGCCACAGGGGCAATTTAATTAACCTACCAACCTGCACATCTTTGGGATGTGGGAAGAAACCAGAGCACACGGAGGAGGCCTATGCAGTCACAGGTAGAATGTGCAAACTCAACACAGACAACACCCAAGTTCAGGATTGAACCCAGGTCTCTTGCGCTGTGAGGCAGCAGCTCTACCAGCTCTGTCTCTGTGCACCAATTGCAGTTCAATTATTAGTGCACTTTTTATACAAGAATGGACAGATACGGTAAAACTGTTTATATAAACCATACGAGTAAAGAACATGATATGAAGTTCTCTATTTTTTTCATGTGACATTTCTTCCTCTCTCTAAATGCTCTTGAATTCTCAACACACGTGGTCAGTGACAAGGAACGTGTCTTTGACTTATTTTATAAACCTTTTCCTGTATTTTCTTTGTACTGGATGTAATTCATTTGAAAAAATGACATGCATTTACTTCTTATATTAATTTATCTAACAGTGAGTGGAATTAAGATCTTAATTAATTTGTTTCCTGATAGTACAGAGGATTTCATTCCAATACACAGACATTTATAGCTCACTTAACCTAGGAGTTCAGCGTATTCCACCTTGTTTGTTAGGATTTTTACTCTAAATATCTCTCTTGACTTTAGTGTTTCAGTCCATTCCCACTGATGAGACTTTGCTGTCTCCCATCAATACTCAATATCTAAACTTGCAGCAAGCTTGAGGTTGAACAGAATAACTTTCTTTACTAAATTTCTGGGTAGTTATACTGGATGCCCTCATGTGATCTTGACGGGTGTCAAGGGTTATGAGAAGAAGGCAGGAGAATGGGGTGAGGAGGGAGAGATAGATCAGTCAAGATTGAATGTCGGTGTAGACTTGATGGGCAGAATGGCCTAATTCTGCTCCAATCACTTATGATCTTCCTCAATTCCAGCTGACATCAGAATATCGACTTCACTACATTACACTTTAAGCTCCAAAGAGACAAACAGATTTATTAAGCACTTATTGAATAAGTGAACAGTGGTAATATCAGTTACAGGTTTCACTATCTCCCCTTAGGAGATTGTATCTGTTGTTCCATAGTATATGGTGAACTCAGCCGACACAATGCTCCAGACTCGTGATCGTTGACCGACTCTCCCTGGCCTCCCTTTCTTTCTCTGACATATGCAGATGGACTACTCAATTTGAGCCAGGTGGGCCAAGAATCATTTTAAAATAATAAATGAGGCAAAAGAAATTTACATTTGCACTTCATAAATTTCACAAAATCTGCCACTTAAACGTATAATGAAATAAAACCCACAGATGGTCGCATTTTAATTGAATTGCATGACAAGGAGTTGGAGAGAGCTTTCACTTCCTCCTGAACAGTCGCTGATGAATGTAGTCAAAATAAGTTGCCTGATCTGTTTTGTGACATTATAATTCTATCCAGAGTTCGATCCATTTAATACCCCTGTCAACTTTATACTGTATTAATAATAGCCTCACAGTCAACTAGGCTGTGGCAGTTATTTAAAACCTTTGCTTTTTAGAGTCATAGTCATACAGTGTGGAAATATGCCCTTTAGCCAAACTTGCCCACACCAACCAACATGTTCCATTTACAGATCCCACTAGTGTGCATTTTGCCATATCCCTCTAAACCTATCCTATCCATGTACCTGTCTAATTGCTTCTCAAATGTTGCAATAGTCCCTGCCTCAACTATCTCCTCTGGCTGCTCATTCCATACACCCACCACCCATTGCGTGCAAATGTTACCCCTCAGATTCAAATAAATCCTATTCCCCTTCACCTTAAACCTGTGTCCTCTGGTTCTCGATTCCCCTTCTCTGGGCAAGAGATTCTGTGCAACTATCTAATCTATTCACCTCATGATTTTATATAAATCATGAGGTCAGCCCTCATCCTCCTGACTCAACGGAATAGAGTCTCAGTCTGCTCAAGCTCCCCCTATAGCTCAGATCTTCGAGTCCTGGCAACATCCTTGTAAATCTTCTCTGCACCCTTTCCAACTTGACAACATTATTTGCATAACATGGTGCCCGAAAAAAGCCTGAATCTTGTCTGTGCAATCCATAAATGCTTCTACACTATTCTAAATAGACCTCTGCCTTACAACAGCATAAAACAATATTTTTTGTTAGCACTACAGCAACAACGCATTATGCTAAAATGACATCTTTAATCAAGGAAAATAGCCCAAGATGTTTCAAGTTGAGAATGAGTACGGAGGAGTTATTAGGTCATGCAATCTAAACTAGTTTTTAAATGGGTGCAGTCATATGGAGATTCTCAACACTAACATTTGAAAGTCATGGGTCAGGTTATACAGTGGCTTGCAAAATTTTTCATACCCCTTGAACTTTTCCACATTTTGTCACGTTACAACCACAAACGTAAATGTATTTTATTGGGATTTTATGTGATAGACCAACACAAAGTGGTGCATAATTGTGAAGTGGAAGGAAAATGATACATGGTTTTGAATTTTTTTTAGCCCCAAACCGGCTAAAAAACTGAAAGTCCAGGCCGTGTGGGCGTGCAAAAGTATTCAGCTCGCTTTACTCTGATACCCCTAAATAAAATCCAGCGCAACCAAATGCCTAGGCCTCAGAACGGTCGGGGACCTAATTAGTAAATAGAGTCCACTTGTGTGCCTAAATAAATTCTAACAGTAAAACAGACACAAAAAGACGAAAAAAAAGAAAAAATACAGACTGACTGTGAGCCGCAGCTGCCTCAGAGGTTTGCTAGAGAACATTAGTGAACAAAAAGCATCATGAAGCCCAAGGAACACACCAGACAGGTCAGGGATACAGTTGTGGAGAAGGTAAAAGCAGGGTTAGGTTATAAAACAATATCCCAAGCTTTGAACATCTCACGGAGCACTGTTCAATCCATCATCTGAAAATGGAAAGAGTATGGCACAACTGCAAACCTACTGAGACATGGCTGTCCACCTAAATTGACAGGCCGGGCAAGGAGAACATTGATCAGAGAAGCAGCCAAAAGACCCATGGTATCTCTGGAGGATCCACAGCTCAGGTGGGAGAATCTGTCCACAGGACAACTATTAGTTGTGCACTCCACAAATCGGGCCTTTATGGAAGAGTGGCAAGAAGAAAGCCATTGTTGAAACAAAGCCATAAGAAGTCCCATTTGCAGTTTGCCACAAGCCATGTGGGGGACACAGCAAACATGTAGAGGAAGGTGCTCTGGTCTGATGAGACCAAATTGAAGCTTCTGGCCTAAATGCAAAACGCTATATGTGGTGGAAAACTAACAATGTACATCACCCTGAACACACCATCTCCACTGTGAAACATGGTGGTGGCAGCATCATGTTGTGGATGTTTTTCTTCAGCAGGGACAGGGAAGCTGGTCAGTGTTGATGGGAAGATGGATGGAGCCAAATACAGGGCAATCTTGGAAGAAAACCTGTTAGAGTCTGCAAAAGACTTGAGACTGGGGTGGAGGTTCACCATCCAGCAGGAGAACAACCCTAAACATACAGCCAGAGCTACAATGGAATGGTTTAGATCAAAGCATATTCATGTGTTAGAATGGCCCAGTCAAAGTCCAGACCTAAATCCAATTGAGAATCTCTGGCAAGACTTGAAAATTGATGTTCACAGACGCTCTCCACCCAATCTGACTGAGCTTGAACTATTTTGCAAAGAAGAATGGGGAAACATTTCAGTCTCTAGATGTGCAAAGCTGGTAGAGACATATCCCAAAAGACTTGCAGCTGTAATTGCAGCGAAAGGTGGTTCTACAAAGTATTGACTCAGGGGGGCTGAATACTTTTGCACGCCACACTTTTCAGTTTTTTATTTGTAATAAAATTTGGAAACCATGTATCATTTTGCTTCCACTTCACAATTATGCACCACTTTGTGTTGGTCTATCACATAAAATCCCAATAAAATACATTTACGTTTGTGGTTGTAACATGACAAAATGTGGAAAAGTTCAAGGGGTATGAAAACTTTGCAAGCCACTGTAATATCAATTTCAGTGAAAGTACAAAATCCTTTGTTTCATAGAGTCATAGAGTAGCATATCACGAAAATAGCCCCATGAGCCATTCATGACCATGCAACCAATTTGCCAATCTCACCTAATCCCATTTACTGGCATTGTCTATACCTTCTCTGCCTTGGATAGACATAAAATGCTGGAGTAACTCAGTGGGTCAAGCAGCATCTCTGGAGAAGAGGAATAGGCGATGTTTTGGGTTGGAACTCTTCTTCAGACTGAAAGATAGAGAAAGGCAGAACAAAACAGGGTTGGCAACAGATGACCACATGAAGGGTGGCACACACCTTCCTATAGTATGGTAAACAGAACTGAACACATTACTTCAAGTGCAGTCCAACTAGCATTTTATAAAGTTGCCACTATAGACTTTGGTCTATATTTTCTGCCAGCCTATGAAGGCAAGCATAGCATACACCTTTGCCTTATTCCTACTTTTAAGGAACCATGTTCCTACTTTTATGGAACTTTGGACTTGAATGCCAAGGTCCCTCTGTCCAAGAACCCCACCATTTACTATATTACTATTCAACCTCTCAAAATGCATCTGCTCACACTTGTCAGGATTAAATTCCATCTGCTAATGCTCTGCCTGATTTTACAACTGATTTATGTCCCTACTTTAAATAACCTTCCTCATTATCCACACCACCACCAATAGATTTCATGACGAGAAGCATAGTATAAAGCAAGGATAAAACTGCTGGAGGATCTCAATGGCTCAGGGTGGGAAATGGACAGACTACGTTTTGGGTTGGGACCCTTGTTCAAGACTGGTGTAGAGGGGAGAGAGCTGGTACAGTCAGGAAAGTAAGAGCATGGGAAAGAGAACTGAAGTGATGTAACCGGGAGCTCCAGCTGAACTTGGTGCATGTGTGTCCGTTCAAGTAGTCACCTAGTCTGTGCTTGGTCTCACTGATGTTGAGGAGGCCACATCGAGAAGGTTGAGGGCAGAGTGAAAGTTGCTGGTGAAGTGGGTGAAATGGTCAAACTTTGCATGGATACAGGAGGCAGCTGCAATGTAAGAGGAGAAAAGGTTGTGGACTGATGCTGTACTTGTATTGTGTCCTTTCTAAGGGGGAATGGACACTTAAGATCATAAGGAATAGGAATAGGCCATTCGGCCTATCAAGTCTACTCCACCATTCAATCTTAACTGATCTATCTCCCCTCCTAACCCCATTCTCCTGCCATCTCCCCATAACCTCTGACACCTTGTCCCACCTGCACCTCACATGGTCTCCAGCACCTTTACAACTTCAGATTGCTAGTTCTCCAATCACCTCTGCAGACTCTTGTGTCTCCATCAAAGTAAGGAAGTTCCACCCATTTTTGGAAAATAGTTAGCCTTTAACTTGAATGTTGTATCCATATATGGACACTGCACTTCCTGGTGGTGTAAATGAGATGTCCTAGCATGATCCTTGGATGACCTCCTTGTGTAGAGAAGTTGAGGTTGTCCTCAAAATTATCATCAATTTTGAAAAGGTGCAGCGGTACAGTTGCTGTTTTACACTGCCAGATTCCTGGGTTCGATCCTGATTGTAGGGGCTGTTTGTTCAGAGCTTATATATTCTCCCTGTGAGTGTGTGGGTTTTCTCTGGTTGCTCCGGTTTCCTCCCACATTCCAAAGATGTGCAAGTTTGTAGATGAATTGGCTTCTGTAAACTGTCCCTAGTGTATAGGATAGAACTAGTGTATGGGTGATCATGGTCAGCACAGGGTCGGTGGGCTGAAGGTCCCGTTTCCTCACTGTATCTCTAAACTACAGGCGGCGTAGTGGTGTAGCGGTAGAGCTTTTGCCTTACAGCGTCAGAGACCCAGGTTCGATCCTGACTATGGATGCTTGTCTGTACGGAGTTTGTATGTTTTCCCCGTGAGCTGCGTGGGTTTTCGCCGGGATCTTCGGTTTCTTCCCACCACAAAAAACACAAATTTGTCCCTAGTTTGTGTAGGATAGTGTTAATGTGCGGGGATCTCTGGTCGGCGCGGACTCAGTGGCCGAAGTCTGTTTCCGCGCTTTATCTCTAAAACTAAACTAAACTTTAAACAAAATAAGGAAAATCTGCTTCCAGTGAGAGGACCTCCAGTAACAAGAGAAATCAAGTTTGTTAATTAACATAAGACTCAGAGGCGATACAGGCAAAGGAAAAAAATTACATTGCAGTTGTTGTGATCTGAACTACACTGCCGTAAAGGTTGAAGTCAATTTAATTGGAATTATTAAAAGGACAATTACTTAATTTGCTTTGGAAACATTTTAAAGGACTATAGGAAATGGACAAGGAAGTGGGCTTAATGAAACTAAAGAATCAAAACAAGCATATTCAGCCAATTGGCCTCTTGATATGTAGTATCATTCGTAAATTCATTGTCTATCCTTTGAGCACACTGGCCTTGATATTTATGAACATCAGACAGAGACTGGTGTGAAAAATATGGAAATAGATGTGGGCAATGTGGAGGCTCTGCCCAATTCAACCGCAGCAGCTCATTTGAATTTATTTATCTTTCCCCATGTCCCTAACTGATGGGACTGAATGTCTGGATGTCCTGTGGAAGGTACTCTCTGACAAGATGCATCTCGGGAATGGAGAGGAGGCAAGATCATATGTCAAGGGGGCAGGTGTGATGACAGTGGTATTCTGAGCTCCAGAAAACTCAGTCCTGCCTAAAGGCCTGTAGCATGTCAGACAATCAACCACAACATTTAATTAAGTAACTAGATATCTGTCTTGCATCACAAGGGCAGGTTGGTTGCTTGACTCCTACAAAACTAGAAATGCCTGTGTCTGAGGTGTTTCAGATTTAGAACTTAAAATTACATCTTTGCCCACTGAGATAGGTTAAACTTCCTCCCCTTTTGAGGACATTGAGGGATACACAAGCTTATCCATTTCATGAGACTGAAACCGCTCTTTAACCTCGGGTGCATATTGACAAAAGAAAGCAATAGCTTCACATTACAGACAAAATCGTTTTTCTCTTGTCAAAATACCTGTCTGAACATTGAGCCTGCCTGGCACAATCCCATGTCTCAAACACATTATTTGCAAGAGTAATATGAATGACAGGTTATTTTCTGTTTGTGCTCGCAGCAGAACTGGATGAGCATTTATGGAAAATTACTTGCAAACAAATATGCTATTGTGACAGGTGCTGTTGGTGTTAATGTGAATTGTGCATGAACTCTTCCACTTGGCGTGATTCCTCTTTAAGGAAACTATTCAACAGCCTATTATTTGGTTTTAATGCAGTTCATTATGACACAACATACATAAAGTGTAATTGGCATTGCTTTCTACTCAGGAGTTGATTCTGTCATGTTGTAAAGAAATCTTTTGCTGACAGATTTATCTGATTTGCAGCTTCAAGTTAATTCCTAGAGGATCCAGTTTTTCAGCCCAAATTTTAACACCAGGTGGACAACCAGAAAACAATTCCGGTCTTTCTGCTTGGTGTGAGGAACAGCAACAGTCCCACTTGTGGAGTTGATCACTGTCCAAGGTTCAGCTTCAAGGTATGTTAAAGGGTGAGGGTTTTATTCCCCGCTCACAAACCTGTGTTAAACTCCCCCAGGATCTGCTTGATGGCAGGAAAATGTGTCAGAATATATGCTGTAGCCCAGCAATGACATACTTCACCTTGCAAGCTGTTATTCAAGTTCAAGACTCAAGGAAGGTCATAAATCATTCAAGGAGATTATACAAACAGCCGACTCTACTGTCAGAAAGTGATATGATTGCTACAGGCTACTGCATTTATTTTTAAGTGTTTAGTCTGTCATTTATCAGAACATTGAGAAAAAGAGTCATAGAGTAATACCATGGAGTTATACTGCATGGAAACAGACCCTACTAATTATACTTTATGTATGCCTTGTCATGATGAATTGCATTCAAATAAAAGAATAGCTGATTGAATAGTTTCCCTGAAGAAGAATCACAGCAAAACAGATGATTTCATACAAGATCCTACTTCACAGAACTGCAGCCCAACTCGTCATGCCCATCAAGCTGCCTAACCAAGCTAATCCCTCTTTCCAGCATCTGACCCATTCCCCTCCAAACCTTTCCTATCGAAATGCCTGCACAGGTGCCTTTTAAATGTGCCCACTCCTGCCACTTCCTCGGGCAGTTCATTTCATGTTCTCCCCACGCACTGTATGAAAATATTGTCCATCCGGTCCCTGTTAAATCTCTCCGCTCCTATCTTAATCCTATATCTTTAGTTTTAAACTTTACTTCCCTGGGTCAAAGATTATTCACCTTATCTATGGAAGAGGAAATATTCACAAGAAAGTCATGCGTCAATTACCAGAAACGCTGAATGAATCTATTATAACTCTTATACCTAAAATAAATAAAGACTTGGATGAACCAGGATCATTTAGAGCAATAGCTCTTTTAAATACTGATCAAAAGATATTAACAAAAATATTAGCACAAAGGCCAAGTTTAGTTGTCAACGAATTAATTCATCCAGATCAAACAGGATTTATACCAAAACGATATTCCTCATATAATTTAAGACGGTTATTCAACATTATATATTCGAAAAGAAGTAATAAAAAAGACCTAGTAGTCATTTCACTTGACGCAGAAAAAGCCTTCGATCAAGTGGAATGGCCTTACCTATTTTCGGTTATGGAAGCTTTCAAATTGGGAGATAAGTTTACCACTTGGATTAAATTGTTATACACAAATCCGACAGCTAGAATAACAACAAACCGAATGTTATCAACTAAATTCAATTTATCTCGAGGTTGTAGACAAGGTTGTCCTTTATCCCCTTTATTGTTTGCACTCGCAATAGAACCTCTCGCCCAGAGGGTGAGATTACATCCGGAAATACATGGATATGATACTAGAGACACTAAAAATAAAATCTCCCTATATGCGGATGATGTATTACTTTATATCACAGAACCAGAAACAAGTATCCGAAACTTGTTAAAATTAATAACAGAATTCAGATCTTTCTCAGGATACAGTATCAATTGGAATAAAAGTGAACTTATGCCAATAACGGTGAATAACTTACATATATTACAACAATTTCCTTTTAAGATAACAAACGAAAAAATTAAATATCTTGGAATTTTTGTAACAAAAAGATTTGACTCTTTATTCAAATCTAACTTCCCCCAATTATTGAATAAATTAAATAAGAATATTTTATATTGGAAAAGCTTACCTATCTCAATGTTAGGTAAAATTAATACAATAAAAATGATCTTTCTTCCACAATTATTATATCTCTTCCAATTAATTCCGATATATCTCCCTAAAGATTTCTTCAAAAAGGTAGATTCCCTAATTACTAACTTTATCTGGGATTATAAGAGTCATAGAATAAATAAAAAAACATTTATGTAAATCTAAAATAAATGGAGGATTAGCATTACCAAATTTTATGTTTTATTACTGGGCAGTCAATATTAAAAATATGAATTTTTGGCTAGAAGAAATAGATAACCAACCAACTTGGTTAAAAATGGAAAAAGAAGATTGTTCTCCCTTTGAAACTAGTTCTATAATATTTGCTAATACTAATTTAGCTAAGAAAATTTATAGTGAAAATCCGATAATAGAAAACGGAATCCGTATTTGGAAACAAATAAAGAAAACATTAAAACTAAAATCAATACCATTATCTCTTACCATTGTAAATAATGTTACGTTTAAACCTTCAATGATGGATAAAGCTTTTTTACAATGGAAAAATAAGGGAATTACTAAGATGGGAGATCTTTATAAGGAAAACTCTTTCCTTTCATCTCAAGAGTTACAACAAATTTATGGACTACACACTAACGAATATTTTAGATATTTACAAATCAGAAATTACGTTTCTGCAAATACACAAGAACTTAGAAATAGAAAGATAGAAATTCTAGATGAATGCTTAAATAAACACCCAAATACAGATAAAATGATTTCATTTATATACAATATTTTATTGGAAAATGATGTTCCATCAACAGAAATATATAGACAGTCTTGGGAAAAAGAACTAGGTCAAATTATAAGGCCAGAACTATGGGATGAAAGTTTACAACATATACATCACTGTTCGTTAAATGCTAAACATTCCCTTATACAATTTTAAATACTACATAGATTACATTATTCCAAAGCTAAATTACATAACATCTTTCCAAAAGTATCCCCTATATGTGATAAATGTCAACATTTAGAAGCAAATTTATCACATTCATTTACTAATTGTATAAAAATTACAAAATTTTGGATAGAAATATTTAAGATAATTTCGAATGTTGTCAATATAATTCTGACTCCTGATCCAAAGTTAATAATACTTGGAATACTAGAAACAGACCAACTAGTAACAATGAATCAAAGAATTTTTATTGACTATGGTTTAATAATTGGGAAAAAACTAATATTAAAATTTTGGAAAGGCCCTACATCCCCAACAATCAAAATGTGGAACACAGAAATGTCGGAGACACTTCATCTGGAGAGATGTGGCTTGTCCTAATGGAGAGATTGAGAGCTTGTAAAACATGACTATATGATTAATGAAAATTAGAAAAATTTAGAAAAATGTATAGAAACATATAATCTTAAATATTTAATACTAATTAGAATATAAACAGTACTAATATCATGAAGGTATTATTAATATCATGTATTTTCAAATATATAAAAATATATAGTCTTAAATTTTAAAATCAATGATAATACAAATATTATTAATAGTATGAATATATCTTTAATATCATGGTATTATTAGTATTATGTATTTTCAATTGTATAAAATATATAGTCTTAAATTTTAAAATTAACGATAATACAAATATTACTAACAGTATGAATTTATCATTAATATTATGTATTTTCAATTATATAAAATATATAGTCTTAAATTTTTAAATCAATGATAATACAAATATTATTAAGAGTATGAATATATCATGAATATCATGTATTTTCAGCAATGCAAAATAATGTACTTTGTTATTACTATGTTTCTATAAAAATACTTAAAAAAAAAAAAAAAAAAAGTCATGCGTCAAGACAGTCCCTTCAACCAGAAGTCACAATTTTTGTGCTTCAATGCTTCGAAAATAAGCAAAACTAGAATATTTATTTTATTATACTTTACTGATGAGACGCAGGAGGAGCCTGGCCAGGTCTCACCCCACAGAGCCCAGTCCCTCCACGCACTAGAGTCTCCCAACCCCTGCAGAGTAGTTCCACAGCAACGGATTGAGTGGTCCCCAGCCAAAACCAGAATGAATGGCTGCAGTTTGACAAAGACGTGACCAGCATCATTCAAGCCACAGTCAAAGGAGATGTAGCTCGCTGACTCCAAACAATGACTGCCATCTTAGTCAGTTAAGCCTCTGAAAGATTTGGCCATCGCAAGAAAGGTATCAACAAGCCCACCGCCTACACCATGAACCACAGGACCACCAAAATACATCAACTACAGCTGGAGCTTCGAACCCTCAAAAACCAGTACAAGACATCTACCGTAGAGGAGAAGCAAGCCTTGGCCGACCTACGAAACATCCTAAGGAAAAGGCTTATGACCCTCCGCAGAGCAGAGTGGCACAGGAGAAGAGGAAGAGAGAGAGAGCTAGGAAGTCAGCTGTGTTCATTTCCAATCCCTTTGGCTTTACCAGGCGATTACTTGGGGACAAGCGCAGTGGCCGCCTCATGTGCTCAACAGGTGAAGTAAATCGCTTCCTCCATGACCCTCTGAGCGATCCAATGAGGGAACAGGAGCTCAAACCCAACAAAGCTCTCATCAGCCCAGCCCCCCCAACAACAGGGTTCAATCTGAGGGAGCAGTCTGAAGGAGGTTGAGGAGGTCATCAAGACGGCACGCTCAGCCTCTGCTCCAGACCCTAGTGACGTATGATACATAGTGTACAAGCACTGCCCAGAGCTCCTTCGACACCTATGGAAGATCTTGAAGATGGTATGGCGAAGGGGGAGAGTTGCTGACCAGTGGAGGTGCGCTGAGGGAGTTTGGATGCCGAAAGAGGAAAACTGAAAGAACATCAATCAGTTTTGGCCAATCTTGCTGCTGAGCGTCGAAGGGAAGGTGTTTTTCAGCTTTGTCTCCCGAAGATTAACTGAGTTTCTCCTCAAAAACAGCTGCATCGACCCCTCAGTGCAGAAGGGTGGGATTCCGGGAGTTCCCGGCTGCATGGAGCACACTGGAGTAGTTACGCAGCTCATTAGAGAAGCCCATGAAAACAGAGGCGACCTAGTTGTTCTGTGGTTGGCCCTCGCCAATGCCTATGGGTCCATCCCGCACAAACTGGTTGAGCTTGCACTACACCGACACCATGTTCCCAGCAAGATCAAGGTCCTGATCTTGGATTATTACCATAATTTCAGGCTGAGGGTGACTTCTGGGTCAGAAACATCAGACTGGCATCGGCTTGGAAAAGGATTAATAACAGGCTGCACCATTTCTGTTATTCTTTTTGCTCTTGCCATGAACATGGTGGCCAAGTCAGCCGAGGTGGAATGCAGAGGCCCCCTAACCAAGTCTGGTGTGCGACACCCCAAATAAAGCTTTTATGGACGACCTTACCATCACCACAACATCGGTCCCAGGAAGTAGGTGGATCCTACAAGGTCTTGAGAAACTTATCACCTGGGCAAGGATGAGGTTTAAGCCAACAAAGTCAAGGTCCATGGTGCTGAAGAAGGGGAAGGTGACTGACAGATTCCACTTCTTACTATCCGGAACTGCCATTCCCTCCATCACTGAGCAACCTGTCAAGAGTTTGGGGAAGGTTTTTGACGCAACCCTGAAAGACTCTGCCACCATTGAAGTCCATCAAAGACATTGAAGCCTGGCTCACCAAAGTGGACAAGTCAGGTCTGCCAGGCAGATTCAAGGCCTGGATCTACCAGCATTCCATCCTGCCCTGAGTCCTGTGGCCGCTGCTGGTTCACGCTGTTCCATTGAGCACAGTTGAGTCCGCAGGTGGCTTGGCCTTCCCCGCAGCCTCAACAGTGCTGCACTGTATGGGGCCAGTAACATCTTGCAGCTTCCATTCAGTGGCCTCACGGAAGAGTTTATGGTGGCACGAACAAGAGAAGCTCTGCAGTACAGGGACTCCAGGGATGAGAAGGTGGCATCGGTTGGCATCGAGGTGAGAACAGGGACGAAATGGAGGGCAAAGAAAGCAATGGAGGTGGCAGAGTCACGCCTAAGGCAAAAGGCATTGGTGGGAGTCATGGCAACTGGCAGAGCGGGTTTGGGATACTTCCCTAGACACCAGTTGGCAAGGCCCGGGGCAAGGAGAGACGCCATCTAATCCAGGAAGAGGTCCGAGCAGGTGTGAAGGAAGAGCGTGTGAGCAGGACAGTGGGGCTCAGGCAGCAGGGAGCGTGGACAAGGTGGGAGAGCATACCGCAGCGCAGGATTACCTGGTCAAACATCATGCTGGCAGACTTCCAGCGCGTCTGGTTCCTTGTCCAAGCTGTCTACGATGCCCTACCAAGCCCTACAAACCTCCACATCCGGGGCAAGAGCGAGACACCTTCCTGCCCACTTTGCTCTGGAAGAGGATCATTAGAACATCTCCTCAGCAGCTGCCCAAAGTCCCTTGGGGAAGGTCGCTATCGGTGGTGCCATGACCAGGTGCTCAAGGTGGTTGCTGGGAGCATAGTCACTGCCATCGGTAACAGCAAACACCACCACGCCCCAAAGAAATCAATCACTTTTGTCAAAGCTGGAGAGACGCCTCAACCACAACCAAAAACAAGGACGGGCCTCCTCCACACAGCCACTGACTGGCAGCTGCATGTCGATCTGGGCAAACAGCTGAAATTTCCACAGCACATCACAGCTGATCCATGGGCGGTTGCTGCTGGGATGCAAGTCGGCACTTGATCAACCCCGACTGGGTCGCCTGGGCGAGGGTGTCTGATGTTACGAGACCCGAAACACCCGATGACCCCAGGTCACATCACTGAGGATGCGTCCCAGTGCATCTAGAAGATGTATCTTTCACAAAATGGCTTCTGAAAAACGTGGAGCCTACTAACAACATTTTGAAATATTTTTCATTGCAAATAATGAAGATTGAAGCTCATGTAGAAAATGCAAGAAGCAATTTCACTCTTTGTCCGAGACCTGTTTCACACCCACCAATCTGATGGCCCTGTGGGAAGCCTTTATATTTTAGGGATACAGTACGGAAACATGCCCTTTGGCCTACCGAATCCGCTCTGACCAGTGATCTACACTAGAACTATCCTACACACTAGGGACAACCTTTTTTATTGTTAACCTACAATTAACCTACAAACTGTACGTCTTTGGGGAGTGTGGCAGGAAGCAGTGCACACAGATAACCCACTTGGTCACGTGGAGAATGTACAAACTCCGTACAGACACCACCCAAGGTCAGGATCGAACCAGTGTCACTGACACTGAAAGGCATCAACTCTACCGCTGTGCCACCCAAAGATCTTCCAATGACTTAAGGAAAACAAAAACTGGAGGATTATTTCAATCAAGTGAAGCCATTGAGGGTTACACATTTCACACGAAAAATCAAAGTACAGATGAAACAATCAATGAATAGTGTGTTGTAATAAGGGATTCCTCAGCAGGATGTCAATGAACTAATTGGGGAATTCTTAACTGTGAGCAATTTATGGGAGGCTTATATGCGCACAATTAGTTTCAATACAGATTCCAGTGATGTACTGAAGGCGATGGGTCAAAAGAAAAGCACAGTATGTTATAATGGTCAGCATTCCATTAATAGTAGTTATTTATGCAAAGGGACTGATAGGCCAAGGGAACGAAAGGTCTATTTATCTCATGCCAATGATGATTCAAAATTATGTGAGGAAATAGTAAGATTAAATGAGAACTTACCAAGTTTGAAGGTTGATCTGTATTTTACGAGGAGTCGCGGTGAGGGATTTCGTGAAGACCCCGCCAGCACGCATGCGCAGCATCCTTCAAAGCAGCGGTGTGGAATCACAGAACACACCATGACTAAAAATAGTAAGATGATGAATGTAGAACTTCCGAGTTGACCTTATGATAGAGGGTGGGAGCGGGGGGCACGAAATCCCTCACCGCGACTCCTCGTAAAATACAGATCAACCTTCAAACTTGGTAAGTTCTAGTTTAATCTTACTATTTTACTTCGGAGTCACGTCCATGCTTATCACACTGCCGCAAGTCTGATGGAGGAAGGCTGTTAATGCAGTTCAGTCGAAACTGGCTGAAAAAGTAATACAATTTATTAATCAAAATAAACAAACAAATAACCCCTAATTCGGGGACAGACATTCACTGAGCGGTTCCCAGCACAGCTTCTGCGAATGTCGCAGGGGCGACCAGTGGCTTATTGTAGAACCGTTGAAAGGTTTCTTCACTGGCCCAGCCCACGGTGGCGAGGATGTGGTCCATGGGCACCTCCATGGCCCTCACCGCTGATGTGGATGCAGCCCTAGTGGAATGAGATTTAAAAATGTTAGTAGCAACTCCTGCTGCATCCAGCACCACTCTGAGCCACCTGGCAATAGTCTGTACAGTCACCCGATGATGCGGAGGTTTGTGGCTGATGAGGAGCCCCTGTTCCTTCATCCTGATGGCTCCTGTAATCCCGATATAGAGGTGGAGATGGGTGACTATGCAGAGAGTGGCATCTACAGGGTATGCCCAAAACTCCAACTGCAGCCCATCAGCCCCTGGCCTGTGCTGCTTCAATAAATCTTGGACAAATAAATTTATTTGACCAGGGGTGGCCACCATACTGTCCAGTCGCAGTTTTTGTAATGTCTGGGCTCGTTGGGCTGTAGTCAGTGCCATCAGCATCACCACCTTGAGGGTGAGCTGTTTCAGTGGTAGCTCATTCATTGGAGCCTGGCTCCTCAGTAGGGTCAGCACGATCCCCACATCCCACGTTACAGTATATCTGGGTCGCGGAGGGTTAGTGTTGAACACTCCCCTCATGAGTTTAGACACCAGGTGGTTGGAGCCTATACCTATATCCAGGTATGAGGACAGCGCACTCCTGGCGCTGTTGATGACACTGTAGCTAAGGCCAGCATCAAAATGGAGGCCAGCTAGAAATTCCAGGACATCAGGTATAGTTGCTGTGTTGGAAGTCTTGTTGGTACGAGCACAGAATGCCTCCCACTTTCTGATCTGCGTGAGGTACTGCTTCCGAGTTGATTCTCGGCATGATGCTGAGATAAGTTCTATGGCTCGTGGTGAGATGCCCGCCTGGATGAGTGGTCTTTTAAAAACCTGCAGGCCAACAAGTTTAGGTGACCGTGGCATGGATGACTATCCCCCGTAATGGGGTGAGTAATCAATTTGGGGTGTTTCCCAATCTAAATCCATGGTTGTTTCAAAATTTTAACGACCATCGGGTACCATGGCTGTGTAGGCCAGTCGGGAATGATCAATATGCCAGTTGCAGAGTCCAGTTTAATTTTCTGCAATACCCGACTGATGAGGCAAAATGGGAGAAATGCGTAGCAAAACCATTTCCCCCAATGGATAGAAAACGCATCCATTGCTATTGCCCCAGTGTCTGGTTCCCAAGACACATACGTTGGTATCTGATGGTTCAACCTGGACGCAAATAGGTCAATATCTGGTGTCCCATAGTGAGCTATAATGTCTCCAAAAATTTGGGGGTTCAACATCCACTCGATGTTGTCATTGAATACTCGTGACTTGGTGTTCGCCACTGTATTAAGCTTCCCTGGCAAATAGGTCGCTGTAATCCAAATATTCCTTTCAATGCACCAGTGCCAAATTGTGTTTGCCAATTCATCACAAGATAGCGACCTGATACCACCCATATGATTGATGTAAGCCACCACTGTAGTGTTATCTATTTGGAGGCGGACAAGTAAATCCCGTGAGTTAGTACAGTAAGCCCGTAGTCCATGAAATGCCCCCAGCATTTCTATATAATTTATCCCGTGTGACTCAAGGAAGGTAGCCTCACGAGAGTTCATCTGCCACCACAACTGGACATCGTATCAGTTGCTCCCCAGCCTTGTGCGCTTGCGTCAGTTTGTAGCACGACATCTGGGTTGCTTACTATGATGGGTCTACGACACTCACTAATATTGTCAACCTACCATTGTAGCTCAGTTCTAGCCTTTGGTGGTAACCAGATTGGCCGATCAAAGTGCCCAGCATTTGCTTTTAATGCTGTGATCTTTGGTCTTTGTAAATTTTGGTAGTGTAGCGGTCCGAATTGTGCAGCTGGGAATGTAGCTACCAATTTCCCTATTACTTTTGCCGTTTGCCGAATGGTCGGTACCCTGGCGCAAGCAAGACTGTGGCACTCTTCTTTTATAGCAGTAGCTTTATTGGTTGGGATGGTAATCTTCATCAAGTTGGTGTCTAGGGTGAACCCCAAATAATCCATAACCCGTACCGGGTGCAATTTTGACGTCTGGATGGATTACAAATCCCAGCTCCTCGAGAGCCTTAGTTGCAGCCACTGCCCGTGTAGCCAATTGGAGGGTCTGACCCACTATAAGGATATCATCCAAATATGCCATAACCATATAATTTTGTTGTCGGAGAAGAGCCAATATAGGTTTTACTAATTTTGTAAACAGCCTAGAGGCTGTGGTGATTCCATTGGGCAATGCCTTGTATTCCCATAATTGATCCTTCCAGACAAACGTTAGAAATTTCTTGTGAGGTTCAGAGATGGGCACCGTATAGTATGCATCTTTTAAATCAATGCATGCCATAAAGTACCCTGGGTAAACCATCTGCTTGGCTGTTTCAAAAGTATCCATTTTGAAGTGGGTATATTGTACAAAAGTGTTCAGCTCAGTTAGGTCTATTATAATCCGACATCCCCCATCTTTTTTAATTCTGGTGAAAATGTTGGACACAAACTCAATAGGTTGATGCGTTGTCTTGCCAATCACCCCTTTTGCTGCTAGCCGTATAATTTCAGCATGTCCTGCCTCCACCTCTTTTTGGGATAGTGTAAATTTCCTATGAGGCGAATGCTGGGTAGGGGGATTTACACCACCAATAAATTCTATAACATAGCCTTGAACACTTTGTAAAATAAACTCATCTGTAGTGACAGTGTTCCATATGTCCAAAAAAGCCCGCAATCGCCCACCAATTTGTGCAGGAAGGGATGCTACGGTCTGAGAGGAACCAGGCCCCCCCCCTTGACCTCCATGGTTAACGACGGTTCCTCACGTATGGCGTTTTGGGTGGACGTTGTGGAGGTTGACGGTATGGCGGCTGCATCTTCCATGCAGGCCGCTGTTGGCTTTGTCCTAAAAAAGGCCGTTGTGTTTGGGGAAGTGGAGGTGGATAGGTCCTTTGTGTCCTGTCCGGCAGTCGTGGTTTCCAGTTTGTGTGTGGTTGTTGCCGGTGGTATGGGTGAAGTCTAGTCGTAGGAGGTTTCATTAGGCCAGCTGTTTTGGCCTCCTCGTCTAGTTCTTTCATTTGTTTGGACAAGTCTCCAAACAATTGATGAGGCGGTGGAGCGGTTGATGGACGGCACAACCCCGCGAATTCTGGGGTTGAGTGTGGGCTTAATGGAGCTCTTACGCAGGCAGTTGATCTCATACTGGGCGTTGCATAGGAGTGCCAGGGCATCTTGTTGTTCACTGGACACATTATCCCCGTCCAGGGTCCTAGCAAACGCCGTTATACCCGTGGAGAGGACCTTTAAGATATGCTGGAGGCAGACATCCTGCATCCTGGTGGCCGTACTCAAGTGTCCCCAGATCTGGGCATTAACCAAGGGCACACTGAGGTTGATGCAGTTCTTGGGCGGTTTTATTTTCTCCATAGTATCATTGAGTACCTGACTCTGGAGTTGGTGAGTAGTCAGGTAATCAATGGTGCCCGCCAGTTTGTGGTGCAGGGGTTCCGCTGTTTGTGTAGTTGCGGCAAACTTGCCCACCACGTCGAGCATATCCTCCTCATGCTCTGGCTCAGCGGTCACTGGCTGTCCCGGGTCGTCTTCAAACACAGCGGCTGGGCAACTGCTAGCACTTCTGGCTGGTGACGACGAGATACTGAGAGGACTCCTTGCACGGCTTGTGGATGCCCGTGAGTCCCGTTCTTCCCGGTCTCGGTCCCGCTGGAGGAGTTGCTCCACTAAGAGGTCCAGCCGCTCTGTGCGACCGTCCCTGCTATGTGCAGCGGACAAGCCGACTTCCCCAGGCCCTGCGAAATAACTGGGGCTTCCACCATCGGACCACACCTCTGTAAGGTGCTGTCTAGGGTCCAATGGCAGGTTGTCATGACCTACCGCCCGAGTAGGCTCATACGACTCCCGCACGGACTCTCCGCTAGTCTGTCTTATTCCATACTGTGGCAGCCCACCTGTTTGATACAAAGGCAGGTGAGTTGGATCGGCGCCGGCCCCCGGAACCTGGCTCCCCGGAGTCTGGCTCCCCGGAGTCCGTGCAGGCTTACCTCCACAATCGCCCAATTTTTGGCGTGGAGGTGCATGGTCAGCCGCTCCCAGAGCTGAGCTGACCGACCGTCTACTGCTGCCACCTCCGCCCTTGACCGCAGCCTGACGGGGTGTTTTGTCGGCGGCACCTGCTCCTGCAGGCCTGCTCGATGCAGCAGTAGCTCTGGTACATGGTGGTGCACAGCTGTAGGCTCCCCTGTAGTGCAGCTGTCCCCCCGGCCCAGCCCCCTCGGGTCTACTGGAACTCGGGGTGAAGTCGCTGGCGATGAGCGAGGCCCCTTTGCACGTACCTGTTTCCCCCCTCTTTTCTTGGGGGAAGGGGGCTCGAAGTCTGGATCAGTTGCAACCAGCTCCGGGGCGGTAAACCACTTGGGTGATGAGTCGGGCGCTAAAGTAGCGGGAGCGCCCAACTTCCGCATTCTTGCCCCCACACGTCCTGAAGCTGCCTGGTGGTGCTTGCAGCTCCGCGGCCAAAGGCCGTTGGCTGGTCGATGCAGCACGGCTCTAGAGAGCGTTGCCTTCCTCTTGCCCTTGTCCATCCTGTGGAGTGAAGGTAAGTACTTACCTGCCGGCCCTTATGAAGGAGCTGGAGGAGAGAGCACACTCCCCCCCCCCCCCCCCCAGCCTGCCGATGTAAATGCGCGCGACGATATGTTGCGCATGCGTGCTGGCGAGGTCTTCACGAAGTCACTTACGTGACTCCGACGTGAAATACAGCACGTCTTCTATGACTCTTCCGAACTTCTACAGATGCACCATATGAAAATATGCTGTTCGGTTGCATCACAACTTGGTTTGGGAACAGCTCTGCCCAAGAACACAAGAAGTTACAGAGAGTTGTAGATGTAGCCCAGTCCATCACACAGACTAGCTTTTACCCCCCATTGACTCCATTTGTGCTTCAGGCTGCTTTAGAGAAGCAGCCATCATAATCAATGTCTTGCCCCACCCCAGTCATTCCTTGTTTTCCCTGCTCCCGTCTGGCAGAAGATAGAGAAGCTTGAAAGCACCCACCACCGGACTAAGAAACAGCCTCTTCCCGTTGGTTATCAGGCTTCTGACTAGTCCTTCTAAAAGCTAGGGTACTGTCCGATTCATCTCTACCACATTGTGGACTTAGGATTTTGTCTATGGAACTGATGCACTACAATGCAAATAAATATATTCTGCAATCTATATCTTCCCCTTTGACATCCATTGTACTTGAGGTTGACTAGATTGTATTTGTGTATTGTAAATCTGATCTGTTTGGATCATGTAAAACCAAGTCTCTCGCTGTACCTTGGTGCACGTGACAGAAACAAACCAAAACCCGTAAACACAAGGGAGCAAAATAACAGTTCTACCTCGTATCTAAAGGATGATGACTCTTCTTAAATAAGTCAATGCACAGACTCTCATATGTTGAGTCAATGTAGATAAATGTCCAAAGCAGATATTGCATTAGTTTATAATGGAATATTCATATTATCAAGTATGTCCAAAGGTGGGACGTCAAAGGCTAATAGTCCGAAGCTCCACAAACTATCCAGGTACTTTTAGAGCAGAGTTATTGATGCTTTGCAGACTCAGATCATAGTTGAGTTTACTAAGGACTAGCTCAGAAGAGAACATGGAGTTAGCAGAAAATGTTCTACGTTAGCAGTGTAGATTTTGCACGTTCTACCTGTGAAGGCAGGGGTTTCCTCTGGGAGCTCCAGTTTACTTCCACATCCCAAAGATGTGCGGGTTTGGAGCTTAATTTGCCTCTGTAAATTACACCTGGTGTAATAAGAAAATGGGATAACATAGAACTAGAGTGAACGGGTGATTGATAGTTGGCATGCACTCCATGAGCTGAAAAAGGCTTGTTTCTGTGCTGTAATTTGCAATTCCATTCAATTCAGGTGTTGCAAGAATACACGTCTCTGCCACCCATTGAGACAGATGTTCTTCCCTCAATACAAGCTTATGCAGACATCTATGACATATACATCTTTGAATGGGCGTATGGTAACTCCAGCCATAAACAAGGCACCTTCCAAGCTTGTGTTACCCAACATCATCAATCTGTTTGTCATTTAATCTCCCCTGCATTCTACCCTATCACATACATTCCTTTTTGTTCTGTGCACCCCTATTCCCTTCCTCTGAATTTTAAACCCTTTTTATTTCTAACAACTCCTAGTTATTCTGAAAAGCCATTGACCTTAAAAAAGACATTAACTATTTCCCTCCCCACAGATGCTGCTTGACATGTCAAATATTTCCAGCATTTTAATGGAAGGGAACAAACAGTTGAAATGCGCAGACAAGATGCTGACAGATGGGTTTTAAAATGGAAAGATGTTTAATGTGTTTTCATTATGCAAGTTTAAGAGAGCATTTTGGCTCCACAACTGGGCTGAAAAATAGCAGCGTGACAATTCAGAGTTGCACGCAGATTGATATCCTGACATGCATTCCCTCCGAACTGGCCTGTATCACAATGATGTCAGACATGTGCATGCATGACACAAACACCAAATTGTAACTCTCAAGGTACTCATAACACCAAAACCAAGCTCAGCCTCTTACCCAAAGTCCTTTTCCATTGTTACTTCTCTGAATCCCAGAGTCAATGTCACCTCCCAAAGCTTTTTAACATGCACTAAATAAACAATTGACAATGCAGAATCTACAGATACTTTTACTCAGTTGCAATAACACTTATAAATGTTTTTTAATAGAAATGCAATCTCTGTAATTATTACTACAAACTCTTCCCTTTCCAATTAATTCAACTCAGCTGTGGAATTATAGCTCAATAATTCCAGAAACGGATACTGAATTTTGAAGGATATAAAATGGCATGAAGGAAACAGTCTGCTGTTATTCAAAGCAAAGTTCTAAGCATTTCATGTTATAATTTCAAATACTTGGGGTTTTACATTTTTTAACATGAATGAAAACCCAACTGATTACATTTTACAAACTAAATACCTCATTACCATGGAAATGACGAGCAGACATTGATGCACATATTTAAACATGTTTGCCTAATGATTCTGCTTCATTACAGAGCAATGCGACCGGGGCAATGCCATTCAATAATGCAGTTCTCATGATGGAAAAGCAGTATTAAACCGAGACCATCAGCACAACTACTGCCTTAAAGTACCACTTACACTGTCTGCTCTCGATTAAATTATCCAACACTTTCTCAAGTTTGCTTGTCTGTTAAAAAGTGCAGCTGAAGCAGGGTTTCATACTTTCCACCCACAATGTCGACAAATGTTTAGCTGTAAATCTGCCAACCAAAGTTACTGCCCATAAAACTATTATTTATGAATCTATTCAACTTGATCCAATCACACACAGTATATTAGATTTGTAAGCAATCTTTCATTTTAACAAAGTACTTACAATCATCATATGGTAAAATCAGCTTGAAAAGCACAGTAATAAACATTCCATAAATTAAATGCACGCATTGCACATTTTCATTCCACCCTCTTCAAATTTCCTTCCTGTTGCCTCTAAACATATTGACATATGCAGGGCTGTGCTTCCCAAGGTACCAGCCATCCTCTGTTACATTTCCTAGTGATGTTCTTTATTGAGTCACAGCAATGAACGTTGGCAGACAATTTCACTATCTCGTTCCAGAAATTATTTTGAGCAGAAGGTCTCGAAATCAATGAAGTGCAGCAATTCTGCCAGATTCACCTTTTGTGATCAAAGGGACACCATATTCAATGGAAGTGTCTCCCCTAATTGGTCACCTTCATCCAGAATAGATCTAAATTTGGATCAGAATTGACTGCAAGATCATAAATATGTTCAAAAATGGAGAGATTCAATTTCAATTTCAAAAGGTAATCACATGTGAAATGCAGGGGCAAATGCAATTTTTGGAAAGTTTTCTGTTTTTTGGTAGGAGTTTCTGTATGTCTGCTGCACTGCCCTGCATATGGGCAGTGATAACAAACTGTGTACTGTGCTTTCACAATGCTTATGATGGTTGCTTTGTCCTTGCTGAAAGAATACCTTCTAATATAGAAGCTGGTCATTAGCTAATATGACATAGCTAGCCATTGAAAGAGCCTTAATGCAATCAAAGAAAGTTACTATGGTTTAATAAAAGGAAAATTATGTTCAAAGTCAAAGTATCCTTTATTGTCATTCAGACCTTTCGGTCTGAACGAAATTTTGTTGCCTTGCAGTCATACATATAATAAAAAACAAAACACACAATAAACACATATTTAACATCCACCACAGTGAGTTCACCAGGCACCTCCTCGCTGTGATGGAAGGCAAAAGTCTTAAAGTCTTTGCCTTCTTCCCTCCTTGTTCTCCCTCTGCGCTGAGGCGATCCAGGCCTCCGATGTTGTCGTCCACTAGGCCCGCGGCCGAGCCTCCGAAGCTCTGAAGCCGTGACCGCCGCCAGAACGCTCGAACGCCACACCCACAGCTCTGAAGCCGGGTCACCGCTGGAACGCCACATCTCTGAAGCCGGGTCCGCTGCTGGAACGCCACACCCACAGCTCTGAAGCCGGGTCGCCGCTGGAAAGCTGGAACACCACAGCTCTGAAGCCAGGTCCGCCTCCGCCGCTGCTACGCTGCCACAGCTCCAAGGCCGCCAGCTCCGTCATTCGGCCTCAGCACAGACGGAGACGGTGACGGGGGGACACGACAAGAAAAAGTCGCATCCCCCCGAAGGGAGAGACTAAAACTTGTTTCTCACACCCTCACAACCCCCCCCCCCACACACGCACACACATACATAGCCTAATAAACTAAAATGTAACTAAAATAGACACAAGAAAACAAAAAAAAAGAAAAAACAGATGGACTGCAGGCGAGCCGCAGCTGCCAGGCAGCGCCGTTGGAGAAACTTGTAAAAATTCATCAACAAAGTGTAAATATAAGGTATTGGGATTTCCAGAAAGCATTTAAAAGGTGCCGCATTTAAAGGCAGGTATGCATGATTTGACTTTATGCTAATGGATGAAGCATGTTAACAAGGATTGAAGACTAGGTATCACATAGAAGATAAGAGAGTAAGAATAAATGTTCTTTTGCAGAATGGATTGTCGTGTATTTCTGCTGACTGGTTAGCACCCGACAAAAGCTTTTCACTGTACACGTGACAATAAACTAAACTGAACTGGAGAAACAAATAGTGGAGTGACTGAAGAATCAGTCCTAGGCTCTTAATTACTCACTAATTATACCAATGGAGGAGGGTTGCAGAATGGGAAGAATCCAAGTTTACCGATGACATGACAGGTGGAAGAGCGTGCTATGAAAATAATATTTGGACTCTGCGACGGGATTTAGACACATTCACTGAGTGGGTAAAAATATTGACAAATGGAGGATATGGAAAAGTGTGTCATCCACTTTTTTTAAGGTGGAATCAAAAGGGAGATTGTAATCTAAAGCAAGAGAGATTGTAAATGAGTTGATAACTGAGGGATATGGATGTTTTTGTGCATGAAACAATAAATGTTAGCATGCATTTGCAACAAATTAGGAAGGTTATACTGTAATTGGCACATTAAACTTCATTAGAAGTGTGTTGGAATTTAAAAATAGAAAGCTATTGTTACAATTGAAAATGGTAGATGTGAGCTTGCACCGGAAGAACCAAGGACAGCTGTGGTCCCCTTATTTATGCATGAAATTGGAAGGAGTAGGATGGGGACCCACAGTCCCGTTTATATCAACAGGTCGATGGTTGAAAGGGTCAAGAGCTTCAAATTCCTGGGCGTGCACATCTCTGAAGATCTTTCCTGGTCCGAGAACACTGATGCAATTATCAAGAAAGCTCATCAGCGCCTCTACTTCCTGAGAAGATTACGGAGAGTCGATTTGTAAAGGAGGACTCTCTCTAACTTCTACAGGTGCACAGTAGAGAGCATACTGACTGGTTGCATCATGGCTTTGTTCGGCAACTTGAGTGCCCTGGAGAGGAAAAGACTACAAAGAGTAGTAAACACTGCCCAGTTCATCATCGGCTCTGACCTTCCTTCCATCGAGGGGATTTACCGCAGTGGCTGCCTCAAAAAGGCTGGCAGTATCATCAAGGACCCACACCATCCTGGCCACACACTCATCTCCCTGCTACCTTCAGGTAGAAGGTACAGGAGTCTGAAGACTGCAACGACCAGGTTCAGGAATAGCTACTTCCCCACAGCCATTAGGCTATTAAACCTGGCTCGGACAAAACTCTGAACATTAATAACCCATTATCTGCTATTTGCACTTTACCAGTTTATTTATTAATGTGTGTATATATTTATATAATGGTATATGAACACACTGATCTGTTTTTGTAGTCAATGCCTAATATGTTCTGTTGTGCTGAAGCAAAGCAAGAATTTCATTGTCCTATCAGGGACAGATGACAATAAACTCACTTGAACTTGAACTTGAATTTGAGGCCGTCAAGAAGAGATTCACTTGGTTAATTCCTGTCACAAATGGCTGAAAAAAATAGAGCTGAAGTGGAGGACAGTGGAGGACAGAACATTGCAGATTTTCAAAGAGGAGATAGATAAATTTTTGAAAGTTTGGATATTAAGGACCATGAAGAACTGATACTGAAGGGTTGAGTTTAGTTTGTCACGTGTACCGAGGTACAGTGAACAGTTTGTTGCTTGCTATCAGGCAGTTGAAAGACAATACATGATTATAATTGAGCCATCCACAGTATATAGATACATGAAATGATATAATTGAATGGCAGGGCAGACTGGAATGTCCCATTGACTTGCTCTAGCTCAATTTCTCTTGAGTTTGCACAAGGTTGTTCCCAAACCCATACTCGAACTCCTCCACCCATCTTTCTCTTAACCATATCCGATGTGTAAATCACACCAGATTGTTGTGCTGCTAACTGCAACTGCCCAGCACCCATCCCCCTATAAAACCCAAAGAGACACGTCATCTTCCACTCCCTTATTACCTGCTGCAACCTCTCCCACCCATTACTGGGCTATCTACCCCATGAACTGGTCCTATAATGCATGACTTGGACCCGCTTTCCTTTGCTTGATCTGCAACGGATGATGAGAATTCCATGTTCGCATTTTGAATTCCATATTACAGCGGGCTATGTTGGGACTGGAGGTACATGGATCATGTGCAGGCAAGATGCGATTAGTTTATCTTGACATTATGTTTTCACAGACATTGTTGGCAGAAGGGCCAGTACTTTTCTATGTTCTATGCTAAGCACCAAAGATTTACAGACTTGCCATTACATTCTGATTTACCTCACTCTCTCCGATATCAATATGGGATACATGCCTCTAATTCCAGATGCAAACTGCCACTTTAAATGTTGAACACTTTTGTTTTGACGTCATTAGTCTAGGTTTTTGCTCTGGGCTCTTGCTCCGATGACCTGGCAGATGCATGTGTGGCACATTAACTATAATTATGGCTCACATGCTTCTGAAGCATCCTCACCGTGCTTCCTTTCAAGGCAATTAGCTCCAATTTCACCAGTCGTTCTTTGTACCACATCCCTCTGTTCTTTTTATTCCATGCATCCCCAGGAACAGAATATTTTATTCATTTCTTTGTGAACAAAGTTCATAAGCCTGTCTGTCCCACAGATCTGCGCCAATTTGAAATGACTTTTCCAGTCTAGACTCTGCTTTTACCACCAGTAAAAGGTCACATCTCCAATATTCCTTGTTATTAGGAAAAATTGCATCACCTTTCCACTATACAACCTTTCAATTTGAATTTGAGTAAAAGCACAAATATATGAATTAGGAGGCCATTTGGCCCCTCAATCCGGCTCTACCATCCAATAAAATCAGGGTCAATTTAATTGCCACCAGTTTAATCTTGTTGTTTCATCTTCTTGATTATCCAGAATCTATCTACATACAGTGGCTTGCAAACGTTTTCATACCTCTTGAACTTTTCCACATTTTGTCACGTTACAACCACAAACGTAAATGTATTTTATTGGGATTTTATGTGATAGACCAACACAAAGTGGTGCATAATTGTGAAGTGGAAGCAAAATGATACATGGTTTCCAAATTTTATTACAAATAAAAAACTGAAAAGTGTGGCGTGCAAAATTATTCAGCCCCCCTGAGTCAATACTTTGTAGAACCACCTTTCGCTGCAATTACAGCTGCAAGTCTTTTGGAGTATGTTTCTACCAGCTTTGCACATCTAGAGACTGAAATTTTTGCCCATTCTTCTTTGCAAAATAGCTCAAGCTCAGTCAGATTGGATGGAGAACGTCTGTGAACAGCAATTTTCAAGTCTTTCCAGAGATTCTCAATTGGATTTAGGTCTGGACTTTGACTGGGCCATTCTAACACATGAATATGCTTTGATCTAAACCATTCCATTGTAGCTCTGGCTGTATGTTTAGGGTCGTTGTCCTGCTGGAAGGTGAACCTCCACCCCAGTCTCAAGTCTTTTGCAGACTCTAACAGGTTTTCTTCCAGATTGCCCTGTATTTGGCTCCATCCATCTTCCCATCAACTCTGACCAGCTTCCCTGTCCCTGCTGAAGAAAAGCATCCCCACAGCATGATGCTGCCACCACCATGTTTCACAGTGGGGATGGTGTGTTCAGGGTGATGTGCAGTGTTAGTTTTCCGCCACACATAGCGTTTTGCATTTAGGCCCAAAACTTCCATTTTGGTCTCATCAGACCAGAACACCGTCCTCCACATGTTTGCTGTGTCCCCCACATGGCTTGTGGCAAACTGCAAACGGGACTTCTTATGGCTTTGTTTCAACAATGGCTTTCTTCTTGCCACTCTTCCACAAAGGCCCGATTTGTGGAGTGCACGACTAATAGTTGTCCTGTGGACAGATTCTCCCACCTGAGCTGTGGATCTCTGCAGCTCCTCCAGAGTTACCATGGGCCTCTTGGCTGCTTCTCTGATCAATGCTCTCCTTGCCCGGCCTGTTAGTTTAGGTGGACAGCCATGTCTTGGTAGGTTTGCAGTTGTGCCATACTCTTTCCATTTTCGGATGATGGATTGAACAGTGGTCCGTGAGATGTTTAAAGCTTGAAATATTTTTTTATAACCTAACCCTGCTTTAAACTTCTCCACATCTTTATCCCTGACCCGTCTGGTGTGTTCCTTGTGCTTCATGATGCTGTTTGTTCACTAATGTTCTCTAACAAACCTCTGAGGCCTTCACAGAACAGCTGTATTTATACTGAGATTAGATTACACACAAGTGGACTCTATTTACTAATTAGGTGACTTCTGAAGGCAATTGGTAGCACTGGATTTTATTTAGGGGTAACAGAGTAAAGGGGGCTGACTACTTTTGCACGCCACACTTTTCAGTTTTTTATTTGTAAAAAAATTTGGAAACCATGTATCATTTTCCTTCCACTTCACAATTATGCGCCACTTTGTGTTGGTCTATCATAAAATCCCAATAAAATACATTTACGTTTGTAACGTGACAAAATGTGGAAAAGTTCAAAGGGTATGAAAACTTTTGCAAGCATTGTATGCCTTAAAAAAAAATGACGACATTCTCCTGTGAAGAAAGCTCAAAGGCTCATGATCTTCTGAGAGGAAGAAACTTCACTTCTTCTCTTTCTTAAATAGTTGACACATTATTTTTAAGCTGTGATCCAAAGCCCTTGCTTCTCCCACAAGAATAAACATTTTTTCCACAACCACCCAGTCAAAGTATTCTCTTAAAGTGTCTCTAGAAATTCCTGCTGTTTTTATAGTTTAGCCAGCTTTATCCCATTAATTTTTCCTTCTTGATTAATATTCCTTGTTATTCTTTGCTGTTTTCTATATCCTAGCCAATTTCATGGCCTATCAGACTTTGCTCAATTATATGTTTTGTACCATCTTTAACTTATTTACTTATACACAGATAGTGGAACCTTTCCTGGGAATTCTTCTTTCAAATTTGTATGTATTATTCTATATATTCAGAAAGATGCCACTAAATAACCACCACTGTAACTCAACTTTCTCATCCTTTAACCCAAGTTGTCAGATCACTTTGATTGACCCATTCCCTAATCCAAGTTGCTAGTTTACTGTAGCTGGCTCCGATTTCCTGCCTTCAGAATTGCCCTTATTTATGTTAAAGATAAGACTCTAAAACTGAATATAATTTTATTGGGGAGATAATCAAAGGCAGCATGATGCCATAGCAGTAAACTGCCTGACCGCGCCAGAGACCCGGGTTCAATCCAGACTCCGGTTGCTACCTGTATGGAGTTGGTACATTCTCATCGTGACTGCCTGGGTTTTCTCTGGGTGCTCCAGTTTCCTCCCCCATTCCAAAGACGTACAGGTTTGTAGGTTAATTGGCTTCAGTAAAATTGTCCCGAGTGTGTAGGATAGTGCAAGGGTACAGGGATCACTGGTCAGCGCTGATTCAGTGGGCCGAAGTGCCTGTTTCCATGCTGTATTTCTAAACTAAATGATTCAAAGTTGTAAAGAGAACTCTCACCAAATGCACGGAAGAGTTCAGTGCCTTTGACTTTACTCTTGTAGTCGTCATGATTTATGTTCTTTTGCCATTTCTTTAAATGGAAATGCTGGTTTTTATCTCATACATGTAGCATATATGCCCTTCATTTGCATGGGTGGAGATAAAGCCAGCGATAAATATGAAATGACTGGCTGCCAAATAGCTCTGAAATGGCCCTCAATTTCCATGACTGCCTTGCGCAAGGAGACAGTGTATTGAAAATGCATGTAAAAATAGCAACTTGTTTCATTTTTACAAGAGTGCGGAACTGCTTGCGTCATTATATGTGGTGAACGCAGTTCAGCACTCATAAAACTACGTATATAATCAATGCAAACTGACATATTTTGGACAGTCTTTCATTTCATTATCAGACTCAAGATAATAATTCATTTTCATACGCTGGCCATATTAAACTAGGATACTGTGTTCATTTCTGGTCTCCTAATATAGGAAAGATATTACTGCCATAGAAATAAAGTTATGAGGACATACAACATGGAAACAGGCCTTTTCAGCCCATCGTTCATGCTGACCATCAAGCATCCATTTATGATCATCTTTATTTATTCTCATCAACTATCCTAGTTGGGGGTGATTAATGTGTCAATCAGCACATCTTTGGGGCATGGGAAGAAACCAGAGCATTGTCTGGAATGACAAGAACAAAAAAAATGATTATGAGTAACAGAGTCACAAGAGATAAAGTAGTTGTGGAGCCAAGGTGAACAGCCCCTGAAAATTGGGGCCATGATCAGCAATAGCTTTGGTGATTATAATGGTGGCAGCCTAACAACACTGAGCTGCTCATTTGATAGAGTGCTGCATCCAGCCAGTACCAACAGTGCTGTCCATTGTGTAGTTACTTTAGCAGGTGGTCCACAATTGTGCTCTGCTTATTTCAGTTGAGAGTCCCATGCATTACCAAAAGTAGGCCGAGACTACTTGAGGCAATGCATGGCGGCTGGAGCACGGGCTGGCAGTCAAGCAGGTAATGAATCTGACTGAAGAGACAGTGAAGAAAGGCTGACATTAGCTTATGCCTTCTCCAAGTTTCACAGAGGCTGTAGTGGAAGCCATGTTGAAGGTGGGAGGAAATAGGAGAAAAGGCCCATGTCTGTATGAACAGACATGTTAGTCAACCAGACACATACTTTAATGATATTAATACTTGGATAGGACAGCTTTAGAGGGATGTGGGGGCAAATGCAGGCAGGTAGGATTAGATAATAGGTGCAGGAGTAGGCCATTTGACCCTTCGAGCCAGCACCGCCATTCAATGTGATCATGGCTGATCATCTACAATCAGTACCCGTTTCCTGCTTTCTCTCCATATCACTTAACTCCGCTAACCCTAAGAGCTCTATCTAACTCTCTCTTGAAAGCATCCAGAGAACCAGCCTCCACCGCCCTCTGAGGCAGAGATTTCCACACACTCACAACTCGCCGTGTGAAAAAGTTTTTCCTCATCTCCATTTTAAATGGCTTACCACTTATTCTTAAACTATGGCCGCTGGTTCTGGACTCCCCCAACATTGGGAACATGTTTCCCGACTCTAGCATGACCAAACCCTTAATAATCTTATATATGTTTCAATAAGATCCCCTCTCACCCTTCTAAATTCCAGAGTATGCAAGCACAGCCGCTCCAATCTATCAGCACATGACAGTCCCGCCATCCCGGGAAATAACCTCGTGAACATACGCTGCACTCCCTCAATAGCAAGAATGTCCTTCCTCAGGTTTGGAGACCAAAACTGCACACAATACTCCAGGTGTGGCCTCACTTGGGCCCTGTACAACTGCAGGAGAACCTCTTTGCTCCTATACTCAACTCCTCTTGTTTTGAAGGCCAACATGCCATTCGCTTTCTTCACTGCCTGCTGTACCTACATGCTTAATTTCAGTGAATGATGAACAAGGACCCCCAGATCCTGTTGTATTTCCCCTTTTCCCAACTTGACACCATTTAGATAATAATCTGTTTTTGGCACCAAAGTGGATAACCTCATTTATCCACATGAAACTGCATCTCCCATGCATCTGCCCACTCACCCAACCTGTCCAAGTCACCCTGCATCCTCCTCACAGTTCACACTGCCACCCAGCTTTGTGTCATCTGCAAATTTACTAATGTTACTTTTAATCTCTTCATCCAAATAATTAATATACATTGTAAATAGCTGCGGTCCCAGCACCGAGCCTTGCGGTACCCCACTAGTCACTGCCTGCCATTCTGAAAAGCACCCGTAAATTCCTACCCTTTGTTTCCTGTCTGTCAACCAATTTTCTATCCATGTGAGCATCCTATCCCCAATACCATGTGCTCTAATTTTGCCCACTAATCTCCTATGTGAGACCTTATCAAATGTTTTCTGAAGGTCCAGGTACACTACATACATTGGCTCTCCCTTGTCCCTTATCTTGGTTATGTCCTCCAAAATTTCCAGAAGATTAGTCAAGCATGATTTTCCCTTCGCAAATCCATGCTGACTCGGACCGATCCTGCTACTGCTATCCAAATGTGCTGCTATTTCATCTTTTATTATTGACTCCAGCATCTTCCCCACCACTGACGTCAGGCTAACTGGTTTATAATTCCCTGTTTTCTCTCTGCTGCCCTTCTTAAAGAGTGGGACAACATTAACTACCCTCCAATCTTCAGGAACTGATCCTGAATCTATAGAACATTGGAAAATGATCACCAATGCGCCCACGATTTCTAGAGCCACTTCCTTAAGTACCCTGGGATGCAGACCTTCAGTCCCTAGGGATTTATCAGTCTTCAGTCCCATCAGTCTACCCAACACCCATTTCCTGCCTAATGTGGATTTCCTTCAGTTCCTCTGCCACCCTAGATCCTCTGGCCACTTGAACATCAGGAAGATTGTTTGTGTCCTCCTTAGTGAAGGCGGATCAACTCATCTGCTATTTCCTTGTTACCCATAATAAATTCACCATTTTCAGTCTTCAAGTGTCCAACTTTGGCCTTTTGGTTTTTCATCTTCACATACCTAAAGAAGCTTTTACTATTCTCCTTTATATTCTTGGCTAGCTTACCTTCGTACCTCTTCTTTTATCCCCATATTGCCTTTTTAGTCATCTTCTGTTGCTCTTTAAAAGTTACTCAATCCTCTGGTTTCCAGCTCATCTTTGCTATGTTATATTTCTTCTCTTCTATTTTTTATACTCTCCCTAATTTCCCTTGTCAGCCATGGTCGCCCCTTACTCCCCTTGGAATCTTTCTTCCTCTTTGGAATAAACCGATCCTCCGATCCTGTACCTTCTGCATTATTCCTAGAAATACCTGCCATTGTTGTTCTACTGTCATCCCTGCTTATCTTTCCAGTCAACTTTGGCCAACTCCTCCCTCATTGCACCATAGTCCCCTTTGCTCTACTGTAATACCAACACCTCCGATTTACCCTTCTCCCTCTCAATTGTAGACTAGTGTAGATGGGACATGCTGGTCGGTGTGGGCATGTTGGGCTAAAGAGCCTGTTTCCACTCTGTATGACTCTTAGGAACAGGTTAATCAAAGCTTTGGAGTCAAGCTGCTGAGAGCTGGATGTAGTGCAAGGAATTAATTGAACACATACATGGACAAAGTCAGTGAGTACAAATTTAAATCCTGTATTCCCAGTAATGGCACCACCGATCTTTGTCACTGCCCAGTTCACCACACCTCATCATTTACCAACCAAGAATCTCCTCCAATAAGATATGTACCTAGCACAGAGTTCTGGAGAAACTCAGCAGGCCCCAGCAGCATCTGTGAAAGAGAATGGGCAGACAACATTACAGGTCAGGACCAATCTGCAGAAAGGTCCAGAACTCAAAGCATTGGCTGTCCATTAACCACGAGGTATTGCCAGACCCACCGAGTTGCTCCACCTTGGTATTTTGCTCAAGATTTCAACATCTGCAGTATCTTGTGTCCCCATTCATATACTCCACCTCACCCTTGCAGAGAGAGCACAGCTGCAAAATTCACACCTACCTAGATCTAGCACACACCATTAGTTACTCACACCCTGAAAGCCACATCAGCTGCAGATTGCACAGTCCTTGCGCACACACTTGCCTCTCTGGCAGGAAGTGCAGAGGGGGCAGTTGCACCTAGTCATCTGGAGCAGGTGATGCTCACCATTCTGGGACAACAGTTACTGATTGTAGCCAGTAGCAGGAAAGATCTACTAAAGAGGTGACAAGCTCAGAGCTATTCACTTCCTCCACATGCCAAAGTCTTTACTTACAGATGGAGTAGTCACACAGCTCTGACTTTGACCTCGTAGCTGCACGGCAATCCAATATGATCAGGAAGTGAAAGAAGATGAAAAAGCAAGATGCGGGCACATGGTCATTTAATTTCACCAGTTTACATGCTGGTATTCAGCATAAATTCAACGGCAGCATAGACGTGGAACCTGCCCTTGGCGAGACACTGTGTAGTCAGGGTCGGTGTCAATGATCGTCTGGGTGCTGGCTTGAGGCAGGAGACTGGTGTATTTTAATCCCGAGGAGTGAGACAAAGAAATCAAAGGGTTGCAAAATAAATCTGACAGATAGATACAGTGAACTGCTTGAGGCTTTAAAAAACTGCCAAGAAGCTGGAGTTGAGCACAAGCAGGCAAAGTGGAATCCACAATCAATTCAGTACAAAGGTTGGAGGTTCAAACCCTTCCTTCTCAACACAGATAGAAGCCAATACCAATGAAGTATTTGTGAACCCAACAGATTCAGGTCTGGTTGACAATGTGCCAGCACAGCTGGTAGAGCTGCTGCCTCACAGCGACCCAGGATCGATCCCAACCTTGGGTGCTGTCTGTGTGTAGTTTGCACGTCCTCCCTATGACCGTGTGGGTTTCCTCCGGATGCTCCAGTTTCCTCCCACATTCCAAAGACGTGCAGGTTTGTAGGTTAACTGACCTCTAAATTGCCCCTCATGTATTAGGAGTGGATACAAAAGTGGGATGACATAGAATTTGTGTGAAAAGTTAATTAATCATTAGCGAAGGCTTAGTGGGTTGAAGTATCCGTGCAGTATTTTTCAATCTTTGAACCAATTAATGTGACAACTTCCATGGTGGAATAACTGCAATCACCCAATACCTGAAGGCTGTAGAGCAAAGTCAGAACACAGATGTACAAGCTCATGACATGGGTGACATTGTCTGAAAGAGGCTCACACTCTGTCAGTGTTTCAACAACCTGTCCATAAAGCTTGCTAGGATTGCTGAAATGCAGTTCCTGCAGAGAAAAGCAGCACTGTGGAATACCATCTACCATTCGTTCCCTGGCAATGGCATTCATACTTCTACTTCTGCCGTTCTTGCTTTCTTGCGAGCCATCCCTCACCGACAGCTGCTGTGAAGTCAGCCACCTAATAATTAATGGCTACCCATTGACACTGATCTCGGCAGCCCCGCCTTTGATTTGCCATTGTGCCTCAAATACAGCTAGCCTAGTATAGTTTAGAGATACAGTATGGAAACAGGCCCTTCTACCTACCAAGACCACAATGACCATTAGTTCACACTAGTTCCATGTTATCCCACTTTCTCATCCACTATGTACACACCAGGGGCAATTTACATGCGGCAATAAACCTACAAAACCCCACATCCTTGGGATGAAAGAATGGGTCAACTGAGCTTGTATTCACTGGATTTTAGAAGGATGAGAGGATATCTTATAGAAACATACACGATTCTTAAGGGTTTAGACAGGCTAGATGCAGAAAAATTGTTCCCCATATTGGGGAAGTCCAGAACCAGGGGTCATAGTTTAAGAATAAGGGATCGGCCATTTAGGACTGAGATGAGGAATAACTTTATGCTACAGAAGGCAGTGGAGGCCAATTCACTGAATGTTTTCAAGGAAGAGTTAGACTTTGCTCTTGGGGCTAACAGAATCAAGGGATATGGGGAAAAAGCAGGAACGGGATACTGACTTTGAATCATCAGCAGTGATCATATTGAATGGCGGTGCTGGCTCCAAGGGGCGAATGGCCTACTCCTGCACCTATTTTCTATGTTTCTACGTTTGTAGGAATCTGGAGCACCCAGAGGAAATCTACACAGTCACAGGGGATATGTGCAAACTCCACTCAGACAGCAACTGAGGTCAGGATCGAACCCAAGTTTCAGGTGCTGCGAGTCAGCAGCTCCATCAGCTGTGCCACCATGCTGCCCTTAAGTAGGTTGTCACAGAATGAAAATATCACAAATGCAATGAGGATATGGCATGATTCTCTGTGATCATTATTTATTTGGATACCGAAGGAGTGGAATTCCCCTTTGGGTCAGCTATTAGTAATACTGGCATTCAGCACCTGCAGTGTGCTTGCAATCTGTGGCACCATGCAGCAGCCTGCAATCATAATGAAGTTGTCTGCAGGCCATGCCTCGGTCTTAGAATGGAAAAATGAACTGCAGTTATCTCTTTGAACAGAGAGCATCAGAGATCTCCCCTCTGCCACAGAGGCAGCTCCAGTACTGGCCTTGAACATGCCAGGTGCATAACATGTTATTGCAACAATCACCTTGACCACCATTGCAGTCATGACCCTGCTTTGCGCTAGAAGCAAAAGCTTCATTAAGGACAAGTTCAGTGAAATATCAATGGCTCGTACATCCTGCCTTATTGAAGCTCAGGCAGAAGAATTGCTCTTTATATATTGGGTGGATATAATCTCTGCTCCTCCTTTTCCATCAATACATTGCCCTCATTTCCTATTGTGCTGCACTCGAGAAGGATACCATCTTTTACACACATAACACACTCCACATTCTGTAGAAGAATGTTTGCTTTTGAATCTTGATCTGGCTGCAGAAAGCAGTAACTATTTATGGAATTGTAACAAGGGCCAATATAAATTAATCAATAATGGGCCTGTCCTACTTAGGCAATTTTTTCGGTGACTGCCGGCAACTATCATAGTTGTAGCAGGTCGCCGAAAAACCGGCGACTGGACGCCCCTACGACAATGTCTACGACAATGTCTACAACAACCTACCACCTAGTTGACCACAAGCAATGGCAAGCTATCGACAACCGGCGACCCATTAGGACGTCCACACTTACGACAACCTACATCCACCCGCGACAAGCTATGACCCTCTCTGCGACAACTTAAGACAATTCAGTCGCTGCTACCAGTCTCCGGTTGATGTAGGTTGACGCAAGTAGTTGCCAATGGAATTCACCGAAGTCAGCACCAGCGACAACCTACCTCACCTGGCGACAACCTGCGACAACCTATGACAGCACCTACCTCAGGAGAAGTCAAGCTACACTCATTGGCATCAAGCCAACTGTTGCCGAAAAGTTTCAAACATTTCAAAATCCAACCGCGACCAGAAAAACTCTACGAGTCTTTGGGCGGCTGAGGATACAACTCACGACCATACAGGCAACACCCTGGTGACCATGTGGTGACAGCCTAGTCGCCTGTAGTCACCTAAAAAAAAAATCGCCTAAGTGGGACAGGCCCTTTAACCTACGTTGAAGCACAATGTGCTGGAGTAACTCAGTGGGACAAGCAGCATTGACGGAGAGAATTGGGAGGTAAATTGAGAAGAGTCATGACCTGTCTACTCCCTCCATTGTTGCTGCCTGTGCTGCTGAGTTACACCAGCATTTTGAGTTTTAATTAGGATTACAGCATTTACAGTTCCTTTTGTCTCTACGAGTTTTACTCTACAATTTTAGAAATTATCTTAAATATTTCTGTCAAAAATTTAGTAATTTTTATACAATTTGTAAATGAGTGCGTTAAGTTAGCTTCTAAGTGCTGACATTTATCACATATGGCAGATACATTTGAAAAAAAACTATGTAATTTGGATTTTGAATAATGTAATCTATGTAATATTTTAAATTGTATAAGAAAGTGTATAACATTTAACGAACAGTGGTGTATATCTTGTAAACTTTCATCCATACTTCTGGTCTGATTATTTGACCTAATTTGTTTTCCCATGATTGCCTATATATTTCTGTCATTGGGACATCGTTTTCCAATAAAATGTTATAAATATATGATATCAATTTTTCTGTGTTCGGGTGTTTATTTAGACATTCATCTAAAATTTTTGTCTTTCTATTTCTAATTTCCTGTGTGTTTGCTTTTACATAGTCTCTAAATATCTAAAGTAATCTTTTGAATGTAATCCATAAATTTGTTGTAATTCTTGAAATGAAAGGAAGGAGTTTTCCCTGTAGAGATTGCCCATCTTAATAATTCCATAGTTTTTCCATTGTAAAAAACCTTTGTCCATCATTGAGGGTTTAAATGTAACATTATTTACAATGGTAAGAGCTAGTGGTATACTTTCCAATTTTAATGTTTTCTTTATTTGTTTCCAGATACGTATCCCACTTTCTATTATAGGGTTTTCTCTATAGGATTTCTTACCTAGTTTAATATTGGCGAATAAAATCGAGCTAATTTCAAAAGGCGAACAATCTTCTTTTTCCATATTTAATCAGATTGGTTGTTTATCTGACTCTACTAACCAAAAATTCATATTTTTAATATTAACTGCCCAGTAATAAAACATAAAGTTTGGCAGTGGTAGACCTCCATTTATTTTTGATTTACATTAATGTTTTTTTTATTTATTCTATGGCTCTTATAATCCCAGATAAAGTTGGTGACTATAGAATCAAACTTCTTAAAAAAAAAATTAGGAAGATATCAGAATCAATTGGAAGAAATATAGTAATTGCAGGAGAAAAATCATTGTTATTGCATTAATTCTACCTAGCATTGAAATAGGTAATGTTTTCCAATATAAAATATTCTTATTTAATTTATTCAGTAAGAGTGGAAAATTAGATTTAAATAAAGAATCGAATCTTTTTGTTACATAAATTCCAAGGTATTTGATTTTTTCGTTTGCTATCTTAAAAGGAAATTGTTGTAATGTATGTAAGTTATTTACCATTATTGACATAAGTTCACTTTTATTCCAATTAATACTATATCCTGAAAATAAGCCAAATTCAGTTATTAAATTTAATAAATTTGGAATACTAATTTCCGGCTTTGTAATATAAAGTAATACATCATCCGCATATAAGGAAATTTTATTTTCAGTGTCTCTGGTTTCTTACCCATGTATTTCAGGATGTAATCTCACGCGTTGAGCTAATGGTTCAATTGCAAGTGCAAACAATAGCGGGGATAAGGGACAACCTTGTCTGCAGCCTCGGAGTAAATTAAATTTAGTTGATAGCATTTGATTTGTTAGTATTCTGGCTGTTGGATTAGTGTATAATAATTTAACCCATGTAATAAACTTCTCTCCCAACTTAAAAGTTTCCATGACCGAAAACAAGTAAGACCATTCCACCTGGTCAAAGGCTTTCTCTGCATCTAACAATATAATTACTAGGTCTTTATTAATACCTCTTTTCGAATATAAATAGTGAATAATCTTCTCAGGTTATATGAGGAATATCGTTTTGGTATAAATCCTGTTTGATCCGGGTGAACTAATTTATTGATAACTGTGCTTAGTCTTTGTGCTTATATTTTGGTTAGTATCTTTTGATCAGTATTTAAAAGAGCTATAGCTCAAACCTATGGGAAAAACCCTTTAGTGGTACACAAATCTGGAAACAACTTAAAAAGGCTTTAAAACTGGATAATATACCACTCTGTCTCCCTATTGTAAACAATCCCTTATTCAAACCTTCCACACTGGATAAAGGCTTTATACAATGGAAAAACTATGGAATCAAAAAGATGGAACACCTTTATAAGAAAGGCACTTATCTTTCATTTCAGGAACTGCAACAGATTTATGGATTACACTCAAATAATTTTTTCAGATATCTACAACTCAGAGATTATGTTAAATCAAATACACAAGATTATAGGAATAAGGAACCAGAAATCCTAGATGAATGTCTGAATAAGCATTCTAATACAGAAAAATTAATATCTTATATTTACAATACCCTTTTAGATAGCGAGATACCATCGACGGAATCATACAGACATACATGGGAAAATGAAATAAATCAATCCATAACGAAAAGTTTACAATATATACATCAATGCTCGCTAAACTCCAGACATGCTTTAATACAATTTAAAGCATTACATAGTTTACATTACTCCAAAGTTAAATTAAATAGAATCTTTCCACAGATATCCTCTACCTGCGATAAATGTTAACATCCAGAGGCTAATTTAACACATACTTGTGCAAATTGTATAAAAATTAAGAATTTCTGGATTGAGATTTTTAGAATAATTTCTGAAGTTATTAATACTAAACTGGATCCGGACCCAAAATTAATAATACTTGGAACATCAGAACAAAGTTTAACTCTTACAAGTCAAAGAAATGTCCTAGATTACAGTATAATAATTGGGAAGAAATTAATATTAAAATTTTGGAAAGGCCCTATATCCCCCACAACTAAAATGTGGATTACGGAAATGTCGGAGACTCTACACCTGGAAAGGATCAGATTTGCCCTAATGGACAAACAAGAAGTTTTCGTTAGAATATGGTCTTCTTTCATTGATTACTTAAAAGGGTAGATTGGTTCGGCAGGGAAGCCTAACTGAAACTTGGACTCAGGATTAGATTAGTTATATTTTATATTCCTTGATCTTATCTCCTATGATGTATTAATAGTAAATTATTCCATTCTTTATGATTTTCTTTTTTGATGTTGACTTTTATTTTATTTTTCTTTCTGTTTTCCTCTTTAAAAAAAAATATTAGAGTCAAAATGATACACTTGACAATATTAATAATGTATGACCGTTGTACATGAAATATTGCTATCATAACTTTCTTCACACAGAGAGTGGTGAGTCTCTGGAACTCTCTGCCACAGAGGGTAGTTGAGGCCAGTTCATTGGCTATATTTAAGAGTGAGTTGGATGTGGCCCTTGTGGCTAAGGGGATCAGAGGGTATGGAGAGAAGGCAGGTACGGGATACTGAGTTGGATGATCAGCCATGATCATATTGAATGGCGGTGCAGGCTCGAAGGGCTGAATGGCCTACTCCTGCACCTAATTTCTATGTTTCTATGAAATTTCATAACATGTGTTTGCTAAGTCACTGTCTACATACTCTAATAAAAGTATATATTTAAAAAAAAGAGCTATAGCTCTATATGATCCTGGGTCATCCAGATCTTTGTCTATTTTAGGTATAAGTGTTATAATAGATTCATTTAACGTTTCTGGTAGTTTCTGGTGGGTATAGATGTATTCATAGAGTATCTTCAAACGTGGTGCAATCAGATCATAAAATGTTTTATAAAATTCCGAACCAATACCATCTGGTCCTGGTGTTTTACCATTTTTTAATGATCTGATAGATTCTTCGATTTCTTTTACTGATATTTCAGCATTTAGTGATTCTCTATTTTCTGAATCCAACCCTTTTAGATTACATTTTTTTTTTAAATGCTTCTATTCCTATCCGGTTTTCTGTCGTTTTGGCTGAATATAAATTTTTATAATATTGCAAAATTCTCTCATTAATATCTTTGGGTTGTACTAATGGTTCGCCATTGTATGATTTAATCCTATGGATTATCTTTTCTCCCTCCATTTTCCATAATTGACGAGCCAATAATTTTTGGGGTTTATCTCCGAATTCAAATTGTAATTGTTTAGTATATTGATAGAGTTTTACAACTTGATCTGAGTATATTTTATTTAATTTATATTTCAGTGCAGCAATTTTGTTATGTTTTGTCATGGATGGATTAGCAGCATTATCTGTGTCTAATTGTTTAATCTCCTTTTCCAATTCCTGTTGTTCCCTCCGATTCTCTTTATTATAAAATGCTTGAGAAGAAATCATAATTCCATGGGCATATGCTTTAAATGTTTCCCATAATAGGGAAGAAGATATTTCCAGTTTATCATTTATTTCAAAGAAAATCTTGATCTGTTCTATAATATATTCCTGAGTTACTTTGTCTTTTAAAATTTGTGAGTTAAATCTCCATTGTCCCGGTTTTTCAGTTTTACCATTTATTTTAATCATAAATGTTAAAGGTGCGTGATCTGAGATTGTAATATTATGGTATTTTGAATTGTAAGTAAGTGAGATAAGTTTAGAGTCTACCAAAAAATAATCTATTCTTGAATATGTTTTATGTACAGGTGAATAAAATGAATATTCTGGTCCAGTTGGATTTTCTACTCTCCAAACATCTTTAATATTACTAGTATCCATGTATGCATTTAATAAGTCACTGGAATGGGATTTGATTTTCCTTTGTCTTGTGGATCTGTCTAAATAAGAGTCTAGTGTACAATTTAAATCTCCTCCAATTATTAAGTTATGTTGTGCTATTTCCGGGATGTTATTAAATATTTTCTTAAAGAACAATGGACTATCAAAGTTTGGTCCATAAACATTAACAAAAATCATTTTTTGTGCATTAAATTCTCCTAATACAATAATGTATCTACCATCACTGTCAGATATAGTAGATGTGTGTTTAAATAAAGTGCCTTTACGAAATAATATTGCTACGCCTCTGGATTTGTGTGTGAAAGAAGAATGATACATTTTATCTATCCATTTAGCTTTCAGCCTATGCTTGGCATCTTTTTTTAAGTGTTTCTTGGATAAAAATTACATCAGCTTTAAGTGCTTTTAAATGTGCTAGTACTTTACCTCTCTTAATTGGCTCATTAATACCTTTAACGTTCCAGCTACAAAACGTTATTCCTTCATTCCCCGTATTCATTTTTAAATCTTGCATCTTTTGTCTATGGAGGTCTATAATAGAGCCAATGGTTCAGTTCGACAGACCCGACCTTACACCCGAACTTCGAATAGACGAATTTCAAGACCCTTGAATGTCTCTCACGTATATATCTCCTTTGATCCAATTTATAACTCTAGTCAAACTGAAAATAATAATGATAGATTGTAATATAAAAGAAAAGAGGATAGATTAAGAAGTTATTAATGTGCACAAAGAAGGAAAAAACTACATCTAGTATTAGTGTAGTTAGTGCTAGCCATACTAGCATGGCTAACCATCTACCGACTTCCATAGTTGATGTTACCAACTTAACCAGCTCCCTGGTTTCTTGAAATTTTGATTCCATAACAGTATTTTACCGGGGATATTGGATTTTAAAATATTAGGGTTCCAATAGCCAGGAATGTGAGGATACATGTATTTAAAACATTTAAGAATATAATAAAAAACAAAAAAAAAGGAAGAAAATAAAAATAAAAATTCATTAAAAAAAGTTTGAGGGCAAATTAAATCAAACTCTATATTTGACGCAATTATAATTACTAATTATCTGATTCTAAATATTCAGTTAAAATTCAAAATAAGTAAGTATTAATCATTAGTGATAATTATTAACTCTGATTAGTAATGATACCATGCTATAGTTTTAGTATTTATTAGTTATTTGTATTAGTAGTGCAGTTATTCTAATTATTAGTATCCATGGGAGCGTTTCTGATCTACATCTTTCTCCAGCTTCCTTAGACACGTCTTTAGTTCCATCCAGTCCTGCAAAGTCAGTTTATTCAATGATGAAGTTCAGTTTTAAAAATATTATTCAAGCTTCCTCTCGAGCCTTAGTCTTCTGGGCAAAGTCCAGTGCCTCCACAGGGTTGGTGAAAAAGTGTTCATTCTGATTGTAGGTGACTCTTAGGGTAGTTGGATACGTCAGACCATATTTCAAGTTCTTCACTTCCCTCAAGATTCTTTTGGTCTCATTAAACGCTTTTCGTTTCCTGGAGACCTCTGCTGGGTAGTCTCGATAGATACTGATCCCGTCTCCTTCAAATGTAAGATTTCTGTTTCTTGCAATTTTTTGCATTATCTCCTCCAGGACATAGTCGTACTGGACTTTTATTATCATTTGTCTTGGGGGAGCACCATGTCTTGTCTGACGTCTCATCACTCTGTGTGCTCGAGCAAGTAAAGGCTTTTGATCCAGAGATAAAACTTTTTGCAGTAGATTTGCAGTGAATTCTCGGGGATCTTGATCCGCCTCTTTCCCTTCTGGAATACCCACAATTCTTAGGTTCTGTCTTCTCTGGCGACCTTCCAATTCAGTACATTTTTCAGTTATTTTGCCCAGTAGTTCAGTTAGACGTTGGTTTTCTCTGATAAGTTTTTCCGTAGTCTGAGCACTTGTTTCGGCTAGTTCTTCAAGGTCCTTTATGACTGCCATCAGTGACTATTAGAATGACAGTGGCACAGCTAGTAGAGCCACTGCCTTGAAGCTTAACCTCATGTTGACTGCATGGAGTTTAATGTTCTTCTATGACTTTGAATTCCTTCTGGGCACTCCCGTTTCCTCCCCTATACCAAGGTTCAGGTTTGTAGGTCAATTGGCCACAGTAACTCTCCTCTTATGTGTAGATGAGTGGTGGAAGCTAAAGGCTGGCGGAGGAGCTGATAAATATGGTGTACGGGATTAATGAAGGAGTAATGTAATTGTTATTGGTGTGCAAACGGTGGTCAACAGGCCTATGTCCATGCTGTATTTCTATGAGTGTATGAACATGCTCATGGTTAGAAATTCTTCAATGTTTACATTTTAATACATTTCAATGTTTTGGGTGCATTCGAATTGGTAGTTTCAGCTTTCATGCGTAAACTTCTGGGGGATTTTCCTCCATAATCCTTTTTACGTAAAGGGGAAGTCCAAGGTTGTGGCATTTGGAAATTGTTGAGAAGATGATTGAGGTGGGATGACAAGACCAAAAAGAAAAGTGGAGGAAAGAGGTGGGGAGATGATCAGACAATAGCAGGAAATAAGCCCACTGACAAGTGGGTCTGGAAGAAGATCAGGGGCTCTGGGGAATAAAAAAACAGGGCAAATAGGGGTAACATTTACGGATGGTACAAAGAGATGATGAATGTAGTGAGGCAGGGAGAAGGAATATCATCACCTGTGCAGGCGCAGTGTTGGACTTGAGGTGCCAGTGAGGATGTCATAAAGAAATGGTTAAGGGAGGAGCAGGAATGTTGTAATGGAGACACCACTGAAATTCTTCAGAGAGTACAGGAACTTACCACAAGGATGAAAGATCCATCCTTGAACATTCTTCACTGCTTAGCACCTCAGTAGCAGCCACATAAGTTAAACAGAAGCAGCAATGGAAGTAACTGGGATCTCTTACCAATACAGTCATAGAAGAACTTCAACTTCAGTCACTTTCTCACCAGTATGTCATGCTGACCAGCATTAGTATACCTTCACCTCTGCACAGAAGTAGACTTTGTCTCTGCATTTGTGGCCTGCATCGCATCATGATCGGAACGTGCATGCTGGAAAATTTTGCACCACTGCGCATGCCTCGCAGCCTTTGTGTGGGCCAGTCATTCCCTCAGAGGGCTGGCAAACAATTTGCAGAAGCATATTCTGATGACATAAAGTGATTGTTTCTGATAACATTCTTTCACGTACTGCATAAAATCTTTACACTAATGAAAGAGACTGGCCTCTAACAATTATTATACTGCATTTAAAAGTTCTGTATCCATGTTAAACCCCCAGAGGAGAAGGCATACTGTTTTTGAAGCGTAAAGTTGGCTTCTGCTGGGACTCAAAATGTGGAAGAAATAATCATGCAGCAAACATCCTTTCGAGTATTTATAAGCAAGCAGAGGACATCCAGTAATTGTCCAGCCCATCCGATTGGTTGATATACCGCAATGAATACACAATACAAGGAAAAAGGAAACAGACCTGTGCATCTGAATTGTCTTACAAACAGTTAGGAGAAATAAGTGAAACACCTTCAGAGTTTGAAGTAAGAGTTTTACAATGAATTCAGCTTTATCCTGGGTACAAATCATCCCCCCCAATCATTCTCTGAAATGCACATTTTACCATACTTAACATGCTGGCACTAATGCAAGCAGTTCAATAGGAATCTTGCAAATTACAATGTAGCATCTAATCATTTTCAGCTGGCATCCATTATTTAATATCTTACTCCAGCTCCAACGGGAACCACAGAAAGTGAAATAATTGGATTCCAATTTAGGGCAAGGAAAAAAAACAAAACAGAATGAGCAAATGAATCATCATCTGACTAGCGCAGCGGGAGACAGAGTCTGCATATTCCACTGCAAGTCCCAGAAGTTTTAAACATCTCATCTCCATAAAAGAGATGTTGCTTATTAATAGGCGTCAATGTCTACTCGGGACTATAGCATGTAAATAGCTCTTGCTGAACCAAGAAATAATTACAAGCCTGCCAGGACTTTGATCCTCACTTCCTTTAAGATAAGAGATGATTTTTTTCCGTCGGACAACGGACTGTAAGAAATGATTTTTTTTTGCATTTTCTTTCCCCTTGCTTCTCAATTTCTTCATTCAGCGTGTTGGTATTTCACAGCTGACCGACTATGATTTAAGCTGAATATCAAATCAGAAATAGAAGCCAGCCATAAATTTTGTTATCTGGCAAGCTTCAAGCCATCACTGCTTGGCAGATTGCCAACAGTGCTAATAAATTATCAGAGCATGGACTTATTACCTCAGCAACATCAATAAAAAGATACTGAAGAAATACTTTGATCTATTTCTGATACAATTCTTGCAAGTTTTCATTATTTAGTGAATTTAATTCACTATCGTTGAGTTAAGTACCATTTAAAGGAGCCGATATAACTTCTGCATGGAAGTTCTATTGACAGGAAGCCAAATCCAAAACGCAGTGTTGGGATTGTAAGAAGCTGATAACTTGTAACCCTTAGTGTAATACAGGTAGCACAGCAACTTCTGCTGATTTTAAAGATTGTAGAATATAGTCAGGATGCTTGTCAGAACAAGATGTTTAGCATGGGGAAATAGTCTGAGTTAAAGTTAGCTGACAGGAGAGGTGCATTGTAGATAAAGCAGGTGTTGTCAGGTGTTTGGAATTGAATCAATGGATAAACAAATGTGGGTAATGGTACACCACATTCCCAGAGGTCAATAAAGCAGATAGTCAGAGGTGTTAAAGCCAGTAGTCATTGAATTTAATACATTTTATTTGCCAAGAATGTGTACATACAAGCAATTTGCCTTGGTGCTTTGCTCACAAGTAACCTCACAATACACAGTAAACGATTAAAAATAAAACATTATAATTTAAACATGTGAAGAATGAAATAAAATACCAGAGCAAAAGGAGGCTACAGACTTTTGGCTGTTGAGTAGAACTACTGCTCGTGTTAAAAAGCTGTTTTTATGTCAGGCTGTGGTGGCTTTGACAGTCCGGAGTCCCCTTCCAGAGGCAAGGTGGTCCACAGTTTGTGGTCAGGGTGAGAAGTCAGAGATGATCTTACCCGCTCGCTTCCTGGCCCTTGCAGTGTACAGTTGGTCGATGATCTGTAGAACTATATGCATCTGGAACTAAGATTTTAACCATATAACCATATAACAATTACAGCACGGAAACAGGCCCTCTCGGCCCTTCCAGTCCGTGCCGACCATTTGTTTTCCCCTAGTCCCATCTACCTGCACTCAGACCATACCCCTCCATTCCCTTCACGTCCATATACCTATCCACTTTACTCTTAAATGTTAAAATCGATCCTGCCTCCACCACTTCTGCTGGAAGCTCATTCCACACAGCCACCACCCTCTGAGTAAAGAAGTTCCCCCTCACGTTACCACGAAACCTCTGTCCCTTAATTCTCATGTCATGCCCTCTTGTTTGAATCTTCCCTACCCTCAATGGGGAAAAAAGTATCCACGTCAACTCTGTCTATCCCTTTCATCATTTTAAAGACCTCAATCAAGTCCCCCCTTAACCTTCTGCGCTCCAAAGAATAAAGACCTAACTTGTTCAACCTTTCTCTGTAACATAGTTGCTGGAACCCTGGCAACATTCAAGTAAATCTCCTCTGTACTCTCTCTATTTTGTTGACATCCTTCCTATAACTAGGCGACCAAAATTGTACACCATACTCCAGAATTGGTCTTACCAATGCCTTGTACAATTTTAACATTACTTCCCTACTCCTATATTCAATGCTCTGATTTATAAAGGCCAGCACACCAAAGGCTTTCTTTACCACCCTATCTACATGCGATTCCACCTTCAGGGAACTATGCACAGTTATTCCTAGATCCCTCTGTTCCACAGCATTCCTCAATTCCCTACCATTTACCATGTACGTCCTATTTTGATTTGTCCTGCCAAGATGTAGCACTTCACACTTATCAGCATTAAACTCCATCTGCCATCTTTCAGCCCACTTTTCCAAATGGCCCAAATCTCTCTGTAGACTTTGAAAATCTACTTCATTATCCACAATACCACCTATCTTAGTATCATCTGCATACTTACTTATCCAATTTTCCACCCCATCATCCAGATCATTGATGTACATGACAAACAACAGTGGACCCAACACAGATCCCTGAGGCACCCCACTGGTCACCGGCTTCCAACCTGACAAACAGCCATCCACCATTACTCTCTGACATCTCCCATTCAGCCACTGTTGAATCCATCTTGCTACTCCGCCATTAACACCCAAAGATTGAACCTTCTTAACCAACCTTCCATGGGGAACCTTGTCAAAGGCCTTACTGAAATCCATATAAAAAAAAAGAACAAGGAGTCACTCTTCAAAAATAAGAGTTTAAAAGATAGAGGTGGAGTTTACTTCCGGAATATTTAATCAACAATCTATCATTGCTGCTAGTGGGCATGTGCCACAAGAAACTTCATAACCAAACGCGAATGATCTGTCCCCATGAATGCATATTTCAACATCATATCCTAGCAGCAGCACTACTAGCTTCAGACACTGATTTGACACGTCCTCCATACTCACCAGCCAACAATCCCCACTAATCAGGACACATGCCTACATATTGTCATGTTAACTACACCTCGTTCACCTTGCACTGTTACAAGCCAGCCAGGCATTTATCACAGCTTGCATACAGCAGCCATTCAATCATTACAGTAAAAGCTCTGTCCCACGGTACGAGTTCATTCCAAGAGCTCTCCCGAGTTTGCCCCGATTCGAACTCGGAGATTTATGGTAATGGCCACTCTTCGGTACTCGGGGCTCTCGTGGACATTTTTCAACATGTTGAAAAATCTTCACGAGTCTTCCCGTGCTTACCTGCTGTTCGCGAGTCTTCCCGAGTACCTGCCGTTAGCATTACAAGCCTCTAAGAGACGTCCCCGAGCTCCGACGTACCCGCTACGTTCATTCTCTGTGCTTACCATGAGTTTGATTTTTTTTTAAACTCGGGAGAGCTCTTGGAATGAACTCGTACCGTGGGACGGGGCTTTTAGATCTCCCAGACATTTTGTCAATCACTGACACATGGTGCATGAGAGTCAGGACAAAGCGACACTCTACTGCACCAAACTACAGCAAGGCCTGTAAGGCAATTCCAAATGGGCCTGGTATAGACAGCAATGGCCATTCATGTTTCTGAGACCATACTAGGGAAGCAGCCAAAAATGGCACTATCTGGTCTCTTCACACATTTCGCCTCTCCCTCTATGCACATATGGTTCTGATTAACAAGCATTAACAAGTCAAAGACTGCAGTGCCCTCACCCCCACACTTCACCTCGCCACTTTTCATTAAGAGCCGCAGCCTAGTCAGACAATGGAAAAATAGCAAGGAAACAGATATATTGCACTCTGCTATCTATTTCCACATGGGTTCACTCTCAGCTAATTTACAGGGACAAGCATGTGGTAAGATAGAGGGTAGTTTGGCCTACAGCCTACTCAGGAGGGCGATTTCTACACCTTATTGTGCGCATTTTGCTCACATATGCAAATTGTACGTGTTAGAGTATTCTGTCATTGGTGGAGGGTCTCCCCATCCAGTGGCCACCTTTTGATTTAAACATTTTAAAATGTACAGATACTGGACATAAAATATAGAACATAAACAGTATGACACACAAACAAGCTCTTCAACCAAAATACCTCTGCCAAACATGTCAAATTAAACAAATTATTTCTGCTTGCATACGTTCCATTTCTCTCCATTCTCCTGGATATTCATGTGCCCATCTAAAAGCCTCTACAACATCACGATAACTGCTTCCACCACCACACCTGGCGATTTATTGCAGGCATACATGATTCTCTGTTAAGGGTCCTACCATTAACTATATACTTTCCCCTAATATTTGACCTCTGAAAGTGCAACATATCACATTTACCCAGATTAAACCAGAATTAAATGCCTTCGGCCATTTCCCTGCCTCCATCTGTAAATGGTTAAATTGATATTTTTCATCTATATTTACATCTTACCCATCTCCTGTGGCTCTGCACAAAGCCAAACCTCAATCTTTAAGGGGGGTCTATTTTCCGTCTAGTCACTTAATATATGCACAGAATATCTGTTTTTTTCCTTTAATCTGTCAAAGCTAGCTCTTGTTCCTTATTGCCCTGATTTTCCCTGAAGTGTACTACTACATCCTCTATATACCCTAAGAGATTCACAATCCCAGCTACCTATAACCGTCCTAGGCAACCTTCATTTTCTTGAAATAAGCATCAATATCCCTTGTCATCCAGGGTTCTCTACTCCTGCCAACCTTTCAGTCTAATATTGCTTCTATTGTTCAACAACAATGAGATGACAATATGTTCTCTGTGAAGCAAGATGTCTACCATGCAATGACCTGCTTTTTGACTCGGCTCTGGGATGTTATAGCGTATGGTTTACTTATAACAGCAATGCAAACATGCAGTGATCAGAAGCTAGAGTGATGTTTTTATAATTAGAAGACATGATAATTAAATAATCCTTCTTATGTTGTGTTCATTATTAGTAATAATAAAAAACAATTACATTCACACCTTTCACAGTAAGAATTTGTAAGGATCACTATCTTTGTCAGTTGACTAAAATTCTGATAAAAAAATATTAATGATCAGGAGAAGCAGATAAAGCAACTTTATTTTATCCCAATAGTTTTCTCTGCCCACTTATCAGCTTTGCTTTCGACCACTTAACCAGCTTTGCTTTAGCAATAGCATACTTTTCCTTAAAAAAAGCAACGGTTCAAAAGCCTGCAGACACAAGAATGTGACCTACACTGCTGACTCAGATGAGGAGATGATCTGTTTTGGTTGAGATATTAAATCAAGATCCACTCTGTCACCTAGTTGAATATACAATATCCAATGGCACTATATGAAGAATAACAGGAAGAATCTTTGCTGACAACTCTGACAGATTATCTGGCCATTTATCTCAATATTACTTGTGCCTCCTTGCTATTACCAAGTTGGCTATTCTATTTGCTTTTCATGAAAACGGATGTAACTTAAAGGTCCTCATTGACTCTGGGCTTCAGATTGCACCAGGTTTTCGAGAAGTGTTGCACAAATACAAATTCTATGGTTCTGCATGATCTTAAATACAATGTTTTAGTTGATGAAATAGATAAGATGGCATTTTTAAAATCAAGGTATTTTGTTTTGGAAATTTGCTACTTCAAAGTGGTAGTTTAAGTTTAGGAATGAGGTGCTGTGTAATTATCATGCAGGCCCAAGTTGACATCATTAACTGCAGGGTAAAGTGCCCATGAATTCATATGTGGCAGCTTCAAAATCCAAAGAACAATATTTATAGCATTTGCATTATATTTTTGCATTTTCTCTGTGTTCTTGTGGCTCTGTGCAATTGACAATTAGATGTCATATTACAACAGTCTTGTGTTGTGAAGTTGTACAGTCAAACTATGGAGGCAATTGCCCCTATCAATCAAACTATTTAGGCAAAGAGAAAAGCCAGGATTAATCCTACCACATCAACCACTCTGAACATAAGTAAACATGCTTTTGTCTCATTGAATTGTTTTTAGCACACAAGACGGCTTTGTTTTTTTTATCTCAGTTCAGAGGGACTGCTTATTTATATCCATTGTCTATTGTTTATGAGCTTTGCTAATCAGTCCTTCAGCAGCGTGGTCCCCAATGACCTTGTGCTATTCCTTGTACTCATATTCACACTCCCCATTGAACCAGAGTTCCTCTGAAATTAGTGATTAAGGAATGAAGCCTCTGTACAGAATGTAATGGCATATACATCTGCATCTAACCAGCACCATTTCACTTGTTCCGAGTTGTTGCACCCGTGATGATCTAGCAATCAACACAGGGGAAGGGACTACACTGAATGGTAGAAAGCATCCATGTCAAACGCTATGAGTTGCACTCTCCTACGAGTGGTATTGATAGCAAGAGGATGACTGCCACAATACACAACAATGTTGTCAAACAATAAAGGTTCACAGTGAAACCATAGACAGTATAAACCACTTCCCATTCCTCAGCAGCCACCAATCAGCGAAGGCACACCTAGATGAGGAAATTTAGTATCACCCTCAGGGTACCATGAGAATCTTGATTCGAATTACACGGAAAGATTTCAAACCTGGTACAAAACTCATGGTGAACAAGGCAGTATTGAATACTGGCAGTGCTGCTGAGATCTGGGCTACCTGCAGCAGTCTTCGTACTCGTAATAAGGTGGACGAGTTGAACGTGCAGATAGATATTAATGATTATGATATAGTTGGGATCACGGAGACATGGCTCCAGGGTGACGTAGGCTGGGAGCTGAACATCCAGGGATATTCAATATTCAGGAGGGATAGAGAGAAAGGAAAAGGAGGTGGGGTAGCGTTGCTGGTTAGAGAGGAGATTAACGCAATGGAAAGGAAGGACATTAGCTTGGAGGATGTGGAATCGGTATGGGTAGAGCTACAAAACACTAAGGGGCAGAAAACGCTGGTGGGTGTTGTGTACAGGCCACCTAACAGTAGCAGAGAAGTTGGGGATGGTATCAAACAGGAAATTAGAAATGCGTGCGACAAAGGCAAAACAGTTATAATGGGTGACTTCAATCTACATATAGATTGGGTTAATCAAATTGGCAGGGGTGCTGAGGAAGAGGATTTTTTGGAATGTATGCGGGATAGTTATCTAAATCAACATGTAGAGGAACCAACGAGAGAGCAGGCTATTTTAGACTGGGTTTTTGAGTAATGAGGAGGGGGTAGTTAGCCGTCTTGTTGTACGTGCCCCCTTGGGCAAGAGTGACCATAATATGGTTGAGTTCTTCATTAGGATGGAGAGTGACATTGTTAATTCAGAAACAATGGTTCTGAACTTAAAGAAAGGTAACTTTGAGGGTATGAGACGTGAATTGGCCAAGATTGACTGGCAATTGATTCTAAAAGGGTTGACGGTGGATATACAATGGAAGACATTTAAAAACTGCATGGATGAACTACAAAAATTGTTCATCCCAGTTTGGCAAAAGAATAAATCGGGGAAGGTAGTGCATCCGTGGATAACAAGGGAAATCAGGGATAGTATCAAAGCAAAGGATGATGCGTACAAAGTAGCCAGAAAAAGCAGCATACCAGAGGACTGGAAGAAATTCAGAGACCAGCAGAGAAGGACAAAGGGCTTAATTAGGAAAGGAAAAATAGATTATGAAAGAAAACTGGCAGGGAACATAAAAAACTGACTGCAAACGTTTTTATAGATATGTGAAGTGAAAGAGGTTAGTTAAAACAAATGTAGGTCCCTTGCAGTCAGAAACAGGTGAGTTGATCATGGGGAACAAGGATATGGCGGACCAATTGAATAAGTACTTTGGTTCCGTCTTCACTAAGGAAGACATAAATAATCTGCCGGAAATAGCAGGGGACTGTGGGTCAAAGGAGGAATTGAGTGAAATCCAGGTCAGTCGGGAAGTGGTGTTGGGTAAATTGAATAGATTAAAGGCCGATAAATCCCCAGGGCCAGATAGGCTGCATCCCAGAGTACTTAAGGAAGTAGCTCAGGAAATAGTGGATGCATTAGTGATAATCTTTCAAAACTCTTTAGATTCTGGAGTAGTTCCTGAGGATTGGCGGGTAGCAAATGTAACCCCTCTTTTTAAGAAGGGAGGGAGAGAGAAAACGGGGAATTACAGACCAGTTAGTCTAACATCGGTAGTGGGGAAACTGCTAGAGTCAGTTATTAAAGATGGGATAGCAGCACATTTGGAAAGTGGTGAAATCATTGGACAAAGTCAGCATGGATTTACGAAAGGTAAATCATGTCTGACGAATCTTGTGGAATTTTTCGAGGATGTAACTAGTAGCGTGGATAAGGGAGAACCAGTGGATGTGGTATATCTGGACTTCCAGAAGGCTTTCGACAAGGTCCCACATAAGAGATTAGTATACAAACTTAAAGCATACGGTATTAGGGGTTCAGTATTGATGTGGATAGAGAACTGGCTGGCAAACAGGAAGCAAAGAGTAGGAGTAAACGGGTCCTTTTCACAATGACAGGCAGTGACTAGTGGGGTACCGCAGGGCTCAGTGCTGGGACCCCAGCTATTTACAATATATATTAATGATCTGGATGAGGGAATTGAAGGCAATATCTCCAAGTTTGCGGATGACACTAAGCTGGGGGGCAGTGTTAGCTGTGAGGAGGATGCTAGGAGACTGCAAGGTGACTTGGATAGGCTGGGTGAGTGGGCAAATGTTTGGCAGATGCAGTATAATGTGGATAAATGTGAGGTTATCCACTTTGGTGGCAAAAACAGGGAAGCAGACTATTATTTAAATGGTGGCCGATTAGGAAAAGGGGAGATGCAGCGAGACCTGGGTGTCATGGTACACCAGTCATTGAAAGTAGGTGCAGCAGGCAGTGAAAAAAGCGAATGGTATGTTAGCTTTCATAGCAAAAGGATTTGAGTACAGGAGCAGGGAGGTTCTACTTCAGTTGTACAGGGTCTTGGTGAGACCACACCTGGAGTATTGCGTACAGTTTTGGTCTCCAAATCTGAGGAAGGACATTATTGCCATAGAGGGAGTGCAGAGAAGGTTCACCAGACTGATTCCTGGGATGTCAGGACTGTCTTATGAAGAAAGACTGGATAGACTCGGTTTATACTCTCTGGAATTTAGGAGATTGAGAGGGGATCTTATAGAAACTTACAAAATTCTTAAGGGGTTGGACAGGCTAGATGCAGGAAGATTGTTCCTGATGTTGGGGAAGTCCAGGACAAGGGGTCACAGCTTAAGGATAAGGGGGAAATCCTTTAAGACCGAGATGAGAAAGACTTTTTTCACACAGAGAGTGGTGAGTCTCTGGAACTCTCTGCCACAGAGGGTAGTTGAGGCCAGTTCATTGGCTATATTTAAGAGTGAGTTGGATGTGGCCCTTGTGGCTAAGGGGATCAGAGGGTATGGAGAGAAGGCAGGTACGGGATACTGAGTTGGATGATCAGCCATGATCATATTGAATGGCGGTGCAGGCTCGAAGGGCTGAATGGCCTACTCCTGCACCTAATTTCTATGTTTCTATGTCTATGTTTCTATCTGCAGCAGTCTTCTGAAGGTACCGGGAAAATATCTCCAATGTGGTCCACACAAAATCCTCCAAATCCACAGGAGCAGGGGACCAAGTACACCATTCACAAACTGCCCACCTACCAGCCCCATCTGTGGACATTGCAGTTCCAATTTTGGTTTCATCAGTCATCCAAGAACCCACAAAACCAGAGTGAAAGCACGGCATCCTCAATCCCAAAGAAGAACCAAAAAAAGAGAAACATTTTAAATAGTAAGATTAAATGAGAACTTACCAGTTTGAAGTTTGATCTTCATTTTATGAGGAGTTATGGTGAGCGATTATGTGAAGAAGCCCCGCCAGTGTGCATGTGCACCAATCTTCAAAGCAGCAGCGTGAAACCACAGTAACTACCGTCAAAGTGATATAGTAAGACTCAGAAGACTAGAACTACCAGATGATCTTTACTATTATGAGGGCCGGGAGCAGAGGGCACGTAATCGCTCACCGTAACTCCTCATAAAATAAAGATCAAACTTCAAACTGGTAAGTTCTCATTTAATCTTACTATTTTACTTCGGAGTCACGTGAGTGGTCCGTGAAGATTTCGAAGCTCTGCGATTTCATGCCGTAGATCCAGTTCCATACGACACACTGCCTCGGTTATCATACCATGAACATTTTTAACAATAAAAGAACGGTAATAACCCCTCTCTCCCAGGGGAAATTACAGAGGAGAACTCAAACAGAACCCAAAACAGCATGCCCAAATCCTTCCATTGCGAGGACAAGTTTATCATAAAATCGTGAAAGGTTCCTTCACTGGACCATCCTGCGGCGAGGATTTGGTCTAAAAGCATGTCCTGCGCCTTTGCTGCGGACGTTGACGCCGCCCTGGTGGTGTGAGATTTAAACACATCAGTGTCTACTCCAGCACAATCCAAAACCTGCTTCAGCCATCTAGAAATAGTTTGTACTGACACCTTTTTATGAGATTTTTGTGGCTGATGAGCATCGCTGTTTCAGAGCCTCTGAGACTCTTGGTGACCTTGATACATTGACTCGGGTGCATAACTACACATGGTCTCAGGTCAATGGGGTATGCTTTAAAGCTTATTTTGGTTCCAGCCATCCCTGGCCTGCTTTGTCTGATTAGATCACATACATAAAACGTTACATTATCTACAGAAGAATGCATGCTGTCCAGTCATAGCTTTTGCAATGTCTGGACCCGTTGCGCTGACACTAGCGCCATGAGCATGACAACTTTCAGCGTTAACTTCTCCCATTTCTTAATATGAGATATTGTTTTTTAGTACTGTCTCTCCAGGCTGCCGTAATCACATCCACGGTCCTACTCTATAGTCCAAGTCCCTGGAATGGTCTGGTCAGAATATGCAAATCAACAGATTAATACGATTATGTAAAGGGTGACTCTCTCCTGTCACAGGGTGAACCAACAAGTTGCTTCATTTGGGGATAGTCATGAATGGCTGTGTCATCAGTCTCAGGACCAATGGGAACCATGGCTGTGTGGGCAAGTCAGGAACTACCAAAACGCCTAAAGTGGAGTTGTGCTCTATTTTGGTGAGACATTGACTGATGAGGCAGAATGGGGGAAAAGCATAAAAGAATGCGAGTCCCCAATGTAGCGAGATTGCATCCACCGCTACTGCCCCTGGATCCGGTTCCCATGAGACGTATTTAGGTAACTGGTGATTTAACCTGGATGCAACAGATCTGAAGAACAGTTTCAGCCCGAAACATTACCTATCTCCTTCACGCCATAGATGCTGCTGCACCCGCTGAGTTTCTCCAGCATTTTGTGTACCCTGCAACAGATCGATGCCTGGCAATCCATACCGGCTGACAATCATTTTGAAAACTTTTGGATTCAGCATCCATTCTGTGTTGTCATTGAATTAACGTGACCTGGTGTCTGCCACTTTCACGTTATCTCCACCTGGTGGGTAGATATCTGAGACCCAAATGTTTCTCGTAATGCACCAGTGCCAGATGAGGTTAGCCAGATTGTCACATGATAATGACCTAATTCCACCCATGTGATTGATATATGCAACAGCTGTGGTATTGTCAACCTGAAGCTGAACATGTAAATCATGCATTGTTGAGCAGTATGCTTTTAGGCCATAGAATGCACCCAGCAATTCCACATAGTTTATCGCATGCCTCTGCAGGATTAATGCCTCTTGCACACTTCATCTGCCGCCAGAGTTAGACTCGGTATCAGTGGCTCCCCATCCTGAAGCACACATCAGTTTGTAAAACTGAAGGTTGTTGAGTCAGAATGTCTCTAGTACATCGTGAGACATTAGTTATCCACCATTGCAACTCGGCGATAGTTTCGGCTGGCAACTACATTGGTCTATCGAAATGACCTGCATGTTCTTTCAGTGCTTGTTCTTTAGCTCGTTGCACATTCTGATAGTGCAGAGGTCCGAACTGCACTCCAGGGAAAACCGCCACTAATTTACCAATAACACTGGCTACTCATCGGATGGAGGGTTGTTGGTCATCTACCAGATTGCTACAGGCCTCCATAATTTCTACAGTTTTGGCCGTAGGCAAAGTCACTGACATGTTAGTTGAATCAATGATGAACCCCAAATAGTCAATCATTCTAGATGGTACTAATTTGGATTTAGTTGGATGGATGAGGAAACCTAACCTCTCAAACATGTGTTTGGTAACTGAAACCGATTCCTCAGCTGCTCCCCGAGTTTTGCCTATGATCAGAACATCATCCAAGTATGCCATTACAATGTGTCGGAGTAGCCCTAATACTGGTTTCAACAATTTTGTAAATAACCTAGGGCTGAGGTTAACCCATTGGGCAAAGCTTTAAATTGCCACAGTATCTACGGTATTGGTGGTGAATTGGTAATGAATAATATGCATCTTTCAGATCTATGGCTGCCATATAACACCCTTTTGATACCAGTTGCTTAGTAGTACTGAAAATTTCCATTTTTAAATGTTTATACTGAACATAAGCATTAAGTCAGGTTAGGTCCAGAATGACTCGACACCCACCATCCTTCTTTTGCTTGGGGAATAATGGACACAAATTGTTGAGGCTGATATGCCATCCTTTTAATTACCCCTTTTTTGGAATAATATTCCAATTTCATCATTCACCTGTAGAGTTTCTGGTCTTGAAAACCCAATACCCGATTAGGTGTATCTTGTACGGGTGGATGTACTTCCAAGATAAACCCCATTCAAGACCCCCGGAAACTGTCCAGTATGAATAGATCTGATGTTATGCAGCACCATTCATCATAGAACAATTGCAACCTACCCCCAACCGGTGATCGATCTTTAGAGGATATATCCTGGACTAGTCCAGTACTTGTACCTCCATGGTTGCTGGATTCTTCGGTCTCCTGGCCCTGTTTGGGGTGTGCATTGGAGTGTGTCAATGGCGTGTAGCTGGAGTCGCCCGGCTTGGTCCTTGGCCTGCACCATCGTCTGTAGCCCGCTTGAAAGGGTATGGTTTTCGAGGCGGCATCCTGCTCCCGGGATTAGTTTTGATGAGGCCGATTGTTTTTGCCTCATCGTCCAGGTCTTTTTCTGGATATTAGAGGATCTGCACAAGGCTGCGAACCGTGGGTTGAGCGTAGGCTTGATGGCTATTTCGTGAATAATTAATTTTCAAAATGGGCATTACACAGTAGGGCCAGCATATCCTGCTGTGTTTTTTGATAGTGGTGCCCCTTGTACCATTTGCCCAAACGCCGTTATTCCTGCTCCAACCAGTTTCTGCAGCCTCAACTCATGTGCCCTCATGATGCACCCATTTGTCCACAGATAACCTGGTTCACTGTGGGCACTTTGAGCGATGCACAGTTGACAGGTGTCTGATATTTCTGCGAAGTTACCTCCATTATGGAGTCCTGGAGCTGGTGAGATGCCATATAGTTAACATTGCCGGCCAGGTTTTCATCCATCTGTTCACCAGTTCCAGCCGGTGTGGCAAATTTGCTTGCCACATCCGGCACACCTGGAACATAGCTCATGTGCTTTGGTGCATGCTCTTCTGCAGTATCACCAACTTCAGGGTCAGAGTCATACTGCCTTGGCTCTCCCGGCTCATGCTCAAGGGAGGTATCATGCAGCCCTCAAAAAGGCGCTGCTATTATGAGTCCCCATGCAGACTCATAGGCATATTGTTCTTCCTGCCTGTACAACTCTTTGCTATATGGATCTCTGCTAGAGGTTGCTGCTGAGAGCTGCTGGGGAACCCTTAGGGTATAAAACCCCGGCTGGAACACTTCCTGGTTGATCATTTTATCTATGAGGTGTTCCACCTTGTCCAGACGTCCCCAATCTTTTTATTGGAAGGAGGGGAGTCTTCCTGGCCCGACTCAGAGTGGACAATTTATTCTTGGCCTGCCTCCCGACAGGAGTGGTCACAGTGCTCTGAAGCACTGGAGTTGCTGCCGCTGGCTGAACTGTCGGCGGCTCTGAAGTCGGCATCTCTAGAGCCGGCGTAAGCTCGCTGACCGCGGTCCCACGGGTAAGTTTTTTACTTCTAATTTTTCCATTCTGAATTTGTTCCTGCTGGTTCCTGCAACCAGCCTTACGGAACCCAAGTAAACTGCAGTAAAGTTTTAAAACACTTACCTGCGGGTTTTACTTACCGCTGGTGGAGCTGCGCTCCCCAGCCCGTTGGTGCACCATGCGTCTGACGTAATGACCACATGCGTACTGGCGGGGCTTCTTCATGGAATCACTCATGTAACTCCGAAGTAAAATAAAATGAGTTAATTTATGTCTTTGCTGCCCCAACAGCTTCAATTTGAAGGACTACTAATGCACTAGTTAATAGCAAGAGATCAGGGCAGGCTATAGGATGAGGTAAATAGTCAGAGAACAGTCTTGTCTTTGTCTTTGTAATGCTCCTGTCCCACTTAGGAAACCTGAACGGAAACCTCTGAAGACTTTGCCCCCACCCAAGGTTTCCGTGCGGTTCCCGCAGGTCTTTGTCCTCCGGCAACCACCTTCAACTAGCATCGCAACCGGCTGCAACAAAAAAATTACCGATTTTTAAAACGGAAACCACTTTCGACCATTAAGGAGACTAACAAAAACCTCCGGGAATCTCCGGGAACCGCACGGAAACCTTGGGTGGGGCGCAAAGTCTCCAGAGGTTTCCGTTCAAGTTTCCTAAGTGGGACAGGGGCATAACTCTGTTACACACTGTAACTGTGTCTTTGATCAGCAAGAACTAGAGTTATTCATTCTCTAATTGCCAAGTCTACCACACCATTTAAAATCAGAGACACACAGCACATAAGCAGGCCCTTCAGTCCAACTCATCTATACCAACCTAGATGCCCTAGCATAGCCAGACCCATTTGTCTGCATTTGGACCTGTATCACTCTAAACCTTTCCCATCCATGTACCTGTCAAAAGTATATTTTCAATGCTGTCATTGTACTTGCCTCAACTATCTCCTCTGGCAGCACATTTCAAATGCCCACCACACACACACACACACACACACACACACACACACACACACACACACACACACACACACACACACACACACACACACACACACACACACACACACACACACACACACACACACACACACACACACACACACACACACACACACACACACACACACACACACACACACACACACACACACACACACACACACACACACACACACACACACACACACACACACACACACACACACACACACACACACACACACACACACACAAAAAGTTTCCCTCAGGTTCATATTAAATCTTTCCTCTCTCACCTTACATCCATGTCCTCTGGTTCTTGACTCCCCTACTCTGGGTAAAATAATCTATGCATTCATCCTATCTATTCCCCACATGATTTCATGTACATCTATAAGACCATCCCTCAGCCTCAAAGTAATAAAGTCCTTACCTGGCCAACCTCTCCCTATAGCTCAGGATTGAATAAGGCCCAGGAGAGTCAGTCCATGTGATGTTGTTGGAGCTGGCAATAACCAGGTTACTGGCTCCCCTCCAGTTCAGATACAACCCATTACTCTTCCACAGGTTGCTTCTGCTTCAGTAAAGATTCCAATAGTCCAAAAATTTGAATCCCTGCCCCCACCCCTCAACCACACATTTATCTGTCCTATCTTCCTGTCCCTACCCTCAGCAGCACCAGAAACAACCCAGATATTACAACTATCCTGTTTTTAACATGTTACTATTTCCTATCCATGTCTTTTCTATCAACGACTTTCAGCTTTCCCCCTCCACCTTGCACTTGAGAATGTTCTGTAGATGCTCAGTGACAGCCTGGATGCTGGCTGCTCAGTGACAGCCTGGATCCTGGCAACAGGGAGGCAACATCCTGGAGCCATATTGGTTGCCACAGTATCTTCAGTATGTCACCTTAGCCAACCAGCTTCCTATCATAATCGGCTTCCAGACTTCACCCTTTCCACTGCTCAGAGACAGGACTGCTGCTGCTCTCCACAGGTTATCCCCCACAGCAGTATTCAAAGGGGCCTACCCAGTTGTCAAGGGGAATGGCCACAGGGGATTGCTGCATTCACTACCTATTGCCTTTCCTGGTGGTCACCCATTTACCTTCTGCCTGTGCCCTAGGCATGACCACTTCATTGCAAGTCCAGTTGATCCTGAGATCATCCAGTTCCCAAACACAGCCATAAGGAGCTGCAGTTCAACACACCTCACAGGCACAACACTCACAGACACTGGAAGTTTCACTGACTTCCCACATCCTTCAGGAAGAGCATGTCACTACCATCTTTAATGCACTCAACCAAGCAAGATTTACAAAAGAAAGACACAGATTTATGTCATCACACCAAGACTCACTCTAAGCCAAATCATCAGCACTTCACCCCCACACATCCCCTCCCCTATGCCATTCCACACACGCCTGCCTTCCCTTTATACACTCATTTGCAGTCACTCCAGGATGCTGACTGGTTTCAGCTGCTCAACTGAAACTGACCACATTAACTGTTACCCTTTTAAAAGTCCCACTTGTCTGTTCAAGCTTCATGATGCAACTGGAATAAAACATCTCCATGGGACCATGATGAAGATTCTATAATGTTGGCTGATATAATTGTTCTTCTGAGGGGAACAGTGTTGGTTTATTGCTTGACTAATTTGGCAGCATTTCTCCTAAAACAGACATGGTGTGTATTGAGTAGAAATGTGCAGTAATATTTCAGTTGGCACCTGCCACCTGTATTTTAATCTGTCAACCATTATTAATGTAAAATTAATATGTGAAAAAATATTATTAATCTTGATCAATCAATATTTTCTGGTGGAACCAATTTTGATTTAACGTGTCATTTCACCACTGGAATGGGCATATGCGTTTTTCCGACACGTATGAAATTTCAGAAAAATTAAATTACAAAAATGCAATAATCAGGTGTCTCACAATGATGCAGCCCGCAAACATCCAGGCTCCATCTGGAATGTGTTAATTAAAACATAACTTTGCTGGCCATTCCAGCACAGAATATTCATAATTCATGTGTATATCCAATGACATTGGCTAATTGCATGTCTATAGGATGTCTGAATGTAAGTGTCACCTTAATAGCCCTAGAACAACAATACATGTGCTTTATTAAGCTATTAAAATAATTCCATTAAACACTGTGAACAAAATAATTACTGCTGGCGTGCATGTCAGGGGACCATTTTATCCAATAAATGTTTTAATCATTAGTTGTATTGGGAAGATGTAAAGTGAGGGCGGCAAGGGCACTACAAAATGTTAAACATAGGAGGAAAGGAAAGTCACTCACTGATGGTTTTTGAAAAACAGTTGCAGCTTTGTTAGAAAAATGTTATAAAATAGTGAAAGCTAATGGAGAAACCAAGTTTTGAACTGCTACATGAACTAAAGTTATGCCATTTTAAAAATATGCCATGTGCTGGTCCAGTCACACTTTGGATATTTCATCCAGTTGTGATCCCTGATACAAAGAAAAACATTATATCCTTATATGCAATAATGTACGAAGCTGGACTCTGATATTGAAGAAACTGAGGCCCTTGAGTCTTGAAGTCAGATAAATGGGATTTACATTTTGGTCTATAATGCTATATGACACTTATGTAAAGTATTGCAATATTTCAATGTCTCCAAACCAATTTACTAATAATAAAATGTAAGTGAGGTTTCTGTTTGTCCAACAGAGAATGCTGTAAGTCTATATCCATTTGCTGGTAGTGCAAGGGATACTGTTCCACTTTAACCAATATAGAAGACTGATGAGCTTCATATCAATTTAATATTGGTTTATTATTGTCACATGTGCCACAGTACAGTGATAAAATGTGTTTGCATGCTATCCAGTCATATCATATTATACATGAGTACAATCAAGCCACACACATGTATTGCAGATAGAGCAAAAAGAAAAATAACAGTGTGCGGAATATAATGTTGCAGAATTATTGTGTTACAGTTGCAAAGATAGCGCAGATTAAAAAAAAGTGGAAGGGCCACAATGAGGTGGATTTGGAGATCAGGTCTACACCGTTTAGCTCAGGGGTTCCCAACTTTTTTCATCACGTTTACCCCTGGCAACTTTAATAGCACATAACAATGTTGTTTCACTTATTTATGAACCACAAATGATGAGCAGATATCAGTATACCAGAACCAAACACAGTCAGTCAATGAGAAAAAATATGTTCAAATCCAGAATCAACAAATTTACCCCCAGGGTAGGCGAAATTTACCCCAGATTTGGAACCCTTGCTTATGTTCAATGGTCTGATAACACTGGGGAATAAGCTGTTCCTGAATCAGGTGGTATGTGCTTCCAAGCTCATGTATTTACTGTCCCCATGGGAGGAAGAGGGAATAACTGGGGTATAAATGGTCCTTGATTATGTTGGTTGCTTTCCCAAGACAGTATTAAATGTCGAAAGAGACAATGGAAGTAATGAAGGGTCTCGACCTAAAATGTCACCCATTCCTTCCACCCAGAGATGCTACCTGCCCTGCTGAGTTACTCCAGCATTTTGCTGGAGTAACCCATCTTCATATGGGGATGAGGCTGGGTTTTGTAATGGACTGGGCTGCACCAACAATTTTCTGCAATTTCTTGCCGTCTGAGGCAGAGCTGTTGCCAAAACATGCTGTGATGCATCTCAATGGTCTGCATCTGGCCCATCTGAAAAAGTGGGTAAGAGATTTTAGAAACATGCCAACCTATTGACTTGTGTTGTGCTTTCCTGGTTGTAGCTTTAATATGGTTGGACCAGTTGGTGATATTTTCACGCAGGAACTCAAAACTCTTGACCATCTCCATTTTGGCACAATTGATATTGATTGTGACATCTGCTCCACCTCATTTCCAGAAGTCAACAACTAATTCCTTTATCTTGCTGACATTGAAGGAATGACCAGTCAAGACCATTTTGCTGATTAGATCACAGTTTCTCAGTTGTCAGAGATTACAGTTTTCAGTCTGACCCTGTCAGTAAGCCTAGTGGGCAAGTCCACCATCACAGTTGTCTAAGTTTTGGTTAGCTGCTTTGTTTATTTGTGGAAGATCTAAAACAGAGTATTGGCTGTATTCCAAGCTCTGTCATCTGACCTGTTGAAGTGAATTTGACCCTCCAAAAACTTTGCATTGTCTCCCTATTATGTAGAACAATAATAAATTGATCTCCATACAACTGACAAGTAACTGGCAGGTGACTGAGCGTTGGGTATCTTCCCATAATGAACATATTTTAGCTGCGTGTGAATATTAAATAGCATAATGAAAATACATCTGGAGTGCTACCAAGAGGGTTGGGCGAGGGAGCACAGACTTATTGGCAGGTGTTTTTATCAGAACCAGTGATTAATGGTAGAATCTGGTGCTGATTGTGGTAGTGAACTCGGGATCAATGAATGGACGGGTAGATACCACGTTAGTTGATGATTGGTTTTCTGAATGATTTAATAACTTTGATATAATTGCAATTTACTGCAAAAAAGTGGTATTAAATAGTATAATGAATAATATTAAGATTAAATATTATAATGAATAGTATTAACATTACCAAACAAAATCTGCTCATTAAAGGTAATGAAAGCAAGAAAGGAAACAATAATTGGCCTAAATCTCTTGGGTTTGGGAAAACAAACTAAAGGTTTATACTGCCTCAGGCAGTCTTCCAATTATCTGCCAGCATTTTAAAGATCTCGGAACCACGTTAAAATGGTGCAGGCAATGTTGATGCTGTTACTTGGTTTGGCTTTCTGTTACAAATTTAAATTTCATCTGCCAATGCTTACATAGTTTATCCAACTAATTGTCCAATTTATGGTTTGATCATCATCTACAAATCCAATAATTTTACATTGAAAATCTAAATTACGTGGAAAATTTTGAAACAGAAGTGGTGCCCCAACACTCTATTCTGGGCATCCACCCAGTCATTTCCACCACCATTCCGTAACTCTAATGTAAAGGCATTTCTGTCCACTGCATGGTAAAAAAAGATTAAACATATACTGTAACATTCTAAAAGTTTCCTTCGGCCTTCTGCCCTATATCAGTGCAAACATGAGGAACACATGCACGACCTACATGGCTGTAATTTTCATTCATTTCCCACAGGTGTGCATTGATTTTTAAAGCTGCTGCGAAAGATTCAATATAAATGAGTAAACAGAGTAGGCAAGAGGTATCCCTATCTACTCACAATATTTCATGCCAAAGAAATAAACTGTAAATTTGAAGTGGAACATAACACTAGTTCTGGTGTAAATAACTCGTTCTAAGCTCCCCCCAGTCTAGTTTCAGTCCATAAAATACTGAGTCAAGCACTTGCACAACTAAACTTTATGTTGGAAAACACAATAACAGTTCCCCACTACTATACCTAACCACCTTGTATCTGCTTGGCCAAGCCCTCCTAGCCTCGTGCAAGCAGAGACACTCCAAAAGGTCATGCAGTCCTAAGCGTTCTTCCAGAAGATCGATATCGTGTGAGCTACCTTTTATAGGTCCCTGAATCTTGAGGGGCTGAACCATATGGGGGTGGTCTCTTTATAAACCAATTAAACATATTAATAATAACAGTAAATAATTGACAGTTCCCTAACCCAATAATACAATCTTGAATACCTTTTAGTTGAAAGAAACTTCTAAAAGGAAGCAAACAAGAATAAACATTGAAACATGTGCCCTGGAATTCAAACAGTTTATCCAAGGCTCAACAGTTTGACCAATCATCAATTAACAGGATGACCATCTCGCAACATTATTTATACTATTTACAATGCCCTTGCAGCGATCCAATCAGAATGATGTATTTAGGGTTTGTTTGCAAAACTGCTATACATTTTATCAATTTAGGGAAACAAGGAGAACACCTGGATCCCTCACCATCTTGCATACCAGTCTGACCCTAGATTGGCTGGTGCCATCCAAAGCCTGTACATTTCAGCTGACAAGGGTAAAGCAACTCTGACAAGCTCAGGGACCCTCCATTTTCAGTGGATCTCTTCGCCAAACACGTCCGCTCGGTCCGCAATAACCAACCCGACCTCCCGGTGGCTCAGCACTTCAACTCCCCCTCCCATTCCGCATCTGACCTCTCGGTCCTGGGCCTCCTCCACGGCCAGAGTGAGCAACACCGCAAGCTGGAGGAACAGCACCTCATATTCCGCTTGGGGAGTCTGCATCCTTTGGGCTTGAACATTGAATTTTCTCAATTCTGTTAACCCTTGCTGTCTCCTCCCCTTCCCACCTCTGCCTCAGCCCTCGGGCCCTGGCATTCCCTCTATCTCTATCTCCCTCCCCCACCCCAGTCGCACCAGCTTCTCATTTTCACACCACAAACAGCTTACAATGGCTTGTTCCCTTTATCATCGATACATTTTTTGCATATCTTTCATTCATTGTTCCTTATCTCTCCACATCACCGTCTATATCTCTCGTTTCCCTGATCCCTGACTAGTCTGAAGAAGGGTCTCGACCCGAAACGTCGCCTATCTCCTTCGCTCCTTAGATGCTGCTGCACCCGCTGAGTTTCTCCAGCTTTTTGTGTACCCTCCATTTTATGGTGTTTTTAATTGGCCCAGTATTAACACTAGTATGGGCAAACCTTTTACAGAGTTCAATTAAAACATTTTGCCTAAATTTGGACACTGAATATTGTTACAATCCACCTACTGCATTACATTGCATCAAGCAATAATTATAGTACAACCTGCTACCTGATTTCTAAAAATCCGCTCCTTCTTTTTCCAGGTTTCCCATTGCATGAACAAAATACAATCAGTGGACTGTAAGATTCACACAATACCACCAAAAATGGATCCAGATGCCTGTCCATTGGAACATAAAGCAAAGGAACATATCTATCAATGGAGCTTCATATTGCAGTTATCAGTTCAAATTTTGTTAAATATACTGGTTATTTGGTTATTTTAAATGTTGTTCAGCTTTAACTAGGATATACATTAATCAGAGAAACACAATTTTACAGGACTCTTGTTAATGTTATGTTGATAAAAGCAGAGTATTGGTAGTAAGACGGTATCTACCTTAAAGATTAAGATTGACATTCTAAAGATTATTATTTTTGTGGTTACAATGCATGGAAATACAATAAACATTAACCATATAACAATTACAGCACGGAGACAGGCCCTCTCGGCCCTTCCAGTCCGTGCCGACCATTTGTTTTCCCCTAGTCCCATCTACCTGCACTCAGACCATACCCCTGCATTCCCTTCACGTCCATATACCTATCCACTTTACTTTTAAATGTTAAAATCGATCCTGCCTCCACCACCTCTGCTGGAAGCTCATTCCACACAGCCACCACCCTCTGAGTAAAGAAGTTCCCCCTCACGTTACCCCGAAACTTCTGTCCCTTAATTCTCATGTCATGCCCTCTTGTTTGAATCTTCCCTACCCTCAATGGGAAAAGCTTATCCACGTCAACTCTGTCTATCCCTTTCATCATTTTAAAGACCTCAATCAAGTCCCCCCTTAACCTTCTGCGCTCCAAAGAATAAAGACCTAACTTGTTCAACCTTTCTCTGTAACATAGTTGCTGGAACCCTGGCAACATTCTAGTAAATCTCCTCTGTACTCTCTCTATTTTGTTGACATCCTTCCTATAACTAGGCGACCAAAATTGTACACCATACTCCAGAATTGGTCTTACCAATGCCTTGTACAATTTTAACATTACTTCCCTACTCCTATATTCAATGCTCTGATTTATAAAGGCCAGCACACCAAAGGCTTTCTTTACCACCCTATCTACATGCGATTCCACCTTCAGGGAACTATGCACAGTTATTCCTAGATCCCTCTGTTCCACAGCATTCCTCAATTCCCTACCATTTACCATGTACGTCCTATTTTGATTTGTCCTGCCAAGATGTAGCACTTCACACTTATCAGCATTAAACTCCATCTGCCATCTTTCAGCCCACTTTTCCAAATGGCCCAAATCTCTGTAGACTTTGAGAATCTACTTCATTATCCACAATACCACCTATCTTAGTATCATCTGCATACTTACTTATCCAATTTTCCACCCCATCATCCAGATAATTGATGTACATGACAAACAACAGTGGAGCCAACACAGATCCCTGAGGCACCCCACTGGTCACCGGCTTCCAACCTGACAAACAGCCATCCACCATTACTCTCTGACATCTCCCATTCAGCCACTGTTGAATCCATCTTGCTACTCCGCCATTAACACCCAAAGATTGAACCTTCTGAACCAACCTTCCATGGGGAACCTTGTCAAAGGCCTTACTGAAATCCATATAGACAACATCCACTGCTTTACCCTCATCAATTTCCCTAGTTACCGCTTCAAAAAATTCAAGAAGGTTTGTCAAACATGACCTTCCAGGCACAAATCCATGTTGACTGTTCCTGATCAGACCCTGTTTATCCAGATGCTTATATATATTATCTCTAAGTATCCTTTCCATTAATTTGCCCACCACTGACGTCAAACTAATAGGTCTATAATTGCTAGGTTTATTCTTTGAACCCTTTTTAAACAATGGAACAACATGCGCAGTACGCCAATCCTCTGGCACTATTCCCGTTTCTAATGACATTTGAAATATTTCTGTCATAGCTCATGCTATTTCTACACTAACTTCCCTCAATGTCCTAGGGAATATCCTGTCAGGACCTGGAGACTTATCCACCTTTATATTTTTCAAAAGTGTCAGTACTTCCTCCTCTTTGAATCTCATAGTTTCCATAGCTACTCTACTTTTTTCCCTTACCTCACAGAGTTCAATATCCTTCTCCTTGGTGAATACCGAAGAAAAGAAATTGTTCAATATCTCCCCCATCTCTTTTGGCTCTGCAGATAGCTGTCCATTCTGGTTCTCCAATGGTCCAATTTTATCCCTCGTTATCCTTTTGCTATTAATATAGCTGTAGAAACCCTTTGGATTTACTTTCACCTTTCTTGCCAAAGCAACCTCATATCTTCTTTTAGCCTTCCTAATTTATTTCTTAAGATTCTTTTTACATTCTTTATACTCCTCTAGCTCATTTACTCCATGCCTCCTATAATTATTGTAGATATCTCTCTTTTTTCGAAACAAGTGTCTAATTTCCCTTGAAAACCATGGCTCTTTCCAATTTTTACTGTTTCCTTTCAACCTAACAGGGACATAAAGATTCTGTACTCTTACAATTTCCCCTTTAAATGTCCTCCATTTCTCTTCTACATCCTTCCCATGAAACAAAGTGTCCCAATTCACTCCTTTAAAATCCTCACGCATTCCCTCAAAGTTAGCCTTTCTCCAATCAAAAATCTCCACTCTAGGTCCTGTTCTGACTCACTCCATAATTATATTGAAACTAATGGTATTGTGATCACTGGTCCCGAAGTGCTCACCAACGCATACCTCCGTCACCTGTCCTGCCTCATTTCCTAACAGGAGGTCCAGCACTGCCCCTTCTCTGGTCGGTACCTCTATGTACTGCTGCAAAAAACTATCCTGCACACATTTTACAAACTCCAAACCATTCAGCCCATTTACAGAATGTGTTTCCCAGTCTATTTTTGGGAAATTGAAATCTCCCACAATCACTACCTTGTGCTTACTACTAATATCTGCTATCTCCTTACATATTTGCTCTTCCAATTCTCGCAAAATCTTAAGAAAGATTTTTTCTCATTATCACCAGTAAATTCAGTATATATAATCATCAAATATGTTTAATGGTCACTATTACAAAGCACTATCTGTGAGCAGCACCAAGCTAATGGCAGAGGTCATAATATTAGCATCTTTGGGTGACTTTTCAGCTTCACCACATGAGCATTAATTAGGGAAAATATATTGCCTTGTTGCAGCTTCTGACCAATTATTGTCCAAATACAGATAATGAACAATGTTTATGACATTGCAAGCAAAAAAAAATTCTTTTCAAGATAAACATCATGCATTAATATCTAAATTTAAGCCCTCATAGTTATCGAATAATGGAGTCATATAGCACGTAAACATGCATTTATTGTCTATGCCAACCAGGTGGCATTCTGGGCTAATCCCGTTTGACCACATTTGGCACATGCAGTGCATTCAGAAAGTATTCAGACCCCTTCAGTTATCCACATTTTGGTATGTTATAGCCTTATTTTAAAATTGATTACATTCATTTTTTTAATCCAATCTACACACAATACCCCAGAATGAGGAAGCGAAAACATGTGTTTAGAAATTTTTGCAAAGTAATTAAACAGAAATAAGTGAAATAATACATTTATACAAGTATTCAGACCCTTTGCTATGTCGCTCAAAATTGAGCTTAGGTTCATCCTGTTTCCATTGATTATTGTTGAGATGTTTCTACAACTTGGAATCCACCAGTGGTAAATTGAATTGATTGGACATGATTTAGAAAGGCACACACCTGTCTATATAAGGTCCCACAGTTGACAGTGCATGTCAGAGCAAAAACCAAGCCAGTAAGATGAAAGAATTGTCTGTAGACCTCCGAGACAGGATTGTGTCAAGACACAGATCTGGGGAAGGGTAAAAAACAATTTCTGCAGCATTGCAAGTCCCAAAGAGCACAGTGGCTTCTGTCATTCTTAAATGGAAGAACTTTGGAACCACCAGGACCTCATAGAGCTGGCCGCCCGGCCAAACTGAGCAATCGGGGGAGAAGGGCCTTGGTCAGGGAGGTGACCAAAACCCCGATGGTCACTCTAACAGAGCTCCAGAGTTCCTCCGTGGAGATGGGAGAACCTTTCAGAAGGACAACTATATCTGCAGCACTCCACCAATCAGGCCTTTATGGTAGAGTGGCCAGACAGAAGCCACTCCTCATTAAAAGGCACATGACAACCCGCTTGGTTTGCCAAAAGGCATGAGAAACAAGATTCTCTGGTCTGATGAAACCAAGATTGAACTCTTTGGCCTGAATGCCAAGCAACACGTCTGGAGGAAACCAGGCACCGCTCATCACCTGGCCAATACCATACCTACAGTGAAGCATGGTGGTGGCAGAATCATGCTGTGGGGATGTTTTTCAGCAGCAGGAACTGAGAGACCAGTCAGGATCGACAGAAAGTTGAACGGAGCAAAGTACAGAGAGATCCTTGATGAAAACTTGCTCAAGAGGTTCTGGGCCTCAGACTGGGGTCGAAGTTCACCTTCCAACAGGACTATGACCCTAGGCACACAGCCAAGACAACGCAGAAGTTGTTTCGTGACAAGTCTGTGAATGTCCTTGAGTGGCCCAGCCAGAGCCCGGACTTCAACCCGATCGAACACCTCTGGAGAGTGCTGAAAATAGCTGTGCATCGATGCTCCCCATCCAACCTGACAGAGCTTGAGAGGATCTGCAGAGAAGAATGGGAGAAATTACCCAAATACAGGTGTGCCAAGCTTGTAGCGTCATACCCAAGAAGACTTGAAGCTGTAATCGCTGCCAAAGGTGTCTCAACAAAGTACTGAGTAAAGGATCTGAATACTTATGTTAATGTGATATTTCAGTTATTTCCCTTTTAATTACTTTGTAAAATTTTCTAATGATCTGTTTTATCTTTTTTTATATGGGGTATTGTGTGTAGATTGATGATTAAAAACAAATAATGTAATCCATTTTAGAATAAGGCTGTAACGTAACAAAATGTGGAAAAGGTCAAGGGGTCTGAATACTTTCTAAATGCACTGTAAATCCTTCCTATCTATATATCTGTCCAAATGTATTTTGAAAGTTATAATTATTCATCTGGCTGCACATTCCAGTTCAGGATGTCCTGTTATGGGTCATTCTAGTTATGAATAGTGTCGCTGAGGTCTCTATTAAATCTCTTCCCTCTTACCTTATGCCTATTGCCTCTCTTTTTTGAATGCACTACACTGGGAAAAAGTCCATGGGCATTCACTTTATCTATGCCTCTCATGATTTCTACATCATCAGCCTCCTACACTCCAATGAAAAACGTTCCAGTCTATCAAGTCTCTCCCTACAACTCAAGACCGTAAGCCCAAGTAACATCTGTTAGTCTCTTATGCATCTTTTGCAGATCACCAGCATCATTCCTAGAGCTGGTGACTTGTGCAAATGCATCATGATGTCCTAACTTTCATAGTCTGTATCCTTCCCAATGAAGGCAAGCATGCCAAACACTTTCTTCATCAGCCTAAACACCTGACCGCCACTTTCAGGGAACCAGACACCTGTAGCCTGAGATCTCTCTGTTCTCAAGAGCTTTACCATTTACTGTTTAAATCCTGCCCAGGTGACATATGTCGCATACTCTGTGGACCATTGCCAGGATTAAATTCCATGTGCCATTACTTGGTTCACCTTCTTAACTGATCAAGATCCTGCTATTAAATTGAGACATCTTTCCTCACTGTCCACTTGTCAAGAGTCAAGAGTGTTTTATTGTCATATCCCAGATAGGACAATGACATTCTTGCTTGCTGCAGCACGACAGAATATGCAAATATAGTACATAACGGGAGAAAAAAAGTTCAGTGTGCATATATACACATGCACATATACTCAATAAATAGATAAATATAGTGCAATAATAATAATAGTCTGTTGTAGTTCAGAGCGTATTTGTTGTTGTGTTTAATAGCTTGATGGCTGTCGGGATGAATCTGTTCCTGAACCTGGACGTTACAGTTTTCAGGCTCCTATACCTTCTTCCTGATGGCAGTGGTGAGATGAGTGTGTGGCCAGGATGGTGTGGGTCTTTGATGATGTTGGCCGCCTTTTTGAGGCAGCGACTTCGATAGATCCCTTCGATGGTGGGGAGGTCAGAGCCAGTGATGGACTGGGCAGTGGTCACAACTTTTTGAAGTCTTTTCTGCTCCTGGACATTCAAGTTGCCGAACCAGCCCACAATGCAACCAGTCAGTATGCTCTCTTCTGTGCACTAGAAGTTCAAGAGAATCCTCTTTGACATACCGAAGCACCAAGCTTGGTGTCATCTGCAAATTTACTAACAATGCTAACTGTATTGTCATCCAAATCGGTAATATAGATAACAAATTATAGTGAACCCAGTAGCGAATCCTGTAGCATTCCACTGGTCGCAGGCCACCACTCAAAAACAACCCTACACAAGCAGGGTGGCTCGGTGGTGCAGCAGTAGAGTGCTGCCTTACAGCACCAGAGATGCGGGTTTGATCCTGTCTACAGTTGCTGTCCATACAGAGTTTGCACTTTCTCCCTATGACTGGTTTTTCTGGGTGCTTCGGTTTCTTCCCACACTCCAAAACCATACCAGGTATGTAAGTTAATTGACTTGTGTAAACTGTAAATTGTCCATGGTGTGTAGGATAGTGCTAGTATATGGGGTGATCGCTGGTCTATGTGGTCTCAGTGGACCAAAGAACCTGCTTCCACAGTGTATCTCTAAAGTCTAACCACAACTACCCTTTGACTCCATCCTTAAAACCAATTTTAAATTGAATTAACTAATTCACCTTGGATTCCATGCAATCTATCCTTCCAGAGTAGCCTACCATGTGCAACTTTGTAAAAGGCCTTACTAAAGTCATAGAAACAACGTCTACAGGGTCTGAGGAACTGTCATCTGTCCATTTCCCTCTGCAGGTGCTGCTTGACCCACTGATTTCCTCCAGATTGTAGTTTTTTGCTCAAGATTCCAGCATCTGCAGTCTCTTGTGTCTCCATACCAATGACCTTGTGAGAATGCAAGACTGGGTTAGTCAATAGACGATGATAGCAGATGATAATAGAATCAAAACTATTTACGTAGGTATAATTCAATATCAAATACAGACATCAATCAGGAGACAAAATCATAACAAATGGCACTTAGATTTAATCTAAATTTCTGTTCTCCTCTGTTCAATGGGCAGCACAGTGGCACAGAGGTAGAGTTGCTCGATCCTGACTATGGGTACTGTGTGTATGTAGTTTGTATGTTTTCCCCATGACCTGCGTGGGTTTTCTCTGGTTGCTCAGGTTTCCTCCCACATTCCAAAGACGTGCAGGTTTGCTGGTTTACTGGCTTATTAAAATTGTAAATTGTTCCTTGTGTGTAGGATAGTGTTAGTGTGTGGGGATTACTGGCCGACGTGGACTCGGTGGGCCGAAGGGCCTGTTTCCACACTGCAACTCTAAACTAAACAAAACTAAATGTTGACGGAAACTTACAGACTCTATGTAAAAGGAGTGCGCAGTGTTCATCATTTTTTCACGGTGACTATGGCTCGTAGCAGATAATCAGGATAATTATATCCTCTTTGGATAAGGAGGGAAGTTATATGTTCAATGCCTTGAGCAAGATAATTATACTAAATTTTGAATTGATTTCTAGGATGGCTCACTGAACCAAATCCAGGACTGAATGCCAAAGGCACCTTTTCCACACTGAGGGTAGTGGGTATATAGAATAAGCTGCCAGAGGAAGTAATTGAGGCAGGTAATATAACAGCATTTCACAGTCCTCTGGGTACATGGATATAAAAGGTTTTGAGGGATCAGAGACAAATGCAGGCAGATGGGGCAAGCAGATGGCATATTTTGGGATATTTTGGTTGGCATTGGCAAGTTGCATTCTGTATGACTCCATGACTCTCTGACAGTCACCAAAAATTAAGTGCCAGGATTGTAACCAGAACTGAGTAGCAGGACGACAGAATTCACCCAGGATGTTACAGTATATTCAGACGTGATCTGTCCAGAACAGCACACTGTAAACCAGAATTAAATATCATGACTGTAACCTGGAACTCCGTGTCAGAACTGTAAATGGAACTACTGTAGGTGTCGGGACAAACTAGTTCACCGGGAAATGAGTATTAAGTAAACACAGACACAGGAAATAAGTCACATAAGTCACATAGTTTGTATGTTAGAAACATAGAAACATAGAAAATAGGTGCAGGAATAGGCCATTCGTCCCTTCGAGCCTGCACCACCATTCAATATGATCATGGCTGATCATCCAACTCAGTATCCCGTACCTGCCTTCTCTCCATACCCCCTGATCCCCTTAGCCACAAGGGCCACATCTAACTCTCTCTTAAATATAGCCAATGAACTGGCCTCAACTACCTTCTGTGGCAGAGAATTCCAGAGATTCACCACTCTCTGTGTGAAAAATGTTTTTCTCATCTCAGTCCTAAATCCCCCTTATCCTTAAATATAATCTTTGGAATGTTCTCCCTGAGACTATGCTGGTTTTCTCTGGGTGCTCTAGATTCCTCCCACATTCCAAAGATGTGCAGGTTTTAGGTTAATTGGATTCTGTAAATTGTCCCTAGTGTGTAGGTGAGAACTAGTGTACAGGTAATTACTGGTCGGTATGGACTTGGTGGGCCGAAGAGTTGGTTTCCACACTTTATCTCTAATCTAAACTAAGTGTGGCACAGTGACACAGATGATTGAAATTGTGCCTTACAATTCTATTGACCCACGTTCAATCCAGACTTCAAGAGGTGTGTGGAGTACACATGCTCCCGGTGATTACATGGGTTTTCATGGGTCCTCTGGTTTTCTCTCCCTTCCCAAAACACTTGAAGGCTGATGGGTTAATCGGCCATTGTAGTTGCTCCTAGTGCATAGGTGAGTTATGGAATGCCAGAGATGGGGGAGGTGGCAGTAGAAAGGGTGAGGGTATGATTAGTATAGATCTATGCTTAATGGTCAGCATGGACATAATATGGTCCAACGGCTTGTTTCTCTGATGCAACTCTATAGCCAGAATAGTCCATGTAATGGTGACAAGAAACCCCATTTTCTCAGAACAGAGAGCAATCAGTGGCTGCATAAAACAATAAGCAAAACCTCATCATCTTCATGGTGACCAGAATGAAGTGCCAGGCAAACAGACTTTAATCATATCCAAATACAACAGGGCAGCACAATATTGCAAGACTGGGTGCCATGCCAGCTTACTGTAACCGGAGTTTAGTGCCAGGACACATACTATAATGAGGACTGACTTTCAGGACAGATGACTTTATTTGGCGTTGCTCAACATAAACAGAACTGAATGCCAGGATTATACATCGCTAACCGGCAACAATTGCTGAGGCAGCTCATGCTGATCAGAACTCAGTGCCAGGCAGTTTCACTCTAACACAGAGTATGAGGACAACACTGGAAAAAAAAACTCGATTCCAGATGCAAGAGTCTGTAGGTGCTTTGCTCCAGAATTTGAATACATGGAGTCAGTCGGAAAACCCTTTCTCTTGTAATAGTAATGGTAATGGTGATGCTGTTAGATTTAGCATGGATGAAGCAAAGGACGATAAAACTGGAGTAAAGATTCTAAAAGCAAAATAATGCAGATGTTAAAAATATGAAATAAAATAACGAAATGCAGGAAGGACTCACGAGATCGGGCAGCATCAAAGGAGAGAAAAATGTAAATACTCAAAGCTCATTGCCTTCTCATGATTACAGTTTGTTTCAGCCATCTGAAATATTGACTCTTCTTCTCTCTCCGCAGATGGTGTCTCACTTGGTGTCTCAAGTGAGATGGTGTCTCACTTATTAAGTATTTCCAGCATTATAGAGAAAGCTCTAAATTAAAAGAAGGCCATTTTTATTAGACTTGGATGTGACTTACTGAAAGCAGAATGAGACCAGCTACTTCAAGGTAAATCTGTTCCATGAGCAACTGAAGCATTTAAGACTGAGATTCAAAATGTTCAGTGTAAACAAGCTTTCATAAAAGTAACCATCAGTGTGCCAAATCTAGAGCCTCCTGTAACTCAACATGCATAAAGGCCAAGAAAAGAACATTTATGTCAGACACGGAGAGTTTATACAGCAGAAAGTTGGAAGAGTGTAAGAAATGTAAGAAATCTAATTCCAAAGACATTTTGTAATTACATACAGGGTAAAAGAAATGAGTAAGGCCTATTTGAGACCAATCGAGTTAATTGTGTGTGAAAGCAGAGGCTGAATATTTTGCAACTGTGTTCACTAAAGAGGTGAATACGCCAGCATTGTAAAAATGCAAAGGAGTGTGAAATATTGGCTGGAACAACCACAGTAAAAGGGAAGCAATAAAGGCTCTACTGATGTTTGAAGGTGAACAAATGACCAGATCCAGATGAAATATATCCCAGCTGTTTAAAATAAATAACGGAAAGAAATTGCAGAGGTTCTGACTACATTTTTTTTTAATCCTCCCTTGCCGTAGGATTAACTCCGGAAGATGAAAGGACTGAAGGCCAATTGAAACGTTATCATTGTTTAAAAATGGAGGAAAGGATAAACCATGTAATTTTACTTCGGAGTCACGTGAGTGACTACGTGAAGAAGCCCCGCCTGGCGCTAGAACAGCATTACGTCGAAGCTGACGGCTGAAGCAAGAGCTGCAGAGCGCAGCTCCTCGCAGCGGTCGGAACGGACCCGCAGGTAAGTGCAAGGAAAGAGGGGACGTTCTGGGAAAAAAGACGCTACGCTGGTAGAACCAGCAAAAGCGAAAGTAAAATCAGAGTCACGCTGGCGTAATGATTAGTCAGATAATAAAAAAGGAAAAATGGAGAAGTCTCAAAGAAAAATTTCACGGGTAAAAAGATCGTCCCGGGGTGAAGCTAAAGAGTCGGGACAAGAGTTTAGTGCGGATCCGGTTCCGATACCGGTGGCCATTGATTTACCGTTAGTGAGACTATAATTTCTCCAGAAATACAAACCACGGAGGAAAATGTTCCTAGAAAAAGCAAAAAGAAATCCGTGAGGCCCGTGGTTTCTGATAATGACTCTGATAATGAAAGTCCTCCGGATAATAAAGCTATATGGCTTAAAATGGAGCATATGGAGAAAGTACTCCAGAATATAATGAGACAAGGGTCACAGTACCCAGAAGTTTCCCAAAATGACCCTGAGGGGTTTGAATATCCAGAATATGGCTATGTGCCAAATTGGGAATTTGAAACTCCAGACCCAGGATTAAGGGCGGAGGAAGTCTCATTGGATATAATTCCAAGTGTATCAGGGCTGCAAAGGTCAGACCCTGCAAGTGGTGATGTGGATTATGAGTGCACACCACGAATAAAAAAGAAAAGGCCAGATGTGCCTGATGTGGCAAAAGAATTTGCTATACCGGAAGGAAGTGGTGAGGCTATGGAAGAAATACCTAGCTGCCAATATTAACTATATGGTATCTCACCAACTTCAAGATTCTGTGATGGTCGAAACAGCAGAATTATATAAAACACCGGATAATTGCACCTCATTGAAGGTACCTACGGTTAATCCGTCTATATGGACGCCTATGTCTCCAGGCATGAGAGGACAAGAAATAAGATTTCAAAGAATCCTCAAACTGATTTCAGTTGCCATTACTGCCTATGGAAGGCAAATGGAAGGGTCGGAAATGGTTAAAATCCAAAAAGATACTTTGGGCTTATTGTGCAATTCCTTCTATGAAATTAATTGTATGAGGAAAATTGCGATTCGGCCCATATTTCATCCAAGATTTGCAGGTCTGTGTCGATCAAGTGGTGTTCAAGCTCCTGGTTATCTGTTTGGAGAGAACCTGCCTAAACAAATAAGAGAAATGGATGAAGAGGCTAAATCTATTAGCCACATGAGACCTTTCGTTTTGGACAAAAAAGGTATTTTTCGTCAAGAAGGGGATTTGATTTCGGAAACAGAGGCAAGAATATGATAAGAAAATATTACCATCCGACACAGCCTAATGTTCACCCGTATACGGGGAGAAGGAGACCGCCACGTTCATATGGAGAGGTACAAAAAAATTTATTCAATTCTTAAAGAAACTATGGACGAATCTCCAGTTGGAGGGAGATTACAAATGTTTTATGATGAGTGGCTTGCCATCACATCTGATCGGTTTATTTTACAAACAGTTTCAGGAGCTATTATAACATTTAAAGAAGGTGTTAACTCTCCGGTACAAAATAAACCTGCTTATGGTTTCATGTTTTCTGCAATTGAAGAGGCAGAGATTAATGTGGAAATTGACAAATTGGTTAAAAAAGGTGTTATTGAAAAAACTGTTGAACATGAACATCAATTTGTGTCAAATATATTTCCAAGAAGTAAAAAAGATGGTGGTTGCAGAATTATTCTGGACTTTACAAACTTTAATACATTTGTCGAGTATAAACATTTTAAGATGGAAACATTCAATACTACAAGACATTTGATGTCAGCAGGTTGTTATATGGCCACAATAGATTTAAAGGACGCGTACTATTCAGTACCGATACACCAATTTTTTCGAAGATATTTAAAATTTAATTGGCTGGGACAGCTGTGGCAATTTAAAGCTTTACCAAATGGGTTAAGTTCAGCTCCCAGGCTCTTTACAAAGCTGTTGAAACCAGCTTTAGCACAATTAAGAGCACAAAGTACATCATTATGGCTTATCTGGATGACATTTTAATCATCAATTGTAATCAGGAATCAGCTGAAAAATCAGTTTCAGCAACTAAAACCTTATTTGAGAAATTAGGGTTCTTGATTCATCCAATTAAATCCCAGCTGCAGCCAACACAGTCAATTAACTATTTGGGGTTTGTGATCAACTCAGTTACTATGTTAGTAACTTTGCCAACAGATAAGATTGATGATATTATAATGACCTGCAGGGGTCTTATGCACAAACCTTATCCCTCCATCCGGGAAGTAGCAAAAGTTATTTGGAAATTAGTAGCAGCATTTCCTGCAGTGGAATTTGGTCCATTACATTACCAAAACCTGCAAAGAGACAAAATAAAAGCTCTAAAAAAGAGAGCAGGCCATTTTGATAGGCCTATGCAATTAACAAAAAATGCCTTATTGGAATTGCAATGGTGGATTGAAAATGTCCCACAAGCTGCTAAAAACATTGTGATACAACAGCCTGAAGTAATTTTACAAACAGATGCTAGTGCTCTCGGATGGGGGGCGACAGATTCATTTACCAGCTGTGGGGGCAGATGGACTGTCCAAGAGGAAATGTTTCTCCAAACATATGGTATTAACTATGTAGAGTTATTGGGGGCATTTTATGGATTAAAAGCCTATTGTTCTACAAAAAAGAATCTGCATGTACTAATACAATTAGACAATACAACAGCTGTTGCATATATTAATCACATGGGGGGAGTCAGATCAGTATCATGTGATTGTCTGGTCAATCAGATATGGCAGTGGTGTATTGAGCACCAAATTTGGATTTCGGCGAATTATATCCCAGGTAAATACAATGTGGTGGCAGACAATAGATCAAGGGTGTTTAAAGATAACACAGAATGGATGTTGAACCCAGTAATTGTCAGTAAAATTGTGATTCAATATGGGTTACCAGACATTGATCTATTTGCATCAAGATTAAATCATCAATTACCTAAATATGTGTCTTGGGAACCAGATCCAGATGCAGTAGCAGTAGATGCTTTTTCACTGCAATGGGGGAATATGTTCTTTTATGCTTTTCCGCCATTTGCTCTGGTTCAGCAATGTCTGAAGAAAATAGAACAAGATTCTGCCACAGGATTATTGGTGATTCCAAATTGGCCGACACAACCATGGTTCCCATTGATGTTAAACATGATTAAAATAACCATATATGTCAATTCCTAGCAGCAGTGGTTTATTAATAAAACCGGTGACCAAAGAAATTCATCCATTACATGCTTATATGAATTTGTTAATCTGCAGGTTTTGACCAGACCACTACAAGAGCTTGGATTGTCGGATAGGACTATGGATATTATAGTCGCATCATGGCGAGATAGCACCCAGAGACAATATATGACATATAAAGAAATGGGAAAAATTTTGTAGACAATCAAATATATCCTATCATACTGTGAACATTGCAAACATATTGGAGTTCCTTGCCGAGCTGCATTTTGAACAGCACTTAAGTTATAGTGCTATTAATAGTGCACGTAGTGCATTGTCATCCTATTTAGGACAAATCTCTGATCAAAAATCAATTGGATCACATCCATTAATATCGAGATTTATGAAAGGAATCCTTAACAAAAATCCACCCAACCCAAGATATACAGAAATTTGGGATGTCAGCATTGTACTTACTCTACTCAGGCAATGGACTCCAATCGAAGTTTTATCATTGGAAAAGTTAACATTTAAATTAGTAATGTTAATGGCATTGGTTTCAGCTCAAAGGGTGCAAACATTACAATTGCTACGTTTAGACTGTATGCATGTGGCTACAGATAACATTGTGTTTTATGTTTACGATCTGATCAAACAAAGCAGACCAGGAAGAACTGGAGCAAAGGTAACGTTTCAAGCTTACCCTATTGATCCAACATTGTGTGTAGTTAAACATTTGAACCAATATATAAAAATTACCAAAACTCTTCGAGGTAATGAAAAAACATTAATGATTACGCATAAGAAACCACACATAAAAGCTTCAGTGCAAACAATTTCGAGGTGGTTAAAACAGGTGTTACTTTTAGCAGGAGTAGACACTGATGTGTTCAAATCTCACTCCACCAGGGCAGCAGCTACGTCCGCGGCGAAGTTACAGGACGTGTCACTCGAACATATTTTAGAAACCGCAGGGTGGTGTAAAGAAGAAACTTTTTCAAAGTTCTACAATAAACCTGTTCACACAATGACAGGCTTTGGACACGCGGTTTTGGGTTCACTATAATCACCTGCTTTGTTTCACTATCAATTGATATTATTGATTATGTTATCACATATATCTTTTATCACTTTGTAATGGTTTCCCCAGATGTAAAAAAGGGGTTATTATATGTTCTTTTATCATTAAAAGATTTATGGAAAGAACTGAAACTGGTCTGGTAAAAGGTTTTTACTCATGTATGTGTTGACCTAGCCGGACTGTCGTATGGAAGAATTCTACGACATGGAAAACACAGAAGCTTCAAAATCTTCACGTAGTCACTCACGTGACTCCGAAGTAAAATAGTAAGATTAAATGAGAACTTACCAGTTTGAAGTTTGATCTTTATTTTATGAGGAGTAACGATGAGGGATTACGTGAAGAAACCCCGCCTGGCGCTAGAACGGCATACTTCAAAGCAGCGGCATGAAAAACACAGAACATAATAGCCGGAGTAAGATAGTAAGGCTTCTCATAGATTTAGAACTACCAGATGATCATTTATTTTATGAGGGTGGGGAGTGGAGGGGTTTCTTCACGTAATCCCTCATCGTTACTCCTCATAAAATAAAGATCAAACTTCAAACTGGTAAGTTCTCATTTAATCTTACTATTACAGGATTGTTGGTTTAAATTGTGTGGTGGGAAAATGATTGGAATCCATTCTAAGGGACAGTGGATGGTGAACTCATGTCTTTCCATAGCAGCAGCAGTCTGAGAGTCAGAACAGTATGTCCTCATCTTGCTATTTGCTAGCCTTGCATCTGACATTCTCATCCATATTTTCAGGCCCAAGGGACACACTGGATTGACCTGATTCTCACATTCAAAAGTTCAGGTGACATAGGCTTCATGTGAGCTGCTTGGTTTGTGGCCTGACTGGGGCTGGGGATAAACAGTATAATTCTAAACTATGGACGCTTGCAGTAAATTATGAAGAAAGCGAAGATTTTTCCTGTCACCATGGCAATAGAGAAAATAGCTGCTTATTTTGTTTTTCCCATCCTGAACTGTCAACTGGGACAATTATGTACAACTATTAATTAGTTTTTGCCACTGACCAATAAATACATAACATGAAATAGATAGTTTACCAGCATCCCTTTGAATCATGCAGTTCTGCTAGACTGAGCTATACAAATAAAATCATGACTATTAATAGGTTTACATTATAAAGCAACTAATATATTTTTTTTAAAGACAAGGAAATTCAACAGACTAAATGAAAAGTAAATACAACAGACTAAATGAAAAAAATCTGTGCATCATGGATTATGGAAAGTATAGAATAGAAGTTAGCTTATTAAATTCTACAAATTCTTGTTTATTATTTGGTATCCTATCTTGAATAGACAGCTGAAAAACATTGCAGATTTTTTCTACTAATTTGTGCCAAACATAAAGAATATTTTTTATAATGGCAAGGAAGTTATGAGAAAAACTTCCCAACTTAAGAGAAAAGAATAATTGATGTTAAATTGAATTATTCCACATGGAGCTTGCAACTCCAATGTGTGATAGAAAGTTAGTCATATATTCATCAAGTTTTTTAATGTTCATTTCATTCATAAATTGATTTTAGAGTAATCTACAGATGGAAGAGAACTCTCAACAAATTCCATTGTCTCTATTCTCGCAAATGTATACTTGTTGCTGTATTAATAGATATGTCATGAAGGAATCTTTCAGTCTAAGATAGTAAGATTAAACGAGAACTTACCAGTTCGAAGTTTGATCGTTATTTTATGAGGAGTAACGATGAGGGATTACGTGAAGAAGCCCCGCCTGGCGCTGGAACGGCATACTTCAAAGCAGCGGCATGAAAAACACAGAACATAATAGCCGGAGTAAGATAGTAAGGCTCAACATAGATTTAGAACTACCAGATGATCATTTATTTTATGAGGGTCGGGAGTGGAGGGCACGTAATCCATCATCGTTACTCCTCATAAAATAACGATCAAACTTCGAACTGGTAAGTTCTCGTTTAATCTTACTATTTTACTTCGGAGTCACGTGAGTGACTACGTGAAGAGTTTGAAGCTTTCTGTGTTTTTCATGTCGTAGAATTTTATTCCATACGACAGTCCGGCTCATTCAACACAGTAACGAGCGAATAACACATTTTTCCCCAAACATTGCCTCAAGTTATGTGATAAATTATTTCACATTATAAAGAATAAAAGTAATGCACTTTCCATTGAAAGGCAAGTTTATCACAAAATATCAATTGATATATATATTTTGATGATATGACAAAGCAACAATTATAGAGAACCCAACACTCCGTGTCCAAACCTGACACCATGACTGGTTCCTTTTACTTTAACATTAATTTACACCCTCCTGCGGCCTTGCATCCTTGCTTGAGCGGCTCATCCCGTGCCATTCCTGTGAATGTATCTACCTCATTAACAGAGTGATTTTCCACCTTTCAGTGTCTAGTTCCACTGAGTGTATCCAATTTCTAACCATCTAGAATACATTCCTCTAGAACCATCAGTTTTTACTGAACCTAATGTGGTTACTGTGTGTAATAAGTAGTGCTGTCTCATTACCACAGAGACTCTTACCTACTTCAACATATTTCATCAATGTTCACACACACACACACAACTTAAGGCCGACAGGATATGCTTATAGGTTTACCTTGGTTTCAGCTCCTCTTGGTGTGCTTTGTTTGGTAAATTCATAAACATATGATAATGTAATCTGTATCCACATGCAATTATAACGTAATATTTGCAATGTTTGCACTCTTATATTGATACTAAAGTCATCAGCATTATTGTTTTCAATGTTAACTTTTTTGAATCATTGATAGAATTAGAGTCCAATGCCTAAGGCAATTCAGGACTATTTATCTCCCGACTTATATATTACAATTTGGGACAGATTATATATATATACACATATATATATATATTTATATTAATATCCACATATATATCCCTTTCCATATCAGGATATTATGAATGCACCTGATAACTTCTTGGTTAGTATATTGTCCGTTAATAGGACGGTAACACTCAGAGCCCTATTATTGGCTCTATCAATTAGATAGAAAAATGCAATCCACTAGGAACTCACATATATCTAATATGATAAAATAACTTTACTGTATACACAGATTTCCAATTTCTTATAACAAAATATTGTTTTTTAAACTTATTTCTGCAAATTGCAGGTATAACACTTCTTTTATACATAACTATTTTATTGTTATGTTGTTATATTAGTTAAACATTCCTAGACTTCTTTGACCATCAAACTGTAGTAATGGTCTGGTCAACCTGCAGATAGTCAATTCATATTTTCATGTCATGGATGCCTTTGTACGACAATAAATTACTGCAGGGTACACAAAACTGGAGAACCCAGCGGGTGCAGCAGCATCCAAGGAGCGAAAAGGAGACAGGCAACGCCTCGGGTCGAGACCCTTCCTCAGACTTCAATAAATTACTGCAACTATGAATCATCACACGTGGTTCAACATCACTCAATATTTATGAAACCATGAAGGATCCGTATTGGGCCACCAAAATGCCTCTGGCAGTGTCCTGCTACATTTTCATCAGACACTGCCCTATCAAACAAAATGAGGAACACAAAATAACATATTTTCCTCATGTAATTGAGAGAAAAGCATCTACCTTTCCTGTTCTTGGTTTACCCACAAGAAACATTTGAAAGATCGGTGATTTAATCTGTATGCAACCAGATTGATCGTAAGTAATCCATATTAATGATGATGTGTTTTTCCTCCCTAAATTAGTTGTCTCCAATACCATTGTCTCTTCCTTAGAGAAAAACAGCTGGACTCAAACTTTTTAGAATATGCCACATCTGTTTACTCAGATAATCCCATGATTATTATTTGACTTATCTTGTGTATTTTAACATATGCCACAGCCGTGGTATTGTTCACCTTGATATGACATGGACACTTCCATAATAAAACAATCGATATTTAATCCATAACTCCTTATACTTCAATAATTAATACAAATGTTTGGAAAATTTCTTACGACAATCCATTTATGCTCACCTGGTATTATTGTCCGCAGTCCCAACAAGAGACGTATCAATTATTCTTATAAGAATAGATAATATTCTTATCTTTACCCAAACATTCACAGAAGCTGTACATCATCTGTAACACTTGCTTCAGTTTGCAACAGCTGTTAAGCTTATAGTTGAAGCAGCTTGTGAACCCTTTTTTTTCTCATTACTTTAATAATGATAACGTATCATTTGATATTTGCATAAGCCTCTCACAAAGGCATACATATTCTTATAAGCTTCTGTATTCCTTCTTTTGGAACTTTATTTATTCTTTACCTAACCTAATGGAGGGACAAAGTATGTCAACAACAATGAGACATATTTGTATCATGGAACAATTTTCCCCCTCTTATGGTGCTGAATTACTCCTAAATTCAGAATATTAATTTATGAATATTTTATTAATGCCTATGCATACGCTTTATGTAATGGGTCAGGTCCTTCCCTTCCAACAGATTTGTAATTGCAGCACTAATTTGCAGCTGACTCTTATAACCTTCCAATTTAAATGTAATCAAGATAACCCATGACCATGACCTCATTAGTGCAAGTGCTGATCTTTTTATCAGCATAATTGTTCTTCCAGTATTCTGTTTAACAGCCTTGAACTGGTTTAATCCTTTGGACAATGTTTTAACTTGCACAGCTTGACCCTTTTTAATTAATTTCAAGCACCTGTAATATTGATTAACAATTTGTTAATAGCAACTGTATTTCAATGTTCAAGATGTTTCCATTTTAATAAAATGTTCTTACATTGTGAAAGTGTATATAAAATGATGTTTTGTATGGTTTATACCATCAAATCTTTACACTGAGGTAATTTTATAATATATATGTATGTACCCCTTTTTTATTGGAGTTACTTTTGAGTGCAAACCTAAAATCATTTTTTAAGGTTTTCTTATACAGGTGAACCATTCCTTTCTTAGTTATATTAAATTAATGATCATAATACACCTGTAATCCCCCACAATTGGAGATTTCATGAACTTATTTTGTAACAAGTTGTTTGCACCTCTTCAACGTACTTCAAGCCTTCTTTTCCCAATTATATGGGTTTGGATAAGGCTATGTTGGATTATACCACTTCTGCCTTTGTTTTGATCCATTATCAAATCTTTCATTGGATCATAGTTTTTCCCCCAAAGTTTAAAGATCTTTGCCTTTGTTTTGATCCATTATCAAATCTTTCATTGGATCATAGTTTTTCCCCCAAAGTTTAAAGATCAGTAGTCTGTTCTTTTGTAATCAATATCTTTGATTTATCATAAGGCAGGTTTATTCCATAATAATCAGGAGTTTAACATAACCTGATTAGTATTGATCTGCGAATCTAGAGTGCAGATCTGGTAAATTAATATTATATATTTCCTCCCATTGAGCTCCACAAACAGATGGCGATTTATTTTATTTTAAAAGTATTAGTTATTTGCACAACGTTTTATTTTATTTTATTTTTTCTTTTTGAATAGTAATGCCATGCACCAGTTTGAAATACTTTGAAATTGTATTTCCTTATATCTCATATAATTTGAGACATGGATATCATAAACGGATTTACCGTTGATATCTTAATAAAACATAAAAGTTTTATCATATTCTGCTGTTTCAATCATTACAGCTTTGGTGAGTTTTTAGTTTCCATGTTTACTTTTCATGGCCTCACTCATTTGTTCTGTTGTTTTAACCATAACAGCTTTTAGTGAGAGACCAACTAATTTTGGTTACCATGGTAATTTTCCATGGCCTCACTTCTTATTCGGGTGTTGTGCATACACCTGTGTGTGTATATATATATATATATATATATATACACACACACACACACATACAGGTGTATGCACAACACCTGAATAAGAAGTGAGGCCATGGAATATATATATATATCTGTGGTGAGTACTTCATGACCAGCCACCACTATCAGTGCATTTTTAGGGTCAGTTTTTCCATTTTATTTTTCACTGCCCTTGTTTCTCCTGGGTTTTCCCCCTCAAGGAGACTACCTTCAGAAATATCTGAGGTAGATATTCCCACCATATTTCATCATATATATATATTTTTCTCTTTATATGTGAAACCCCCTTAGGGTAGGTTAGGGAATATTTCCATTATTTTCCGTCTGAAGGCCTTTATTAACTTTTTAAATTATGGCCTTTCTGACATTTAAAATTTCCCCCCCTGCCAAAAGTTTGTGGAGCATCTAAAACTCCCTAACGTAATTTTAACGGTCACCAGTATCGGAACCGGCTCCGTAATTAATCTCCCGTCCCGATCGCTGGGTATTCCCCCGGGACGTTCTTTTTTAAACTCCGTTGTTTTATACAGAGTATTTTTGTTCTATTTAACTTTTATTTATTTTTTGTTTTTAAATTCATTTTAAATCCTGGTTCAATACACCAGGCACGGAGTTTTCCAGACCCTAAAAGTTTTTTAACTGCACTTACCTGCCGGTTCCGTACCTACCGCTGTCGACGAGCTAGCCTCTGCAGCTCTTCCTTCTGCCGTCAGCGTCGACGTAATGCCGTTCCAGCGCCAGGCGGGGCTTCTTCACGTAGTCACTCACGTGACTCCGAAGTAAAATCAGTAGTTAGGAGATTATAGTTTCTCCTATCTTTCCAATGGCAATGACTATGCAAAACCGAGTACAACTTGAAAGTGCTCTACAGAAGCCATTTGACAAGGAACAAGGAACAAGGAACTGCAGATGCTGATTCATGCAAAAGGACACAACATGCTGGAGTTACTCAAAGGATCATGCAGCTTCTTTTAGAACATGGATAGGTGACGTTTTGGGTCTGAAGAAGGGTCCTGGCCTGAAATGTTACACATCTATGTTCTCCAGAGATGCTGCCTCAGCCGCTGAGTTACATCCAGCACTTTGTTTCCTGACAAGGTTCATTGTTTGACTCTATAGAAAGGAAGATAACAATTCTATACTTTAAAAATATAAATTCTACATGCAAGATTTTAGTCTCCACAAGATGTATAACGTTTTCAAATTGGAAAAAAATGAAGATCCCTTCCAGTCTGAACAGTTAGGGCATAGTCCTCAAGTAGTACATGACACATCTATGATGGTCATATCTACGGACATTGGGAAAGGTTATCCGTATATTCACTGAAGCTTGATCCCAGGATAATTGGATTCCATTACTCTTTATCCTTCTGCTAAATTTAAAAGACCAGGATTGGAGTTTTGAACTTCTTGTTTTTTGTCAAGAATTATTGAAATAGCAAAGCATTCTGGAATTTGGGGACAATAACCAGACCTCACTATTTAAATCTTGTAAGCTCTACTAATCACACCACAGGATAGAATGTTTTTTTTTTACAATCTGTTACAATGCCACATGAGAATAACTAAAATCAGTTGGAAATTAAAATATGGAACTGCATATAACATATTGTTCTGTCCAGAAATATTTACATTTTGACAACTGTAAAGAATACAAGTACATTGTCAAAAAACACACAGCTAAAAGCAGGATTCTCTTAAAATATTCCATGGACGAGGTGGAGTTAATTTTTAGTAATATATGAAATAATCACTCATGGGTTAATTAAGGTTGCCAAAATGAAAAACACATCTCACCAGATTGAAGGCATCTTGACTGGGAATTAAAAGATTTTGAAATACTAAGAGTCTTCATGCTGGTGCTTGCCAATAATTCCTTTAGGTCTGTAATCAGCAATGCTTTTTCACCAACTGTCACTAAGACAGAGAGCTCAAAGCCTACATGTAGCTATAGAGAGGTGCCCTCGTTTTACCGATCAAAGTTCTCCATAAAGCCAGAAGGAAAAATCAATTCTCTCATTACCAAACAGCAGTGAACTGCCTGGTGAATCTTTAGTCTGTGTGAACAAGGAATTCAGAGAGTTGTAAAGCATTGCCACATTTTTTGAGCAGAAGTTAACCCCCATGTAAATGTAGACTCATTTTACACTAAATTGAATGACCGCCAAAAAATGTTTTAAAAACAACTGGAATGCTTTGACTCCTAACACCGTACAAAAGATTATGTACACAGCAACACAATCCCGAAGACTGTAAGACAGGACATTTTTTCATCTTATTAGCACACTGCCAGAGAGGGATACAAACTGAATTAACTCTATGATGACACATTTAGCTTTCATGATGAGACATTTTTGAAGAACTTTATTTACACGCTTTATAGGATTTATAGGATTGGTTCAGTAGTAACTGAAAATTGACCAAATTGAAGTAAGGACTTCGAAAGGGGTAATCTTTCAATATGCATGTCAGCAAAATCAATAACACATAGTGAAGCTCTGCAGACAGAATCAGTTTGCATCTAGATGCAAAGAAATAAACATCACAGAATTAGTAGCATTTATATCCTAATAAAATAACAGATTTCCTAGAGGTTTCTTGATAGTAATCTAATTGAATAAGATTCTTCTCAATGTTTTTCATTCGATTTATTTTTCTCATTCTATTTATTATAATTACATCACATTCTGATAAAGGGATAGTTTTACACATCCTTCTTCAAACAGCCTCATGCACAGTTGTGAAAAGCAAAGCAAATCAGCCCCACTGGCACCACCAATCTTCTGAGCTTGGCCGATTAAAGTTTCACTTCAGCATGTCATTCTAAAGGTGATCCAGTCAGCTGTAAGAGAAGGCTCAGTGTAGAAGAAAGCAGGTACAGCAATGTTCAAACGTTGCATTAAAAGCCAGGGTCATCTGGATGGAGAGCAAGGAGATGCCCGCAAGTCAGAGGAGAGGTTGCAGAAGGTCCTCCAGTCACTTATCCCTCACTGACAACAATAGGCTGGCACTAGACATTGGGACTACATCTCCTGACTTCCCTGGTACAGGATGTGCATGTCATTTTAGGAGGAGTCACAGTAGATTTTGATATCTTAGTTCGGCTGAGAACAATGAAAATGTCAGCTATGACATTTTGAGACATCTACCCCCAAATGGATGGATGTCCACATTGATCTTCTCTCGTACATCTCTCTACAATCTGTTCTAATGAAACCCCTCACACTATTCAATATCATCAGTGACTTCTTACAGCGTAACTTCACCGTTCAAGCCCAATCGTCTTTGATTCCTTTAATATCAGAAATCAGATCACCATTCAGAAGAGGCATTGAGCCAAAGCTTCTTGGGACATCTTCAGAGATGAGTTTGGGTGCAACTCGTATCATCCCGGGCAATATTTGGACCTCAATCACAAACTAAAACCAAATAATGTAGTTGCACATTCTAAACCAGTGTGCAATTCATCTGCAAAGTTTAAACATTGCAACACTGATAACATTTCAAAGGTACTTCATTGATTACAAAGCACTTTGGGGGGTACTGAGGTCATTAAACTTGCAACACAAATGATTTTTTTAATAGTTGCACTAACACCTGGATACATGGTACTCGAGGCAATAAACTAGTCCTCAATGTTACAGGAATAGAAATAGTCTTTATGATTGAAACACAAATCAAATTTTCATTGATTTATATTTAAAAATACGAAACAGACACAAGCTGCAGATACTGCAACACAGACAGCTCAGATTTGTATCTCAGTATATTAAAGTATCATATATGGATACAAAGAACTACAAGGCCAACATGATCTTCCGGTTGCTAACCATTTTAGCTCCCCTTCCAATTCCCACACTGTCCTTTTTGTCTTGAGCCTCCTCCATTGCCAGAATGAGGCCACACACAAACTGGAGGGACAGCACCTCTTATTCCATTTGGGTGACTTACAACACAATGGATGGACATGAAATTCTCCAATTTTAGGTAACTACAACACCCTCCCCCTCTACCTCCCCACCCTAAACCTGCCAGAGCTTTCCACCCACCCCTCTCCCCTGTGCCCAACCGGTTCTTACACCTATTTCTGCATTCCCTCTCTCCTTTCACCTACATTCCTTCTTCTAGCTTCACAATGTGCAACTCTTCAATCCTTTTGCTGTAACCCTCTGAATTTTCATCTCTGGCCTTTGTCCACCATCTGTCTATAAAACATACCTCCCCCCCCCCCCCCCCCCAACCACCACCCTCACCTGTATCAACCTATTACTTGCCCTGCTTTGTCCTGCCTGTCCTCTCTTCCAGCATTTTTCTCCCTCCTGCAATCAGTCTGAAGAAGGGTCCTGACTCAAAGCTATCATCACCTATTTATGTTCTCTAGAGATGCTGCCTGACCCACTAAGTTCCTCCAGCACTTTGTATCTTTTAAAACATCATGGATATTGAGTATATTGTTTTGTGGAGTTCTTGGAGATGAAGCTAAATCCACAATTAGCAACAGGCGCAGTGGATGTACTTCCATAACACAAGTGGCTGACAGGGGACATCAGGGACAGTATAAAAATAAAAGAGAGGAAGTACAACGTAGCAAAGATGAGCAGAAAGCAAGAGGATTGGGTAATGTTTAAAGAGCAACAGAAGATAACCAAAAAGACAATATGGGGAGCAAAGATGAGGTACGAAGGTAAGCTAGCCAAGAATATAAAGGAGGATAGTAAAAGCTTATTTTTATGTGAAGAGGAAAAAATTAGTTAAGACCAATATTGGACCCTTGAAGACCAAAAAAGGTGAATTTATTATGGAGAACATGGAAATGGCAGATGGGTTGAACAGGTACTTTGGATCCGTCTTCACTAAGGAGGACACAAACAATCTTCCTGATATAGTAGTGGCCAGAGGATCTAGGTGACGGAGAAACTGAAGGAAATCCACATTAGGCAGGAAATGGTGTTGGGTAGACTGATGGGACTGAAGGCTGATAAATCTCCAGGGCCTGATGGTCTGCATCCCAGGGAACCTAAGGAAGTGGCTCTAGAAATTGTGGATGCATTGGTGATAATTTTCCAATGTTCTATAAACTCAGGATCAGTTCCTGTGGATTGGAGGGTAGCTAGTGTTATTCCACTATTTAAGAAAGGTTGGAGAGAGAAAAGAGGGAATTATAGACCAGTTAGCCTGACATCGGTGGTGGGGAAGATGCTGGAGTCAATTATAGAAGATGAAATAGCCACACATTTGGATACCAGTAACAGGATCAGTCCAAGATGGCATGGATTTACGAAGGGAAAATCATGCTTGACTAATCTTCTGGAATTTTTTGAGGATGTAACTAGGAAAATGGACAAGGGAGATCCAGTGGGTATAGTGTACCTGGATTTACTGAAAGCATTTGATAAGGTCCCACATAGAAGATTAGTGGGCAAAATTAGGGCACATGGTATTGGGGGTAGAGTGCTGACATGGATAGAAAATTGGTTGGCAGATGGAAACAAAGAGTAGGGATTAACGGGTTCCTTTCAGAATGGCAGGCAGTGACTAGTGGGGTATGCAGAATGCAGGGTGACTTGGACAGGTTGGGGGTGGGCAGATACATGGCAGATTGAAGTTTAATGTGGATAAATGTGAGGTTATCCACTTTGGTATCAAAAACAGGAAGGCAGATTACTATCTAAATGGCGTCAAGTTGGGAAAAGGGGAAGTACAATTGGATCTGGGGGTCCTTGTTCATCAGTCTATGAAAGTAAACATGCAGGTAGAGCAGGCAGTGAAGAAAGCGAATGGCATGTTGGCCTTTATAACAAGAGGAGTCGAGTATAGGAGCAAAGTGGTTCTTCTGCAGTTGTACAGGGCCCTCGTGAGACCACACCTGGAGTATTGTGTGTAGTTTTGGTCTCCTAATTTCAGGAAGGACATTCTTGCTATTGATGGAGTGCAGCATAGGTTTACAAGGTTAATTCCCGGGAGGGTGTGTCTGTCATATGCTGAGAGAATGGAGCGGCTGGGCTTGTACACTCTGAAGTTTATAAGGATGAGAGGATATCTTATTGAAACATTTAAGATTGTTAAGTGTTTGGACAAGCTAGAGCTAGTTAGGTCTCTTAAAATAGCGGAATCAGGGGATATGGGGAGAAGGCAGGAACGGGGTAATGATTGGGGATGATGCCATGATCACATAGAATGGCGGTGCTGGTTCAAAGGGCCGAATGGCCTACTGCACCCATTGTCTATTGTCTATAACTCTCAAGAAGCAAACATGGCCAGTGGACACTACAGATCATTTTTGTGGGAGCAGGACTTCCCAATGCTGGAGAGGGTTGCTTAGAGGATGTGGGAGTAAGCATCAGGTGGATGGATAAAATACCTTTTTATGATAATCCTCCTTGGAGCCTGCCACTACTACCAACTACCTACTTGTGGGCAGCACAGTGGTGTAGCGGTTTAGTTCCTGCCTTATAGCGCCAGAGTTCGATCCTGACTGCGCCTGCTATCTGTACTGAGTTTGTACATTCTCCCTGTGACCGCGTGGGTTTTCTATGGTTGGTCCAGTTTCCTCCCACACTTCAAAGATGTACAAGTTTGTAGGTTAATTAGCTTTGCTAAAATTGTAAATCATCTTTAGTGTGTAGGATGCTGTTAGTGTAAGCACTGGTCAGTGCGGACTCAGTGGTCAAGGGTTTGTTTCCTTGCTGTATCTCTGAAGACTAAAGTCTAAAGTCTACTGCTACATTATTGGTCTGTTGGCACCCATCCCCTTGCTGCTCTGCCAACCCGTAGTCACTCTCACCCCACTACCAATCCATCAATTTACCCAACACCACCAGATTTCTAGTCCCCAAATCCTCTTCAATCCCTGACTGCATACCCCTTCCAGTATAGGACTCGCTTCCTCATAACCAGCCAGGCCCATTGCTCCCCTTGTGACAGTCCCCCCTCCCCTATGCTTATTTGATTTCCTTTGAAACCATAATATTGGCATCAACAACATATAAAGTTGGCAAATGCAGCTTAGGGATGAAAAGTTGTTATTCTTCAAACACAGTTCAGGGCCAGTTATAGATGGGCAATAAATGTTATCCACGTTCCAGGAATGAATAAAACAGCATCAAATGAGGCGACATTTTACTCAGAAATGGTGATACCGCTCACTGGGTACACTAATTTAAGACATTCCTCTTCATCATTCAGACAAGTAGCTAGATCTGCTTCAGTGTTTCATGGTTCAGTGAAGAAATGCAGACCTGCAAGCATGATTGGTAACAGATTTGTAAGAATATCCAAGCATGATCTCTAAACCTTTCCATATAATAAAGTGACTTCAGCCCTTTCCTGTGGATTCTTGTTATTACGAGGCATTCCTCAATAGAGAAAAACAGTGTTCAAAAGAGGCCCTCACATTTGTAGCTATGGTAAAACATTTAATGACACAATTAGCTATGCAGGGTGATTATCATCGATGGCAATAACAAAGAGACCCTGCTTAGAAAATGTACAGCTGGGAAAAAGACATGAAATAATTATATATTTCAAGAGAAATGTTATTGGATTAAAGCTTGAACTTGAGCATGAAGTCAGTTTCTAGTTACACAGCATTGTTTCATTCCTTGGTTTAAGTAATACGACGCTGTGAATTGATTGCCACTCATGTTCAAGCATTTCTGTTTCCCAACGGCATTTGATCAAGTTCCTGCTTCACGAAGAACAAAATAGAATCAGTTTGCTGCCTGCACTTTATTCTACACAGCAACCCCCCCATTTTGTACATGGTGGCAAAAACATCAATGTCACCCTGTGCACTATTGTAATGGAAATGTTGTTCATTGAAAATAATGCAGTACAAATGAATGGAAGTCTCCATTAAACTCTATAGATGTGAAATACATTTAAAGAAATTATGCCGTCAATCAACAAATCATTTTCTTCTGATAACAAAGCCTAGCTGTTTTTTTCTCTCTATTTGCAAAGTCATTAACATAATGACAGGATATTTTGGAAATCTGCCCCTTGCTGCCACAACTGTCATAATGTAATGCAACAACTTAAAGTGGCTGAATTAGCTGGTGTTGTAGTCTTGCATGGCATGTGAATAGGCTTGGGGCCATAAAGGCATACAGCAGAAAAACAGGCCCCTTGCTGGCCAACTAGCCTTACCACCCCGTTTACCAGCACTTTGTCGGTAGACGTCTAGGTCTTCACAATTTAAGTGTTCATCTAAGTAGGAGGAATGAAATGACAAAAAGAGTTTGATGATGCAGGTGTTAAACATAGGTAATGAGAACAAAATGTCTTCTGAAGAAGGCATAAACAATAAACTAATATTAGTAGAAATTTTGATTACTGAAATTAGTGTGTGTGTGTGTGTGTGTGTGTGTGTGTGTGTGTGTGTGTGTGTGTGTGTGTGTGTGTGTGTGTGTGTGTGTGTGTGTGTGTGTGTGTGTGTGTGTGTGAGAGCGAGAGAGAGAGAAAAAAATAACAATGAAAAATGACCCAAATGGAGCAGAAGTGTGAGCTTCATGGCCAATCTAATCACTCACCACAGCGATGAGAATAAAGGATCGGAGACACGAACCTGGGTACTGCCACAGAGGATGCTGTCATCACAAGAGAGAACATTTGTCCAGACTGGCTACCTGGATGAATATTGATGTAGCAACTAGCATCTACATTTAGGATCTATTCAAATGCTTTAAAAGTAATTTAGCTGACCTGTACTGGTGGTAAGAATATTGTTAGTTTTTGTAGAAAATGCAGTACACCATGTCAATGAAGACATGTCATCTTGTAAATCACAAACTGTTAACTAAAAAGTACAGCTGTGTTGGAAAGATTGATTTTCAGCAAGTGGGAGTGAGGCAGAGAATTAAAGTGAAGAGAACAAGTTACAGGAAATGAACTCTCTCCTCTGTGGTATCCATTCCACTAGCTGCACTCTTGATTTTTCCACTTATTCCCAGGCCCTGAAGCAGGGTAAGAGAACCCAACCATCTCTACCAAAACTATCATCACTTTCATCAGATCATTTCTCATGCTTCCAATACTATGCCGCCACCACTCACATCTTCCCCTTCCCCCATACTGAAGGGACAATTCACTCTGACACAAATATATATATACAGTATGTGTGCGTGTGTGTCTATATATTTCTGTAAATACAGCACTGTAGTGAAACTGAAGGTCTCCAAATTTCTAGGTTATTTTCCTGTTTTTTATGTAATATTCCCATTGTTTCATATCCTGTATTTTAGTAGTATAGATCATGGAGAATAGCTAAAATAATGAGATGAAGCAAAAATATATAGATCTGTTTTCATAAAGAAAAATATCAGATATGTCCCTGTGTGATCTTGCCTTTTTTGTGCCATTTTTCATCAAATCCATAGGCTGATTTATACCAGAAAGATTACATTAATTTTGCAATTAAATAATTCTATATAAGCTAAATTCTGATTATGCTTATGATTTTTATAATTTATCACCCGATTAGAGGGTTTTCTGATGTCCCAAGTTTTTGCAGCACAACGTGAGTAGCTGTGTCCATTTGGTCACATGTGAAATGTGTGAATTAAAAGCAGAGTAACCGTTTTTATATTTATTGATTCTTTTTTTATTGTTTATATTTTGTGTTTAAGCTTTCCATTGAAATACTTATTAATGAATAGAACTTAATATCATGACATAAAAATCTAGTTTGCTCACCTATTTTAGCGGTCTCATTCTGTAGTCCCTTACAAAATGCTACATTCTGTAGTCCCTCCCATTTTTTCACATCGTCAATGCTATAACAGTTTTTTTTGCGCTCGTCGCAATTTTTAAAATATTCAAACAACACGGTTGTAATGACGTGAACTACGGGCTTGTTGGTGGGTTACGTGCTGACATTTTGTAAGGGAGCTTGGAAATCAGTCTAAGAGACAGTGTCCAAGTGGTCACGTTGTGGGCATGCTCTGATCTGAGCAACACTGTGTTCACTTTTTCTTGCTTGGAATCATTGGTTAGTAAAACATTTTTTTCACATTTTCGTTCTTTTCTCATAAATGGTGCTTTTGGTTACCTATAGAAATGTTTAAATTCAGTTAAACTTTGATTGCTTGTTGCTATGTTGTTGTAAATTGTGTGCACTGTAGCAAAGGGAATCAAAAGTGATCTGGTCCCAGATAATGCCATGTCTCGTTGAAAGTCTGCTCCTGTCTACAAAGGTGCTTTTGGTTCTGGGCAAATTTCGAGTAAATTAACATCGTATTTGATAAAAGGTTACTATATTCTCATTTATGTATATACATTTAAAAATATATAAGTAATTATGAAACAACTTTTCTTGTTCTTATTTCAAATTTTGAAAGTATTAACTTTTGGTCAAATTTTGGTCAATTTTTATCACATATTTTCTCAAAAGGATCATAGGTAGACCCATTTTTAGAGCTGTGGTATTTCATTATACCATATAACCATATAACCATATAACAATTACAGCACGGAAACAGGCCCTCTCGGCCCTTCCAGTCCGTGCCGACCATTTGTTTTCCCCTAGTCCCATCTACCTGCACTCAGACCATACCCCTCCATTCCCTTCACGTCCATATACTTATCCACTTTACTCTTAAATGTTAAAATCGATCCTGCCTCCACCACTTCTGCTGGAAGCTGATTCCACACAGCCACCACCCTCTGAGTAAGGAATTTCCCCCTCACGTTACCCCGAAACCTCTGTCCCTTAATTCTCATGTCATGCCCTCTTGTTTGAATCTTCCCTACCCTCAATGGGAAAAACGTATCCACGTCAACTCTGTCTATCCCTTTCATCATTTTAAAGACCTCAATCAAGTCCCCCCTTAACCTTCTGCGCTCCAAAGAATAAAGACCTAACTTGTTCAACCTTTCTCTGTAACATAGTTGCTGGAACCCTGGCAACATTCTAGTAAATCTCCTCTGTACTCTCTCTATTTTGTTGACATCCTTCCTATAACTAGGCGACCAAAATTGTACACCATACTCCAGAATTGGTCTTACCAATGCCTTGTACAATTTTAACATTACTTCCCTACTCCTATATTAAATGCTCTAGGCTTTCTTTACACCCTATCTACATGCGATTCCACCTTCAGGGAACTATGCACAGTTATTCCTAGATCCCTCTGTTCCACAGCATTCCTCAATTCCCTACCATTTACCATGTACGTCCTATTTTGATTTGTCCTGCCAAGATGTAGCACTTCACACTTATCAGCATTAAACTCCATCTGCCATCTTTCAGCCCACTTTTCCAAATGGCCCAAATCTCTCTGTAGACTTTGAAAATCTACTTCATTATCCACAACACCACCTATCTTAGTATCATCTGCATACTTACTTATCCAATTTTCCACCCCATCATCCAGATCATTGATGTACATGACAAACAACAGTGGACCCAACACAGATCCCTGAGGCACCCCACTGGTCACCGGCTTCCAACCTGACAAACAGCCATCCACCATTACTCTCTGACATCTCCCATTCAGCCACTGTTGAATCCATCTTGCTACTCCGCCATTAACACCCAAAGATTGAACCTTCTTAACCAACCTTCCATGGGGAACCTTGTCAAAGGCCTTACTGAAATCAATATAGACAACATCCACTGCTTTACCCGTTTCTAATGACATTTGAAATATTTCTGTCATAGCTCCTGCTATTTCTACACTAACTTCCCTCAATGTCCTAGGGAATATCCTGTCAGGACCTGGAGACTTATCCACTTTTATATTTTTCAAAAGTGTCAGTACTTCCTCCTCTTTGAATCTCATAGTTTCCATAGCTACTCTACTTTTTCCCCTTAACTCACCAAGTTCAATATCCTTCTCCTTGGTGAATACCGAAGAAAAGAAATTGTTCAATATCTCCCCCATCTCTTTTGGCTCTGCAGATAGCTGTCCATTCTGGTTCTCTAATGGTCCAATTTTATCCCTCGTTATCCTTTTGCTATTAATATAGCTGTAGAAACCCTTTGGGTTTACTTTCACCTTTCTTGCCAAAGCAACCTCATATCTTCTTTTAGCCTTCCTAATTTCTTTCTTAAGATTCTTTTTACATTCTTTATACTCAAGTTATATTATTACAAAAGGACGTTTCTATACACTTCAGAATTAATTATGCTACTACCATCAGCAGTTGTATTATCAATGAAGATAAGTTAGCCAGTACCTTCAGCAGCCATACATGCCCAGGCCACCTTATAGTTGAATAACTTTCAAATTTGGCCACCCATGTCACAGGTTGGTACCTTTATTTACGGAAACACCAATATATATTCAGTGCCCTCCATAATGTATGGGACAAAGACCCATCATTTATTTATTTGCCTCTATACTACACAATTTGAGATTTGTAATTGAAAAAAAATCACATGTGGTTAAAGTGCACATTGTCAGATTTCAATAAAGGTCATTTTTATACATTTTGGTTTCACCACGTAGAAATTACAGCAGTGTTTATACATAGTCCGCCCATTTCAGGGCACCATAATGTTTGGGACACATGGCTTCACATGTGTTTGTAATTGCTCAGGTGTTTAATTGCTTCCTTAATGCAGGTATAAGAGAGCTCTCAGTACCAAGTCTTTCCTCTAGTCTTTCCATCACCTTTGGAAACATGTATTGCTGTTTATCAACATAAGGTCCAAAGTTGTGCCAATGAAAGTCAAAGAAGCCATTATGAGTCTGAGAAACAAGAATAAAACTGTTAGAGGCATCAGCCAAACCTTATACTTACCAAAATCATCTGTTTGGAACATCATAATGAAGAAAGAGAGCACTGGTGAGCTCACTAATCGCAAAGGCACTGGCAGTCCAAGGAAGACCTCCACAGCTGACAACAGAAGAATTCTCTCTATAATAAAGAAAAATCCCCAAACACCTGTCCGACAGATTCGAAACACTCTTCAGGAGTCAGCAGTGGATTTGTCAATGACCGCTGTCTGCACCAAGACTTCATGAACAGAAATACAGAGGCTACACTGCAAGATGCAAACCACTGGTTAACTGCAAAAATAGGATGGCCAGGTTACAGTTTGCCAAGAAGTACTTAAAATAGCAACCACAATTCTGGAAAAAGGTCTTGTGGACAGATGAGACGATGACTGACATATCAGAGTGATGGCAAGAGCAAAGTATGGAGACGAGAAGGAACTGCCCAAGATCCAAAGCATACCACCTCATATGTGAAACACGGTGTTGGGGGTGTTATGGCCTGGGCATTATGGCTGCTGAAGGTACTGGCTAACTTATCTTAATTGATAATACAACTGCTGATGGTAGTAGCATAATTAATTCTGAAGTGTATAGAAACGTCCTTTTGTAATAATATTTTTATTAGAAGTAATCCATCATAACAACAGTATAACAACTTTTCAAATACACAACCAACTTATTTCAATAAGTATATGAATGTTACGAATAATTCTTATAAACTTCTATTTTTTTTAGAAAGTAGAAAAAGAAAAGAATAGATTTTAATCAATAAGAATAGTGATTAAATAATAATTTTGATTATATAGAAAGAGAAAGAGAAGAGAGAGAAAAAAATATATATGTATATATTCTTGTTATATATATTTAATTAAAACAAAGTATATATATATATATATATATATATATATATATATATATAAAGAGATTATAGTATACATCTTAATAGTGAATAACACAATTTCAAATAGCGATATCAATAGAGACATGTATACAAATCAAAAAGAAAAACAGAGTTATTTTCATCTAATCCTGCCGGGTACCCATTGAGTTGTGATGCCAGGAACAGCTACCCCTTCAAATATTCTGTATATGGAGACCATATCTGTTCAAAGAGTTCGTATTTGTCCATTAGGAGAAATCTGATTCTTTCCAAATGCAACGTCTCCAACATTTCCACTGTCCACATTTTAATTGTGGGGGATAATGTTCCCTTCGAAAATTTCAATATTAATTTTTTCCCTATTATCAAACAGTAATCCAAGAAATTTCTTTGGTTTACTGTTAATATTAAATTTGAATCCGGAACTCCTAATATTATTAATTTTGGATCTGGGTCCAGTTTAATTTTGAGAACTTCAGAGATAACTCTAAAGATTTCTGTCCAATAATAATTGAGTTTTATACATGTTACAAAACTATGCGTTTAATTAGCTTCCAAGTTCTGACATTTATCACAAATAGGAGAAATGTTAGGATAAATTCTATTTAATTTCGTTTTTGAGTAATATAATCTGTGTAATACCTTAAATTGTATCAATATATGTCCTAGCATTTAATGAGCAACGATCTATACGCTGTAGGCTTTCTTCCCAAATTTCCTTCATTATAGATAAACCTATTTCATTTTCCCATGTTTGTCGATATATTTCCGAAGTTGGGATTTCCCTATCCAAAATAGTATTGTATATATACGCTTTTAATTTTTCTGTATTTGGGTGTTTATTAAACAATTCATCTAATAATCCTGGTTTTCTATTTTTATGGTCTTGCGTATTTGACTTAATATAGTTTCTAATTTGTAAATACCTAAATATGTTATTTGACGGCAATCCATAAATATCCTGTAACTCTTGAAATGAAAGAAATTTTCCTTTCTTGTAAAGGTGTTCTATCCTTTTAATTCCTAAATCATTCCAGTGTCTAAACCCCTTGTCCAATACAGACGGCCTAAACAAGGGATTATTCATAATTGGCAAACAGTGACAAATTATCCATATGTAGGGTCTTAACTATTTGTTTCCAAATACGTCTATTGCTATAAATTATAGGGTTGTCATCATATATTTTTTTTTGTACTTCCCTTGGTGCAAAAAGAATCAAACCTACATCAAAAGGCAAACAGTCTTCCTTTTCCATCTTTAGCCAGCTTAGTTCATGATCTAAATTTACCAACCAAAAATTCATATTCTTAATCTGAACTGCCCAGAAATAATATAAGAAATTTGGTAGTGCTGATCCACCATTTATTTTAGATTTACATTGATGTTTTTTACTTATTCGATGGTTTTTATAGTCCCAAATAAAACTATTAACCAAAGAATCTATTTAAAAAAAAAAAAAATTTAGGGAGATATAAAGGGATGGCTTGAAATAATATAACAATTGTGGTAAAAAAATCATTTTTATAGCATTTATTCTACCGATCATTGATATAGGTAGTGTTTTCCAATATATATATTTTTTTAGTTTATTTAATAATTGAGGGTAATTATATTTAAATAGACAGTTATAGGACTTAGATACATTAATTCCTAGATATTTGAGTTTGTCCGTGACTATTTTAAGTGGGAATTGTACCCAGAAAATGTACTAAACTTAGTTATAACATTAAATAGATTGGGAATACTAATCTCCGGTTTTGTAATATAAATTAAGATGTCATCTGCATATAGAGATATTTTATTCGTTGTAGTTTTGGTATTATATCCATATATTTCTGGTTCTGATCTAATCATTTTGGCTAATGGTTCTATTACCAGAGCAAATAGTAATGGTGATAACGGGCATCCTTGTCTACAACCCCTAAAGAGATTACATTTTGCTGATAGCATTTGATTTGTTAATATTCTTGCAGTTGGATTCGAGTATATGATTTTTACCCATTTGGAAAATCTATCCCCAGTTGAAATTTCTGCATTATTTTAAATAAATATGGCCATACAACCTGGTCAAATGCTTTTTCAGCATCTAAGGATATGACAGCTAGTTCAATATCATTCACTCTTTTTGAGTACATGACATTGAATAGACGTCTCTGATTATAGGATGAATAGCGTTTTGGAATAAAACCTGTTTGGTCATGATGTATTAATTTATTAATCACTAAACTTAGCCTCCGAGATAAGATTTTAGTTAGTATTTTTTGATCAGTATTTAAAAGAGCTAATGTTCTGTATGATCCAGGGTCTTCCAAATCTTTATCAGCTTTAGGGATAAGTGTAATTGTAGATTCATTTAATGATTCTGGTAACTTTCCTTGTTCATAAGCATATTTATATATTGTATGTAAGCGTGGAGAGATCAGATCATGAAACTTCTTATAAAATTTAACACTTAAGCCATCAGGGCCTGCGGCTTTTCCGTTATTTAATGATCCAATTGATTCTTCAATATCTTTTACTGATATATCAGCATTTACAAGTCTGTACATTCCTGATCTAAACTGTTAATATGACATTCTTGTAGGAATGTTTCCATTCCATCTGATTGTCCTGCAAGTTTAGATGAGTAAAGATTTTGATAATATTGTAAAAATGTATCATTGATATCTTTTGGTAAAGTCAATATTTCTCCTTGTTCAGATCTAATTTTATGTATCATTTTCTCCTCATCTAATTTTCTAAGCTGGCGTGCCAGTAATTTTTGTGGTTTATCCCCAAATTCAAAGTGTACTTGTTTAGTCTGTTGAAAAATGTTAATAATCTGATTTGAGTATATTTTATTTAGCTTATATTTTAATGATGCAATTTTATTTCTTAGCCCCTTAGAAGGGGATATTGCATTTTCAATATCTAATTGTTTTATTTCATTTTTCAACTTTTGTTGAGTCTTTCGATTTTCCTTATTAAAGTATGCGTGTGCTGATATTATCGCACCACGCATAAATGCTTTAAATGTATCCCAAAGCAGTGATGGTGAAATTCCAGGTTTCAAAAAATAATTTAATCTGTTTTACCAAGTAATCATAACAAGCCCTATCCTTTAATATTTGGGGGTTGAGTCTCCAGTTAGAGGCTTTAATAGTTATGTCTTTTAATTTTATCTTAAATGATAATGGAGCGTGATCCAAGATAATAATATTATGATATTTTGTGTCATATGTAAATGGGATTAGTTTTGAATTTAGTTTTGTATAGAAACGTCCTATCTGCTCAAATTCAAACAAATGCTTCAAAACTCATTGTCCGGCTGTACATTCTACAGCAAGACAATGATCCCAAACATACTGCTAAAGCAACAAAGGAGTTTTTCAAAGCTAAAAAATGATATATTCTTGAATGGCCAAATCAATCACCCGATCTGAACCCAATTGAGCATGCCTTTTATATGCTGAAGAGAAAACTGAAGGGGACTAACCTCCAAAACAAGCATAAGCTAAAGATGGCTGCAATACAGGCCTGGCAGAGCATCACCAAAGAAGACACCCAGCAGCTGGTGATGTCCAAGAATCGCAGACTTCAAGCAGTTATTGCATGCAAAGGATATGCAACAAAATACTAATCATGACTACTTTCATTTACATGACATTGCTCTGTCCCAAACATTATGGTTCCCTGAAATGGGGGACTATGTATAAACATTGCTCCCATTTTTACATGGTGAAACCAAAATGTATAAAAATGGCCTTTATTAATGTGTACTTTAACCACATGTGATTTTTTCTATTACAAATCTCAAATTGTGGAGTGCAGAGGCAAATAAATAAATGATGGGTCATTGTCCCAAACATTATGGGGGGCACTGTATAAACCCCCTGACTCTCAGTATAGGAGCACCACAAGGCTGCGTACTCTCCCCTCACCTTTACTCTCTCTATAACCATATATAACCATATAACAATTACAGCACTCGTGCCGACCATACCAATGACTCTACACCAATGACTGCACCTCCACAGATTCCTCTGTCAAGCTTCTCAAGTTTGCGGATGACACAACCCTGATTGGACTGATCCAGATGAGGAGGAGTCTGCTTCCAGACATGAAGTGACACAGCTGGCATCCTGGTGCAGTCACAACAACCTGGAGCTCAATGCACCTAAGACAATGGAATTAATTGTTGACTTGAGGAGAGCTCCCCCTCCCCTCATAATCAACAACACTACAGTCACAACTGTGGAGTCATTTAAGTTCCTCGGAACCATCAACTACAGCGACCTTAAATGGGAGGCCACCATCGACTCTAGAGTCAAAAAGGCCCAACAGAGGATGTACTACCTGTGGCAGCTAAGGAAACACAACCTGCCACATGCATGATGGTCCAGTTATACACTACTATCATAGAGTCTGTCCTCACCTTCTCCATCATGGTCTGGTTTGACTCAGCCACCAAGCATGACATCTGGAGACTGCAGCGCATCTTTCGGTCAGCCGAGAAAGTTTTTGACTGCAACCTTGCCCCCATTGACGAACTGTACATTGCAAGGGCCGGGCGGTGGGCTGGTAAGATCATCTCTGACCCCTCTCATCCTGGCCACAAACTCTTTGAAGTAATTCCCTCGACGTTTCGGGTCGACACCCTTCTTCAGACTGAGAGTCAGGGGAGAGGGAAATGAGAGATATAGAAGGCAAATAAAACAAATTGATGAAAGATAGGCAAAAAGCAACAATGATCAAGGAAAGGTGGAGCCCAGGAACTGCAGACCATCTGCAGTTCCTACCTACACACTTATTTTCACCTTTCTCCTTTTCACCATCCAGTGGACCAAAGTGAAGGGGAAAGTTAATTGTCGTCCCATCGCTTTAATGTACTGTGTTCAGAGCTCATGGTGTGGTCTCGTTTATCTTGGGTTGAACAAAATAGGCGAGTGTTTTGCAGAAAGCCTGGTACATTCCACTGTCTTAATGTTGAGCTTCCAGTCAGATGCCACCCTAATACTCTCCTTACTCCAAATCTCTGCCCTCAGCCCCCTGTATTTTTCCACAAAGCTCAGCGTAATCTTGAGTAATTATACTTATGCTTCCGGCTAGGCACACAGCTGCTTCCAGACTCAACAATGAGTTCAACAATTTCAGAGCCTTTCCAGTAATTTCAGATAATCACAGTACGTGCACTATTATCCAGACTTGAAAGGTATTAGTTAATCCAGATTTGGCCCAGTCCTTCCCTTGCTGCTGTCTTTCTATCGTTCCAGGTGCACACACAGTACTTATCCTATATCAGCCCAGGCACATCCCTGAAACACCTGTTATTAGAGTTATTGGATGTGCCAGATTTTAAAATGCTGGTAGATAAAGCTGTTGGGTTAGACATCATGGAAATAGGCCAAAGAAAAGTGTAGCAAATTTCCACCTCGCCAACTTTCGATCACCCGTTCACACTAGTTTCTATGTTATCCCATTTTTGCATCCACACCCTACATACTAGGGGCAATTTACAGAGGCCAATTAACCTACAAACCCACACACCTTCTGGATTTGGGAAGAAACCAGAGCACCAGAGGAAAGCCCACACAGGGAGAACGTGCAAACTCCATGCAAACAGGACCTGGGTCTGCTCTGGACCTGCAGAAACTCTACCAGCTGCACCACTGTGCCGCCCCAACTCTATGTCACATGTCTTCATAAACACACTCTTGTGGCTGAGGATGATTTGTTCTGATATGGTTACTGTAGCAGCGGAAGAATCCAGTGCAGATTTGCAGACTGTGTGAGACAGGCAGATGAGTGTGTAGGTTGTTGGCGTGAGATTCTCCTGCTGCTTGTGTCTGGTCTCCATGTTCTCCAATGAATCTGGATGGATTTTGCAGTCAGCAATAACAGTATTTTAGTTTAGTTCAGTTTAGAGATACAGCGTGGAAGGAGACCCTTTGGCCCATCGAGTCTGCACAGACCAGCGACCCCCACCACTATCCTGCACACACTAGGGACAATTTACAATTATTCCAAGCCAATTAACCTACAAACCTGTACATCTTTGGAGTGTGGGGGGGATCCGAAGATATTGGTGAAAACCCATGCAGGTCAAGGGGAGAATGTACAAACTCCATACGGACACCACCTGTAATCAGGATCGAACGCAGGTCTCTGGCGCTGTAAGGCAGTAGCTCTACCACTAGGCCACCGTGTTGCACAATGTGCATCCTGTAAATTGCTGAAGACAGTGAAAAGCTGTTTGTTGTGTGCTATCTGGTTAAAAAAAATGTACACAATTGCAACCAAGCTGTTCACAGTGTACAGATAAATGATAAAGGGTACAATATTTAGGGCAAGATAAAGTCCAATAAAGTCTGAATACAGGTGGTTTAAAGGTCTCCAATTGGATAGATGGGAGGTCAGGACTGCATTTTAGCTGCTGAGAGGACTGTTCAGTTGCCTGATAACAGCAGGAAAGAAACTGAATCTGGAGGTATACGTCATCAAACCTGTACCTCTTGCCTGTTGGAGAGAGGAGAAGAGTGAGTGACCAGGGTGAGACCAGTATTTGATTATGCTGATGGCCTTGCCGAGACAATGTGAAATAGTCAATGGAAGGGAGGTTGGTTTGTGTGATGGTCTGGGCTATGTCCACAACACTCTGCAATTTCTCGTGGCCTTAAAGAGCATCGTGATAAAATGTTTTCTACGATGCATCTATAGATGTTGGTGAGGGTTGTGAGGGTGCATGACAAACTTCCCAAACTTTCTAAGGAAGTAGAGCATCCTCAAAGCCTTCAGGAAAGTGGCGCCTGATTGACCATGAGCTTTGTGCTGGACTTGAGATTTTAGTGCTGCCCATTGTAGGCTATGCTGCTGCACAGGTGGTGATGGAAAATGTTACCTGCAACTTCTTCACTGAATGATCACCCCAGGTATCAAAAACGTATCCACTTTTTGTAAGGTTTCTCCATTGACTCTAATTGTTGGTGGGTGGTATTGCATGGTGGGTGTGGGTTGGTGGAGAAGTCTTGGCTTCTGCATGCATTGTGTTTCGTTTAGTTTAGTGATACAGCATGGAAACAGACCCTTCAGTCAATTGAGTCCATGCTGACCATCGATCACCTGCTCACACTAACTCTATGTTATCCCACTTTCTCACAATCTTTCTACACACTAGGGGCAATTTTACAAAGGCCACATAATCTACAAACACACACGTTCTTGGTATATGGGACCGTTGAGGGAAACCACGTGGTCACATGGGGAATGTGTAAACTCCACACAGGCAGCACCTGAGGTCAGACTCCCTCACCAAAGCGTGCAAAACAAGTAGATCACTGGTTGCATAATTTGGCGAGGGAGTCAACAATGACTTGTCAGGGTAATCTTGGTTCTCAAGAAAAAGCTATAATTGAGTTGAAAAGTTGAAGAGTTGAAAAGTTGATGAGCTTCCCAGTTGCCTGTCAGCTGCAGGCCATGCTGATGCACAGCTGGTGATGATTAAATCCACTCCAGCAGGAAGTTTGCCAAAGGTGAGGTACGGTACTACAGTGAGGTAGATTGAGAAGAGGATTTATGTAATGATAGAAACTTGCTTGAGACCAGTCTGCATTGGGAATGGGTTTTGGGGTGGATTCCATGGCTGGGATCTCATCTTGCATGTCATCATACAGCAGAAATGGAAAAGTAATGGATTTCTGATTACAGATAAATTTAGTGAGGCTTCTTTGTGATATTTCTCAGTTGACAGAAGCAAAGTCTCTTGTGAGGCCAAGTTTTGGTGTTTGGTTCTGAGTTCTATATTTTTCTCGTTGTCACACAATGATTGTAACTTGATAGATGTCATCTGCATTATGTTTCTGGAAGGCGATATTTGGCCACTGAGAGGAAGTAGGCGAGAGGGATCCTTGCAATGCCTTTCCATGTGTTAGACGGTGGGAAGACTTCTCTGAAATTGCTGCTACTGGGTCTGTCTCCATTCTTTTGAAACACACACACTCTGAGATCCCCGGCCTCACCTTCTCTTCCCTGATCAAGTAGGTGTAGTCACGAATGGACTCAGAACAACTTCTCCGCCATGTTTTAGTACAGTAGTATCGATTCCACAGGCCCTGTTTTCACAGCACTCTATTTATCTGGCTAAACAAGAAACATTTCTCATTTAAGGAGGGTCCAGACATGTAATGTCACATAAGCAGTCCTCCAGCGATGCTATCTGGCATGCAGAGTTACTCTAGCACTATGTGTTCTACTTTTCTCATTACCAAACTGGTAAAACTGTTGATGTAAAAAAATAGAGAAGCTGTTTCACTCCAGTTTTTTCCTTATTTTGCTTTATGCCCAAGGTTGATTCCACAATGTACAGAAAGGCTTCACTGGAACGCGAAGAACAAAGAACGTGAACTAGATTTATGTTTAATACATCTGAGCAGAATTCCAAATCATTGTTAATACTGTACTAACAAGAGAATATTCTTAAAGGATCAAGCAAGTCTCGAAACTCCCATAATAATTAAATAGTGAAGCCTTTCTTTATATGGTGCATTTAAAAAAATAATTCAGGGTATAATCTTTTACACATTTCAAAACATATGATAATTGGTTGAAGGACACTACAGATGCTGAAATTTGGAACAAAACTTAGAATGCTAGAAAAACCCAAACAAACAAAACAAAGGGGTAAATTGAGATTTCAAGTTGAGACCCTGAACTGGGATTGAAAGGGAAGAGGAAGATTGTCAGTATATAATGATGCGCAAGAAAAGTGGGGCAGAGGCTGGTAGGTAATAGGTTGAAGTAGGTGAGAAGAGGGAGGGAAACAGGAATGGAGAGGATTGGAGAGAGGACAGAGGGAGAAGAGAACTAAGTGCACAGGTGAGTGTGTGTGTCTGCCATGAGTGAATGTCACCCAAAATGTCTATGTTCATACCATTGTTGAAAGCTATCCAAACAGATTAAGAGACTTTCCTCTCTTGAGAATTAGATTGCAACCCTCTCCAGGCTCTTAAATGACTGCACAACGTAGTTCATAAGAACTCGGCCGTTCGGCCCAAGGAGTCAACTCCTCCATTCAATCATGGCTGATCTATCTTTCTGTCTCAACCCCATAGTCCTGAAAGACAGAGAATCATATAATGATTTGCACGCATTCTGAATTTTTTGCATTTCCCAGTAAAGCTATCTGCCATCTCTTGGTCAAGCACAAACATCTTTATGTTCTTTATCACTTGGAAAAGGGATAGAGCTACTTTTCCGTGAGCTGAGAAAGTACTGGGTGATGTTGACTGATGAATATTACTGACATGTGGCCCCACATCATTAGGTAGGGGGTCTGAAAGGCTTTAAAAATGTCTCAGAAGTTAGAGATAAGCAGAATTTTAGGCCTGGGTAAACAAAGGCCCATGCGGTGAGCTTTACATTGCAAATGCAATTTATTACAAAACATCCATTACAAAACCCCAATGTTAAATTAAACCATGTCAATTAACCTTTTTTTTGCTTTTTATATAACAGATTGAAAATATAGGTTAATCATGCAGAGTTATATTTAAATTTGCACCCTTGCTTAAAAATAAAATTGTAAGCCTCATGGAGCTTTTTAGCTGCACAGACTGTTGGATCAGTACAGCGTCACATGATCTATGCAAACCTTACTGAAATACATCAATCCATTCTCTGCCAGTATTTATGTTTCCCAGTAACTTCAACACAACCAGGCCTATGTAATTTAAATTTTCCCTGTGTGCTGCACGTGTATGTTTTGGCTCCCGGTCTGGACGTGAGCCCATCACTTTAATTTCCACCTGTTTAATCCCCCTTCCCTGTTTTCCTGCACGCTTTTCTTCTATCAATGTGCCTCCATTCATTACTCCCCTTTTGAGTGTTTGACACCTTAACCTTTCAGCATTCCTCAGCCCTTCTACTTTCATCTCTACTCCCAAATGTCACCAGAGGGTTTAAAGTTTGGGATTATTAAAGCGTGATGCGTCCGTATTGAGAAAGTAAAAACAACTTTGCTTGCTTCCTGAATGCTTCCTGCAGATGCACTAGACTAGACTCACCAGTGATGTTTCCTAGATGTGGAGCGAGAAGTAACAGAGTGTTCTTCCCAACTATTGGATTCGTGGGGATTACTTGTAGCCGAAAATCACACCCCATCACCCATTAATTTTACCCTACCAATTACTTATCCAAGTAAGGGAGAGAGAGGAGAAATTGCTGTCTTGAATCAAGAAAATGTAAAAGGATAGAACCCAGAAGTTCCTCTTGCTGACTATGATGACAACTGTCCTTTGGGTTATCTCCTTCTTTCAGGCAGAGCCAACCAGATTGAGATACAGCCCATTGCAGAAGGTGGGACCCAGCTGGAGCAAGAGAGTAACCTGGAAATCCAGAGAGGTCTGGATACATTATTCAGAAGCAAGTTTAGGGTTCAGAACAGGAGGGAGATAGGAATGCAAAGAAAAGTCTGGAGGCCAAGATTTCAAAGACAATGATGGACCCATGGAGCACTCAAGAATGTCTGGGAGTAAAATTGCAGGCTTACTGGAGATCAAAGGTCTGTGGGTTGTCCATCATATTAAAAAGAATGGAGAGTTGGGGAGAAGCCAGTAAACTAAATGCATCAAATAAATTGTGAGTCACTTACCTCCTAGATCCAGCACCCTTCCATTCCTTTAATCATTAGGCTAAAGTTAAAATGCTGGTTCAATATGGACACCATAGACTTATAATCACTCCCTTCTGAGAGCACATTGCTTGCCTGTTCCCATTCTGCCTTTATAAATACCTGATATGAACATGTTAAGGCAGCACAGTGGCACAGAGTAGTGTTGCAGCCTTACAGCGTTTCAGCGCCGGAGACACGTGTTCGATCCCACCCATGGGCGCTATGAATACGGAGTTTGTAAGTTCTCCCTGTGACCACCCTGTGATCTCCCTGTGATCTTCGGTTTCCTCCCACACTCCAAAGACGTACAGGTTTGGACATTAATTGGCTTTGTATACATGTAAATTGTCCCTAGTGTGTGTGAAATAGTGTTAATGTGCAGGGATCGCTGGCCAATGCGGATCTATGTGGGCTGATGTGCCAGTTTCCGTGCTGTATCTCTAAACTAAAGTAAACTAATCTTGGCATTAGGATTCAGATTATTACACACTGCCTACCTTGGAGATGTCCTTTTTGGCAGATTGAAATTCTCCTCTTTCTCTCAGTTTAACACTGCATTAGTTTAGCACAACACCATTGTGGGCAGGTTATCTAATAATGATGAGACGGAGTATAGGAAGGAGATTGAGAACCTCGTGCCCTGGTGCCTAACAATTTTTCTCTCAATGTCAGCAAGACAAAGCAGATAGTGATCGACTTCAGGAAGCAAAGTGGTACACACCCCAGTTTGATTTATCGGTGCCAAAGTAGAGATGGTTGAAAACATCAAATTCCTAGGTGTCAATATCAGCAACAACTTCTCCTGAACCACCCATATTGAATCAATGACTCAGAAAGCACACCAATGCCCTTACTTCCTTAAGGAGGCTTAGGAAGTTTGGCATGTCCCTATAACTCTCACCAACGTCGACAGATACAACTTTGAAAGCATTTTATCAGTATGCATCACAGCTTGGTTTGTGAGCAGCTCCCTCCAGGACTGCAAGAAATTCAGCAATTTGTTGACACAATCACACAAATTAACCTCCATTCTATTGACTCAATTTATATCCCACGCTGCCTCGGCAAGGGCAGCAGCATAATCAAGGACAAGTTGCACCCTGGCCACTCCCTCTTCTCCCCTCTCCCATCAGGCAAAAGGCATAAGAGGTAGAGATTCAGGGACAGTTTCTTCCCAGCTGTTTCTTCCCAGGCAACTGAATCACCCTACCACAATCAGAGAGCAGTGCTGAATTACTATCTACCTCTTTTCTGTATCGCATCTGCTGGTATCTGCGAATGGATAGCATGCAACAAAAGCTTTTCACTGTACCTGTGTACACGGTACACATGACAATAACCTAAACTGACATAATTGATACAACTGTCATTTATGATCACAGAAGAAAGGTTTGCTAAGGCTGGAACTACAAATCTGAAGAAGGGTCTTGACCTGAAATGTCACATTTGCTTTGCTCCAGAGATGCTGCCTGACCTGCTGAGTTACTCCAACATTTTGGGTCTATCTTTGGTGCAAATCAGCATCTGCAGTTCCTCCCTACAGTATAAGTCTACAGTGTGTTATGGCTTTGATATGAAACAGGAGGTAACAATAATTATAATGAACACCCATCCATGTCATTGCCCTATCTGGTTCTTTCTTCGTGTGTCTGGAAATTTGGTCTTTTCAAATATATGTCAAATTCCTTTTTCTCAGTTAACTATTTATAGTTTATATATAGGTCCATTTGTTAATTAAAAGACTACACCCATCAAAACAATTATTCTGTCTTCCAAAAGTCCAGGGGACATGACAGAACCATTATATCAAAGATGCTCTTACTGATTCTTGGGCTCACTGCAAATGACCTAGATAGTACTCAGGTAAAAATGTGCTCAAAGGCTGATCTCAGACACTGAAGCTATGAAAAATAATTCATGTAAAAAGCACAAAAATACATCACTCACACTCATCTGAATAGCAGTCATCTTACATAAAAAGAAACACCATTCCAGAAATCCAGAAAAAAGACAATTGAGATTAATTCCACAAAAGAATATAAATTGAATTAACCAATTAAGTTTAGGTCTCTGACTAAAGGCTAAACCATCAGTACAGTTATTATTTTGATTTAAATCGAAGGTAGACACAAAATGCTGGAGTAACAGCGGGTGAGGCAGCATCTCTGGAGAGAAAGAATTGGCGACGTTAATTGTATATTTTAAATTCACTTTATCAAACACAAACTTGTGGATTTACCGCATCTGATGCAAATATTAAGAGTGTACGATTGACTCAAAGCTCTACTGAGATCATAATCCATCACTGTTGACAAGATGGAAATTTCATGTCTACTTGCATAATGCACATGCTTCTCATCATCAGCAGCAAATTAAGAACCACAACTTTAAAGTTACTGCTGCTTAATTAAGAAAAGAAGCATATGAATGTCAGTAATGAAGTTTGCTGTCATTTACACCGCAGGGGATATCAAGTCCCTCTGACAGCAGAGGCAGAAACTCAGCATGTGATAAGGCAAATGTACTCACTAATCATTTATGTCACAAGAAAAATTAACTTCCAGCATGCCGAATTTTCATAGAAATAGAAATTTCTGAATCAAAAATAGAGCCGCTTTCAGGAAATATACATTTTGGCCAGTGGAAATATTGCAATGCTAGCCAAGAATTAGTAACAAATTTGAGGTGCATGTCGATCCTACGACTTACTGGATAATTTCCTGAAAAGTAACAGTAGGTTTGTGAGGTAGATAAAATGCTGGAGAAACTCAGCGGGTGAGGCAACATCTATGGAGCGAAGGAATAGGTGACGTTTTGGGTCCAGACCCTTCTTCAGACTGATATGGGGGTGGGGGGGGGGGGGCGGGAAGAAGAAAGGAAGAGGCGGAGACAGTGGGCTGTGGGTGAGCTGGGAAGGGGAGGGGAAAGAAAGCAAGGACTACCTGAAATTGGAGAAGTCAATGTTCATACCGCTGGGGTGTAAACTTCCCAAGCGAAATATGAGGTGCTGCACCTCCAATTTACGGTAGGACTCACTCTGGCCATGGAGGAGGCCCAGGACAGAAAGGTCAGATTCGGAATAGGAGGGGCAGTTGAAGTACTGAACCACTGGGAGATCAGGTTAGTTATTCCGAACTTAGCTAATGTGTTGGGTGAAGCGATCGCCAAGCCTCCACTTAGTATCACCAATGTAGAGCAGCTGACACCTGGAGCAGCGGATGCAATAGATGAGGTTGGAGGAGGTGCAGGTGAACCTCTGCCACACCTGGAAAGACTGCTTAGGTCCTTGGATGGAGTCAAGGGGAAAGGTAAAGTGACAAGTGTAGCATTTCCTGCGGTTGCAAGAGAAAGTGCCAGGGGAGGGGGTGGTTTGGGTGGGGAGGGACGTATTGACCAAGGAGTTACGGAGGGAGCCGTCTTTGCGGAAAGCAGAAAGGGGAGGGGATGGGAAGATGTGGCCAGTGGTGGGGTCCCGTTGGAGGCGGCAAAAATGTCAGAGTATTATCTGTTTTATGTGACGGCTTGTAGGGTGGAAGGTGAGGACAAGGTGGACTCTGCCCTTGTTATGAGTGGGGGGGGGGGGGGGGGGGGTTGGGGAGGGATAGCAGTGTTACGGGGCATAGAAGAGACCTGCTCCATAGATGCTGCCTCACCTGCTGAGTTTCTCCAGCATTTCTATCTACCTTCGATTTTTCCCACATCTGCAGTTCCTTCTTAAATAGTAGGTTTGTGAGGATGTGTTGTTACTTGTGTATCTGCATCTGCTGGTATCTGCAACATTATAACACCATAATACTCTATTCTGCACTCTGGCATTTTTACTTGTATTTGTACTGGGCTTGATTGTACTTACGTATAGATTTGTTATGTCGACGAATAGTAAGATTAAACGAGAACTTACCAGTTTGAAGTTTGATCTTTATTTTATGAGGAGTCGAGTTGAGGGACTACGTGAATAGAAGCCCGTACAGCCGTTGGTGCGTCAATCTTCAAAGCAGCGGAATGAATTCACAGCTAACAATGACTGGTATAATGGTAAGATGATAAAACTAGAACTACCAGATGAGATCTATGAGGGTGGGAGCGGAGGGCACGTAGTCCCTCAACTCGACTCCTCATAAAATAAAGATCAAACTTCAAACTGGTAAGTTCTCGTTTAATCTTACTATTTTACTTCGGAGTCACGTGAGTGACTACGTGAAGACTTCAAAGCACTGTGAATTCACGCCGCAGACCGAAATCCGACGTTCACACTGCCTGGATTGACTCAAAAGTCGTTAACAATCAATCATGCATCAGTAATACATTTGTTAAATGAATAACAGTTTATTTACAAACAAATCATAACAAACCCCTCTAACTCAGGGGGAAAAGTGTAACAGTACTGAAACCAGAATCAGCAAACACCTCGAGCCTTGAAATCGGCTTGTGATAAAACCTCTGAAAAGTTAGCTCACTGGACCATCCTGCGGCCGCGAGGATATGGTCTATTGGCAAGTCCATCGCCCTTGCCGCGGAAGTTGATGCCGCCCTGGTGGAATGAGATTTGAATTTATCAGTATCAATTCCTGCACTTGCCAGGACCTGCTTTAGCCACCTTGAAATCGTTTGCACCGACACCTTACTGTGTGGTTTTTTGTGACTAATAAACAAAGCCAACTCTGTTCCTCTCAGAGGTTTAGTAATCTCAATGTAACAAGATAAATGTGAGACTACACACAAGCGATCATCTGCGGGGTATGCTGAAAACACAATCTTACATCCTGTCATGCCTCTTCTATTATGTTTAAGCAAATCATAGACATAAAATATAATGGCATCTGCCGACACATGCATTCTATCTAGCCGTAGCTTTTGCATCGTTTGTACACGTTGAGCTGAAACCAACGCCATAAGCATGACCACCTTCATAGATAATTTGGCTATAGATAGGCTTGTAACCGGAGCCCACTGGCGAAGAACCATAAGAACCTCACTCACATTCCAAATACCGGCATACCTGGGTTTAGGAGGATTAGAATTGAAAACTCCCTTCATGAATCGGAAACTAACGGATGTGTCCCTACTGTATGCAATTTAGCATTCATAGGTAAATAAGAAGACAGAGCACTTCTGGCTGAATTAATCGCACTGTAACTTAATTTTTGGTCAAAATAAAGAGTTGACAAAACTCCAATACGTCCGTGATCCCTGCAGTGTGATATACAATATTCTGCTGTGGGCAGAATTGCTCCCACTTCCTTATATAGGTGATATATTGCTGCTGTGTACTATCTCTGCAGGCCAACGTGAGAATATCCACAGTCCGATGAGACAGTCCTCTCCCCAGGTATGGCCTCCTTAAAATCTGCAAATTAACAGATCAATACGATCATATAAAGGATGTTGATCCCCAGTGACTGGATTTACCAGTAGATTTTTATTCTTGGGCATAAGCATGTAAAGCTCCCTAGCCATTTGTAATACAACGGGAAACCATGCTTGTGTAGGCCAATCTGGCACTACCAATACCCCTGAAGCAGAGTCCTCCTTGATCTTTTGCAAACATCTGCTGATGAGACAGAATGGAGGAAATACATACACAAACATTCCTCCCCAATGCAGCGAAAACGCATCCACTGCTACTGCCTCAGGATCTGGTTCCCATGAAACATATCTAGGTAACTGATGATTTAATCGAGATGCAAACAAGTCAATATCTGGCAATCCATACTGAACAATCATTTGGTTAAATACATCCTGATTTAACATCCATTCAATGTTGTCATTAAACTGACGTGACCTAGTGTCAGCTACCGTGTTGAACCTTCCTGGCAAATAAAGTGCTGAAAGCCAGATATTTTGGTCAATACACCAGCTCCAAATCTGGTTAGCCAGTCTATCACAAGACTGTGACTTAACTCCACCCATGTGGTTTACATATGCCACTGCTGTGGTGTTGTCAATCTGAACCTGCACATGCAGATCCCTCCTTGTAGAACAATAAGCTTTGAGCCCATACCAGGTGCACAACAACTCTAAATAATTAATCCCTCTTAATTGAAGAAGCGATGTCTCATCCACATTCCATCTGCCTCCACAACTAGAAGACATATCTGTTGCACCCCAACCCAGTGCACTTACATCAGTCTGTAATATCAGTGACGGTGGTTCCACCAAAGCCTTCCTAAACTTTTTGAAACATGTACTATCCACCATTGTATGTCAGCAATCGCCCCAGCTGACAACTGCATAGGCCTATCAAAATGGCCCCTTTGTATTCTCAGTGCCTGTTCCTTTGATCGTTGTAATTGTTGATAATGCAGAGGACCATACTGCACAGCTGGAAATGCTGCAACAAACTTCCCAATTAAACTGGCTACTTGTCTAATCGAAGGCTGTTGTTCTCCAACGAGATTAACACAGTCCTCAATTAACTGATTCAATTTATCCCTGGGCAAAGTTACCAACATGTGATTGGAATTAATGGTAAATCCCAGATAATCAATAATTTGGACTGGTGATAATTTAGATTTATCTGGGTGAATAACAAATCCCATTTGTTCAAAAGTGATTTTAACAACTGAAACTGATGATTGAGTTTCAGCATGAGTCTTTCCAACAATCAGAATATCATCTAGATAGGCCATCACCACATGCCCCTGAGCTCTAAGTAATGCTAACACAGGTTTTACCAATTTAGTAAATAATCTAGGAGCTGAAGTTAATCCATTCGGCAATGCCCTGAATTTCCACAGCTCAGTCGTCCAAATAAATTTCAAATATCTTCTATCATCACCATGAATAGACACTGAGTAATACGCATTCTTTAAATCAATGGTTGCCATATAATACCCTTTGGACACTAGATGTTTGCCCGTGGTAAAGGTCCCCATTTTGAAATGCCTATAACAAACAAATTTGTTCAAACTCGATAAATCCAGAATAATTCTACATCCCCCAGTCTTTTTAGATCTGGGAAATATACTTGACAGAAATTGTTGACTTTGATAGACAGAAGGCTCAATTACCCCTTTCTTATGTAACGACTGAATCTCTGCTTGAATAAGCACATTTTCCTCATCTGAAAAATAAGTTTACGCCTAGGAAAATGTTGATTAGGTAGAGTAAATTTCAATTTTCACCCCTTCAATACTACTAAGTATGAACAAATCTGATGTCAACTGCTGCCATTGTTTGAGAAACAATTTTAACCTTCCCCAATTTGAACAGGAACATCAGTTAATTCATCGTCTGTCAATGTTATATTCCTTACCTGCATCTTTCCTTGCGGACCTTGTTGTCCTCGACTTCTTGTAGATAACCCTTTTTGCCTTAGCTGGCTTAATGAGGGCCATGGTTTTAACAACCTCATAACAGTCTTTGACCCTTTTTGCAAGGTTACCACCAAACAACAGATTTCGTTGTGGTACACTGGTCGGTTTGCACAAACTCGCCAAATTCGGATTAGCACTGGCCTAATAGCGGCCCTCCCGATATTATTAATTTCAAAATGCATTACAAAGGAATCCCAGTTCGTCCTGGTGTGCTTCAACCATATTGCTTGTATCAATAACTTTCACCACAGCTGTAATACCTGCTGACAACAGGTTAAGCACTTTTTTAAAACTTCATCTCCTGGGCCCTAGCAGGCATACCCATCTATGACCAAATTTGGTGATTAACCACCGGTACCTTCAGGAGATCACAATTAACAGGAGCTTTATAGTTTTTTGCTACTTCATCATAGCTAGCTCCTGTAACTGGTGGGAGAGCATATACTGAATTGCTTCGGCCAATTCTACATCAATCGCCTTTCCTGCCTCTCTACGCTCAGCAAACTTCCCAGCAATGTTCAGAATTACCTCCAACCGAACTCCTTTACTGCTCTCCCCCAGCATAGAATCAGTGTCAGCAAACTGCACTGATAGAACATCCTCCTCACAGGCAGGATAATTCTGCAGCCCTGAAACAGGTGCTGCTAGCACAAGCTCTCCATCAGCCTGGCTTGGGCACCACTCCTCCTCACGGAGCTGGTCCCTGTCGAGCATTCTTTTGTAATAGAATCTCGACGTGGGAGAGCCGTGAGCAAACGGACTCTCCTATGGAGGGTATAACCTCCAGGCCCGACTCATCTACGGGCCACAGAGACTTGCCAGTGGCCTTCCGCCCTACTGGCAAGCCTCCACTGCCCCCCGGCAGTGGGTCCGCAACCACTGGCTGGGTAGCCAGCACCGGACCAGGTGTACCAGACGGGCCTCCATCCTCAACACTCTCCTGGCCACTTTTCCTTTCTACCCCCGGAGCGCCTCGCCGACACCTTCTTCACTTTCTGCAACATATCTACCAGAACTCCAAACCATCGCAGAAAATGACCTGTGGTAAAAAATTTTTAAAAACCTTACCTCCGTTTAAACTTACCGCTCGGAGGAGCGCTGCTGCTCCAACCGGCCGACTGCACCAACGTCTGACGTCATGACGCACCAACGGCTGTACGGGCTTCTACTCACGTGACTCCGAAGTAAAATACACTCTTGAACCTCTCTCTACAGGTGTACAGCAGACAGCATGTTGACTGGTTGCATAAAGGCCTGGTTCTGCAACTTGAAAAACCCAAAACAAAGGAGATTTCAAAAGTGGTGGCCATTGCCCAGTCGGCCATGGGTTCTGATCTCCCCACCATCGGAGAACTATAAGAGGCTATGCCTCAAAAACGCAGTCTCCATCATCAAGGACCTACATCACCCTGGTCATGTTCTCATTTCATTCCTGCCATTGGGAAGAAGGTCTGAAAAGCATAACCTCCAGGTTCAGGAACAACTTCTTCCCGACAACCATCAGGCTATTGAACACTACAAACACTAACTAAACTAGGAACTACCAACTGTCTTTTTTGCACTAACGACTTCAGTCATTTTTGCACTGATATTGGGGTTTTTAATTGATTGATTGTTCTTGTTTATTAGTTGTACAGAGCCGATTAGTTTTTTTTAACAGTATTTTTATTAGAAGTAGTCCATCATAACAACGGTATAACAACTTTTCAAATACACAACCAACTTATTTCAATAAGTATAAGGATGTTACAAATAATTCTTATAAACATATTTTTTAGAAAATAGAAAAAAGAAAAGAATAGATTTTAATCAATAAGAATAGTGATTAAATAATAATTTTGATTATAGAGAGAGAGAAAGAGAGAAGAAAGAAAAAAATAAAATAAAATAAAAAAAATAAAATAAAAAAAAGAAATAGGGTTATCACCGTACGTTTTTTTTTGTACTTCCCTTGGTGCAAAAAGAATCAAACCTACATCAAAAGGCAAACATTCTTCCTTTTCCATCTTTAGCCAGATTGGCTCATAATCTAAATTTACCAACCAAAAATTCATATTCATAATCTGAACTGCCCAGAAATAATATAATAAATTTGGTAGTGCTAGTCCACCATTTATTTTAGATTTACATAGATGTTTATTACTTATTCGGTGATTTTTATAGTCCCAAATAAAACTATTAACCAAAGTATCTATTTTTTTAAAAAACATTTTAGGGAGATACTAAGGGATGGCTTGAAATAAATATAACAATTGTGGCAAAAAAATAATTTTTATAGCATTTATTCTACCGATCATTGAAATAGGTAGTGTTTTCCAATATTAAATATTTTTTTTTAGTTTATTTAACAATTGAGGGTAATTATATTTAAATAGACAGTTATAGGATTTAGATACATAAATTCCTAGATATTTAAATTTGTCCGTGACTATTTTAAGTGGGAATTGTTCTAATATATTTAATTTTATTCCAGTTATAGGCATAATTTCACTTTTATTCCAGTTAATTCTATACCAGAAAATGTGCCAAACTTAGTTATAACATTCAATAGATTGGGAATACTAATCTCCGGTTTTGTAATATAAATTAAGATGTCATCTGTGTATAGAGATATTTTATTTGTTGTAATTTTGGTATTATATCCATATATTTCTGGTTCTGATCTAATCATTTCGGCTAATGGTTCTATTACCAGAGCAAATAGTAATGGTGATAACGGGCATCCTTGTCTACAACCCCTAAAGAGATTACATTTTGCTGATAACATTTGATTTGTTAATATTCTTGCAGTTGGATACGAGTATATGATTTTTACCCATTTAGAAAATCTATCCCCAGTTGAAATTTCTGCATTATTTTAAATAAATATGGCCATACAACCTGGTCAAATGCTTTTTCAGCATCTAAGGATATGACAGCTAGTTCAATATCATTCACTCTTTTTGAGTATATGATATAGAATAGACGTCTCAGATTATAAAATGAATAGCGTTTTCGAATAAAACCTGGTCATGATGTATTAAGTTTTTAATCACTAAACTTAGCCTCCGAGATAAAATTTTAGTTAGTATTTTTTGATCAGTGTTTAAAAGAGCTATTGCTCTGTATGACCCAGGGTCTTCCAAATCTTTATCAGCTTTAGGGATGTGTAATTGTAGATTAATTTAATGATTCTAGTAACTTTCCTTGTTCATAAACATATTTATATATTATATGTAAACGTGGAGAGATCAGATAATAAAACTTCTTATAAAATTCAACACTTAAGCCAGCAGGGCCTGCGGCTTTTCCGTTATTTAATGATCCAATTGATTCTTCAATATCTTTTACTGATATATCAGCATTTAACAAGTCTCTACCTTCCTGATCCAAACTATTAATATGACATTCTTGTAGGAATGTTTCCATTCCATCTGATTGTCCTGCTAGTTTAGATGAGTAAAGATTTTGATAATATTGTAAAAATGTATCGTTGATATATTTTGGTAGTCAATATTTCTCCTTGTTCAGATCTAATTTTATGCATCATTTTCTCCTCATCTAATTTTCTAAGCTGGCGTGCCAGTAATTTTTGTGGTTTATCCCCAAATTCAAAGTGTACTTGTTTAGTCTGTTGAAAAATTTTAATAATCTGATTTGAATATATTTTATTTAGCTTATATTTTAATGATGCAATTTTATTACTTAGTCCCTTTGAAGGGGATATTGCATTTTCAATATCTAATTGTTTTATTTCATTTTCCAACTTTTGTTGAGTCTTTCGATTTGCCTTATTAAAGTAGGCGTGTGCTGATATTATCGCACCACACATAATGCTTTAAATGTATCCCAAAGCAGTGATGGTGAAATTCCAGGTTTGTCATTTGTTTCAAAAAATAATTTAATCTGTTTTACCAAGTAATCATAACAAGCCTTATCATTTAATATTTGGGGGTTGAGTCTCCAGTTAGAGGTTTTAATAGTTATGTCTTTTAATTTTATCTTAAATGTTAATGGAGCATGATCCGAGATAATAATATTATGATATTTTGAGTCATACGTAAATGGGATTAGTTTTGAATCTATTAAAAAATAGTCTATCCTTGAGTAGGGGAAAAAAATGAGTATTCTCGACCAGATGGGTTATCTGTTCTCCAGATATCCTTAACATTTGCTGTGTTAATAAAATAATTTATAAGTGTACTTGACTTAGAAGTGGTTTTCCTTTTCATTGATGATCTATCTAAATAATTATCTAAGGTACATTTAAAATCACCTCCAATTATTAGATTATGTTGAGTGGATATAGGGATATTGTTAATTATTACCCATATCACACATCTGAGGTATGCTTTTACAAAATTGTATTCCCTTCGTTTTTACTGCCAGCAGGGGTAACAGGGGAATATTTTCTTGTATTCCCCTTTCTTGCGAACGCCTATGGACTTTACCTGTTAAAACAGCGGGGAATATAGTCTTATATTCCCCTGGTCTCACATCCGGGAACTTGGCAACGTGACGGCAACGTGACGCTGCGTGGGAAATTTAGAATATTCAAACGGCAGACAGGAAGACTGCCGCGTCCATTTTGGTTAAATTTTACGTGGAAGTCCGCCGAGCTGAGATGTTCAGATTTTCCTCTAGATGCCTGATATGGGTAATAATAACAATATTGAACTGTCCTCTTTCGGGAGATACGACATATATTGCCCTCACTAGATCCATATTGCCCGAGTCGAAGAATCTACTTCAGGCAATATATGTCGTATCCCCCTCAAGGCCAGTCAATATTCTATTAATATTTTCTTGAAGAATAATGGGTTATCAAAATTAGGACAATATATATTCATAAGTATTACTTGTTTAGAATGTAATTCACCTGTAATTATTAAATATCTACCCTCAACATCTTCTATTATTGAGCTTTGTTTAAAAGGTATACCTTTACGAATAATTATTGCTACCCCTCTAGACTTATGTATAAATGAAGAGTGATATACTTTGGAAATCCATTTTGCTGTTAATCTATACTGCGCGTCTTTTTTAAGGTGTGTCTCTTGGAGAAAAATAATATCATATTTCAAATTATTTAATTGAGCTAAAACCTTACCTCTTTTAATTGGTTTGTTAATTTCCTTAACATTCCAACTACAGAAGGTGATTCCATCACCCCCAATCCTAGTATTTATGTCATACATGTTATTAATAAGGTGGTTTATAATGGAGTAGATGTCTCAGCTCATCTAACCTATACACAACCTCAGATTGATGAAATTTAATATCTGTGTCATTGATTTATACACACACGTCTCTTTAAACTAACTATATGATACCAATCATACTTAAATCTATATAGTATATAATATGAAATAAAATACATAATATAAAAGTAATAATAAAAAATGTGAGTAAAGTAAGTGATGTTAGTAAAGTGTAAGGGGAAACAAAAAGTAACTACAACTATAATTAGTGCAGTTAGTATTAGTGTAAGCCACACTAGTGTGGCTATTAATCTATGGACCTCCGTGGAAAAAAAAAGATGTTAATAATTCCAGCTCCGTTTTTGCCTTAAGGGCTATATATGTCGGTGTGGGTATTACATTTATATACTTAATAATTAATAATACTACTAATATCAAATATAATTAGTCATAGCACTATATTAGGAGAGCTAACATACATTTTTAAGTGGTAGTTAATACAAAACTATATTTATTAATAATCCATCCATCCCTCCTTGACCCCAAGATAGAGTCCATGTCCATTGTTCCTCCTCCTTCCCTGCGGATCCTCCTTCAGTGTGAATCCTCCTCCTTTTCTGTGGATGGGCAGTATCATCAGGTAACCATATAACCATACAACCATATAACAATTACAGCACGGAAACAGGCCCTCTCGGCCCTTCCAGTCCGTGCCGACCATTTGTTTTCCCCTAGTCCCATCTACCTGCACTCAGACCATACCCCTCCATTCCCTTCACGTCGATATACCTATCCACTTTACTTTTAAATGTTAAAATCGATCCTGCCTCCACCACTTCTGCTGGAAGCTCATTCCACACAGCCACCACCCTCTGAGTAAAGAAGTTCCCCCTCACGTTACCCCGAAACTTCTGTGCCTTAATTCTCATGTCATGCCCTCTTGTTTGAATCTTCCCTACCCTCAATGGGAAAAGCTTATCCACGTCAACTCTGTCTATCCCTTTCATCATTTTAAAGACCTCAATCAAGTCCCCCCTTAACCTTCTGCGCTCCAAAGAATAAAGACCTAACTTGTTCAACCTTTCTCTGTAACATAGTTGCTGGAACCCTGGCAACATTCTAGTAAATCTTCTCTGTATTCTCTCTATTTTGTTGACATCCTTCCTATAACTAGGCGACCAAAATTGTACACCATACTCCAGAATTGGTCTTACCAATGCCTTGTACAATTTTAACATTACTTCCCTACTCCTATATTCAATGCTCTGATTTATAAAGGCCAGCACACCAAAGGCTTTCTTTACCACCCTATCTACATGTGATTCCACCTTTAGGGAACTATGCACAGTTATTCCTAGATCCCTCTGTTCCACAACATTCCTCAATTCCCTACCATTTACCATGTACGTCCTATTTTGATTTGTTCTGACAAGATGTAGCACTTCACACTTAACGGCATTAAACTCCATCTGCCATCTTTCAGCCCACTTTTCCAAATGGCCCAAATCTCTCGGTAGACTTTGAAAATCTACTTCATTATCCACAACACCACCTATCTTAGTATCATCTGCATACTTACTTATCCAATTTTCCACCCCATCATCCAGATCATTGATGTACATGACAAACAACAGTGGACCCAACATGACCTTCCAGGCACAAATCCATGTTGACTCTTCCTGATCAGACCCTGTTTATCCAGATGCTTATATATATTATCTCTAAGTATCCTTTCCATTAATTTGCCCACCACTGACGTCAAACTAATAGGTCTATAATTGCTAGGTTTATTCTTTATACCCTTTTTAAACAATGGAACAACATGCGCAGTACGCCAATCCTCCGGCACTATTCCCGTTTCTAATGACATTTGAAATATTTCTGTCATAGCTCCTGCTATTTCTACACTAACTTCCCTCAATGTCCTAGGGAATATCCTGTCAGGACCTGGAGACTTATCCACTTTTATATTTTTCAAAAGTGTCAGTACTTCCTCCTTTTTGAATCTCATAGTTTCCATAGCTACTCTGCTTTTTTCCCTTACCTCACAGAGTTCAATATCCTTCTCCTTGGTGAATACCGAAGAAATTAAATTGTTCAATATCTCCCCCATCTCTTTTGGCTCTGCAGATAGCTGTCCATTCTGGTTCTCTAATGGTCCAATTTTATCCCTCGTTATCCTTTTGCTATTAATATAGCTGTAGAAACCCTTTGGATTTACTTTCACCTTTCTTGCCAAAGCAACCTCATATCTTCTTTTAGCCTTCCTAATTTCTTTCTTAAGAATCTTTTTACATTCTTTATACTCCTCTAGCACCTCATTTACTCCATGCCTCCTATAATTATTGTAGATATCTCTCTTTTTTCGAAACAAATGTCCAATTTCCCTTGAAAACCATGGCTCTTTCCAATTTTTACTATTTCCTTTCAACCTAACAGGGACATAAAGATTCTGTACTCTTACAATTTCCCCTTTAAATGTCCTCCATTTCTCTTCTACATCCTTCCCATGAAACAAAGTGTCCCAATTCACTCCTTTAAAATCCTTACGCATTCCCTCAAAGTTAGCCTTTCTCCAATCAAAAATCTCCACTCTAGGTCCAGTTCTGACTCGCTCCATAATTATGTTGAAACTAATGGTATTGTGATCACTGGTCCCAAAGTGCTCACCAACGCATACCTCTGTCACCTGTCCTGCCCCATTTCCTAACAGGAGGTCCAGCACTGCCCCTTCTCTGGTCGATACCTCTATGTACTGCTGCAAAAAACTATCCTGCACACATTTTACAAACTCCAAACCATCCAGCCCATTTACAGAATGTGTTTCCCAGTCTATTTTTGGAAAATTGAAATCTCCCACAATCACTACCTTGTGCTTACTACTAATATCTGCTATCTCCTTACATATTTGCTCTTCCAATTCTCGCTCCCCATTTGGCAGTCTATAGTACACCCCTAAAAGTGTTGCTACACCGTTCCCACTTCTCAGTTCCACCCAAATAGCCTCCCTAGACGAACCCTCTAATCTATCCTGCAAAAGCACTGCTGTAATATCCTCTCTGACAAGCAATGCAACACCTCCACTTCTGGTCCCTCCAATTCTATCACCCCTGAAGCAACGAAATCCTGGAATATTTAGTTTCCAATCACAGCCTTCCTGCAACCATGTTTCACTGATTGCCACAACATCATATTTCCAAGGTAAGTGATCAATAATATTCAGTATTCTTCATCTTCATCTACTTCGAGATGATTAGTTGTTTACCAGTTGTACAGAGCCCTAGTGAGACCACACCTGGAGTATTGTGTGCAGTTTTGGTCCCCTAATTTGAGGAAGGATATTATTGCTATTGAGGGAGTGCACCACAGGTTTACAAGGTTAATTCCCGGGATGGCGGGACTGTCATATGCTGAGAGAATGGAGCAGCTGGGCTTGTACATTCTGGAGTTTAGAAAGATGAGAGGGTATCTCATTGAAACATATAAGATTGTTAAGGGCTTGGACACACTGGAGGCGGGAAACATGTTCCCGATGTTGGGGGAGTCCAGAACCAGGGGGCACAGTTTAAGAATAAGGAGTAAGCCATTTAGAACGGAGACGAGGAAACACTTTTTCTCACAGAGAGTAGTGAGTCTGTGGAATTCTCTGCCTCACAGGGCGATGGAGGCAGGTTCTCTGGATGCTTTCAAGAGAGAGCTAGATGGGGCTCTTAGCGGAGTCAGGGGATATGGGGAGAAGGCAGGAACGGGGTACTGATTGGGGATGATCAGCCATGATCACATTGAATGGCGGTACTGGCTCAAAGGGCCAAATGGCCTACTCCTGCACCTATTGTCTTTTGTCTATTGTCTATTATGAATATATGAGTACTGTGCTTACAGACATGTTGTGCTGCCACAAGTAAAAATGTCATTGTTCCATTTCTTAGTACATATGACAATTAAACATTTTTGACTCTTGACTTCATAGCATGGTTTCACTGGATAGCATGCAAACAAAACTTTTCACCATATCTCAGTAAATATGACAATAATAAACCAATACCAATTTCCTTTAAGTGCTCGGCAGCTCAGTTCTCCAGCACACCATTAATGTCCTCAAATTCTCCTGCAGAACAAAGCAATACAGCTGTACCACTGTGCCACCTGTAATCTGTACGCAGTTTCATCTACAGACATTCTTTGAGTTCAACCTGAATCCTTTCATGTGAGTAAGACCAGCTAATAGCCCTGTCTCACGGTGCGAGTCCACCCACGAGTGACCCCAAGTGAAAGAAAAAGACCCGTGGTTGTGTACGAGATTCCAAGTTTATGTTCAAGAGTTTAATCGAGTTCCCACGGATATGCCATTTCTGCGATGTTCCAAGTTCCTCTCCCGTTACTCTTGAGCCAACTGTGAATGAAGGTCTGTTTTAATAAGCAACAGTGTTAAAGAAGACATCTCCATCCTGCGGCTTTGAGTTAAAGATAGAATTCAGCGCGGCCGCATCTATTGATATGACCTACAAAGGGAAAATGTGCAATGTCCAGTGCCAGAGCAGTTATACTTATGAATTGTTTGAAACACACATCACATAGTTAGAAGACCAGGGGGTGGAGGTTTGTTATATTTTAATTGAATTTACTGCCAGGTCTACACTCTGCGGGGAGACGGGAGATGAAATCTTTGAATGTGGACGGATGTCTCCGCGCCTGCTCGTTATAAGCGGAATATACTTTTAGTCGCCTTTCAAGCCGGGCTTTGGTTTTATTCCTTGTTTTTGTATATTCGCACACACTTTTCATGTGTGAGGGTGTGAGAAATCCATGCCAGGTGCTGGCCGGCCGGCCGCCCGCAGCCGCTGTTCTTTCACATCGGTTGCACATCAGATTGCTGGGAGACGGAGCTCAGGGTTCGCCTCCAGAGCTGCTTTAGTGCCCAGGCGCGAGTTGAGGTGGAGGTTGGGGGGGAGGGGGGGGGGGGGGGTGCGCGGGCATCATTAATCTGTCTGGGGTGACAAGGCTCTTGGGTTAGGCTGGGATCATTCTCTGCGGGATGATCTTAGTGCGGGAGACAAGTGTAGGAGAGGTGTACTGACTGTGTGGGCAAACACTTTGGTAGTGATTGCCCACCAGTATCAAAAGCTGCTGTGTCTCCCTGTCCCTGGGATAGGAGGGGGCGATCAAACAGCACTATACTCCCCTCCCCCTCCAAGCTAACATGAAGGGCAATGATCCCAAGGCTTTAGCGTCAGAAACAGCGGGCAGGCGACAATCACCCGCCATAACGCTTCTGGTCTGCAGTGTGCAATAGTCACCAAAATACACTGCATCTTTAGAAAGGAAAAATACAAAATATGGCAATCCCACTGGATAGGCCTTAGTCATAGTGCTGTACAACACGGAAACGGGTCCTTCGGCCCAGCTTGGCCGTGCCGTCCAATTTGGTGTCTTGGGGTAGTCCCATTTGCCTGCATGTGGCCCACAGCCCTCTAAACCCTTCCCATCCATTTATCTGTCGTTAATAACCTCAAGAAAATTCCTGCTTCAGTTTCCTGGGTCCAACTCAAAGAGAAGTCTCCCCCCATTCCAGGGTTAATCATTCCACTGTTTATATTGCTCTCTGCACTATGAAGTCCTCGACAGTGAACCCCATGGGCAATCACTACCAAAGTGTCTGCTCACACAGTCAGTACACTTGTCTCCCGTACTAAGTTACCCCAACCCCCCCCCCCCCATCTCCCTCCACCCTCTTCCCACCTTTCCCTCCCAACTCCAGTCCTCTCCCTGGGAAACTGAAGGGAGTGACAATCAACTGCCACGGATACAAATAATGTCATACACAAGAAAAGGCAGATGCTGGTTGACAAAAAGTGAACACACGGTGCTGGAGTTACCCAAAGACGCCGGATGTTTGCAGAAATTTGGAAACGTCATCCCGTCATCCATTCCTTCTCTCCAGAGATGCTGCCTGCCCGCTGAGTTAAAGAGTGCCCACGGTAGACTCATGAGTCACTAAGGTAAACTCACGGGCCACTACATTATTACAACGAGTTTAAATGTTTCAATTTTTAACTTGAACAGTAAATTTGACTCGTGGAAAACCTCAAACATGTTTGAATTTTTTCAAGAGTTAACAAGTTTCACGGGTACCTGCCGTTAGCGCCACGAGTCGCAAAGTTGCGCGTGCGAGTTCCGACATTCCCGCTACGTTAATTGTATGTGATTACTGCGAGTGAAAACTCGGGGTCACTCGTCGGTCGACTCGCACCGTGGGACAGGGGTTTAAGGCTCACAGAACAGGACAACTTACTACTTAAAAATGTTGATAAAATGTGACCAAATGCTATAAACAAAATAATATAAACACAAACAATGTAAATAATATGATACATGACTCTCTCTCTCGCCCTCCCTCTTTTCCTCTCTCTCTCTCCCTCTTTTCTTTTCTTTCCCTCCTTTCCCTCTCCCTCTCCCTCTCCTCTCCCTCTCCCTCTCCCTCTCCCTCTCCCTCTCCCTCGCCCTCGCCCTCGCCCTCGCCCTCTCGATATATATATATATATATATATATATATTTCTCCTGGCATTCGCACTCAGATGCAGCAGTTGAGTACAGAGACACATGCATTGAAGTCATGTTATATAGATACTCTGACAATCATTTTCACATTGCAAGGATCCAAAATAAAAGTTTATTAGCATTTCTATACCAGCTGACAACCTGTTTGAAAAGTTCAGTATTGACTAAATTCCCCACAATACCTCAGGATTGGAACTGCAGTTAATTTTTCATCATGAGTTCTGATTCTTGTTGAAAGCATCTGGTTGTAGTACCTTGCACAGGAAATCAAATTTGAAAAGCTAAAAGAACCCCCTAATTAAAGGGAATCTCAATCACTGGCAGGCTTGTTGAGGACTGAGGTAGAGATGGCCTCACAGCTGCAGAATTCTACTGTACATATTATTATGGATTCTGTTCAAAGTCTTTTGCTGGCTTCATCGAGAAAAGGAGAAATTTAGTTGTGCCCATGATCCTGAAATAATGTTGACCCCAAGGAAATATAGGTTTTCCACAGGTTACCAACAGCTTACTAACGTACAGCCAAAATATGAACTGTTTGGGAGACCTGCGGGATGGATTTGCTGGCTGCTGCAGGGTTCCAGTCATCTGTTTGTGAGCATGGTGTGGTTGACGTATCTCAAACAAACAAATTCACGTGCAAGTTTGCAAGGGCAGCTTGAGATCAAGAAAGAGATGGTGTTGGGGCTCTTGAAGAGCATTACAGTGGATAAATCCTGATGGGATTTATTCCAGGTCACTGAGAGATGCAAGGGAGGAGTTGCAGGGTCAGAACTTTATTCCAAGGGTGAAAATGTCAAACGCTAGAAGGCATACTGATAAGGTTAGAGGGGCAAAGAAGATGCGTGAGCGCGCTGCCAGGTGTGTTGGTGTGGTAGGTACGATAATTACTTTTAAGAGGCGGAGCGGGCAATACCTACCTGGATCGCCGTTTGGAGCTCCGGAGCGTTGGGCCTGCAGCATCGACATCATGGAGCTGTGGTTCGGGGAGCTCCCACTGCGGGCGGCGCTGACCGACATCGCTGAATCTTGGGGCACTTTGCCGAGGGGCGCCAGTGTTGAGTCTCCACCGGCGCGGCCTGGGGACGTCGGGAGCTGCGGACTCCAGTTGGCAGCAGCCGTTTTGGAGGTCCAAGCCGCTGAGGTTGGCCTCCAGTCCCGATGTCGGAGAGCCAACATCCCGGCGAGCGGGCCTGAGCGGCGGGCTGCCCATAGCGGCGACTGCGGAGGGCTCCGGAGGCCCCGACCACGGGTGAACATCGAGGAAGAGACTGACTTTGGTGCCTTCCCTCACACTTGATTCTGCTGTGTAGGGATGTTTTATGTTTAAATCTATCGTGTTAAATCTATCTATCTACCATCTGGCACATGTGACAAATAAATGTATCTTGTATCTTGTGTAGATAGCCAGATGGATATGCAGTGAGTGGGGGGGGGGGGGGGGGGGGGGGGGGGGGGGAGGGGGATATTCACCATGTGCAGGCAGAGGAAATGACTTAAACTTGGCATTGTTTGGCATGGTCATTGTGGCCTGAGGAGCTGTCTTTGTGCAATACTGTTGTATGTTCTAGGAAGTGGAATCTTCCACATCCCTGGACACTATTCTAGGCTTGCAAACAGGATCCATCTCACTGGGCATGCCATCAACCTTTGACTTCCTGCTGCCCCATTTAAATCCTCACCTAGAGCAGGACTTGCCTGTTACACTGGTGTGATACTTTGCCCTTGAAGACCTGACACAAGGAACTGTTCACCCCAGCCCTGGTTGTAGGTTACTAATGTCTGGTGACTCATCATGAGGAGATCCCATGTCTAACTGTGCATGCATCTGAGCTGGTGAGTGCCAGATCAAGTAATGGAATATCGTTTATTCATTGATTCCGTCACAGCCATTAAAGACCGAAAATACATCCACTGTGAGTGGGTGGTACTCAGAGTGGACACAGATAACACATCAGTGCAACCAAATAAATCAACAGCTACTTATGACTCTTAAGGGATGGTGGGCTGAATAGGAAGGCAGACGTGAGAAGGAAAATAATGTACACATTCTCTTCACCAGATCGCTGAGTCAATGGACACAGTTGTACCTGTCACCAGACTCCTACCGCTGGCAGCGATGGATGACACCTACTCAGATAATAGTAGGGTGTGTATTAGTGGGTGGTGTTGCAACCTAACTGTGCTTTGTTGCTGCCCTGGTAGAATAGAAAAGAGGGTGGATAAGCTGTGAAATGTGATTATGACTGTCAGAGGATTGCTGATTATGTGTTGGACGTCATGAAATGTACGTGGGAGTCAAAACAACAGATTGTGACTTGATGAATGAAGGATGGGTAGAGCATTGAGCAGTGTATGGGGTCAGTTGTGCAGCTGGTGGGATATAGAATTTCACTGAAGTATTCATTGGTCTTGACGATGTGCATGAAATCATTGAACTTCACCACTTCCGCTGGGTGCTTCACTCCCACTATTGTACAGCTTGACTTCCTCTTACCCCTGGCATTTCACAATCAACCTGGGCGGTTATAGGATCACCTGGAAGCAGAGGGCCTCTTCCCTCCTCCTCACCTCTTTGCCGAACACATCCAGGGCAACATCTAACCTTCAAACTCCCACGCATTGCCCGATTTCAGAATTGTTTGCAGCCGCCTCCCCAGAGAAGCAATGGGATGGCCACCCACAATGGGATGGAGGGACTGTTCAGACTTTATTGGCATCAGATATCTGCTGATGATATTGGCAACTGCCAAAATGACATCTCGTTCACAAGGCAGTACATTTTTTTCTGGTTTGATATGAGATATGTGCATACATGAATTTCAGATGGCCAAATTGGTGTGAATTCCCATTCCATCAAGACTCCAGCGATCTGTTTTCTCCACAACAAAATTAGTCAAATTATGCAGAGTAATATACTGATTTTAAAGTGCTGCATAAAAATGCTTGAATTTGCTTTTTTTCCCCTTAAAATTGAATTTTAATGCATGCTTCATTAACATAAACCAAAGAATGCTAAGAATCTTTCAAGCTGTATCCTACTGTGATGTATGCCAAGCAACATGTTTCCTCTCCCTCCAATATTAACGACTCCTGCTGGGAAATGTGCATAAGTAATGTAATGTCTTCTGGGTGTGTTATACTTTAGGTTATTATGTGCAGATTTTTACAGAGTTCATTTTAAATATCAGAAAATCTTGAAATTGCTTTGGAAGCACCTGCTTTTTAATTAGCATGAGAGCATGTAGAGGTCCACAACAATTTTGGCAGCCTGCCTGCACATATAAGTTCAAATCATAGAAAACCCCAAATTATACAGAAATTGGTGCTAGTGCTGGTATAGTGGACCTTGGTTGATTATTTATCACCTTTTCTTAACATACAAACATAGAAACATAGAAAATAGGTGCAGGAGTAGGCCATTCGGCCCTTCGAGCCTGCACCGCCATTCAATATGATCATGGCTGATCATCCAACTCAGTATCCTGTACCTGCCTTCTCTCCATACCCCCTGATCCCTTTAGCCACAAGGGCCACATCTAACTCCCTCTTAAATATAGCCAATGAACTGGCCTCAACTACCTTCTGTGGCAGATAATTCCAGAGACTCACCACTCTCTGTGTGAAAAATGTTTTCCTCATCTCGGTCCTAAAGGAATTCCCCGTTATCCTTAGACTGTGATCCCTTGTTCTGGACCTCCCCAACATCGGGAACAATCTTCCTGCATCTAGCCTATCCAACCCCTTAAGAATTTTGTAAGTTTCTATAAGATCCCCCCTCAGTCTTCTAAATTCTAGCGAGTACAAGCCAAGTCTATCCAGTCTTTCCTCATATGAAAGTCCTGACATCCCAGGAATCAGTCTGGTGAACCTACTCTGTACCCCCTCTATGGCAAGAATGTCTTTTCTCAGATTTGGAGACCAAAACTGTACACAATACTCCAGGTGTGGTCTCACCAAAACCCCGTACAACTGCAGTAGAACCTCCCTGCTCCTATACTCAAATTCTTTCGCTATGAATGCTAACATACCATTTGCTTTCTTCACTGCCTGCTGCACCTGCATGCCTACTTTCAATGATTGGTGTACCATGACACCCAGGTCTCGTTGCATCTCCCCTTTTCCTAATTTGCCACCAATAAGATAATAGTCTACCCTCCAGTTTTTGCCACCAAAGTGGATAACCTCACATTTATCCACATTAAAATGCATCTGCCATGCATTTGCCCACTCACCCAGCCTATCCAAGTCACCTTGCAGCCTCCTAGCATCCTCCTCACACCTAACACTACCCCCCAGCTTAGTGTCATCCGCAAACTTGGAGATGTTGCATTCAATTCCCTCGTCCAAATCATTAATATATATTGTAAATAGCTGGGGACCCAGCACTGAGCCTTGCGGCACCCCACTAGTCACTGCCTGCCATTCTGAAAAGGACCTGTTTACTCCTACCCTTTGCTTCCTGTCTGCCAGCCAGTTCTCTATCCACATCAATACTGAACCCCCAATACCGTGAGATTTAAGTTTGTATACTAATCTCTTATGTGGGACCTTGTCGAAGGCCTTCTGTAAGTCTAGATATAACACCCGCTAGTTCTCCCTTATCCACTTTGTTAGTTACATCCTCGAAAAATTCTATAAGATTCGTCAGACATGATTTACCTTTCGTAAATCCATGCTGACTTTGTCTAATGATTTCACCACTTTCCAAATGTGCTGCTATCCCATCTTTAATAACTGACTCTAGCAGTTTCCCCACTACCAATGTTAGACTAACTGGTCTGTAATTCCCTGTTTTCTCTCTCCCTCCTTTTTTAAAAAGTGGGGTTACATTAGCTACCCTCCAATCCTCAGGAAGTACTCCAGATTCTAAGGAGTTTTGAAAAATTATCACTAATGCATCCACTATTTCTGTGGCTACTTCCTTGAGTACTCTGGGATGCAGACTATCTGGCCCTGGGGATTTATCAGCCTTCAATTTACCCAACACCACTTCCCGGCTAACCTGGATTTCACTCAGTTCCTCCACCTTATTTGACCCCCGGTCCCCTGCTATTTCCGGCAGATTATTTATGTCTTCCTTAGTGAAGATAGAACCAAAGTAGTTATTCAATTGGTCTGCCATGTCCTTGTTCCCCATGATCAATTCACCTGTTTCTGACTGCAAGGGACCTACAGTTGTTTTTAACTAATCTGTGATCAACTAATTAAGTGCACAAAACGGAGTAGTCCTGACCTATCAGTGTCTACCTTAATACTGATGAAGGACCTGGGGATCAGCGGACAAGCCCTATGCCAGGCCAAAAAAGAAACATCACAGGTAGCAGAGCGGAGTAGCCAGTGGCTCTGGCTGAAGAGGAAAGACCCCATTTGGGCTCCCGACTAGACAGATGCAGAGGGGGGTGGTTCTGAACGCCAGAATGCACCGCTGAGCCTACTGGAGACGTTGTGGGTTCAATCAGCGAAACGTTGATGAAAGTAGGTGCCCACTTGATAACCCCAATGACGTGTCTGCCTAGCCTTTCTCAACATCGGAGGAGCATAGGTGAGTGCAGAAGGCTCCCATCACCATTGGGAGTAAATTGATATTTGGCACTTTGGATTTTTAACATCTAGTCCTTTGTATTTGTAAACATTCACCATTATTCAAAGACCTGTTGGTACAATGCTGATGGAAACATTAACTTTTAAGTATCCCCTTTTAAATATTTTCACTGGTAATTTAAGCAAAGGGGAAAGAAGAAAACAACAGAATTACTCTCAATGTTTTTATTTGGATTAATTAAAGTGAGATAATTGCTCGTAGGTCTTTGTTTAACTGTTGTTATAATTTCCCTGTGTTTGGTGGATTTTAGGGAGTGGTGCGTCAAGTACAGAAGTCCTTCTGTTTTGTTGTGAATCTGCTGCACAGGCAACGTTTCTCCCAGACATGAGTATCTTATGAATCATTCCCCCTGAAATTCAGCATAAGTGGAACACTGAACAGAGGATACACAGAGCAGGACAAGCAGTTGGGAGTGGAAAAGAGAGGAAAATGAGCTCAGTGGGAAGCTGTTCATGGAGTATCTTAAGCTCAGTGACACATGAATTGTCTGCAATTTTAAAAATATTTTACTGAAATATACCATCCTCCATCTACTTCAGGACACTGCTGCTCTTCTGGAGGGAATGACCCATTTCCACTGCTGGCAAAGTGACTGCACTGACTTCAGGAGGAATGCTGCCATCACCATGATGTATTTGAGAACTGAAGGGATTCCACACCTGGATGGTGTCTGAGCACAGTCAATAAACACTGCAGCTCAAAACTATGTTCATGTTCCATTTATTCCATAGCTGTCCACTCTGCCACCACAGTTCAACCTAAAGTGGCTTATGCATAGCCTATGCTATCTGTCACCAACGTGAGTGATGTCACCTGTCTCCAGTAGAACCTCACATCTTGAACCATGCTGCCACAGGGTGCCCGGTGAACCATCAGCATGCTGAAACAATGCATGTGCTGCCTGAAAAAGGACCAATAATGCAGCGGGTAGTGCCTGCGGAGAAACAGATTTAAAATTTCATCAGAAGGATCTCCAACATTTCATTTCTTTATTTCTGATTTCCAGCATCTATCATATTTATTCAGCTTCCATTGCATGGATCACCTATTATAGCTGCAAATTGCAACAAAAATAGTCAAGGAACAAGAGCAAGGATGTAATGCAGGGAAATTTGAACAGAGCATGCTTGCACTATTCCAAGAGTGTTGGTTGTCAGGGAGATGACATTTGAGTGGGAGAATTAAGTGTGAGGATACCTCCCAGCTGCAGGCCGGTGGACGGTAACACTGGGAGCTCGCGGGTCGCTGGTGGGAGACCGCTTTTCGGAGCTCCCGCGGCGGCAACTTCTCCCGTCCGAGTTGCGGGGTTGAAAATGATCTGCAGTGGGGCCTTACATCGCCCGACGCGGCTTTAACGGCCGTGGCACTTGCTAGCGCCTGCCAGGGGCTCCAACATCAAGACCTGGAATGCTGCCTTGCATCGCCCCGCACGGCCTGAATGGCAGCGGGACTTATTTACCATCGCCCGCCGGGGGCTTTGACTCTGACATTGAGAGGAGAATGGGGAGTGTAGGGGAGAGATAAGACTTTGCCTTCCATCACAGTGAGGAGGAGATTCACTGTGATGGATGTTTGTGTAAATTGTGTTGTGTCTTGGTTCTTTTCTTGTTTGTATGACTGCAGAAACTAAATTTTGTTTGAACCTCAATGAGGTTCAAATGACAATAAACGGTATTGTATTGTATTATATTGTATTGTATTAATACATTAACTCCACCTGCTTCTTTCCTAATTCTAACTTAATTCAATTTTTTAACTTTTGTTCTGTACTCTCAATTAACAAAAATTTATATTTAACAATCATGCCTTTTTGTGGCATTTGAGCCAGGTAGCAGTTGATAACAACATTTAAAAGACTTTGGATAGGTTTGTGATTAGGATAGATTTAGAGGGATAGGCCCAAACGCAGGCAGGTGGCACTGGTGTAGATGGGGCATCTTTGTCAGTGTGGGCAAGTTGGGCCGAAGAGCCCATGCTGTATGACTCTATGACACTAATTGTGAATACTGTTTCTACCATAGTTACTGGAACAGCAATTTGTAACCTCACCATAACTAAATAAAACGTCTCCTCGCACCCATCCTCCTCTCCTATGGAAGTGATCTTAAATGTATTTTTTCTGAGTATCCTAACTAAAGAGTGGGAACTTTGCCTGGTAATATTGCTGTATCCAAACCTACACTCTACCATTTCATGATTCAGCAGATCCACACTAGAATATGGCAAATACATTTCACATCTTTCTGCATAATGATTTCTTGCAAGTTTGAACTGGAGCCAACTTACAAAGAGCATTTGTCAATAACTTAGATCCAAATGAACTGAGGCAAGTTTGTAATTCATTGCATCACTTCTCTCTTAACATCATGGTCCAACATCCAACCACTCTTATTGGTAGTGGCTTGATCTAAATGCCTCCTTTGGATTGCTTTTCCCACCTATAGTATTTTTAGTGCATATTCCAATAAAGGCTAAACATTAAGAATTTCATTTATTCAGATTTTAATGTTAGTTACTGTGCTTTTCTTCTATTCCTCATTAATTGGATATAAAAGGGTACATTGGAAGATGCACCATTTCCTAAGATTTGACAATGCACAAGGAAGAAGTTGGCATTGAAATAAACCGAGATAGCTGTTCGTGTAAAGAAATATCCAATTCATACTTCTCATCTGATTTTCCCACCTGTACTAAACTTTGATTACTGTAAACATAATCTGGTTACCTGGGTACATTTGCTGTTCGGGGATTTGAAACCAAATCTGTCCTCTCTAGTCCAATCAAAGATAATTTCTCCACAAATTCCTGCAATGCTGGGAAATAATTAATAACAACAATATGAAGTTAGGATTGACAAGAAAGTGTTTCCGATTTCCCTGACCTAAGATTAGGAACAGACGTGAAGCCATAGTTGTTCTGCAAAAAAGCTTTATTATAACATTTAATTGATATCTTTTATGCATGAATTTATCTGCAATGTCTCCTGCTGAGTAAATTGCCAAACAGAAGGATTCTACATTTTCGTCTAGATTGCTGAACATATTATCTTATTTTGGCTTCACTGGCTAAGAAGGCTTATACTTATAAAACATGTCAGATCATTGCCCCAATTATTTTGTTGGGGAAAATTTAATAACTGAACAACAAATTAGTCATATTTGACAGTAGTCATCCATGTGCCTCCTCAAGACTCAGCTTTATAAGAGGTTTCTGTTCAGATTGATAAATTCATGCTGCATTGCTGCACAGATACTGTAACTGCAGTGTAATGAGTAGATAACCAGTGATAGTTAACCATCTTTGAACAATGAAGTAAAACTCCTTCCATGAGGTACCCTTGGAATATTATACTTTAAATTAGCGTAAAAATGGAACTAAAAGAAATCCAAATCATTAATTTTATTAGCTAAAAACTCACCTTTGCTAACATCACATGTAATCTTCTTGTCTTCATGTGGTCTATCCCCGAATCTTTCTTTCCCTTCCCTTAATTTCTCTACTTTCACACCTATGGGTAGACTGATGACTACAACAGGACCCAAGTCTCGATCCAAATCGTCACCTCATACTTTGCCTACACAAATACTGCTTGACCCATTCATTCCTCCAACAATTTGTTTTTTGCTCCATATTTCAGCATCAGCAGTCTCTCTTGTGTTCTCTCCATTGTCCTCACCTATAACCTCAACAGCCTTGTATTTAATGGATCATCCTCTGCTGATCCTGGCATCTCCAACCTAATGCTTCCACCAAATGCATATTCCCCTCTCCTTCCATTTCAATGTTTCAAAAGGACTGTTTCCTCTGTGAATTTACACCAAGCCTGCCTTACCCCATTGATGCCTCTCACAATTTTCTATACTAATATCAAGTTTCACCTGAACCCCCAACATTCCAGAAAAAACAATCCAAGTCTATCCAACTTCTCCCTATAGCTGAAACCCTCTGATCCAGGCAGCATTCTGGTAAGCCTCCTCTGCACCCTCTCCAAAGCCACCACATCTTTCCTGTAATGGGGTGACCAGAACTGCACACAATCCTCCAAATGCAGCCTAACTAAAGTCCTATAGAGCTGCATCATGACTTCCTGACTCTTATTTTCAAGGCCACCTTCAGTGAGCTATGAATTTAGACTCCAAGATCCATCTGCACATCAATGCTTTAAGGGTCTTGCCATTAAATGTATACTTTTCCCTTACATTCAACTCCCAAAGTGCAACGCCTCACACTTGCTTGGGTTACATTTCATCTGCCATTTCTCTGCCAATTTTTGCAGCTGATCTATACCCTGCTGTATCTTGTGATAACATTCCTGTCATGGTAGGGTATTACAAACAGCATATTCCATTGTCTCTTTGCTAATATAAAGCTGCTACACAAACTCTATTTTCATGCATGGCCACAGATTCAAGTACATTCAAGTATTAATGGTACAAGTACATTCTGAGACTGTACCACTCCTAAAGTGACCAAGGCAACAAAACTTGCAAGATAAGCATAATGCAGCTATTAACTGACTTGTACTTCAAGGACAATTCACATTAAATTAACAGTGCCGAATATATGTTGCACAAATAGAACACATTTGAAATGTACATCCAATAGAGAAAATTGCCTTTGCCATTCAATTTGATGAAGTTGTTTTTTCTTTTATATCATTTTACTGAACAACTCAACAGAACCGGAGAAAATGCACCAGTAAGCAAACATGAGCTTACATCAAGGTCTCATCCATATTAGTCCTCATTATTTTTACTTAAACATCAAGGAGCAATGACATATATGCCTGACTGTAAATCCAACAAAGCCAGCAGAGTAAGAGGGCATATGTCTTAGGCATCCTGATAGGTATTATATAGGTATGTGGAAACAATGTAGTCACATGTTATTTTGCCGATAGATGAGTTTAGTTAAAAATAACAAAATATAATCCTCCCTGGATGTAAAACATAATGATCAAGCAGACAGACATATGTAAGTATATGACATAGTAAATAGCTAAGGAACTGGAAATGAAGACAAAAGCAGGGAGTCAAGTGACAATACAAAATGTTTTTGGAAAAGCGTGAAGGCCACATTAAATATCAAAACGTTATAAAATTGCATATCCTCGTGGAGGGGAAATTGAAATAAAAATTTAAGACTTAGCTTGTACCCTGAATAGAAATTAGATATATAAAAGAAATGGATATATATAAAAATGTTCAGAATAATTATAATTATCGGGACATCATTGGACAATGTGCCATTCTGTTGATGTGCCGTCATTGCGGATGACACAAAGCTGGGTGGCAGGGTGAGCTGTGAATAGAATGCTAAAAGGCTACAGGGTGACTTGGATAGGTTGGATGAGTGGGCAGATGCATGGCAGATGCAGTATAATGTGGATAAATGTGAGGTTATCCACTTTGGTGGCAAGAACAAGAAGGCAGATTGTTATCTGAATGGTGTCAGATCAGGAAATGGGACTCAGGTGTCCTTGTACATCAGTCACTGAACAAAGCATGCAGGTACAGCAGGCAGTGAAGAAAGCTAAAGGCATGTTGGCCTTCATAGCAAGAGGATTTGAGTATAGGAGCAAGGAGGTCCTACTGCAGTTGTACAGGGCGTTGATGAGACCACACCTGGAGTATTGTGTGCAGTTTTGGTCTTCTAATTTGAGGAAGGACATTCTTGCTATTGAGGGAGTGCAGTGCACAATGCAGAAAGTTGTGACCACTGCCCAGTCCGTCATCGGCTCTGACCTCCCCACCATCGAAAGGATCTATTGCAGTCGCTGCTTCAAAGAGGCTGCCAACATCATCAAGGACCCATGCCATCCTTGCCACTCACTCATAGAAACATAGATAACATAGAAACATAGAAAATAGGTGCAGGAGGAGGCCATTTGGCCCCTTCGAGTCAGCACCACCATTCATTGTGATCATGGCTGATCGTCCCCTATCAATAACCCATGCCTGCCTTCTCCCCATATCCGCTGACTCCACTAGCCTCTAGAGCTCTATCAACTCTCTCTTAAATCCATCCAGTGACTTGGCCTCCACTGCCCTCTGTGACAGGGAATTCCATAAATTCACAACTCTTTGGGTGAAAAAGTGTTTCTCTCACCTCAGTCTTAAATGACCTCCCCTTTATTCTAAGGCTGTGGCCCCTGGTTCTGGACTTGCCACACATTGGGAACATGTTTCCTGCATCTAGCTTGTCCAGACCTTTTATAATTGTATATGTTTCTATAAGATCCCCCCCTCATCCTTCTAAACTCCAGTGAATGCAAGCCTAGTCTTTTCAATCTTTCCTCATATGACAGTCCTGCCATCCCAGGGATCAATCTTGTGAACCTACGCTGCACTGCCTCAATCACAAGGATGTCCTTCCTCAAATTAGGAGACCAAAACTGTACACAATACTCCAGATGTGGTCTCACCAGAGCCCTATACAACTGCAGAAGAAACTCTTTACTCCTATACTGAAATTCTTACTCCTATACTGAAATACTCATCTCTCCGCTACTATTGGGTGGAGAGTACAGGAGCCTGAAATCTGGTACATCCAGGTTCAGGAACAGCTTCTTCCCCACAGCCATCAGGCTATTAAACTCGGCAACAAACAGACTCTGAACTGTAACAGCCTATTGGACTTTATCTGTTTATTTATGTGTATATGTGTGGTCTATGCTATATAGACACACTGAACTCTTCTGTATTTATGCTTACAATATTCTGTTGTGCTGCATCAATGAAGAATTTCATTGTCCTGTCTGTGACACATGACAATGAACTCTGTTGACTCGAGTGCAGCATCGGTTCACCAGGTTAATTCCCGGGATGGCGGGACTGACATGTGATGAAAGAATGGATCGACTGGGCTTATATTCACTGGAATTTAGAAGGATGATAGGGGGTCTAATAGAAACATAAAAAATCTTAAGGGATTGGACAGGCTAGATGTCGGAAAAATGTTCCCCATGTTGGGGGAGTCCAGAACCAGGGGTGTCATTCCCATTAACTCTATAAGGGCAAAACAAATTCAGGCCCATTTTCAAAAAAACTGTGTTGAAGATTTAAATATTCACATTCACAACTAGATTTCCAATAGAAGTACTGATCTACTCCATTCACTGAAATAAGTTTAATTTAGTTTAGTTTATTGTCACCTATACTGAGGTACATTGAAAATCCGGGAATGGCCTTTGGTATTATGGAGATAACATTTAAAAGAGGGATCCAAAAGTGCACTCCCGACCTGCATATTTGGTAAATCGCCAAAAGATTGAATTCTCTCCAAGAGTAACCCTTCTGGCTAAATTGCTGGGAAATATCATAAATTGGGCACTAATTACTGAAATCTTCAAATCCGCCATCCTCCCAGTCTCTCCCCACTTCCACCTACTGTAAAATCCAGTCTGAATAATTAGTACAATATTTTTCCCTTCCAAAGTCACTCGTTCCAAAGCAGTCGTGTTGATTTGATCAATATTCTGGTCACCGAAGATGACTCGAGGAATAGACAGAATTGCTGCATTGGAAAGTTATGTATCGGTCCTTTTTAAAAGTTCTCATTTTTGAATGTACATACAACCAGTTGTTGAAGCAAACATTTTCCTTTTCTGTCAGCATGCAGTTTGAAATAAAAACAATTTTGTTATTAAAATTAGGGAGTCTCTTAACACTATAGATAAATGGAAGGAAAGGTGTTCTGATTCTGATTCATATTTTGATTACTCATATTTCTAAAAATAGAAGTTTGTGGCTGCATCTCATACTATTCTTAGATAAAATAACAATGATATTATTATAACAGCTGTGGGCCAGGCAGCAGAGACAATCAAATCTGTGATCAAATATTATTGCAGATGGCTAGAACGAAGTGCAGCCAAGTCTGACGCTTTGATTATTAATTATTAAAAAGGCACAGTAATCGATTAAGCCCAGACAGATTCGATCAGGGTGTAGTATCTATACTGCATGCTATTTTAAAGCACAGCAAAAGCAATGAAACCAATAAGATGGATGCGTCAATCTTGAGTATGACTGGCATTGCATTGGGAAAACTTTGATTTGTTAGATGTGCAAGCAACTCTTCTGACGACTTGAAATGCACTAAGTGGTTGAGTTAATTGAGATTTAAGCACATTTGACAAATAGAAACATCAAATACATTTTGAACCAGTACCACCATCTGTAAAACGAGACTAACTTAAACTTCATGTCTGGCATCACCTCCCAGTGGTTCATAAATAGGAAAATGCAGATCCTGGCCAACTGAAAACCTCTTAGGTTTGAGGCTTCGGCAAGCTTTTAATGTGTCTACGTTGAATAAGCCAAGGGAAAATCACTTGCTTAATGTAAAAAATCTACTTTGTAATAGTAGGATTCTGTTGAAAGGGTTTGGCTAACAAATCATCTCAGAAAATAGTTCAACCATCAAGTTCTTCGGAATAAATATCACCAGCAGTTTGTCCAGGACCAGCCACATCGAAGCGATGGCGAAGAAAGAACACCAACGCCTATACTTCCTTAGCAGGCTTGGGAAGTTAGGTATGTCCCCAATGAACCTCGCCAAATTCTACAGATGCGTCGTAAAAAGCATTTTATCAGGATGCATCACGGCATTGTTTGGGAACAACTCCATCCAAGAGCGCAAAAATTACAGAGTTCTGAACGCAGCCCCGACATTCATGCAAATCAACCTCCATTACATGGACGTCTACACTTCATGCTGCCTTGGCAAAGCCACCCAGCAAAATCAAGGACCAGTCTCACCCCTCTTCTCCCCACTCCCATCGGGCAACAGGTACAGAACTTTGAAAACGCTAACCTCCAGTTTCAGGAACAGTTTCTTCCCAGGCAGCTGAACGGTCCTCTTGTCACCTAGAGTACAGTTCTGACCTCCCATCTACCTCTTTGGAGACCTTTGAACTATATTTAATTGGACATTATCTTACATTACATTTTACGCCCTCTTTCCTGAATCTGTACACTGTGGACGGCTTGAGTGTAATCGTGTATAGACATTTAGTTGACTGGATAGGCTTTTCACTGTACCTCGGGTACATATGACAATAATACACTAAAACATGATTGAAAATCAGCATCCATAAAGGGAAAGAATGTTGTACAGTGTCCATCCTTTACTATTGTGCAAGTAGTTCCAAACTTTGACTAATTTTTCACCCTGAGTATTTTCATATTTTTTCTGAGTTTGCTGAGGTAGTTCAGTACCATACCTTCATGTGGCAGCACATAATTCCACTCTAAGGTATAGGAAAATCACCTTGACCATCCTGCTTCCTTTTGTAAGATCGGTTCTAAAGAAGACTAATGGAGGTAGGGGAGTTTCTATCCACACTGCTCCTCAGGAGGTGTAGGCTGACAACCCGTTATAAACACATCTAGGAACAATTTCCAATCCCTCTAGCTCCCTTCTGCCATTGCAATATCCTTAATCTGGCACAAAATCATGGAGAACATTTGGAGCCAATAACAGAATGCCTTGAAAAAGAAAATATGAAACAATGCTGTGCAACTTCCTTCACTTCCATTCGATCAGCAACTTTCATTCAATTAGCAGGCAACTTCTTTATAAACAGCACAATCCCAGTTGTAAAAATATGACACAAAATTCTGGAGTAAGTCAGTTGGTCAGACAACATCTCAGGAGAACATGGGGATAGGTGACGTTTTGGGTTGGGATCCTTCTCCAGATTGATTGTTCAGAGAGCAAAACTACAGGATACAGATGAGATACAGGTGAGGGATCTATCTATGACAGTGGGGGGGGGGGGACCACATTTACTAAAAAAAGAACATCTAGGATGTCGTAGAATGGAAAGCCTCTCTTGGGAGAAGATGCAGCAGAGACGAACAAATTTGATGCACATTCTCTTTAAGATTTGAATGCTGGCTTTATGTCTTACAGACTAATTTTAAAGTGGTGGCAAACACTCAGAATATTGTCCCCATGCTGTGCTAATAAACCAATGTTCAGTGGAGTTAGGATTGACTATGAGGAGCAATCATGTTACTAAGCCGGCTACATAAAATTGGAGCATTGCCTGCTTGAAGGCAAGAAGTATGTGATAATCATGTATCACGGTTGCTATGTCTGTTTCCTAGGACTATCAAATTTAGCCCCAGCCTCCCCAAGGGAGATCAAATTGTTATTTTAGGAGCCAAGCCAGTACCTAATTCTTGAAACAGCTTTGCAGTGACAGAAACATGGTACTATTCAAGAATCTTCATTGCAAACTTTAGAGGACACAATTTCAACAGAAGCTTCTTCTGGCAAGACCAGACCAGGAGTTAGTGAAATAGAGATGCACAGCACAACAATGGGCCCTCTGGCCATAACACGGTGCTGACTATTTTGCCCATTGACATTGATCCTATTTTCATTATCAGGCACCTTCTGTATCAGTAAATTCCAGATATCAAGCACTCTCTGCGTTAAAAAAAACGTGCCCTCAGATCAAATTTATAACTCCTTGAGCTCATACCCCCAAGTTTTTGACAAACGCAGCATGGAAAAAAGCTAATTATCTACTCTATCTATACCTCTTATTACTTTTCAGGTTGCACATTAGGCTCCTTTGCTCCAGGAAAAACACAGCCAGCCAATCCAATCTTACCCCATAACTAGAGTTCTCTAATCCTATGCACTCTCCCCAGTACAGTCACATTCTTCCCACAAAAATACATTTCCTTACATAGCACCAATCAATGTCAGAAAATGAAATAATTTAAGTGAAGCATTAAAAATAAATTTCAACTTTTGAGAAGGTTCATGATTGGTAATCAGATTGGTGAAGGTATGTGTAGCTTTATCTGTTTAAGAGGAAGCAGAAATAAAATGTTGGGAATCTTTCCTTGGTCCAGCAAGTAGGAGTAAGGATGAGAGCTCATGTGAAAAAAAGTAGAGTGGTGCTTGAGAGCAGTTACGAAAGGGGAAGTCAGATTTCTAGATAAAGAAAAATATCTTGTGGCACCAGTGTGGAAAATGTAATCAATAGACCCAATTAAGGCAGAAACACCAGGAGAATCATTGTGTTCTTAGAGGATGGTTCAGATAGCAGTGGGAATCTGTGGGCTTGCACCGGCCAACATGTCCCAGTTACACTAGTCTCACCTGCTGCATTTTGCCCATATCCTTCCAAACCTGACCTTTCCATGTACCTTGTCTAGCTGTTTTTTTAAGTGTTGCAATAATCCCTGCCTCAACTACCTCGTCTGGCAGCTCATTCCATATACCAACCACCTTTTGTGTGAAAAAATTACCCTCAGATTACTATTAAATCTTTTCCCCTTCACCTTAGCCTGTGTCCTCTGGTCCTCAATTCACCTACACTGGGCAAGAGACTCTGTGCATCTACCCAATCTATTCCTCTCATGATTTTATACACCTCTATAAGATCACCCCTCGTCCTCCTGCATTCGATGGAATAGAGTCCCAGCCTACTCAACCTCTCCCTTTAGCTCAGACCCTCTAGTCCTGGCAACATCCTCATAAATCTTCTCTGCACCCTTTTCAGTTTGAAACTTTTCAGCGCCCTTTCCAGCTTGACTGTGACTTGTCAATGACTGGGTAGCAATGACGATGTTTAACAGTGGATCATAGTGCAGAGGGAAGTTAGAGGAGGTATCTGAGACCTCACATCTCACCTCAGTGAGGTAAAGATCAATAGGCCAAGCAACAACACCACTGCTGCCAGCAGACAAGGATTGATGCTCAGTGAGTAGCATGCTGCATATTAATAGTTGGGGTATGTTAAACTGAGTAAGGGCAACAGAAAAGTTGAGATGTCACATCAGCAATTAGTGATGGATACAACTAGAAGGGGAGGCCATTTAAGACTGAGGTGAGAAACAACTTTTTCACCCAGAGAGTTGCAAATTTGTGGAATTCCCTGCCACAGAGGGCAGTGGGGGCCAAATCACTGGATGGATTTAAGAGAGAGTTAGATAGAGCTCTAGGAGCTAGTGAAATCAAGGGATATGGGGAGAAGGCAGGCACGGGTTATTGATTGGGGACGATCAGCCATGATCACAAAGAATGGCGGTGCTGGCTCGAAGGGCCAAATGGACTCCTCCTGCACCTATTTTCTATGTTTCTATGTTTCTAAAAGCAAACATTTGGAAGGAGGAACCAGACAAATTTATTTCATTAATGATTTCCATTAATAATGTGCATTGTATTCCACAGCACAACATGTCCTATAGGTTTCTTGTTTTCTTCTCACTAACTGCTTTCTGATATGTATTAACTGGTTGGTATGAAAACATTATTTCACCTGGACAGATTTGGTCTCTATCCTATCCCTTTACTCTTAACATCCCTCCCTTCACCTGTTACCTTCTCCACACCTTAAAACACACTTGAACTTTAACTTTTCCAGGTCTGATTAAGGGTCTTTGAAATCTGATTTATTCTCCGCAAATACTGCTGCCCTACTTAGTCTTTCTGACATTTTCTGTTTTAATTTCAGTCTTCTAGCATCTGCAGTTTTCTTTAATTTTCAGACATTGACTGAGGCTACATTAATTATTGAGCATGCCAGTGATCTCCAGTGACGCACTTAGAAGGCTATACTTCATGCATGAATGCATGCAAGGCAAGTACTGACAGAAGTTGTAACTAGTGAAGCCATTACATAATTTAATCTGACATTGTCCATTCAAAGGGTCAAAAGATGGCAATCAAGACATTGTCAGGTATGTTTCCCTCCTTGCCGACGTGACGTGAGTAAATCAACTCAGCATTAAGCTGTGTTTCAAAACCTGGACTTCCTTTAGCCCCACTCAAATTGTTGTTGAGTCTTGCCCAAGAACCACAAACAGGACAAGTCGCTGCACTCATGGTTCCATCCTCCTTCAGCCCACATAAATATTTCTTCCCATTTAGGCTCTGTCAACTAGAAACAGGATTTAATCCATCTGTTGCATTTCATGTTATTGAACTGATATGATGTAAACGTTCTACAGATAAGCAGATATTTCTCCTGCGAGATGCCATGCCTGAGCAAACAGCTTTCCTACCAGAGCAGGGAGATGTGGCAATGTAGACCTGCAGAAATAGAGATGTGGTCAACTATTCACGGCAGGATGGTAAATCTGTGCAATTCACTACCCAAGCAGGCTGTGGAGGTTCAGTCACTGTGAGAGCGATCAAAACATGTTTTAGAAACTGTATCGGGTTAGTTCAGAAAAGAGCCACGGGTCAACGATGATCACTGAATGGTACTGGCTGCTGAAAGTATCAGCTGGAAATCTCTCAGGATGGAGTCAATTGTGCTTCATTACATGGACATTCTCCATGCGATGCATAATAGTAAGATTAAACGAGAACTTACCAAGTTTGAAGGTTGATCTGTATTTTACGAGGAGTCGCGGTGAGGGATTTCGTGAAGACCCCGCCAGCACGCATGCGCAGCATCCTACAAAGCAGCGGTGTGGAATCACAGAACGCACCATGACTAAAAAATAGTAAGATGAAGAACGCAGAACTTCCTAGTTGATCCTATGATAGAGGGTGGGAGCGGGGGGCACGAAATCCCTCACCGCGACTCCTCGTAAAATACAGATCAACCTTCAAACTTGGTAAGCTCGTTTAATCTTACTATTTTACTTTGGAGTCACATGAGTGACTTCGTGAAGATTTCAAAGCTCTGTGATTTCACGCCCTGGGCAAAGTCCATGCTTATCACACTGCTGCAAGTCTGATGGAGGAAGGCTGTTAATGCAGTTCAGTCGAAACTGGCTGAAAAAGTAACACAATTTATTAATCAAATAACAAACAATAACCCCTAATTCGGGGACAGACATTCACTCAGCGGTTCCCAGCACAGCTTCTGCGAATGTCGCAGGGGCGACCAGTGGCTTATTGTAGAACCGTTGAAAGGTTTCTTCACTGGCCCAGCCTGCGGTGGCGAGGATGTGGTCCATGGGCACCTCCATGGCCCTCGCCGCTGATGTGGATGCAGCTCTAGTGGAATGAGACTTTAAAATGTTAGTAGCAAATCCTGCTGCATCCAGCACCACCCTGAGCCACCTGGCAATAGTCTGTACAGTCACCCGATGATGCGGAGGTTTGTGGCTGATGAGGAGCCCCTGTTCCTTCATCCTGATGGCTCCTGTAATCCTGATGTAGTGGTGGAGATGGGTAACTATGCAGAGTATCTACAGGGTATGCCCGAAACTCCAACTGCAGCCCATGCGCCCCTGGCCTGTGCTGCTTCAATAAATCTTGGACAAAGAAATTTATTTGACCAGGGGTGGCCACCATGCTGTCCAGTCGCAGTTTTTGTAACGTCTGGACTCGTTGGGCTGTAGTCAGTGCAATCAGCATCACCACCTTGAGGGTGAGCTGTTTCAGTGGTAGCTCATTCATTGGAGCCCAGCTCCTCAGTAGGGTCAGCACGATCCCCACATCCCACGTGAAAGTATATCTGGGTCGCGGAGGGTTGGTGTTGAATACCCCTCATCAGTTTAGACACCAGGTGGTTGGAGCTGATACCTATATCCAGGTATGAGGACAGCGCACTCCTGGCGCTGTTGATGGCACTGTAGCTGAGGCCAGCATCAAAATGGAGGCCAGCTAGGAATTCCAGGACATCAGGTATCGTTGCCGTGTTGGAAGTCTTGTTGGTCCGAGCACAGAATGCCTCCCACTCTCTGATTTGGGTGAGATACTGTTTCCGAGTTGATTCTCGGCATGATGCAGAGATGAGTTCCATGGCTTGTGATGAGATGCCCGCCTGGATGAGTGGTCTTTTCAGAACCTGCAGGCCAACAAGTTTAAGTGACCATGGCAAGGATGACTATCCCCCGTAATGGGGTGAGTAATCAATTTGGGGTGTTTCCCAATCGATATCCAATCGACAAAATTTTAACGACCATCGGGTACCATGGTTGTGTAGGCCAGTCGGGAATGATCAATATGCCAGTTGCAGAGTCCAGTTTAATTTTCTGCAATACCCGACTGATGAGGCAGAAGGGGGGAAATGCGTAGCAAAACCATTTCCCCCAATGGATGGAAAACGCATCCATTGCTATTGCCCCAGTGTCTGTTTCCGAAGACACATACGTTGGTATCTGATGGTTCAACCTGGACGCAAATAGGTCAATATCTGGTGTCCCATAGTGAGCTATAATGTCTCCAAAAATTTGGGGGTTCAACATCCACTTGATGTTGTCATTGAATACTCGTGACCTGGTGTCTGCCACTGTATTAAGCTTCCCAGACAAATAGGTCGCCATAATCCAAATATTCCTTTCAATGCACCAGTGCCAAATTGTGTTTGCCAATTCATCACAAGATAGCGACCTGATACCACCCATATGATTGATGTAAGCCACCACAGTAGTGTTATCTATTTGAAGGCGGACATGTAAATCCCGTGAATTAGTACAGTAAGCCCGCAGTCCATCAAATGCCCCCCAGCATTTCTATATAGTTTATCCCGTGTGACTCCAGGAATGTAGACTCACGAGAGTTCCATCTGCCACCACAACTGGACATCGTATCAGTTGCTCCCCAGCCTTGTGCGCTTGCGTCAGTTTGTAGCACAACATCTGGGTTGCTTACTATGATGGGTCTGTGACACTCACTAATATTGTCAACCCACCATTGTAGCTCGTTTCTAGCCTTTGCTGGTAACCGAATCGGCCGATCAAAGTGCCCAGCATTTGTTTTTAATGCTGTGATCTTTGTTCTTTGTAAATTTCGGTAGTGTAGTGGCCCGAATTGTGCAGCTGGGAATGTAGCTACCAATCTCCCTATGACTTTTGCTGTTTGCTGAATGGTTGGTACCCTGGTGCAAGTAAGACTGTGGCACTCTTCTTTTATAGCAGTAGCTTTATTGGTTGGGATGGTAATCTTCATTAAGTTGGTGTCTAGGGTGAATCCCAAATAATCCATAACCCGTACCGGGTGCAACTTTGATTTGTCTGGATGGATTACAAATCCCAGCTTCTCGAAGAAGAGAGCCTTAGTTGCAGCCACTGCCCGTGTAGCCAATTGGAGGGTCTGACCCACTATAAGGATATCATCCAAATATGCCATAACCATATAATTTTGTTGTCGGAGAAGAGCCAATATAGGTTTTACTAATTTTGTAAACAGCCTAGGGGCTGTGGTGATTCCATTGGGCAATGCCTTGTATTCCCTTAATTGATCCTTCCAGACAAACTTTAGAAATTTCCTGTGAGGTTCAGAGATGGGCACCGTATAGTATGCATCTTTTAAATCGATGCATGCCATAAAGTACCATGGGTAAAGCATCTGCTTGGCTGTTTCAAAAGTATCCATTTTGAAGTGGGTATATTGTACAAGTGTTCAGCTCAGTTAAGTCTATTATAATTCGACATCCCCCATCTTTTTTAATTCTGGTGAAAATGTTGGACACAAACTCAATAGGTTCATGCGTGGTTTTGCCAATTACCCCTTTTGCTGCTAGCCGTATAATTTCAGCATGTCCTGCCTCCACCTCTTTTTGGGATAGTGTAAACTTTCTATGAGGCGAATGCTGGGTAGGGGGATTTACACCACCAATAAATTCTATAACATAGCCTTGAACACTTTGTAAAATAAACTCATCTGTGGTGACAGTGTTCCATATTTCCAAAAAAGCCCGCAATCGCCCACCTATTTGTGCAGGAGGGGATGCTACAGCGTGAGAGGAACCAGGCCCCCTTACCTCCATGGTTAGCGACAGTTCCTTACGTATGGCATTTTTGGTGGACATTGTGGAGGTTGACGGGATGGCGGCCGCATCTTCCATGCAGGCCGCTGTTGGCCTTGCCCTAAAAAAGGTCGTTGTGTTTGCGGAAGTAGAGGTGGATAGGTCCTTTGTGTCCTGTCCGGCAGTCGTGGTTTCCAGTTTGTGTGTGGCTGTTGCCGGTGGTATGGGTGAAGTCTGGCCGTCGGAGGTTTCATGAGGCCAGCTGTTTTGGCCTCTTCGTCCAGTTCCTTCACCTGTTTGGCCAGGTCTCCAAACAATTGATGAGGCGGTGGAGCGGTTGATGGTCGGCACAACCCCGCGAATTTGGGGTTGAGTGTGGGTTTAATGAGCTCTTACGCAGGCAGTTTATCTCATACTGGGCGTTGCATAGGAGTGCCAGTGCATCTTGTTGTTCACTGGACACATTAGCAACCGCTGTTATGCCCGTGGAGAGAACCTTTAAGATACGCTGGAGGCGGACATCCTGCATCCTGGTGGCTGTACTCAAGTGTCCCCAGATCTGGGCATTAACCAAGGGCACACTGAGGTTGATGCAGTTCTCGGGCGGTTTTATTTTCTCTATGGTATCATTGAGAACCTGACTGGAGTTTGTTGAGTAGTCAGGTAATCAATGGTGCCCGCCAGTTTGTGGTGCAGAGGTTCCCCTGTTTGTGTAGTTGCGGCAAACTTGCCCTCTACGTCCAGCATATCCTCCTCATGCTCTGGCTCAGCGGTCACTGGCTGTCCCGGGTCGTCTTCAAACACAGCGGCTGGGCAACTGCTAGCACTTCTGGCTGGTGACGACGAGATGCTGAGTGGGCTCCTTGCACGGCTTGTGGATGCCCGTGAGTCCCGCTCTTCCCGTTCCCGGTCCCGCTGGAGGAGTTGCTCCACTAAGAGCTCCAACCGCTCTATGCGACCATCCCTGCTATGTGCAGCGGACAAGCCAACTTCCCCAGGCCCTGCGAAATCACTGGGGCTTCCACCATCGGACCACACCTCCGTAAGGTGCTGTCTAGGGTCCAATGGCAGGTTGTCGTGACCTACCGCCCGAGTAGGCTCATACGACTCTCGCATGGACTCTCCGCTAGTCTGTCTTCTCCCAGACTGTGGCGGCCCACCTGTCTGATACGAAGGCAGGTGAGTTGGATCGGCGCCGGCCCCCGGAACCTGGCTCCCCGGAGTCCGTGCAGGCTTACCTCCACAATCGCCCAATTTTTGGCGTGGAGGCGCATGGTCGGCCACTCCCAGAGCTGAGCTGACCGACCATCTACTGCTGCCACCTCCGCCCTTGACCGCAGCCTGACGGGGTGTTTTGTCGGCGGCACCTGCTCCTGCAGGCCTGCTCCACGCAGCAGCAGAGCTGCCAGACTGCATTACGGCAGATCTCCCTGGCAGTGGTACGTGGTGGTGCACAGCTGTAGGGCTCCCCTGCAATGCAGCTGTCCCCCGGCCCAGCCCCCTCGGGTCTACTGGAGCTCGGGGTGGGGTCGCTAGCGACGAGCAAGGCCCCTTGGCACGTACCTGTTTCCCCCTCTTTTCTTGGGGGAAGGGGGCTCGAAGTCTGGATCCGTTGCATCCAGCTCCGGGGCGGTAAACCACTCAGGTGATGAGTCGGGCGCTAAAGTAGCGGGAGCGCCCGACTTCCGCATTCTTGCCCCCACATGTCTCGAAGCTGCCGGTGGTGCTTGCAGCTCCGGGGACAAGGGCCGTTGGCTGGTCGATGCAGCTCGGCTCCTCGACAGCGTCGCCTTCCTCTTGGCCTTGTCCATCCTGTGGAGTAAAGGTAAGCACTTACCTGCCAGCCTTTTATGAAGGAGCCGGAGGAGAGAGCGCACTCCCCCCCCCAGCCTGCCGATGCAAATGCGCGCGACGATATACTGCTGCGCATGCGTGCTGGCGGGGTCTTCACGGTCACTCACGTGACTCCGAAGTAAAATTAGCTGCACTCTGCGGGAACAGACATTTCTAATTTGAAGTCCCAGGTTAAGGGGGGAGCTCCTGCATACAACAACATACAAAAAGAGACAGAGCCGGCTGTACTTTTTGAGGAGGCTATGCTCCTTCAATGTCTGCAGTAAAATGCTGTAGATGTTCTACCACTCGGTGATAGCCAGTGCCATCTATTTTGCTGTGGTGTGCTGGGGCAGCAGGGCAAAGGCTTAAACATCAGGAAGGCTGGCTCTATCCTGGGGACGGAATTGGATTCATGGTAGGAGGTCTTGGATGGGAGGATGCTCCTCAAACTGCAGAGTATCTTGGACAACACAGCTCAAGGCAGATATGCTATGGCTGAGACAGCAGGTACCCCTCGCCAAAATCAATGTCATTAAAATCATTTTCTTTGCAAATTCCATGCCTGGGTGATTTTATCCAATGTGTCACCAAACAGAAAATTGTGAGAGAGAACACAGATCTGTTAGCCCCATGGGAAAGAATTTATATGACTTTGTCTCCAAGGAGAGAATGTGGCAGATACTAGAGCAGAACAAGTCTTTTTGCATAATATCATATACCTTGGTATGGCCAGTCGTGGAAAACCTGACCCTGTGAAACCATTGTTCACCTGTCCACCAGGCCCAGGTATGATGTGGAGACATTGAAGACTCGGTGGGTGAAGGCTGATGGATATGATTTATTTCCTGCTCCAAGGTCCGTGACCCACATAAGAGGCATGGTCTGTAGTGGAGTGTTGCTAGTGGCATCAGTGTTGAAGCAGGCAGGGATTGAATATGTCAGCAGTAAAATGCTGCAGAAAGTTGCTTAGACCACACTGTGTTCTTTGAACATGTTCAATTGGCCTGCAGTCACTTGTGAAGGTGGACACCAGGGACAGATTTAGATGAAGAGAGGCTCTAAGCTGTTCCATTTGTGAGGCCCCTCCCAATCCCCAACCACGACTAGAGGAAGATGGTCCACCAGATTGACACCGAGTTGCAGCTGAGCGCGGCCAATGAGATAAGGGGCTGGAAAGCTGCACTTTTTATTTATTTATTTAATGCCAGTGCTAGTGTCGAGTTATCGGCTTAAAACACTATTATTCTGAAATGGAGGGCAAGGAAAATTACTGAAGGGTTGTTTAGAGACTACAGTGTGTTGTGACAGCACATGTAAGAAAGGCCTATGACAGTGTCAAAAATATTATACACCTTGCAGGGCTCTCACATAATTTTCTTTCTCTGTTGTCAGCCGGGCAACCGTGGCAGCTTTTTAAGTTGCCAAATGACAGTTTAGTTGGTCATTTAAGACGGCTTGCATGACGCGTGCGATAATGTGCTCGGACGAAGTGCGTAGTTACCAGTCAGAATTATGCTCAATGAAGCATTCACATGTTATTTCTGCTTCAAATAAAGTCACAAACTAAACATATTCACCAATTAAGACATGATATACTGTATACCACAATGACATGCAGCAAAATTATAATACAGTATCTCAACTCTTTTTACACATTGCAATGAATGCAATTTCTAATATTTAATGTGATTGGATTATTCAGCATATGATCAACCTCAGTGAGACCAAGCGCAGGCTTGGCGATTGCTTCGCACAACACCTCCACTCAGTTCGCAATAACCAACCTGATCTCCCGGTGGCTCAACACTTCAACTCCCCTTCCCATTCTGAATCTAACCTTTCTGTCCTGGGCCTCCTCCATGGCCAGAGTGAGGCCCACCACATATTGGAGGAGCAGCACCTCATATTTGCTTGGGTAGTTTACACACGCCAGCGGTATGAACATTGGCTTCTCTAATTTCAGGTAGCCTTTGCTTTCTCCCTCCTTCCCTTCCCATTCCCAGCTCTCCCACAACTTCCTCTCTCTCGGCCCCTTTCTTTTTCATGTCCCCCCCCCCCCCCCGACATCAATCGGAAGAAGGGTCTCGACCCGAAACATCGCCTATTCCTTCGCTCCATAGATGCTGCCTTACCCGCTGATTTTCTCCAGCTTTTTTGTCTACCAATGGGATACCACCACTTGCCACATCTTTCCATCTCCCACCCTGTTGGCTTTCCACAGAGACCGCTCCCTCCATAACTCCCTGGTCAATTCCTCCCTTCTCATCCAAACCACCCCCTCTCCCTTGCAACTGCAGAAAATGCTACACTTGTCGCTTTACCACCACGGTTGACTCCATTCAAGGACGCAAGCAGTCAATTATGATATAGTTGGGATCACGGAGACATGACTCTAGGGTGACCAAGGCTGGGAGCAGAACATCCAGGGATATTCAATATTCAGGAAGGATACACAGAGAGGAAAAGGAGGTGGGGTAGCGTTGCTGGTTAGAGCGGAGGTTAACGCAATAGAAAGGAATGACATTAGCTTGGAGGATGTGGAATCGATATGGGTGGAGCTGCGAAACACTAAGGGGCAGAAAACGCTAGTGGGTGTTGTGTACAGGCCACCTAACAATAGTAGTGGAATTGGGGATGTATCAAACAGGAAATTAGAAATGCGTGCAACGAAGGTAAAACCGTTATAATGGGTGACTTCAATCTACATAGATTGGGTGAATCAAATTGGCAGGGGTGCTGAGGAAGAGGATTTCTTGGAATGTATGCGGGATAGTTTTCTAAACCAACATGTGGAGGAACCAACGAGAGTGCAGGCTATTCTAGACTGGATATTGAGTAATAAGGAAGGGTTAGTTAGCAGCTTGTTGTACGTGGCCCCTTGGGCAAGAGTGACCATAATATGGTTGAGTTCTTCATTAGGATGGAGAGTGACATTGTTAATTCAGAAACACGGGTCCTGAACTTAAAGAAAGGTAACTTTGAGGGTACGAGACGTGAATTGGCCAAGATCGACTGGCAATTGATTCTTGAAGGGTTGACGGTGGATATGCAATGGGAGGCATTTAAAGACTGCATGGATGAACTACAACAATCGTTCATCCCAGTATGGCAAAAGAATAAATCAGGGAAGGTGGCGCATCCGTGGATAACGAGGGAAATCAGGGATAGTATCAAAGAAAAAGATGAAGCGTACAAATTAGCCAGAAAAAGCAGCCTACAAGAGGACTGGGAGAAATTCAGAGACCAACAGAGGAGGACAAAGGGCTTAATTAGGAAAGGGAAAATGGAGTATGAAAGAAAACTGGCAGGAAACATAAAAACTGACTGCAAAAGTTTTTATCGATATGTGAAGCACAAAAGATTAGTTAAAACAAATGTATCCCTTGCAGTCAGAAACGGGTGAATTGATCATGGGGAACAAAGACATGGCAGACCAATTGAATAACTACTTTGGTTCTGTCTTCACTAAGGAAGACATAAATAATTTGCCGGAAATAGCAGGGGATCGCGGGTCAAATGAGATGGAGGAAATGAGTGAAATCCAGGTTAGCCGGAAAGTGGTGTTGGGTAAATTGAATGGATTAAAGGCCGATAAATCCCCAGGGCCAGATAGGCTGCATCCCAGGGTACTTAAGGAAGTAGCCCCAGAAATAGCAGATGCCTTAGTGATAATTTTTAAAAACTCTTTAGATTCTGGAGTAGTTCCTGAGGATTGGAGGGCAGCTAATGTAACCCCACTTTTTAAAAAGGGAGGCAGAGAGAAAACGGGGAATTACAGACCAGTTAGTCTAACATCGGTAGTGGGGAAACTGCTAGAGTCAATTATTAAAGATGGGATAGCAGCGCATTTGGAAAGTGGTGAAATCATTGGACAAAGTCAGCATGGATTTACGAAGGGTTAATCATGTCTGACGAATCTTATTGATTTTTTTGAGGATGTAACTAGTAGAGTGGATAATGGAGAAGCAGTGGATGTGTTATATCTGGACTTTCAGAAGGCTTTCTATGAGGTCCCACACAAGAGATTGGTATACAAACTTAAAGCACACGGTATTGGTGGTTCAGTATTGATGTGGATAGAGAACTGGCTGGCAGACAGGAAGCAAAGAGTAGGAGTGAACGGGTCCTTTTCAGGATGGCAGACAGTGACTAGTCGGGTGCCGCAAGGCTCAGTGCTGGGACCCCAGCTATTTACAATATACATTAATGATTTGGACGAGGGAATTAAATGCAACATCTCGAAGTTTGCGGATGACACGAAGCTGGGGGGCAGTGTTAGCTGTGAGGAGGATGCTAGGAGGCTGCAGGATGACTTGGATAGACTGGGTGAGTGGGCAAATGCATGGCAGATGCAGTATAATGTGGATAAATGTGAGGTTATCCACTTTGGTGGCAAAAACAGGAAGGTAGACTATTATTTGAATGGTGACCGATTAGGAAAAGGGGACATGCAGCGAGACCTGGGTGTCATGGTACACCAGTCATTGAAAGTAGGCATGCAGGTGCAGCAGGCTGTGAAGAAAGTGATTGGTATGTTGGCATTCATAGCAAAAGGATTTGAGTACAAGAGCAGGGAGGTTCTACTGCAGTTGTACAGGGTCTTGGTGAGGCCACACCTGGAGTATTGCGTACAGTTTTGGGCTCCTAATCTGAGGAAAGACATTCTTGCCATAGAGGGAGTACAGAGAAGGTTCACCAGACTGATTCCTGGGATGGCACAACTTTCATATGAAGAAAGACTGGATAGACTCGGCTTGTACTCGCTGGAATTTAGAAGATTGAGGGGTGATCTCATAGACTTACAAAATTCTTAAGGGGTTGGACAGGCTAGATGCAGGAAGATTGTTCCCGATGTTGGGGAAGTTCAGGACAAGGGGTCACAGTTTAAGGATAAGGGGGAAGTCTTTTAGGACCGAGATGAGAAAATTGTTTTTCACACAGAGAATGGTGAATGTGGAATTCTCTGCCACAGAAGGCAGTTGAGGCCTGTTCGTTGGCCATATTTAAGAGGGAGTTGGATGTGGCCCTTGTGGCTGAAGGGATCAGGGGGTATGGAGAGAAGGCAGGTACAGGATACTGAGTTGGATGATCAGCCATGATCATATTGAATGGCGATGCAGGCTCGAAGGGCCGAATGGCCTGCTCCTGCACCTAATTTCTATGTTTCTATGTTTCCAGGTGCGGCAGAGGTTCACCTGCACCTCCTCCAACCTCATCTAATGCATCCACTGCTCTAGGTGTCAGCTGCTCTATATCAGTGAGACCAACACCTCCGCTCGGTGTGCAATAACCAACCTGATCTCCCGGTGGCTCAGCACTTCAACACCCACTCCCATTCCGAATCCGACCTTTCTGTCCTGGGCCTCTTCCATGGCCAGAGTGAGGCCCACCATAAATTGGCGGAGCAGCACCTCATATTTCGCTTGGGCATTTTACACCCCAGCGGTATGAACATTGACTTCTTCAATTTCAGGTAATCCCTGCTTTCTCCTCCCCTTCCCAGCACTCCCTCAGCCCACTGTCTCCGCCTCTTCCTTTCTTCTTCCCGTCCCCCCCACTCTCACATCAGTCTGAGGAAGGGTCTCGACCCAAAACGTCACCTATTTCCTTCGCTCCATAGATGCTGCCTCACCCGCTGAGTTTCTCCAGCATTTTTTTTCTACCTATTCACACAAGTTCTGTTAACCAACTTTCCTCATCCACTCCCTTCACATTAGGAGCAAATTTATACATAGCCAATGCGTCTTTGGGATGTGAGAGGAAACCCACACACTTGCAGGGAGAATGTGCAAATTCAACACAGACAGTGCCCAAGAACAAGATCGAACACAGATCTCTGGCGTGTGAGGCAGCAAGTCTACTAGCTGTGCCACTATATTTTGTTTTCCAACACACAAAAAATTATGCGTTGATAACTTTAGTTACTAAAAAAAAGAAACTATCCATTTTCAGTTTTAAATCTCTAACTGATGCTATGTCCCCCTTTACAGCTACTGTATGTTTTAATTAATTTCAAGACTATGGGACAGTACATTGGCCATAAAGTTGCAGCCTAAAAGTGCCAGAGACCCGGAATTGATCCTGAATATGGGCGCTGTCTGCATAGAGTTTGCTGCTTTTCCCTTTGATCGCATGGGTTTTCTCCGGGTGCTCTTGTTTCCTTCCACATTCCAAAGGTGTGCAGGAACCTATTTCCGACCCAACCCAAAACGTAATATTTTCCTTTTGTCCGGAGATTCTGTCTGACCTGTTGTGTTACTCCAGCTTTTTGTGTCCATCTTCAGTTTAAACCAGCATCTGCAGATCCTTCCTACACACACGATACTATACATTAGAACTTTATTAATCCCAGGAGGAAAATTGTGTGTGTGTGTGAGTATATATATAAAATACACACACACACACACACAATTTCTCTCCTGGGATTGCTGGCTGCTCCATGGAGTTCCCCCTCACAATTAAAGCATGGAATAGTCTTCACTCTACCATAGTTACCCAACCAGACGCAACTACATTTAAGGTACCTCTTTTTTCCCCAATAACCCTTTTTTGCTTAAGTCAAGAGTCAAGAGAGTTTTATTGTCATGTGTCCCAGATAGGACAATGAAATTCTTGCTTGCTGCAGCACAACAGAATATGTAAACATAATACAGAACAGAAGATAAAAGTTCAGTGTTTATATACCATAGACCATATATATACACCATAAATAAACAGATAAAATGCAATAGGCTGTTATTGTTCAGCCCTCCACCACCTCCAGTTTAAATTCCATTTAGAATATTTATGGAGGACCAGGAAACCAGAAGCAAGAGTTACTCCAGGGAGTTGCTCCAGATCCAGGGTCAGGGAATGATTTTGCGCTGGTTTTCAGCGGTCGCGGCGAGGCAGCGACCGGACAGCAATGGCGGCCAGATCTCCCAGAATTCAAAGCGAGGGAGAAAGTGCATGGCGCCGACCAGTTGCCATGGCAGTGCGCATGCGCATGCGCACGGCGGCCGATGATGTGCTGGCCGTGGTTGTGCGCATATACAGGGGGGGGAATGTGCTGGCTGTAGCAGTATGCATGTGCAATGCGGCCTGCCGTGCCGGCAGATGAGGAGCGGGCAGAGAGCGGAGACCCGGTGGCCTGGACATGGATACGGATGGCGGGGGGAGACTGAGAGTGACAGACAGAGAGAGAGAAAGAGATAGAGAGGACAAAGGACATTTATTGTTACGTACACCAATTGGTGTAGTGAAATTTGATTTGCCATGCAGCACACAAATAAAGATAAGACACAACATCATAGCATTTAACAGTAGACATAAAAACATACCCCCACAATGGTTCCCACTGTGGGGGGGAGGCAGCAAAGTCCAGTCCCATTCCCAGTTCACCCATAGTCGGGCCTATTGAGGCCTCCGCAGTCACTGCTACGGGGACCGATGTTCCAGGCCGTTCTGGCCGGGTGATGGTGCTCCGGCGTCGGGAGCACCCTCTCAGCGGCTGGGGACACTTGGAACGGCCGCCTCTTACTGGGGTCCGCGGCTTCCGAAGCCAACACAGCCACGCCGGATGGAGCTCCACCACTGGGATGGAAGCTCCCGATGTAAAGTTCAGCGCCGCCATCCGCAGCTGGTCGCTCCACAGTCCCGCAGCTCCGCGATGTTTTTTGTCGGCGGTCATCAGCTCTCCTGGAGCTCCAGCGTGACCCAGGCAAGGCATCGCCCACTCCTCTTCGCGATGGCGCTCCAGCGACCGTTCCAGGTGTCCCAAGCTGCCGCCGAAGCCGAGGTTCCGGCCGGTCCCATCAAGAAACGGCGCTCCACGCCCGTTGGTAGGCCGCGAGGACGGGTCGTAGATGCAACCCGGAGAAAAGCTGCCTCTCCGACCAGGTAGGGACCAGGAAAAGCAGTTTCCCCCTTCCCCCCCCAACCCCACATAAAAAATAGACTCCAAACAAAACACTTTTTACACACTAAAAATAAAAAAAGAAGTTAAAAGACAGACAGCTGCAGGCTGGGCAGCAATATCAACTGGACGGCGCCCCCTAGAGAGGGGGGCCCGCCCAGAGTTGAACGACAGGCGTCCTGCCTTGGCTGGAGGCCGCCTAGATTTTGAGGCCCTAGGCTTCAGTCTATGAAGCCTAGTGGTAAATCTAGCTCTGCGAGGCCCCCCTAGATCTCGAGGCCCTAAGCTTAAGCTTGTCAAGCTTATACGTAAATCCGGCCCTAGTGGACAACCAGGTCTCACAAAGTGTCTCCTTAAATGTGCATCTGCTTCTACTGAGATTGTTCAGTGATGGTTAGAGGCAGAGGCTTTCTGTTCCAACTTACACTGATGCACTGATAAAGGGCATCACATGGCAGGTGATGCCGCTTAATGGGCCCCTGGTGCTCGGATAAGTTTAGTTTAGTTTAATTTAGAGATGCAGCAAGGAAGAAGGCCTGTCAGTGCACCGAGTCCGTGCCAACCAGCGATCCGCGTACACTAACACTATCCTACACACTAGGGACAATTTACAATTTTTACCAAAGCCAATTAACCTACAAACCTAAACTTCCTTGGAATGTTAGAGGAAACCGGAACTCCCAGAGAAAACCCATGCGGTCACGGGGAGAACGTAAAAAGCTCCATACAGTCAGCACCCGTAGTCTGGATCCAATCAAGGTCTCTGGCGCTGTAAGGCAGCTACTTTACCGCTGCGCCACCATGGCACACATGAGAGTTAAAATTGAGAAAAATGTGGTGCCCATTACTACTTTCCATCTGATGTGGTATAATCAGGAAATTATATCTTGTTTATCAATTCCAGTTAAAATCAAAATCGGATCACATATTATTTAAAAATACAAGAGCTTTGCAACCATCTTCCATCGTGCACTCTCTCCACACACTTTCCACCATTTTTCAATATTATTCGTACATTTTATATCATCTTTCATCAATTCTAGATAATAGTTGATGCTCTATTTTTCAGATTAAGATCAAAAATATTTGCTACCAGGTTCATAGCCAAACAATCTGACTCTCAACCTACTCCATCTTATGACTCCTGCGCTGACTGAGTCTTGTTGGGTGATTCTGTCTTCTTATGAAGTATTAACTCTCCAACATCTCATTGTTGCAAAAGATCATCAAACAGAAATTTTAACCCTGTTCTTTCCACACTTGTAGGTCTAACCTCATATATACATATGTGAAATCAGATATATATCTGATTTCCAGCATCTGCAAATATTTACATTTGACAACTGAATTGCTGTTTTCGAATGTTTACATTACTATGTGCACAATGCCTTTTCATGTCCAGGAAAGTGTATTTTGTGTCAATTAACCCCAATCCCATTGGATGCTTGATATATAGGAGATTGAACTTATTATTTCATAAGTTCATACGTGTTAGGAGCAGAATTAGGCCAATCTGCCCTTCAATTCTACTCCGCCATTCAATCAAGGCTTATCTATCTTTTCAATCAAGGCTCCTAACCCCATTCTCCTGCCTTCTCCCCATATTCCCTGACACCTATTTGCACACATCCAGCCAGTATCATAATCAATTCTGCCAATTTATTCATAATGAATGAAATTAAAAAAATACAATGGGTCTGGGTATTTTCTGCCATTGTCTCACCCCTCACCATCTCCTCTTAGTACTGGCTATCCTCCCTCTTCACTCTTTAGCCCAATGCAGGGTTCAACCAGAAATATGGACAATTTTCTGCACCCCGCCCCTCTCCCGCCACCTAAAAAGGATGCTCCAAAATTAATGTGCCTGAATGCCCTTAACCTGGCAGTGGTTTAGTGGATGGATTTCACCCATTTTTCACCCTAGCTGACCCTGGCAAGGAACATGCAGGGAGTCCGAGAGTTCCACAATAGTCTAGGAATGTTACAAAATTTGGAGATTTAAAAAATCAAGCCTGTAATCAATCCCATCAGATAAAGCATAAAAATAACTTAAATTTGATACCTAATTCACATTCATAACTTCAGTATTTAAAATGTTATGGGTATTTTCATATTCGGAAATTAGCATCTTGTTCCCTTTTGCTTTTCCATTGATTGAACACAAAAGCTGTGATCGAGGACAGTCAAAAGCCCATAACTTTCTTAAAAATTAAGAGAACTGAATGAAATTTTCAGTTATTATAGATTGAGGCATTCTGAAACAAATATGCAACATCTTACTTGGATGACCTGAAATTAAAGCATATAATTAGTTAGTTACCTAATTGTAGCTAATTACAAAATTGACCGTTGTGACGGAAATAGTAAGAAACACCGAGACTGCCTTGAAAATTCAAAAATGTGATAGTCTCAAAATCAGAACTTTAATATTATTGTATTATAAGCTGTAACTCTGTAACAGACAGGTAAAGAGATTACAATTTCTAGCAAAAGACCAAGTCTTTATGGAGAAGATCAGTTGTTAGCTGGTACATTGGCATATCATAATGAGTAGCATCATCATACTCCTCAGATTGTAAACAATAAGCAACTCTGTACACCTTGTTTTTCCTCAACTTTTCAATTTTGGCACTGTAAACTACACATTTTTCATCTTCAAACCACGCATGACATGCCTTTCTGCCCATTACTTTCCCATTAAGAATGTCCTGTAGATCATCAAATTTGGAATAGTCCAGATTCGGATAATCTCTGCGAATGCTGTTTAAATCACTCTTTTGCTGGGAATTTGGATTGACAATTTTGCATTTCTTCTTCGGCGACCTATTTAAAATGTAAAGAAAAAAAAACACTGAACAGCATTAACAGAAACAAGTTATTATTTGCAGTTTAAAGAAAAAAGGTAGAAATGATAAAGTTAAACGCTAAAACAAATAGTTAATACCCAACAAAAAAATCCTATTCATCAGTTTCGTCAAATCAATTAAATTCATCTAAATTCAATCACTAGATCTAAACATCTATCCATTTCTTAAGTAAAGGCTAAACATTTTAAATAGCCTAAGTATCCAAATAACAAATAACAAACTGATCCCATTTACACAAGAATTCGCAATATAACATGATTTTTAAATCTTACTTTATCATGAACTTATATGCCAAATGGAAGGAATTTAATGTTTAATTCCCATAAAATAATCCAGAAACATCCACTCTCAAGATAATCAAAATAACTATTTTTTGCACAATACATCTAACTAAAACTGTTGTGGATATTTAGTATGAAAATATTGATCATGGATAGACAATAACACAAAATATAGATGATTTAGATGTTCTTATGACATGATTATGTAAAGAAAATAATGAATTTGATTATCTTGAGAGTGGATGTTTCTGGAATGTGATCGATTAGAATGTTGCCATTGCCATAAATTTTATGCCCATATCGGCAGGCAAGACATGGCCAATTCGTATGTGGGCTTAAGTAATATTTTTGCATCATGAGATTAAAATGAAGCCACACGAAAAAGCTAGATAATATGTTAAATAAACCTTTTGTTTTGTCCTGATATTGCGATCCGTGATGTTGAAGGCGTTGAAGGCGTTAGAAGTTGCTTTTTACATCAATCCAGCGATTAAATCGTCCAGGAATTAAAAAATAAAAATAAACTGGGAATGGAAGCCCGAACGATTTTTCTTCATCTGCTAGCAGCCCGAGGAAATCCCTCTCCGACAGCCAATACAAACCTGCATTTTAATCCTGCCCACCCCCCCACCCATAAATAGTCTGTGTGCTCAAAACATCTTGAAATGTGCAAGATACAAAGCAAGCATTCAGAGAGAAATTGCCCATATTTCCCAATAAATCTTTTTGCCCAATGGGCTAGAAAATATTTAATGACTGCATACACCACGTCCATAATATGTTAACTTTTGCACAATATACTTCACTATATTTCATTTTAACATGTTATTGAGCATGTATTTTATCCTCATGTCTTCTGCTGCAACATATGAGAGGAACATGTGAAATTAGACTCAGATGAGTAGAAAATATTTTCAGGGTATTTGTACATGTAAATAAATTGTCGTACTGAAAATTAATGTCCCTGTAAATTGTTATTAGGTCTCCTAAGTTCAATAAACATCAGAAACTATAAAAAGTTGCTGATAGCCCCCCTGTTGAACATCAAATAACTATAATCTTCCTCGGCAGAGTCAACATAAAACATAGAGTTAGGTGAAAATCTATACACCATCTGGTGACACAGATGTGAACAGTATTTTACATGTCAGAAGATCTCTGGTCTGCCTTTTATCGGTTGCTTTTTTGTTCTACATTCCATCAAGGGTAAAGAATAAATAGATAGACTTGCATTTATGGCACATTGTTAGGCATTTCTCAGAGATATTTGAGAAGTTTGCCTGCAATTAATGAAATTTGAACTTTAGTAATTGTTGTCCTTTTGGGAAATGCAGCAGTCATTTTTACACAGTGAGAACCAAAACAAAACAATGAAATGAATGACTGGTAAATATGGGCATTAGTATTAAACTGAAGGAAAAATGCTTCTTTCCCTTGAAACACCTGGTTTTGCTGCAACAACTTTCATATCTGTTGGAACAAGCACCTGAGGATTTAAACTTGAGGAATCATCGACAACATAGGAAATTTAACATTGAAGCAGTGCCTCAATACAATGAAAGGAGTCACCCAAAGTGACCTATTCAAAATCAGGCTTGATAATGAAGTCTTCAAGCCTCTCACTTCGAGGTTCATGTGTTCCTATACAAAGTAAGCTACCAACTATCACTTTAATAAGTATTACAATGGCTAGCATACAATATTTCCTGTCAACACAGTAACTTGAATACACCAGGGAAGATCAGTCCGCTGCTTCACCTAGGGAAGGAAACTCAGCCCAGTCTTCCTGTGACTGATTCACTCCATCCTGGATTCAGTAAAAAAGTTATAGGATTAATACAACTGCTGAATACTATTAGAATGACCAGGTTTCATTAACAGGACTACACAGGATGGAAGCACTGTAAGGCAGCTAGGACTGCTGTGCAGTTATTATGGACCTAAATGTTTTGACCTCACGTTTTAACAGTTACAATTTGGAGTTTAAATGCATTGTCACCAAATGTTTTGATATGGTAACATTTCCATTCATCAGTCTGCTGCTGGTCTTGGTATGCTTGGTCATGCAACCTATGACTTTGCTTGGAATATGGACATTCTAGTGATGGTCAGAAGGTTACATTGGCAATGGAACCTCTATTGTTATTGAGGAGTGAAGGGAAGATCCAAACATACATCATTGTGTCAAGTTAGTAACATTTCCACGACCAATTAAGATGATTAGGATTGATCTACCTGTGCTCCCTCTCCTACTGTTGTCCTTCTTCCTCCTCCTCCTCCACTTTTTATTGCCTGCTGGAGGTTAGGATATGGTTCTGTTGAAAAGCCAAACCATGCAGCCTATGACTGGAGACATAGTTAAGAGTGTACTGCATAGCCTCACCTAGATGGCAAGGGAACAGAATTATTATTATGGTAAATGCACTAATAATCTAACCTGATGATTTAGATGAAATAAAACTGAGCTATCACTGCATGCATTACTCGGGGGAGACTGAAAAAAACTAGAATTATTGAACTACTAGCAGGGAAATCCTGCAATCTAATATTGAGGATGTGGAAACAAAGCACTTAAAGCACACTGGGAGATTGTGTTTGACACATCTGTACGTGTCATTTAAGGTTGCAAAAGAAATGTATGAACAATTGCACCTTCAAGTCTTCGATTACATAAGTTATTAATTTAAAATGACAGCATAAGATTGGGATAGTATTCAAATGTAGGTTGGCAATCAGTAAAAGTGAAACAGCAATAAATAAGCATAATATATATCGTTGGATTGGGAGGCTGTGATTGGAGATGGCACAGGAATCTATTCTTGAGTCCCCAACTGTTCATAATCTTCATCAATTATTAGGATGAGGGGCTCAAGTTAAATATATCCAGGTTTGGGTTGTGAAAATAATACAGATATGTCAGGTGAATGTAGAGAGGGATGTGAAGTGGCAAGGAATATAATCTGGAAAGTATGAACGTCCACTTTGATGAAAAAAACTGAGCAGCGAAATATTTTTAAATATTGAGAGATTTGAAAGTGTTGGTGTTTCAGAGGAACCTCGCTACCCATGTATGAATCCCCAATGATTAGCATGAATGTACAGCAATTAATTAGGAAGATAAACAGTATGTTGACCTTTGCCGTAAAAAGATTTTAGCACTAGCTGCAATTATCTACCACCTGAAAACATATCTATAACAAGGTGAACTGACTGCTATGTTTTCTCCACCTAGGGAAGTGTGTATTATGACAGAAGGTGCTTAGCGAAGGATCACCAGATCGTTTCCTGAGATGGTGCATTTTTTACAATGGGGGGAGATTAAACAGACTAGGGCCATTTACTCTCTACTGTTTAGATTCATGAGAAGTGATCTTAATAAATCATACAAAACTGTCATGGTGATTACCAGAGTGGAAAGACATAAAGGTGATGCATCCCCATGGTTCTAGGCACTCAAACCAGGAGTCATGGTCTTAAAGTAAGGTGTCAGCCATTCAGTGAAAAGATGCGATTTCATCTCATTCAAAGGATAAGAATCCTTTAGAATTCTCTACTCAAGTGGTTTGTTGAACCTGAATCAGTGACAGAGATAATAGATTTTGGGATATTAATAAAAGGATTTGAATGCATGCAGGAACAGAGCACTGTGGTAAAAGATCAGCATGATTTTTTTGAATGGCAAGGAAGGTATGAGGGGCCGAATGATCTTCCCTAGTTCTATTTTTTAATGTTCTTATGTTGCACAGCCCCTATTTTTGCCTGATTTCAAAACCACTTACATTCCTTCAATAAATTGAGTAAAAATACATTGTAAAATATTTCAAGTGAATGATTGGATCAGAAAACAATGAACAACAACAAACCTCTGCTTTTATAATGTGCTATCAACTTCCTGCTTTCTGCACATTATCTACATTCTTGTGACTTCCTTTAAAAATATTTGCACAAACTGCCGAGTAAACCACCTCCAGCCAAGTTGAAACTCGTTCAATGGTGTAGAGTAGAGGACACTGACAGGCTGTTGTTTTGATTTTAGACTGAAAATTTTAAAATAAAAACTAGACATTAATTGGGTTCTATTTGAAATAAGTTTAAAAAAAAACATTGGATTGCTCAATTCAAAGACAATCTAAAAACATTGTGTGGGTTTTATGATTACACACTTACAAACAAATATATTTTCATTAAAAATTAAAAAGTAACAAGGCTCTCTGTGGAAAGTGCTTTTGCGAACATTTCTTAGTCAGTTTCTGCCCATATTGGGTTCATTTCCTGTGAACTGTTAACCCAACATGATGTACTAATTGTTGGCTTGAAAAATATCAGCCTCTTTGTCAGGGAAAACAGCAGACTGATTAGATAATATGTGCAATTGCACAAATCACTTCGAAGCTGGCAACCACATGTTACATTCTTGAGTCGATTTAAAGGCTGCATTAAAATTCCAAACATCCCTCACTCCTCGACACCAAATAGAATTTATCCCACAAAGTGGCTCCCCGTGCCATTAAATGGTAAACAAGAAATCTAATGCCACAACGGACTACTTGCAATCTGTAACTGGCCTGGGGCTCCTTCAGGCCTAGTTTCTTCCGACCTAAACCAGAAGACGTAAATCCCTGCATAAGTGTTTCCTGCATCAGTTATTCTAGTGGCCTCTGTAAGTGCGATTGGCAATTTAATTACAATTAGTACAGAATTATGGGTAGTTCACCCTAATGTATGAAATTAGGTCCGGAAGTCTCGAACTAGTTACTTGGTATAATTATGGGAACAAATAAATAGCTTAAGATTACATGAACTTATTTCATGGTAGAACCCTTCCAATTATGTGAGGCAGATGTCTTTTATCCTGCTTTTCTTGAATGGCCAAAACAATGATCCAAGGCAACAATTTCAAACTACTGTGTAACACACTAAAATTAGTGGAAAAATAACTATTATCGTTAAAGAAGGAGGCAACTTCCAAATGCTAACAGAGTGCCTTTTCAGGATGAAGGCAAGATTGGCAATTATTTTTCCTCACATTTTTCAGGAGAGCACTTTTTTTAAATATCACTTTTATGAAATGCCTCTTTCTCCATCTAAAGTTGTGGAGTGAGGGATCAATAACGATAAGAACTCCATGTGCAACTCATCTGTTTTTCTTCATAATAGTTCCATGGGAACTTTTACGCTAAGCTTGACATACAAAAATAGTCCTTGGTTTAACCTCATCAAAAAACAGTTCTCTGGTGGTGTCTACTATCCCAGTATTGCACTACAGTGTTGACATAGATTCTGCATAGAATCTATTAACATACAACATAGAACAGTACAACACAGGAACGGGTTATGTAAGAACCTCAGTCTGATGAAGGGTCTCAACCCGAAACATCACCTATTCCTTTTCTTCCAAAGATGCTGCCTGAGCTGCTGCGTTACTCCAGCATTTGGTGTCTATCACAGGAACAGGTTCCTCAGCCCACAATGTCTGTGCCCAACCTGATGAGACAAAACAATGACCAAACAAACCAGACCAACTTGTATCTGGGCTGTTTAGTTGATTTCATGCTACTGTTCTTTCCTTCTATCCTTTCAAACTTCCATTGTCCTACATTATTCATTGTTCGAGATGACATTGCTTTCCCCCACATCTTTTTAAAAATAGTTGCTGTGACATCCTCGAGAGCCATGAGTATTAATGTGTTACCTGAAGGCCTCTCCATCAGGAGGTCCCTGGTCGTTACTCACTCTGTTCCACTATGCGATAGATATGATTATGAATTAGTGGTACAATCATTTATCAATTTCTCTCAATGATATTTATTGGTTTACTGTAAGATATGTTTTTATTTAATTATCCGTTTTAATTCTTAATTTGCAGCACAAAAAGGACACAGGCTGTTTTTTTCCCCAGAAAATGTTAATATCTAAACACAATCATAAGTTTATGTTCATAAGATATAGGAGTAGAATTAGGCCATTCGGTCCATCAAGTCTACTCCGCCATTCAATCATGGGTGATATATTTTTCCCTCTCATGTCTAGAAAATCAAATCTGCAATAGTCATTATTTATTCTCAGTGTGTTTTCGAAAAACGAAGAGAATTTAAGTAAAAGCAAATCATTACCGACATTCTTTAATGTAAAATAAGCGTTTACCATTTGCTCACCAATTCATGACAATGCAGCCCTCAGCCTCCCCATATGAAACATCTTCTTTCTGCTCTTACAAAGGAAGCCAATTGAGCTAGTGGTACAATTTAAGGAAAACAAATTCCTTGGATTCATGATCAGGATTGCTTGCCTGTCCTACAGAACCTGCATTCATCATGGTCTATCTCAGTTCACCATCGTGGGGCCCCCTAACTTTGAGTTCTTCACTGAGACCCACGAGGAGTTGCTCTACCACCAGAGAAACTGCTGAACAACAGCAACAAGTGGGAGGCCGAGATCGGCAGCAACCTGCAGTCTGACATCCTCTACGGCTGATGGACCCAACCCCCCTCTGAAACCTCCTACCCCATCCCCCCTATCCTTCCCTGTCCCCCTCCACCACCAGACCCTCACCAGAACCCTCCAAAAGGCCACTAACATCCCGCTCCCCCCTCTCCTCTCTCCTTTCCCCCACCAGACCCCCTCAAACTCCCCCAAAAAAACACCTCCCGGTCCCTACTCCCCGGACCCATTTAAACACCCCTGTTCCCTCCCTTACCTGCCATGTCCTCCCGCCCACCTTTCCCCTCCCCCCATGGCCCACACAGTGTGAGAGGACGTGTGTTTAGTCCCCCCCGTCTCCTGCCCACCAGAGATGTCCGTGTCACTGGTCAAGAGCTGCCAGGCTTCTCTCTGCAGCACTTCTTAAATAAATCTGTCCGTCAGGTCTCTGCCCTCCTCTGAGGCCTGATGATGTGTCGCACTCCACCACCACCTCGGATAGCAAGGCCCAGATATCAACCATATCTAGAGGGATCGGTGAGTAAATTTAGAGGGATCGTGAGTAAGTTTGCTGCCGACACCAAAAGTGGGAAAGGTGGAGACAGTGAGGAAGGCTCTCAGAAGATTAGGATTCAGAAATCTTAGTTTTAGGGTGGCACAGTGACACAGCGGTAGAGTTACTGTCTTACAGCGCTAGGGACCCAGGTTCAATCCTGACTAAGGGTGCTGACTGTGCTGAGTTTGCACGTTCTCCCTGTGACTAATTGGGTTTTCTCCAGGTGTTCCGGTTTACTCCCACGTCCCAAGGACATGCAGGTTTGTCGGTTAATTGGCTTCTGTAAATTGTCACAAATGTGTTGGTTAGAAGTAGTGTATGGGTGATCACTGATTGGCATGGACACGGCCTCAAGGCCTGTTTCCACACTGTATCCCTCAAGTCTAAAGTCTAAAGTCTAAAGGTGCAAAGGCAATTTGCAGGCAATTGGTAGTAAGGAACACAAATCCAATGTTAACATTTATTTCGAGATCAGAAGATAACAGCAGAGATGTAATGATGATTTAAGAGAGAGTTAGATAGAGCTCTAGGGGCTAGTGGAGTCAAGGGATATGGGGAGAAGGCAGGCACGGGTTATTGATAGGGGACGATCAGCCATGATCACAATGAATAGTGGTGCTGGCTCGAAGGGCCGAATGGCCTCCTCCTGCACCTATTTTATATGTTTCTATGTTTCTATGAGGCACTGATCAGACTGCATTTAGAGTAATATGAGCAATTTTGAGTCCCTATATGAGGAGGGTGTGCTGGTGTTGGAGGAGGATTACAAGAATGATCCCAGGGATGATTGGGCTAACATATGATGAGCATTTGATGGCTCTGTGCCTATACTCGCTTGAGTTTAGAAGGATGAGGAGTGGGCCTCATTGAAATTTACCGAATAGTGAAAGGCTTGGTTGGATAGAGTGGATGCGAAGAGGATGCTTCCACTAATGAGAGAGTCTTGGACCAGAGGCCATAGCCTCAGAATAAAAGGACATATCTATAGAAAGGAGATGAGGAGGAATTTCTTTAGCCAGAGGGTGGTGAATCTGTGGAATCTATTGCTACAGACAGCGGTGGAGACCAGGTCATGGGGTATTTTTAAGTCGGAAATTGATAGGTTCTTGATTAGTAAGAGTATCAGGGGTTATGGGGAGAAGACAGAATAGGGAATTGAGAGGAAAGGATGGATCAGCCATGATCGAATGGCGGAGTATACTCAATGGGTCAAATGGCACAAAACTGCTTGATATTGCTTAATAAACATTTTATTTATTCATTATTCAGTGCATGGGCAGTGTGGACAAGGCCAACATTCACTGCCATCCCTTGAACTAGTGGTCTGTTGGGCCTTGTCAGAGGGCATTTGGGAATCAACCACAGAGGTGAGTTTGGATGTACAAGCAGTCCAGACTGGGGAGGAATGGCGTGCTTGATCTCCCCTGAAGGATACCAGTCAACCAGATGATATTCTACAGCAGTCCATCAATGACTAATGATTGTTTAAATCTATTATTAATTGAATTGAAATTCAAGGGTAACTATCATCTCCAGGATTATTAATTCAGGCCTTTGGATTACTTGTCCTGGTTCTTAACCATTGAGATGCCAATTTCCCTATGGGTTTCCAAACACAAGCCAGTTCCAACATAAAGAGTCTGCCCCAAAACTGGCAGCAGGTATGTTCGTGAAAATCCCACATGGCATGGCTGGATCCTTTCCATCTGCTATCCTCTCTGATGAACTCCTGCTGGATGTCTGTGAGGATTCATTGAAGCGGGACAGTAAGCTTATCCCCACTTCCATCCCTGTTTCATCAGACTGCCGATCACCAATGTTCAATTGACCCGCAATCAATGACCAAAATGCTGAATTGTCGTGGCTATTAATTCAACACTATAACTTAAATCATTATAGATTCAATGCCAGGCAAGATTTGCATGAGTCTGTGCTCTTTTAATTTCATTCAATTTCTGAGTGAGTTTCACAGGGCAGCCTCCTCTTATTTTATGTATGCTGCCAGGCATAAATTTGAATGCATTATTTTAAGAATATGAGCACATAAATTAGACTTTGGTATTAATTTTAAAAGTGCGTTTTTCCAAAAATGCATAATCAAACAGGTGTAAAATGCAAGATGGCTGTACTGGTTTTGGTGTATACGATTTAACCATTAACAAGTTAAATGGTACAGATGTGGCAATGTTTCTTTTCAATCCTACAACAGAACAGATTTTTCTAATTCATCCTAAGTTATGTAAAGTGAGAAAAAATACAAGTAATCTGCATTTAATACCATGAGTCCAAAGTTAACTTGGAATGCATTTAGGCTGGGTAGGTTGTGGGATAGTTTGCCAGGAAGTTCTGGTCAATATAACTCCAGACCTTTATTTAAATAGTTCCAATCCATATCCCAGCAAACCTCAAGGGAAAGAATTAAAGATATCAACACCAGTTCAACGGCAGGAACTGTGGTGGAAGCCAGACACCACTGGGGACTCACCTCTCTCTGCTCCCTTAAACACTGCTTTAAGGCCCTGACTTGACCAAGATACCTCCCCTGCTTTTTTTTTCTGGCAAATAGTTTTTTTTCAAATATTCCTATCGGTAAAATGTTGCAAGAAGAATTTGCTTACATTTTTAACAAGTAAATTCAACATAATTTTACTTTAATTGGTTTTCCTCTTCTTTCCAAAGCTCATTATTTTGTGCCCAAGAAAGGCATGCGTTAAGCCCTTGACCACACTTACGTCTGTGACTTTTCCCTCCTTACTTAACAAAACCAGTGAGCCTATGTTCATAACTGTCCCTTCCGCAGTAAACAACTATGCCTCTCCGAGCACAGAATTGCACACACAGAACTATTTCCTACTATTATCTGCCAACAATTTGCAGCCTGCCATCTTTTATACAGAACAAGTTGATAATCTATTGTTCACTCTGTGAATATATCAAATGTTCAACTTTAAAAAGCAAACACAGTTCTTTAAAAAATAAGGAATATAAGTCATTGGTATCAATAACAACATCTCCACTTCGTAGCAGTAATGCTCACTAGCTAAAAACTTGGCAATTTAACTTATTTTTAAAATAAAAACATGTGTTAATCTAGAAGGAATGTCTGAAATTGCTTCCAGATGTGTACCATTCAAGAGTCTTTCAAAGCCATTTATACTGCCTGTAACAAACAATTTAGCTCTACGTTCCACGGGTTTCTATAATGGGCAGTTCACGTCTATCTTTTAACCAACAAAAGCATTAAAATGTCACACCCCTCTTCTTCTCGAGATGACAATTAGTTCAGGTTGTGGAAATGAAACAAAAGTGCATTGAGAAATTGCATGCCTAAACTACTTTTTGATGCATGCCTCATACCCAGCAATTGAGGAGCTCGGAAGAACCACAGATTAGAAGTTAAAATGCTTCTCTATAGTTTTCCGAAATTGGTGGTTGGGAATGTGCCAAGATAAACTTAAACATTTGGCCGATGAACACACACATCGTACACCTGGGAATAGAGTGATCTGTGGTGCAGCAGTGCAGCACGTACCACACTGTAACTCTAACCCTTTTCAAGGGGGTTCAGAGGTACTAGAAATAACACCAGTTCTACAATATATAGGAGTGGCCTGTTGATGAACAGTTTTAGAAACATGTCAAAACAGAACTTGCCAGACTGAAATAAAATATCCTGTTGCCTAACTTTATTTCACTGGGAAAATCCATCTTGTGAGGTATTGTATCCACTGTTTTGACTTAGTAAAAGTAAGTTAAACCTCAAATGATATGCGCTATTAGTTTCAATTTTCTCATTGATTTTTGCAATATTTATCCCAACCCCTTACCCGCTATTTTGTTTATCCACGGTAGCTGCCTTGTTTTTCACCACAGCTGGCTGCGTGAGAAGGCTTAAGCTGCATAATCCTCTGTAATACCCAACTGCGGATTGGATGTGCTTGATCTCATTGTTTCAGATTTCTGAATAACCAGTGGGAAAACCTATGTCACAGTAACACCCAAGAATTTCTGCCACAATTGAACCCATTATCCTTTGTAAACAGATTTAAATGACAGGCCAGAGATTCAACTTAAAACCCTCTCCCGGTAGTCACCCTTTAGTTAAGGTCACCATTGGTTTTCTTGTAAGTGTTCTTCTGACCAGTTAATTCCTCTCATCATAGATTCCAATTGACATGCTGAATATTCTAACCAATATTCAAAAGTTCTAGCATCTGGAATTCTTTTGCATTTTATTTATATAGATTCTATTTAAAGAAAGAGCTTGCATTAAATGTGATATTTTCTATATCCACAGGGCATACCAAAATGCTGTCTGTTGTAATCTAGGGAAATGTAGCAGCCAATTTGAACACAGCAATGGTCCACAAACAGTAATGAGTAATGAGATACACGAACAGTTAATCTCTATTTGTGATGTTGGCTGAATGATTAATTTAGGCCATGAATTCATAGAAACATAGAAACATAGAAATTAGGTGCAGGAGTAGGCCATTCAGCCCTTCGAGCCTGCACCGCCATTCAATATGATCATGGCTGATCATCCAACTCAGTATCCCGTACCTGCCTTCTCTCCATACCCTCTGATCCCCTTAGCCACAAGGGCCAATTCCCTTGCACTTCATCAATTGATAGCATGAAATCATTTGCAACCAACAGGCAAAATAATATTTCAGATTAAGAGAGACGTCAGGACTCCCTAATGAGTCATTTTAGCACACGTGGTTGCCTTTATGCTGTAACTAGACTATCAGTCCCCTTCCACCTACATTCCTTCCTCTAGCTTCACAATTTGCATCTCTTTAATTGTTTTGTCTCACAATTTCTGTCTTTTCATCTCTTGTTTTTATCCAACCACCTGCCCTCCCCTCACCTGTATCCACCTATTACTTGCCAGACTTTGTCTTGCCCCTTCTCTCTACCAGCCGTCACATACAACAAATAATCCTCCGTCATTTTCGCCACCTCCTACATGACCCCACCACTTGCCACATCTTCCCATCTCCTCCCCGTCTGCTTTCCACAGAGATCGCTCCCTCCGTAACTCCCTGGTCAATTTGTTCCTTCCCACCAGTACTACCCCCTCTCCTGGCACTTTCCCTTGCAACCGCAAGAAATGCTACACTTGTCTCTTTACCTCCCCCCTTGACTCCATTCAAGGACCCAAGCAGTCCTTCCAGGTGCGGCAGAGGTTCACCTGCACCTCCTCCAACCTTATCTATTGCATCTGCTGCTCTAGATGTCAGCTGCTCTACATCGGTGAGACCAAGCATAGGCTTGGCGATCGCTTCGCCAAACACCTCCGCTCGGTTTGCAATAACCAACCTGATCTCCCGGTGGCTCAGCACTTCAACTCCCCCTCCCATTCCGAATCCGATCTTTCTGTCCTGTGCCTCCTCCATGGCCAGAGTGAGGCCCACTGTAAATTGGAGGAGCAGCACCTCATATTTCACTTGGGCAGTTTGCACCCCAGCGGTATGAACATTGACTCCTCTAATTTCAGGTAGTCCTTACTATATCCTCCCCTTCTCAGCTCTCCCTCAGCCCTCTGGCTCCACCTCTTCCTTTCTTTTTCCCTCCCCCCCCACCCTCACATCAGTCTGAAGAAGGGATTTGCCCTGAAACATTGCCTATTTCCTTCGCTCCATAGATGCTGCCTCACCCGCTGAGTTTCTCCAGCATTTTTTGTCTACCTTCCATTTTCCAGCATCTGCAGTTCCTTCTTAAACATTTGCAGTTCCTTGTCTCTTCAGGATTTCATGAAGTTTAACACCAAATCTCTGTCATTCGCACTCAGAATGTGCTTCTCTGTAAACCAAATTTGCTTGCTTTTCCAACACAAGATAAATCAATTAAAAGTAATTATCTGCTTATCATTGTCACTATAAAAAGCTCTGGACGATATACGAGCTGTATGAGAAAAGCAAAACTATTTTTACTTTAAGCAAAACAATTTTTTAAAATATGGATCATAAATCCCTCGGATAATTATTTTAAAATATGCTGGATTTTCAATAGTGAGTTTTTTTATTTGGATAGAAGTTTACTCATATTTCAACATTGATCGTCATCCTAAGTTTAAGAGCCAATTGTTAACATGTGGTCTGTAAGATCTTTAAAGTATTAGCTCAAAGATATCAATACTGAACATACAATGGTTAAGAAAGAACTGCAGATGCTGGAAAAATTAAAGGTAGACAAAAATGCTGGAGAAACTCAGCGGGTGAGGCAGCATCTATGGAGAGAAGGAATAGGCGACGTTTCGGGTCGCGACCCTTCTTCAGACTCAACCCGAAACGTCGGCTATTCCTTTTCTCCATAGATGCTGCCTCACCTGCTAAGTTGCTCCATTATTTCTGTCTACATACAAGTAATGGTTGTGCAAGACAGCGGTGAACTGTCTTTCATGGTAAAGGTAGACACATAATGCTAGAGTAACTCAGTGGGACAGGCAGCATCTCTGGAGAGAAGGAATGGGTGACGTTTTGGGTCGAGGACCCTTCATCAGACTGTAGATATATCCATAATGATGCTCAGTATGAAATTCCAGGATTTATACTCAATAAAGATGAAGGACCAGTGATATATTTCCAAGTTAACACAGCATGCAACTTGGGGAATATTCTGCAGGTGAGGGCATTTGTGCTTGCTGCCATTGTCTTTTTTTGTGTGACTTTGGGGATATATCTGTGAAATATATCTCGCAGATCTAAAAAGACCTGTTTCTGAGAATTTGTCTTCCTTCAGTTCCGCAGTGGTATTGCAGATGCATGGTTTCCTCCTGCTAATTACAGTATACTAGTATTCTGAGTGACCTCAATTGAAATAAAATCAGTGCAGAAGTAAGAAAGAAACTGCCTCACTGTTGACCAACTTCACCAAGCCAAGATCCACTCCAATGTGTCAATATATGGAAAGATAAAACATTTAACTCTCACTATATGATATGAGAATTGAATGCATTAAAGTACATGGAGACTATTTTCCTATAATATCATTTTTTTAATGCATATGTTTAAATAGTAGAGAAATTGTGTATCTCACACTCAAAGGTTTCAAACCCTAGCTGAATCTTTTGGTATTTTCTAACTTTTCATCTAATTTTCCTCCTGTTGTTGAAGACTGTTTTTGCTTCCAGTCCTCAATATGGGGTACTCAAACACATTTAAGAAACCATTTTGACACTCTGCAGTAGTGAATACTTTCACAACGCACTGAAACTACAATAAACCCAGTGTCCCGAATTATTCAGATTCCCTGTTGCTTTATTTTTCTTCTTTACATAGAATTGCAAGTGTTACTGATTCAAGGTATGGGAAAATGTTCAGGAAACATAAAAATCTGTGGACAATTTTTGATGGGAGAACCCTGCTTTAGGGTTAGCCTATGAAAGATCACATTCATTTGACATATCATTCACATGTGATTTCTATCACCCAACAAAATATATTTAACATAATACTTTCTGCTAAAATCCACTGCTGTATATGTTCACACTGTCCACATTAGTTGCATTATACTTGCTACAAAGAGGATACTATATACAGTAGCTGTCTGTAAATTATAAGACTGTGATCACATTACTCAGCGTTATAAACTGTCTGGCAGTCATCCTGTATTTAATTAATTTTTGACAAACATTGACACAAATAATTTCTTTGATGCTTTAGGTGCTTTTTTACCACGTGATGTCAGACCTCAGAACTTGGCATCTAAGACATAGGACCGCAGAATATAACCTCAGGGTACAGAATGTTACAGCAAATGTACTGATTAGACTCTCAGCAGATTTTTAATGCAGCGTAAAATATTCTGAGTACCGCATTTCCTGGGAACCAAACTATTATATTTTCACTTTTATATTTTCTTATTTTGTCATATGAAATAATTTTTAAAACTCTATTACCATGTCCATTGTTCTGCATTGTAAATAACCCAATCGGTTTTGTAATCAGCTCACTCGGATGTAATGTTAATTATATTTTTTAAAAGGAAGTACATATGTAGAGTTATTTTGTGTATTCTCTTCAAGTGAATAGTGGGAAAGTGATCCAGTTTAGTAGAATACATCTTGTTGTGTTTTATAAAAGCTGATATAAAATAAATCTAGGATTATTGTGCACTGTAGCAATTCACGTCTGACTGTCTCTTATAGCATTCTAATGAATGTATAAAGAGACAGGACATCTTAATCAAGTAGATCACATTATCCTGAATGTTCGCTCTCTTCCAGTTGTAAAGATGCACCTCTTTAACGTTGATTAAAAAGGAAGGAAACTCTGTGGGGGTATGCCTTATGGTCAAGCTATTCCCCAAAACAATGATGTAAAAATATTTATAATTATAAAATTATGCATGGTTGTTTTCAAAATCGTTTGAATGTTCTGCCTCCCCAGAGACAGGTCATTTTGGTACTGCTTCCTCCCAGGCTGATCATGTGACATATCTGACAAGGTAAGGACAGAAGAATCTCTGAGAAATTCCATTTGAATCAATGTATACAGAAAAAGTAATTATGCAACTTTTTATAGTTGCTCAAGGATCATACGTGGCAAACTTTAAGTAGTCTGGGGTGGTTAGCATGTAGCTCATAGTCTGCTGCTTTCATGAGCTGTGCCTTTAAAGCCTGTGATCTAAAATAGGCAAATCCTAGTAATTGTAGCTGGTGAAATTGCTGAGGTCGTTCACAGGGCAAGAGTAACTGTTTGCATATTTAAGTCTGCAGGTCAAAGGCAGGTTTCTTTCCTTTTAAAAATTGTTTTGCATTTTTAACAAATGCTGACATCTGAATCTGACAGGTGCCTGCGAGGCATGCAGTCCCCCTGTCATTACTTAGAGTGAGTTGCACAATATACTGCTTTATTACAGTCATGTTGACCACCTTCAGAGACACCAAGTGGGGTACATTGTCTTTCCTCTGCCTCCCTTCCCGACACCAAGGCATTCATCACAGAGAATATGCCATATCTCTCGGCTTCAAAAAAAGAAGTGAAAAATAACGTAAATAGGCACTCCCAATCTCTTGGCAGGAAGTCTCCTCAGAGACTTCCTTTCTCAGTTTCATTTTAAAACAACGGTCGCTCCCACTGACCCCGGCAGTCCCCTGTCGGAGTCTATCAGTGGGAAAACGGACACTTTGGCCATGAGGCTTAGCCAACCCTCCATCTGCTTAACTCACATCACAAACAGCAGGATGGTAGTGGCTCAAGGTTAGTTACTTGGGCACTTTTATCAGTCTTTCTGCTGGAGAGATTGATTTCAAATCATTGCCAACCAAGTTTCCTTGTCACTGTTCCTTTGGCTTCAGTTTTCTGGCTCCTTAAGTTATAGAACTGTCTAATTATCGCAGGCATCAGGATAGTAAGAGTTTAGATGATTATGTGGTACTGAACAGCTTCCTGTTTTGCAGCCATCTCATTAACTTTCATCACTTGTGATGGCTACTTGGGATTTATCTTGCTAGCAAAGGAGCTTATAACAAGGCACAAGTCTCAACAAATCTTACAGATGATTTTGTTCCCCAAACTATTTGGGAGGGACTGTAGGAGTGTTCTAAATTTGCGGCATGCCTGGCCAGCTATGACTTTCACAACACCACTGGTGGTGATGTTGGTCTTAAATTTTATGCAAGACTGTTGGTTCTGTTGAATATACTCTTGGCCCAATACCACCTACATTATTTTCTACCCTAAAACAGTGTCTCTGCCTGTTGAAATGACTACACGTTTTTACTTCCATTAATGATTGCCATGCATTGAGTAGTACAATTCTACCGGTTTAATAGATGATTGTTTTGGCACATTTGACTTAGAGCCTTACAGAGTCATAGACGTTTTGCCCATTTCACTTTGTTGTCCAAGATAGACACAAAATGCTGGGGTAACTCAGCGTGTCAGATTCTACCTGATACTCACCTGAACACTCGGGGCAATGTGGGAGGAAACCAAAGTGCCTGAGGAAACCCACGCAATCACAGTAAGAATATGCAAACTTCTCACACAGCGTTGAAGATAAGTACTGAACCCCGCTCCCTGGAGCTGTAAAACAGCAGTTCTACCAGCAACTGTGCTGCCCAAATGTCTTCACAAAGTCTGGGCCAGGTGAACATTCTGAAGCAGGGATAGGCCATCTGTTCTGAGAAGCCCTGCTAAATAAGTAATCCAGAGATTCTTACATCAAATAACAGAACCAATCCTCTATGGCCATGAATTAACAACAGTCATCAATGAATTGTCCTGTTTCTTACCTGTCACATCAGTCTCCTGTCGCATTAACTTTGCAAAGGTTGTTGTTGACTTTTGAACCTTTTTGATGGCTTCTAGAGCCTTTCACACTGCTGTTCAAGGTCTTCTTTCTAATTCAAATGATATGTAATTCAGTGCACTCCATAATGTTTGGGACAAAGACCGATCATTTCTTTAGTTGCCTCTGTACGCCACAATTTGAGATTTGTAATAGAAAAAAATCACACGTGGTTAAAGTGCACTTTGTCAGATTTTAATAAAGGCCATTTTTATCCATTTTGGTTTCACCATGTGGAACTTACAGCAGTGTTTATACATAGTCCCCCCATTTCAGGGCACCATAATGTTTGGGACACAGCAATGTAATGTAAATGAAAGTAATAATGTTTAGTACTTTGTTGCATATCCTTTGCTTGCAATGACTGCTTGAAGTCTGCGATTCATGGACATCACCAGTTGCTGTGTGTCTTCTCTGGTGATGCTCTGCCAGGCCTGTATTGCAGCCATCTTTAGCTTATGCTTGTTTTGGGGGCTAGTCCCCTTCAGTTTTCTCTTTGGCATATAAAAGGCATGCTCAATTGGGTTCAGATCGGCTTGGCCACTCAAGAATTGACCATTTTTTAGCTTTGAAAAACCTCTTTGTTGCTTCAGCAGTATGTTTGGGATCATTGTCTTGCTATAGAATGAACCGCCGGCCAATGAGTTTTGAGGAATTTTTTTGAACTTAAGAAGATAGGATGTGTCTATACACTTAAGAATTCATTATGCTACTACCATCAGCAGTAGTATCATCAATGAAGATAAGTAAGCCAGTAACTTCAGCAACCATACATGCCAGGCACGTGCCAGCAGGGTAGGCAAGGTAGGCACTGCCTACCCTGACTAAAATTATAACATGGTAATAACTAAATATAAATAGTAAAGGCATGGGAGAATTATGCCTCTCTTAGGTAGGCGTAATTGATCGATCTCTTAGGTAGGCATAATTCTCCATGCCTTTCATCCGCAGCGCTTGTAGCACGGGAAGGTCAGCGCTGCCTGAAGCCGTCAATGACAAGCGGGGCTGAAGGCAGCAGAAATTCTGCCTTTGCAACACTGCGCATGCGCATCGGTCTACTGCGCATGCGCAGAGCAAGTTTCTTGGCGGGGTTTTCAAATACGGTTTGTCAATATTTTAAGTGTATGTTAGGTAACAAAGAGAGAAGAATGGAGCTTGTGTACCAATAATGTGGTAAGTACATTTTGTGTTTATGTTTTTAAATACTGTATTTCCCGGGGTGGGGGGGGGGGGGGGGGAGAGCTCCTTTCACAGTGTTTGGGGAGTGTGGCCCGGGGTAAAGTTGCGGGGAGGGCACGAATGTTATGAATGAGGGGATTGGGATAATGCCACTTACGACGCTCCTTGCACGGAGGCATGGAATGCCACCACATTGAGGCCGGGGGGGGGGAAGAGAGAAGTAGCTCAGGTGGCTGAGCGGCCGCCGGGCCGGACAGCGGGACCAGCCGCCACCTTACCTCCTTCTGCCGGTCCCCGCTCACCTCTGGCAGCTCTCCGTCTACAAACCACTCTCCTGCCACTCGCTGGCCTCAATCATGTCCTTAAATTCCGACAGCGCGATTGAGGTTACTCGGCTATGGGAATTTAAGGATTTGCAGGAAGCCGCTGACATGAGCGAAGTTGGCAAACGGCAGGTGACAGGTGTTCCGACGGAGAGCAGTGCCAGAGGTGAGCAGGCCGGGAGAAGGCGCTGAAGTGGCGGCCAGTTCTGCTGTCGGGTACCGGCGGCCGCTCGTAGCTACCCGAGCTGCTTCTATCCCCAGCTACAGTGCGGGGGCTTCGTGCCCGGAGAGCTGTGGCAGCGGTGAGTGAGTAAGTTTCTGCCATTATCCCCGATACCCTCCTTGTCAACACTCGTGCCCTCCCCACAACTTTACCCCTGACACAAACTCTCCACACGCTGTGAAAGGAACTGTTCCCCCAATTGGCCTAGGACTAGGAAGCCTTGGGCAAATTGAAATGTCACTGTTTTTTTAAAATTTAATTATTTAACGGAGCAGACAATCTGCGCATGCGTGGTTTAAATTTTTTTTTTTTAGCGGACTGAGTGCCTACCCTGAGTAATTACTCACAGCACGTGCCTGATACATGCCCAGACCATAATACCCCCACCACTGTGTTTCACAGATAAGGTGGTATGCTTTGAATCATGGGTAGTTCCTTCTCTCCTCCATACTTTGCTCTTGCCATCACTCTGATATAAGTTAATCATCGTCTCATCTGCCCACAAGACCTTTTTCCAGAACTGTGGTTACGCTTTTAAGTACTTCTTGGGAAACTGTAACCTGGCCATCCTAGTTTTGCGGCTAACCAGTGGTTTGCATCTTGCAGTGTAACCTCTGTATTTCCGTTCATGAAGTCTTCTGCGGACAGTGGTCATTGACAAATCCGCACCTGACTCCTGAAGAGTGTTTCTGATCTGACCTGCACAATAAAAGGGTCCAGAAGGTTCCCAGCCCCAAAAATGAAGTGCAGGAGGCTGGATGTTGCATGGAAGTCAATGGCAAAGGTATGTATTTGATTGCTGTGAGAGGAGGAGCTGAATGGCCGCACACTCATGCTTAAATCAATAAACACATCAACAAATCCCAGTCATCTTGTCTTCTCAGGCAGTCCTCTGGGGTCAGGATAGCTTGTTTCTTCTACATCACTGTGAGCTCCGAGGTGGGTGAAGATTCCTTTGAGAAATTGTCTGACCCTGTCACAAGGGAGCCAATTGAACATGGCAAGAGACTCAGTGCTGGCAATGTTGGTCTGGGGGAGTACACCGTGTTTGATTTGCTAATCCTGTCAATGGATATGGAGGAGTTTGTGAAGATGGCATTGCTGGTAAATCTGCAGTGCTTTGAGATTCCTGCTGTATGATATCCTCATCTCAGACGTCCTACAGTAGCATACCACAGACTTTTAGACTTTTGAGATATAGCATAGAAACAAGCACTTTGTAACTCTACTTTGCATCACACTGACACCCACAAATTCATGATCACATTAATTGATTCTATCTTTCAGATTCTGGTCTTCGAATGCTCTTTTCTCAGTCAGCTAAGCAATCAAGAATGTTGTTGCCGATGCCTGCCCTCACTGAGAGATATGGACAGTTGTCTACATTCTTCCAAAGTTATGAATCTTGCAAGAAGATGATGTGGTGTGATGATGGGAAGTTAGCAGAGGATATTTCTCTTTGGGATGTTAAATGTGAGGCCCATCTTTTTGTGAAAGAGGCAACAAATTTAGGTGCTTGACCTACAAATATGTCCTTTATGCAGGTATCTGCTGCTTACTGCAGTTTCATGGCATAGGTTGGAATGATCTTGGGTCTGGAATGAAGAAGATAGCATGAATGGCAGATGAGCTGAATAGGTACTTTGGATCTGTCTTCACTAAGGACGACACAGACAATCTTCCTGATGTACTAGTGGCCAGAGGATCTAAGGAAATTCACATTAGGCAGGAAATGGTGTTGGGCAGACTGATGGGACTGATGGCTGATAAATCCCCAGGGCCTGGTGGTCTGCATCCCAGGGTACTTGAGGAAATGGCTCTAGAAAAAGTGGACACATTGATCATTTTCCAATGTTCTATTGATTCAGGATCAGTTGCTGGGGATTGGAGAGTAGCTAATGTTATCCCACTTTTTAAGAAAGGCGGGAGAGAAAAATCAGGGAATTATAGACCAGTTAGCCTGACATCGGTGGTGGGAAAGATACTGGAGTCATTTTTAAAAGATCAAATAGCGGCTCATTTGGATAGCAGTTGCAGGATCAGTCCAAGTCCAGGATGGGGGAGTCCAGAACCAGGGGCCACAGTTTAAGAATGAGGGTTAAGCCATTTAGAACAGAGACATGGAAACACTTTTTCTCACAGAGAGTTGTGAGTCTGTGGAATTCTCTGCCTCAGAGGGCGGTGAAGGCTGGTTCTCTGGATACATTCAAGCGAGAGCTAGATAGGGCTCTTAAAGATAGTGGAGTCAGGGGATAAGGGGAGAAGGCAGGAACGGGGTACTGATTGGGGATGATCACATTGAACGGTGGTACTGGTTCGAAGGGCCGAATGGCCTACTTCTGCACCTATTATCTATTGTCTAAGTTAGCGTGGATTTACGAAGAGGAAATCATGCTTGACTAATCTTCTGGAATTCTTTGAGGATGTAACTAGGAAAATGGACAAGGGAAAGCCAGTGGATGTAGTGTACCTGGACTTTCAGAAAGCATTTGATAAGGTCCCACATAGGAGATTAGTGGGCACAATTAGAGCACATGGTATTGGGGGTAGGGTACTGACATGGATAGAAAATTGATTGGCAGACAGGAAACAAAGAGTAGAGATAAACGGGCCCCTTTCAGAATGACAGGCAGTGACTAGTGGGGTACCGCAAGGCTCTCGCTGGGATCGCAGTTATTTACAATATACATTCATGATTTATATAAAGGGATTATAAGTAACATTAGCAAATTTGCACATGATGGAAAGCTGGGTGGCAGGGTGACTTGGACAGGTTGCGTGAGTGGGCAGGTGCATGGCAGATGCAGTTTAATGTGGATAATGTGAGGTTATCCATTTTGGTGGCAAAAACAGGAAAGCGGATTATTATCTGAATGGTGTCAAGTTGGGAAAAGGGGAAGTACAGCGAGATCAGGGGGTCCTTGTTCATCAGTCTATGAAAGTAAGCATGCAGGTACAGCAGGCAGTGAAGAGAGCGAATGGCATGTTGCCCTTCAGAACAAGAGGAGCAAAGAGGTCCTTCTGCAGTTGTACAGGGCCCTAGTGAGACCACACCTGGAGTATTGTGTGCAGTTTTGGTCTCCAAATTTGAGGAAGGATATTCTTGGTACTGAGGGAGGGCAGCGTTGGTTCACAAGGTTAATTCTCGGGATGGCGGGATTGTCATATGTTGATAGAATGGAGTGGCTAGGCTTGTATACTCTGGAATTTTGAAGGATGAGAGGGGATCTTATTGAAACATATAAGATCAATAAGGGTTTGGGTAGGCTAGAGGCAGGTAGTGCAGGAGTCCCCTGCGGTCATCTCCCTCCTAAACAGGTATAACCATTTTGGATACTGTTGAGGGAGATGGCTCATCAGGGGAATGCAGCAGCAGCCAGGTTCATGGCACCATGGGTGGCTCTGCAGCACATGAGGGGGGAAAAAAGAGGGGAAGGGCAATAGTAATAGGGATTCAATTGTCAGGGGAATAGATAGGCGTTTCTGCGGCCGCAAACGAGACTCCAGGATGGTATGTTGCCTCCCTGGTGCAAAGGTCAGGGATGTCACTGAACGGCTGCAGAAACATTCTGGAGGGGGAGGGTGAACAGCCAGTTGTCGTGGTGCATGTTGGCACCAACGATATAGGTAAAAAAAAGGGATGAGGTCCTACAAGGTGAATTTAGGGAGCTAGGAGATAAACTTAAAAGTAGGACCTCAAAGGTAGTAATCTCCGGATTACTACCAGTACCACGGGCCAGTCAGAGTAGAAATAGGAGGATAATGCAAATGAATACGTGGCTTGAAAAGTGGTGCAAGGGGGAGGGATTCAAATTTTTAGGGCACTGGGACCAGTTCTGGGGGGAGGTGGGACCGGTACAAACAGGACGGTTTGCACCTGGAATGGAATGGAACCAATGTTCTTGGGGGAGTGTTTGCTAGTGCTGTCGGGGAGGATTTAAACTAATGTGGCAGGGGATGGGTACAAGAGCAGAGAGGCAGGAGGGTGTAAAATGAGGGTAGAAGCATTAGGTAGCAAGGTGAAAGGTAAAAGTGGCAGGCAGACAAAATCAGGGCTAAAATCAAAAAAGGGCCACTTTTCAGCAAAATTGTATAAGGGTATATGCGTTGTAAAGACAAGCCTGAAGGCTTTGTGTCTCAATGCAAGGAGTATTCGTAATAAGGTGGACGAGTTGAACGTGCAGATAGATATTAATGATTATGATATAGTTGGGATCACGGAGACATGGCTCCAGGGTGACGTAGGCTGGGAGCTGAACATCCAGGGATATTCAATATTCAGGAGGGATAGAGAGAAAGGAAAAGGAGGTGGAGTAGCGTTGCTGGTTAGAGAGGAGATTAAAGCAATGGAAAGGAAGGACATTAGCTTGGAGGATGTGGAATCGGTATGGGTAGAGCTACAAAACACTAAGGGGCAGAAAACGCTGGTGGGTGTTGTGTACAGGCCACCTAACAGTAGCAGAGAAGTTGGGGATGGTATCAAACAGGAAATTAGAAATGCGTGCGACAAAGGCAAAACAGTTATAATGGGTGACTTCAATCTACATATAGATTGGGTTAATCAAATTGGCAGGGGTGCTGAGGAAGAGGATTTTTTTTGGAATGTATGCGGGATAGTTATCTAAATCAACCATGTAGAGGAACCAACGAGAGAGCAGGCTATTTTAGACTGGGTTTTTGAGTAATGAGGAAGGGGTAATTAGCCGTCTTGTTGTACGTGCCCCCTTGGGCAAGAGTGACCATAATATGGTTGAGTTCTCCATTAAGATGGAGAGTGACATTGTTAATTCAGAAACAATGGTTCTGAACTTAAAGAAAGGTAACTTTGAGGGTATGAGACGTGAATTGGCCAAGATTGACTGGCAATTAATTCTAAAAGGGTTGACGGTGGATATACAATGGAAGACATTTAAAGACTGCATGGATGAACTACAAAAATTGTTCATCCCAGTTTGGCAAAAGAATAAATCGGGAAGGTAGTGCATCCGTGGATAACAAGGGAAATCAGGGATAGTATCAAAGCAAAGGATGATGCGTACAAAGTTGCCAGAAAAAGCAGCATACCAGAGGACTGGGAGAAATTCAGAGACCAGCAGAGGAGGACAAAGGGCTTAATTAGGAAAGGAAAAATAGATTATGAAAGAAAAACTGGCAGGGAACATAAAAACTGACTGCAAAAGTTTTTATAGATATGTGAAGAGAAAGAGGTTAGTTAAAACAAATGTAGGTCCCTTGCAGTCAGAAACAGGTGAGTTGATCATGGGGAACAAGGATATGGCGGACCAATTGAATAACTACTTTGGTTCCGTCTTCACTAAGGAAGACATAAATAATCTGCCTGAAATAGCAGGGGACTGTGGGTCAAAGGAGGAATTGAGTGAAATCCAGGTCAGTCGGGAAGTGGTGTTGGGTAAATTGAATAGATTAAAGGCCGATAAATCCCCAGGGCCAGATAGGCTGCATCCCAGAGTACTTAAGGAAGTAGCTCAGGAAATAGTGGATGCATTAGTGATAATCTTTCAAAAACTCTTTAGATTCTGGAGTAGTTCCTGAGGATTGGCGGGTAGCAAATGTAACCCCTCTTTTTAAGAAGGGAGGAGAGAGAGAAAACGGGGAATTACAGACCAGTTAGTCTAACATCGGTAGTGGGGAAACTGCTAGAGTCAGTTATTAAAAGATGGGATAGCAGCACATTTGGAAAGTGGTGAAATCATTGGACAAAGTCAGCATGGATTTACAAAAGGTAAATCATGTCTTGATGAATCTTGTGGAATTTTTGAGGATGTAACTAGGAAAATAGACAAGGGAAAGCCAGTGGATGTGGTATATCTGGACTTTCAGAAGCATTTGACAAGGTCCCACATAGGAGATTAGTGGGCACAAACTTAGAGCACGGTATTAGGGGTTCAGGGTATTGATATGGATAGAGAATTGATTGGCAAACAGGAAAGCAAAGAGTAGAGAGTAAACGGGCCCCTTTCAGAATGCAGGCAGTAACTAGTGGGGTACCGCAAGGGCTCAGTGCTGGGACCCCAGTTATTTACAATATATATTCATGATTCTGGATGAGGGAATTGAAGGCAATATCTCCAAGTTTGCGGATGACACTGGAAAAGCTGGGGGGCAGTGTTCGCTGTGAGGAGGATGCTAGGAGACTGCAGGGTGACTTGGACAGGCTGGGTGAGTGGGCAAATGTTGCATGGCAGATGCAGTTTTAATGTGGATAATGTGAGGTTATCCATTTTGGTGGCAAAAACAGGAAAGCGGACTATTATTCTAAATGGTGGCCGAGTTAGGAAAAGGGGAAGTACAGCGAGGCCTGGGTGTCATGGTACACCAGTCTATTGAAAGTAAGCATGCAGGTACAGCAGGCAGTGAAAAAAGCGAATGGCATGTTGCCCTTCATAGCAAAAGGATTTGAGAGGAGCAAAGAGGTTCTACTTCTGCAGTTGTACAGGGCCCTTAGTGAGACCACACCTGGAGTATTGTGTGCAGTTTTGGTCTCCAAATTTGAGGAAGGACATTCTTGTAGAGGGAGTGCAGAGAAGGCAGACTGTCCTGGGGATGTTCTTATGAAGAAAGACTGGATAGACTCGGTTTATACTCTCTGGTTTTAGGAGATTAAGAGGGGATCTTATAGAAACTTACAAAATCTTAAGGGGTTGGACAGGCTAGATGCAGGGGAAGATTGTTCCGATGTTGGGGAAGTCCAGGACAAGGGGTCACAGCTTGTATATCCTTTCGAGATGAGAGACTTTTTCACACAGAGAGTGGTGATCTCTGGACTCTCTGAGGGTAGTTTGAGGCCAGATTGGCTATATTTAAGGTGGTTGGATGTGGCCCTTGCTAAGGGGATCAGAGGGTATAAGGCAGGTACAGGATACTGAGTTGGATGATCAGCCATGATCATATTGAATGGCGGTGCAGGCTCGAAGGGCTGATGGCCTACTCCTGCACCTAATTTCTTCTATGTTTCTAAACGTGTTCGCGATGTTGGGAAATTCCAGAACCAGGGGCCATAGTTTGAGAATAAGGGGTAAGCCATTTAGAACGGAGATTAGGAAAAACGTTTTCACACAGAGAGTTGTGATTGCCTCAGAAGGCAGAGGAGGCCAATTCTCTGGAGGATATGGGGAGAAGGTAGGAACGGGGTACTGAATGTGGATGATCAGCCATGGTCACAGTGAATGGCGGTACTGGCTCAAAGGGTCGAATGGCCTACTCCTGCACCCATTGTCTATTGTATATTGTCTATTGAAATGCTGTCCTGGTCATCCTGTGGATTAGCTCAAATCCAGTGGCGGGAGGGGGGTAAGATTGTTGAGAGTAATGTACAGTGTTTCAGTATGGATGATTGGAAAGATGGGCAGTTTGGTGAAATAAATGTTTGAGCCAGTCTGATATGCGATTGAAGACCCAATGGTTAGGATCATAGCTTGCATTCTATTGTAGACGAAATGTAGAATGCAGAGCAAATCCAGAGATATATCATTAGTAATTTATATAAATTTGCTAAAATCAATAACTACCACAGAATACAATTGTAAATCTTATTACTAGAGGAGGGCAGCAGTAGAGGTTGACAGTAAACTTAGTGTTGAAGTGTCACACATGAATAAATAAATTTATAAAGTGCAAATAACAGATAAAGGGAGATTAATGTTCAGAGTTTTGACCGAGCCAAGTTTAATAGCCTGATGGCTGTGGGGAAATAGCTATTCCTGAACCTGGCTGTTGCAGTCCTCAGGCTCCTGTACCTTCTACCTGAAGGTAGCAGGGAGATGAGTGTGTGGCCAGGATGGTGTGGGTTCTTGATGATACTGCCAGCCTTTTTGAGGCAGCGACTGCGATAGATCCCCTCGATGGGAGGTCAGAGCCAATGATGGACTGGGCAGTGTTTACTACTTTTTGAGGTCTTTTCCTCTCCAGGGCGCTCAAGTTTCTGAACCAAACCACGATGCAACCAGTCAGCATGCTCTCTACTGTGCACCTGTAGAAGTTAGAGAGAGTCCTCCTTGACAGATCGACTCTCCATAATCTTCTCAGGAAGTTGAGTATTGAAAGTTGCTTGTATGTGATGAGCTTTCTTAATAATTGCATCTGTGTTCTTGGACCAGGAAAGATCTTCAGAGATGTGCATGCCCCAGGAATTTGAAGCTCTTGACCCTTTCAACCATCGACCCGTTGATAGAAACAGAGTCGATCTGACAGTACTGAAGAGCTTGCATGTGTCATTGTTACCAGTTCAAGAGTTCATCAAGTATATGCGGTGATGGCTCGAAGGGCCGAATGGCCTCCTCCTGCACCTATTTTCTATGTTTCTATACCCTTGAGCATGTACTAATTGCTTTTTTGACATTGATAACAAGGTTTCTCTCTTGACTCTAACAGAGTTGGCACTTTGGTATTGGGCCATAGACAGCATTGACAGCACTGAAGAGCTTGCATGTGTCATAGTTACCAGTGAGCTGTTCAATCTCCTGCATTCTCCCTTCCCACCATCTGTTCTTTATTGAAGTTGCAGAGTTTTCTTGGACTTGGACTTGTTTATTTTGTCTTGGGGCCTGCTGGAGATTCTAATCCAGAAACATCTAATTAGTTCCAGAGTTTCATGGATTGATCTCATCAAACTTGACATGATGTCTTCTGCTGAAAAGTCTAGAATTGTTACAATTGCTAACTATGCTAGACTTCTTATCAGTCCTGAAACTGGGGACACTTTGCAGCTCCTGTTGGCTGGAAATCATTAGAGTGCTCTGACATGCTGTGTTAGAGAAGCTATCTTTGAAGGGTCCATGAGAATTCAAACTTCATTTTCTCATGGTAACATTACATTGAAGTCCATCACTGTTGCTATTGCAGGTGTCCATGAGGTCCCAATGTTTCACTTCACAAACTTCATGTTGAGTATTGAAAGTTGCTTGTATGTGCCTTCTTTAAAGTGCATAGTGACCTGCCAGAGTGAGGCCCAAAGGATTCATTACTACTGGAGAGTAGGTTCTGCTGCCTGGGCACATGCAGGCACCTATAAGTACACATGCACGCAAACATAAATGATGGGCTTGGGCACTGGGACAGATAGCCTTGCTCAGGACCTCCTCCCGGTCCCCTCACCCACTAGCTCTTTTACCTCTTCCTTTCTTGATGTTCCCCATCCCTTAATATCCTCCCTTCCAGGGTCATCGCTCAATCTCCATCAACTATCAATCTCCATCAACAATCTCCCTCCCTCTCATAAATGGCTCTACCTCCTGCATCCTGTCTTGGCTTCCTCTTTCCCTCTGAATGGGGTTGAGAGGGAAAAATAAATCAGCTATAATTGAATGCTGAGTAGAATCGATGGGCCGAATGGCCTAATTTTACTGCTATGACTTATGAACTCATGAACATTGAGTGAGCCATTAGGCGATTGAAAATTGCATTATATTTAAGGGTTGCCCTTGTGTTTGTGACTATAACATGAATAATCTATCTTTAAATAATTGCATTTATAACTAATGTGTTAGTTCCATGTTCAAACATTTTATCTAATGCAGATCATTTCACAGAATTATGAATTTGGAGCCATGTATCTGAACCTTCTGATTATTGTTCCCTGATGCTCTGCAGTGTTTTAGAGGCTGAAAGAGATTCAAAGAAATATTAGTCTATTTTAAATGGGGCTTAAAAATAATTTGGTAACATTTTTACAAATCACATTAATAATTGAATTTTAAATGTATTTTTAAGAATTTAATTTGTTTTTTAAATATATATTTGAGTGCTTGTACACTATATTGAATATATTTAGCTCAGATGTTCCATGGTATTTTATGATGTTTTTTCATTATATTTTAATCTGAATTCGAATTCCACAGCTCATTAAATGGTAAAGTACCTGTATTTCATAATTTCTGAACACCCATTATTTTTAGGCCTTAAATTATTGCTGCATTAATCATCACCAGGACTCTCTTCAGCCATATGCAATGCATTGCTCACTTCCTCCTGCTGTGGGTTGAATTTGGATAACAGGTCTCAGACTTGCCTCCGTTATCTTACAACTCACAATTTCAGGATGTAAGCATGTTTCTGGCACAAAACATGACATTTTCTCGGGGGGGGGGAGGGGGGGGAGGAGGGACAGTAAACTTAGTGTTGAAGTGTCTGGGTGCAGGGGTTGTGGCTGGAAAGTAATAGATAGGTATAGAGTATGCAAGGATTGCAGTTAGTTGTCGGACGGGAGAAATTATATCTCAAGCGGGAGAGCGGGAGATTTTGCGAAAATGCCCTTTCAGCGGGCGATCTCCCGCCGAAAGCGGGAGAGTTGGAGTCACTGTGTTACCGTTGTGCTATGCAAAGAAAGAATTTCATTGTCCTGTCAGGGACACATGACAATAAACTCTTTTGACTTGACTTTTGACTTTTTGAACTCCAACCATGTCTTTGTTTTTGATGTAAGTGCTCACGACTCCATTCTACTGCATAGTATCCATTCCAGCCATGCCGAAAAAAAAATGTTCCAACTAAAATACAACCAAACCAACCAAATCCAGCCCCAGTAAGTGAAGAGGAACTTCCCTGCTGTCTAATACAGAGAAATAAGGTGCGGATTCCAACCTTCATCCTCCTGCACTCCAAGGAATATAGTCCGAGCCTGCCCAACCTCTCCCTATAGTTCAACCACTCAAGTCCTGGCAACATCCTCATAAATCTTCACTGCTCTCTTTCCACCTTAACAACATCTTTTCAATGGCAGGTTGGCCAAATCTGAACACAATACTTCAAATGCAGCCTCACCAATATCTTGTACAACTGTAACATAACATAGAAACATAGAAACATAGAAATTAGGTGCAGGAGCAGGCCATTCGGCCCTTCGAGGCTGCACCGCCATTCAATATGATCATGGCTGATCATCCAACTCAATATCCTGTACCTGCCTTCTCTCCATACCCCCTGATCCCTCAGCCACAAGGGCCACATCCAACTCCCTCTTAAATATGGCCAACGAACTGGCCTCAACTACCTTCTGTGGCAGAGAATTCCACAGATTCACCACTCGCTGTGTGAAAAATGATTTTCTCATCTCGGTCCTAAAAGACTTCCCCCTTATCCTTAAACTGTGACCCCTTGTCCTGGACTTCCCCAACATCGGGAACAATCTTCCTGCATCTAGCCTGTCCAACCCCTTAAGAATTTTGTAAGTCTCTATGAGATCCCCCCTCAATCTTCTAAATTCCAGCGAGTACAAGCCAAGTCCATCCAGACTTTCTTCATATAGAAGTCGTGCCATCCCAGGAATCAGTCTGGTGAACCTTCTCTGTACTCCCTCTATGGCAAGAATGTCTTTCCTCAGATTAGGAGACCAAAACTGTACGCAATGCTCCAGGTGTGGCCTCACCAAGACTCTGTACAACTGCAGGAGAACCTCCCTGCTCTTGTACTCAAATCCTTTTGCTATGAATGCCAACATACCATTCGCTTTCTTCACAGCCTGCTGCACCTGCATGCCTACTTTCAATGACTGGTGTACCATGACACCCAGGTCTCGCTGCATTTCCCCTTTTCCTAATTGGTCACCATTCAAATAATAGTCTACCTTCCTGTTTTTGCCACCAAAGTGGATAACCTCACATTTATCCACATTATACTGCATCTGCCATGCATTTGCCCACTCACCCAGTCTATCCAAGTCATCCTGCAGCCTCCTAGCATCCTCCTCACAGCTAACACTGCCCCCCAGCTTCGTGTCATCCGCAAACATCGAGATGTTGCATTTAATTCCCTCGTCCAAATCATTAATGTATATTGTAAATAGCTGGGGTCCCTTGCGGTGCCCCACTAGTCACTGTCTGCCATCCTGAAACATCCATAACATCCCAACTTCTATACTCAATGATGACTGATGAAGGCCAAAGTGCCAAAAGACTTCTTGACCATCCTATCCACCTGTGATGCATCTTTCAAGGAACTATGTACCTGCACTCCTGCATCCCTCTGCTGTACAGCACTTCCAAGTACCATCTGTCTGTCTGTCTGTCTGTCTGTCTGTCTGTCTGTCTGTCTGTCTGTCTGTCTGTCTGTCTGTCTGTCTGTCTGTCTGTCTATACATAACTAAAACTCTGATCTCGTGCTCTTCCGGCTGGCATGGTCTTTTTATTTGCGCAAAAAACGGTACGCGATAGTGCTACGATTTTTCGCAAGCTAACTCACCGATCTCCTGTGCTGCAGGATCGGTGTTCCATTCCGATCGGTGGTCTATTGTAAAAGTTAGCGAGGTTTAAAAATCTTAAAAACCGCGCGTGCGCAGATCGATCTCCTCTCCTGCCAGTCAGCGCCGTGTGGATTGGTCTTTTCTCCTGCCACTCCTGTCACAGTCCGCCCCTTCCTGTGCCATCATGTCTTTACTGAAGCTGAGGATGGCCGGCGGAGGTCTCCAACTGGACACAATTTTCAGAGGGATCGGAAGCGGCCCGGCGCGGGAGATGTCGCCAAACGGTCCTGCCCTGGTTTGACTTCTCAAAATGCAACCTCTCGTACTTATCTGCTTTAAACTCCATTAACCATTCCTCAGTCAACTAATCAAGATCCTGCTGTAATTTATGATAACCATTACCTTCAACACATCAAAATCTTAAAAGCTGCACTAAACTCACAATCGCCTGGGCAGCAATCACCCTTGCCCTCCTGGGATTTGGACTACTAACAGTAGGCATTTTAAGGCACTAGAAAAATACTTTCTCTGCAGATTTCTCCAAATCCTCAGACAGGAGAAGAATATAACAATGCATGCTCAGGAAATGCACTAAAAAACTCCACTTGGTGGGTTGATTATATTTCAATTATGACATAGAGAAGACTACTAAAATCGCACTGATAATATTGATCATTGCAAATACTTTATCAGCCTTTTCTAGTAATCTTCAACATAGAATCATTGTTACACTGCTTTGAAACAGACCCTTTGACCCGCCACCTCTCTGCCAACTATCAAGTAGTTATTTGTACCAATCCCATTTACCAGCACTTGGTCCGTTGTCTACTCTACCTTGGCAATTCAAGCGCTTATCCAGATGCTTATTAAATGTTATGAGTTAACCTGCAGTGTTCCAGATTGCAACAACTCTCTGGATTAAAAAATATCTTCCTCAGATCCCTTGTAAACCCCTTACCTTAAAATTATGCTCTCCAGTCTTCTCCATGGATTGTCACCTTATTGTGGTGGAGAAGCTTGTGTGGACCTGAGATCCTGAGAGCGATGCCATCTGGAGCTATGCTCCTGGTAGGGCCACCTATGGCGGTAAGGTAGAGGGGGAGGTCTCTGACAAAGAGCAATCCAACCAAGACCTCAACGGTGGAACAGGCAGAGGATGATGGCTGACCTTCGTGGAGCGTCACAACAGCTGTGAAGGCGGATGAAGGCTGCAACAGAAAAGGGTCTCCAGTCACCTTGGACTCCATGCCGCTGGATCCTGACCCAGATCTGTTAAGGACCGTGGGGTGGTTGCTGTGCACCAGTCTACCCACGTTAAACAATGTCACGCACAGGTGTCCTCCATATAGGGAATAGCACCCTGGAGACACCCATGGTCAGCCATGACTGAAGGGGGCCTAAGAAAGTCTTGGATACTTCTGCCATGGGGAGAGGTTTCTAACTATCTGCCCGATTCATGCCTCTCATTATTTCGGATATCAGTTTCCCCCTCAGACACGCCTGCTCCAAGGAAAACAAAGTAGGAAGTCACATCCTAGGCAGCATCTTAGAGAATCTCCTCCTCACCTTCATGTCAGTTTTGTGGCTGGTGACTAGAAATGATCTCAATATTCCAGCCACGGCTTAGCCAATATTTTATATGTTGTACCAAGATCTCTCTCCTCTTATATTGTATGCATCATCTAATGAAGGCAAACCTCCAATATGCCTTCTTCCCAACCCTATTTATCATGCAACGACCATCAGTGGTACAACCATTGGTTTCCTACAACCATTTGTCCCTCAATTCTCCCTGGAGTCCCACCATTCATGGAGTATGTCCTGCCTCCCAAACATTTACCCTATACTTTGGGATTAAATTCCATCTGCCGTTGCTCTGCCTAATTTACTAGCGGCGAAATGTCAATCTTTAGCCTAAAATACCCATCTCATTATCAACAATACCATAATTTTCTTGTTCCTAAATGTGGATCTAGTTGGCGAAAATAATATTATACTGTGTTGCTGTCCGACTGTGATTATTGCAAATTATCTCATTCAACACCATAGTCCGTGCAAGGTAAGAATTAAAAGTATGACTGTTTTGTTGTTAACTTACTATTGGTTAATCGATACAGAAATGTTTTTAATTGAACACTCTTTATTAAATTGAATACTCTTTGTATGTCAGAATTTTACAAGTCTCTCAGCAATAGCTTACTAATAACAATATTATACTGCATCAGTTTTGGAATTGATCCAAAGGATAGCCTTAGACAATAGACAATAGACAATAGACAATAGGTGCAGGAGCAGGCCATTTGGCCCTTAGAGCCAGCACCGCCATTCAATGTGATCATGGCCGATCATCCACAATCAGTACCCCGTTCCTGCCTTCTCCCCATATCCCCTGACTCGCTATTTTTAAGAGCCCTATCTAGCTCTCTTGAAAGCATCCAGAGAACCTGCCTCCACCGCCTTCTGAGGCAGAGAATTCCACAGACTCACCATTCTCTGTGAGAAAAAGTGTTTCCTTATTCAAGGATCCTTATTCCTTATTCAAGGAGCCTTTTCAAGGATCTATAGTTTGTACTATTTGCAATATAATTTCCTCTCAACTACTTGGGTATATCTGCAGTTCCGGTGAATAATATCCATCGCCATGCTCTTAGGCACAAATTTTCATGATTCTTCCCATCCTATTTTCATGCATTAGGGTGAAGGGGCGGTCCCACTGCGGCGACCTAATTGGCGAGTTTAGAAGAGTTTAGGAGTTTGAAAAAGTGTCATGTTGAAGTCCTCCTTCGACTATGTACAAGACCTCCTTCGACTATGTTGAAGACTAGCTTCCTCTAGCTTTGGGAAAATTGGACACCGAATAGTGGAGAGTGAAGACGACCTCCTTCAATCTCCTTCGACCTCCCTAAGACTATGTTGAAGACTATCTACGACTACCTTCGACTACCTTCAACTACCCTCGATTACCTACAAATAACATGCCGACCTACTACGACCTACTTCGACAAAACCTACGAGTAAAAAAAATATTGATTTTTTCCATGGCGACCTTTTTTTACTCACGGGCATTTTTCAGCATGTTGAAAAATACGCCGCGACCTAGCTGAGGCCTCGAGTACGCGGGGACTACTTTCGAGCATGAAGGAGTTACAAAGACCTCCCAGGACCTCGTGTCGACCATGCTGTGAGTATGAGTCGAGGGCAAACTCTTCTAAACTCGCCAATTAGGTTGCTGCAGTGGGACACCCCCTTTAGCCTCTCTTTATACTCCCATTTAGCCATGGAATTAATGTGTTATAACAAATAATGTTTACAATGGTCAAAGAGAACTGTCATATTTCAATTTTAGTGATTTATCGAGTCATTTAAAATTTGTTTTACTCCAGACTTAGCTATTCCAGTTTAGGGGAGGCTCCATGTTAACGTTGCATAAGGAGAGGTTGTGTTCTGAGATGAGTGCTGCATATTTATGCACCAAGACCAGTTGGCCTTACTCAATTAATACCTTTATAATTGAGAAATCTACTAATATCGATTCACTAATAGTCTGCATGGCTCTTGGTCTATTGAATCTGGCAGAATGTCAACTCTTTACCATGTTTGGTTGGAAACTAATTCTGGCATCGTACTAGTCCTGTATTTTCATACTATAACATCTCTAACATTCGCCCCTCTGCTGCACAATGCTATAGCATAAAACAATTCTCTGATAATCTTTATCGCACTTCAATCTTCATATTAAAAGACAATGGGAGATCTGAGATACTGAAGCCCATTTCTATGAATTCCATTTAATACAAATCACACTTTAATCTTTAAAGGATCAATACTTTTGTGATCAACATTCATAAGCATGTTTCTTTATAGGCTGTGTTTATTTTCCATGGAGTGAAGCAGGCTGAGAGGTGACATTATAGAGGTAAACAAAATCATGAAGGGCATTCATTTTCCCACAGTAAGGAGAGTTTAAAACTTGAGCATAATTTTAAGGTGAGAGGAGAAAGATTAAAAAAGGCCCTGAGAGACAGGCTTATCACAGAGGATGATGGGTGAATGGAACAAGCTGCCAGATGAAGTGGCAGTGTATTTTTGAAGAATATTTGAACAGGTATATGGGTAAAAAATATGTAGAGGAATTTTGGCCAAATACAGCCAGTGGGTCTCACTCAGGAAAATACCTTGAATGAGAATGAGTAGGGATGAAGAGCCTGTATCTGTGCTATGACTCCAAAGAAAACCTGACATCCGGTGGTTCTGTTACTGGCTGCCTCCGCCCACAGTCTGGTTGTCTTTTTGTTTTTTTGTTATGTTTGAAGTATGTTTTTTAAGTTTTTTCCAGTACTTTATATGGGGGGGAAGAGAGTATGGTAAGGGGGAACCGTCCTTCAGTCACTTCCTGACGAGGATACGATTATTATCTGAGTCGCGCCCTTGCCCCCATCCTTGCGCCCTACTGACTGGATTGGCGCAATAACAATTATTATTGCAAGGAGTTTTCTACAATTAGTTTAGTGAATGGTTCGATCAGCTACACATGCCTTTGCAGTACATAAGATAACCATCGGTGCCTTGGCAGGTGAAGGATGAAAGATCAACTGTTACAGCGGGGGAAGAGGTCAGCCTCAAATGGCATTCAGAGTGACAGCGGGAGAGAACTATCATAATTGGGTTTGGAGATGCCTGAAGGTTTTGCTGAGGGTCCTGGGAAAACATTCATTAACTTTGTGGTTTTGGCAGTACCTGCCTCTCTTACAGTGCTGATTTATTGTTGGAGGATTAACAGGAATAATTTCCGCTAATTTTTCCCTTGATATTATTCTTCATGATAGAGCTGAGAAAGTAGCAGCAGCTGTGAGCTTTAAAGCATTTCAAAAACAGTGAGATATTTGCATCTTGATGTCCACCAGCTTCAAGAAAGGTGTGGGTCTTTGCCGAGCACCTTTAGGCATTGCCCCATTCCTTGACCAACTCATGTCCATAGACAATATTGTGTTCACAGCAACTTGCAATTTTCTTTACAGCCTTCTTGGGATATCCATATATTTTCTGAGCATGATCCAAGCTTGGTAGGCAGATTAGGTCATGTTAACTCTTTCCGCTTCACTCTTCAGTTGCACCAGCACCTGTTCTGGCCACATACCAGCTCAAGCACCTTCTAAAACAACTTATTGGGAAACTCCAACTCTATCTTGTAACTCCTCAACGTAGCTTTAAGCTTCAGCAGAGCCCTGTGGGAGAAATCATCTACCCTGCCATTTCCTGGCTTTTTAGTTTTTAATTAAAGTTGCAGATCATGCCATTCACTAAAGCCCCACCAACGTTGCCAAGCTCCCATTGGACTCCAGCAAAGTAATCCACACATAATCCTGTTTGGTGAAGGCCACGTGGTCAATCTTGATACTTGGTGTTCATGCAACCGTTGGAGGCTGTTCTGTGGGAGGGGCACATTTGCTATTAAATGATGACATATCAAGATAATGTGAGATTGGTGAGGCCAAGCAAATGTGGGAAAGTTAAATCAGCTCCAAAACAGCTATTTCTAACACTTACGTTTTTAATAAAATACAGTTAATCAGCACAATCCGGTTAATTCAGTAAATCCAGTTAATCAACACAAAAAAAAATGTTTTTGCTCGAACAGTTAAGAACAACATCATAGAAGAGTTTGCTAAAATTATTCCTATTAACTGTTAACAGAAGAATTAAGCCTAAACCTCAAATACAGGTCTTGTATTTATGAGAACCACTTTGAAGGGCTGCTAATTAATTGAAAATGTTTTCTCCTGCACGACTTTAACCAGTTCCCTGTGGAGCATAAACTGAAAGGTGTTGTTAATGTCTCTAGCCAAGCCTGGAAGAGGATTTAGGTGACAATAATCTTGCATAAGCACAATGTAAAGAAATATACTGTTCCTCATAGAGGTTCAAATTGATTTGCTCTCTGGTTGACCATGGGTTTCTGTGGCCTCCTGCTGGAGGTTTTTCAAGTCCTCCTTTCTGCTCTGGAGGCTAATCTCAATCAGCGACCCTCCACTTACTCTCTCATCATCTATTAATGGATTATTACCTGGGACCAACTGTTCGGTGCAGAGGTTTAGGTCAAGTTGAAGTTCACAAACCTTTGAGACTTTAGAGACTGTAAAGAAACTAAGAAATTATCAACCCTTGTATACTGTAAGTCACAGAAACTAAAAATCATTGAGCAACTAACCTGAATGCTGTTGATCTATTTAAATGTTGGCAGTCATGGCGTGGGTAGAAGGGGGTTGCAGATTGGGGGTGGTGCTTTCAGTTGTAGATTGCACGATCAATCATACTGGACTAAGAGAAAGCCTTAGTTTGGGGGCTGAACTCGAGTTCGGCAGCGTCAAATAAACATTGTATTTTGATAGGTGTCCTGAACTGTCTAGACTGCCTACAGAGTTTCAACACAGTCCACATTCAACACAGTCCCCTATGTGTCTGCACATATTTCTGGTGTCTGCATACCTCACCAGTATGTGGACACCAGAAATATGTGCAGGCATGTAGAGTACCATGTTTAAACATCTTTGCCTTCTGTATTACCCAAGCACTGTGCACAGCGGAGGCACAAGAAACTACAGATGCTGAAATCTTGTTCAAAAATAACAGACTGCTGGAGCAACTCAGCGGATTAGACAGCATCTGTGGAGGGAATCGACAGGGGAAATTGGTCTGAGGAAGGGTCCCGATCCAAAACATCACCCGTCCATTCCCTCTGACCCACTAAGTTCCTCGAACATTTTGTCAAAAACCACTATGGACCTAAACATCGTGGCCACTGTTTCAGTCCTTTCTCCATCTGATTTAGCTGCTTCCCCCGACTGCATTTTCACAGATGTCTGAGGTTTGCTGGTACATGCTGCCAACCTGACAAAAAGAATGTAACATACATACTCGGATTCCTTTGATGTGTGCCAAGAGGCAGGGCAGGAAAGAAAGCCTTATTACATTTGCTTGTCTCCCCTGAGCATATTTTACAAATGCTCGGTGCCATGTTACTGCAATTACACACAGGTGTGCATAACTTGCAAACTGAAACATAGTGGATTTGTTAGAAAGGGTCCCCAAGGCTAAATTTAGATCTGCACTGCAGGGCCTAAAAGAATAATTTCATTGCATAACTGTCAGTTCAGGCTCAATCCTTTTAGTCACAGTCTGTTTCTTCACTAGCTGCCCAAACTCATTGCCAGACATAATATTGGGTCAGGCATGCAAATGCAAATATTACCATCATCATCACCATCAGCAGCGATCATTGAAGCCAAGTGTGATTGTCCTCCTGGTGGGACCTTTCTGTGGGCCTCGAGATGGTTGAAGAGCCTCAGAGCTCTTCAACCATCTCCTGGAGCTTCCTGGAGCCTCAGACTTAGTTGTGGGATATGGCCCTCCGGTAGATGCCTGTGTGTGACAGCTTTTAAACGTGGAGAGACTGGTGCCTGAACAGCCGTCACATGATCCATGATAGAGACAAACCCGGGTCCAACGGCATGGACTCCAAGACAGTTCTTCTGACCTCAGCTGTTGAGGGCTGGTCAGACACCATCCTCTGTCCATTTCACTGCTGAGGTATTCTACTTGGTCCGTTCTTTGTCAGAAACCTTCCCCTGGACATGCCCGCCATGGGTGACCCTGTCAGGAGCATAGCTACAGATGGTTTAGCCCTCAGGATCTAAGGCACAAACAACACGACAAGATGGCGGCCCTAGGAGAAACAAATATTATACAAAAGACTACACTCAACCGATACTTTAGAAAACTTTAAAACTCTCTGCTACTTTTGACTGCATGTTTGTTGTCCATTGGTTAAGTGCAAAGTGCCAGTTTGCTTGCATTTGCCATGTCCTATTTAATGGACATTGTATTAATGATCATTGCAAAGTATTAAAAGTGCTGAATATTAGATCTTGTTCTTGGTTGATATGAATTGCTGATAATTGAGTGATGGGGCATACTGCCTGGAATATTGTAAAAGGCTAAAGTTGTAGTGGATGAAAGATGGTATTTGAACATGCTTTGACGACATATACGAGTGATTCACCTTTGGACAACACAATGGCCCTCTTTTTGGATTTGCACTCCTGGCATTGAATACAACTGCTGCACCCTCTACTACAGCATTACAGTAGCCTGGAGAGGTGATGATTTTAGAGATGCTGGTCTCCTCTGCCCTCATCTCCATTAGTGGAAGAGGTTTGGAAGAAGCCCTATGAACTAGTTGCAGTGTATGCGGCTGATAAAGCACATTGCTGCCACTGTACCCTGTGATTGGAGGAAGTAGATATTCAAAGTCATTCACATCAAGTGAATTATTTTATCATGGATGTCACATGCTACTGCTGCTGCATGGATCTGTTTCAGGTCTTTCTTTGCAGTGCTGATACTAGTAAGGCCCTGAATGGGATTTTTGTAATGTGCACATGAACCGGTCTCAGTATACATGGTGCTAGAATTGTTTATGTACTTAATGGAAAATAAGAGAGGCCAGAGACATAGACCATGGTAGTATTTTGGTTAAATTAATGGACGAGTGACTAGTGACTAAATGGATTGATGGTTTGTCGGCATAAAGTTCAAATCCCACACAATGGTTGGGAAACTTAAATTCAATTCAACAAATCAGTAATAGTGAGCATGAAAATAGTGGATTGTTAAGGTTCCCTGGATCCAGTGGATAGGATTTCAGTACTCTATGTATAGAGTCATAGTCAAAGAGTCATCAACCCAATTTGCTCATCAAGATGCCCCATCTACACTAACCCCACCTACCTGTGTTTGTCCCATATACCTCTAAATCTAAGTTTGGCCCATATACCTATCCAAGTGCCTGTCCAAATATCTTGAAATATTGTTATAATTTCTGCCTCAACTACCTCCTCTGGCAACTTGTTCCATGTTTCCCCCACCCTCTGTGTGAAAAAGTCCCTCTCACCTTAAGCCTGCTTCTCCTGCTTCTTGATTCTCCCACTCTGGGTAAAAGACTGTGAATTGATCCTATCTATTCCCCTCATGGTCGTATACACCTCTACAAGGTCACCACTCATCCTGTTGCACTCCAAGGAATATAGTCCTGGCCTGGACATGATTCTTGGAGTTGGCATTTAATTTTAAAGTGAATGGGCAAGATAGTGATACCTGAAGCATAATTGAGCATAGAACAGCACAGCACAAGAATTGTGGCCCATCGGTTGACAATCCCTGTACCGAACATGATGCTAAGACCAACTCTTATTTGCCTGCACTTAATCCATATCCCTCCATATCCATGTGCCAATCCAAAAGTCTCCTAAACACCATTATCATTTCAGCCTCAACCACCACGTCTGGTAGCAGGTTCCAGGCACCACCACCTCTGTGTAATAGATTTGCTCCACACATCTCCTTTAAACCTTGCCCTCTCACCATAAAGCTATGTCCTCTAGATGTTTCCATCTGGGAAAAAGGTTTGGATTGTCTAGCCTATCTATGCCTCTCATAATTTTATATACTTTTATATAATGTAGGAAGAAACAACATTCTTCACTTTGGTGGGAAGAATGGAAAAATAAAATATCCCATTAATGGTGAGAAACTAATAAATATTGCAGAACAGAAAAAAACTTTGTTTGCCAATTTGATTGGAAAGTAAGGTGGGGTGAAGGGCCTGTTTCTATGCTGTATGGCTCTATTCTGGTTCATAAGATTCAGCAAATGAATGTTCAGATACTGAAACAAACTGCTGACAGAATTCAGCGGGTCTGTGAGGAAAATTAAGCTGCTCGACCCATTGTGCTCCTGCAGCAGTTTGTTTTTTACTCAAGATTCCAGCGCCTGCCCTCGCTTGTGTCTCCATGCAGGTACAAAACTCAATTACAGGCTGAGCTTCACAGGCAGTCTGTTTCTCACTCAAGATTCCAGCACCTGCAGTCTCTTGTGTCTCGATAGAATTATTGTGCTTGTCTCAGAACACTGGAGAAATTACCTGGAACTGAAAGTATTTTCTTTAACACAGTGAGCTATAAATCTTTGCAATTCAGTTTCTCAGGAGGCTGTGAAAATATTTGTTAAGTGCTGATAGATTAATGTACTTTGGATACAAATAGAGTCAGAGGACTAAGCATGAAGCCACAGGACTAGCCATCATCTCCAATGATGAAGTTGGCTGTGGCAGTCTATTCATGCATCCACAGCTCATGTTCTCACATTCCTGTTCACAGTAGATGTGCTACATGAAGACTTGTTCGAAAACGATGAACAGGATCAAGAAAGCTATCATTGCTGCTGCTACACCGACTATCGTTATCTGAATTTACATACAAAATCACCACTGGAGATAGAGCTCAGAGGCTTCAAGACACACAGTGAATGTATCAGGGCTGCCAACTTTGGGTGAGAGTTGAGAGTGAGAAATTGCGAGGGGGCGTAGCGACCGAGCGGTGGGGGGGTGGGGGGGTTTGGTAGGGAGCTTTTGCATTTTTCAGCTTGAAATTGTGCAATCTGGTGCATACTGTTGTGAGTCTTTTAACTTACACTTGCATGCAACATTTCTGCTTCAAATTGGATTAGGTGTGAAGGTTAGGCTAAATTACATTCCTAACTACATTCCACAGTAGAGCCAGGCTCTGATCAATAGGTGCAGCACATGAATGACCTTAGTATATTCATGTATGGAAATCAGATTATAATTCATGCTGTTATGCATATATATAGAGAAACAAAAACCTAGAAACAAGGCAAGAGGAGTTGGATTTCCATCACTGTTCCGTACAAATAAATCAATCAACCTTACCTTATGACTATAGAAACAAGACGAAAATAATGCTACATATTCAACCGTATATGGTTCAATGAAATTAAGATATATATGTAAAACATATATATGGAAACAGGCCCTTCGGCCCACCAAGACCAGCAATCTACCTTACATCAGTTGTATCCTACACGCCACAGACAATTTACAGAAGCCAATTAACTTACAAACCTGCACTTCTTTTGGATGTGGGAGAAACCGGAATATCCAGAGAAAACCATGTGGAGAATGTACAAATACTGTACAGACAGCACCCGTAGCCAGGATCCAATCTGGGTCTGTGGTGCTGCAAGACAGCAACTCTACCACTGCGCCACCGTGCCACCCCATTAAATTATTTTTTCTGTAATATATTTATTATGGTGTCGCATCAATAAAGATGAACAAATGATTATAATTTCTGCCCTTAGTTGGATAACACACATCTCCAGTCATTGTGTTTTATGGCTGGTTTTCAACCTCTTCAGTCTGAAGGTCTCGACCCGAAACATCACCTATTCTTTCTCTCCAGAGATGCCGCATGTCCTGCTGAGTTATTCCAGCTTTTAGTGTCTCTCTTCAGTTTAAACAACCATCTGCAGTTCCTTCTTACACTCTTTGTTAAGCGAAACGGGTCCTATTCTCATAATATTATTCACCTCAACTAAGTCTTTGCTTCACCTCTGTTGCTACAGAGAATTCAATCCCAGTTATCAAATCTTTCTTCAAAGTGAAAATAAAATTCCAGCCCCGCCAATATGTTCATAAATCACCCCTGGATCCTCTCCAGAGCAATTGCACCCTTTCTACAGTGTGTCACAGTCTTACAGCATGGAAACAGGCCCTTCATCCCAACTTGTCCATGCAGATCAAGATGCCCCATCTAAACTAGTCTCATTCATCCACATTTGACCCATATCCCTTTAAACATTGTGTGCGTGTAAGGTTGTGTGTTAGGTTGTGTGTGAGAGTGTGTGTTAGGTTGTGTGTGAGAGTGTGTGTCAGTGAAGCAGCGACAACACCCAGAGTGAGCGGAGACTTGGTGATGTCCAAGGAGCATTTCCCTCTCTCCCCCCCTCCCTGGGAATGCGGGCCGGCTTAGATGCTCCTTGTCCAGCTGGGGTCCGGGGTTGGTGAGGGTCAGTGACCCGGGGGTCGGGCATCGGAGCGGAGCTATAACCCGAGATTCCGGAGAAGGGTCAAATTCAGGCATAGATGCTGCCTCACCCGCTGAGCTTCTCCAGCATTGTTGTCTACATTGCCATTTTAAATAGTGTGTGATGAGCTTAAGCCAATTACTCGTTCTTTCTGGGGAACCCGCCGACAAAAAACTATTCTCATTGGTGGGGGAGTGTGGAGGAGTGTGACTTTATTTATTTATTCATATATATTTTTAAATATTTCTTTGAGCGTGAGAACTTCTGTCATCAGCGTGAGAGCGTGAAAATTTCCTCAAATGCGTTAGTCTCACGCTTAATGCGCGAGAGTTGGCAGCCCTGATGAATAAACAGTACAAGCTTGAAATAATGCATTCTGCTGCTGTGAACAGATGTTCCGTATTTAAGCTTTTAATTATATTGGGAGTAAACTTGATATCATGGGGAAGAAGGTCAGTACTATAAATGAGACAATTCTCAATTCAGAATTAAGCACTGCTAGGTTCGATAAATTCAGACAGACAGAAAATAAACCTAGAGTTTTTCTAACCTGGGTCTGAATCAAGGTCAGGAAAGTACAGTGTACCATATAAGTGTGACACTTTCCATTTTCCATCCAAATTAATGCCAATCAATGGTGTGTTGTATCATTAAGAATAAGGGGGAAGCCATTTAGGACTGCGATGAGGAAAAATGTTTTCACCCAGAGAGTTGCGAATCTGTGGAATTTTCTGCCACAGAGGGCAGTGGAGGCCAATTTATTGGATGTATTCGATCATATTGAATGGCAGTGCTGGCTCGAAGGGAAGAATGGCCTGCTCCTGCACATATTTTCTATGTTTTTATGTTTTTTAGAACTATCTAATAAAAACAAGACACAAGGGATTGTAGATGCTGGAATCTGGAGCAAAAACCAAAAGCTGCAGGAGGAACTCAGCAGATCAGGCAGCATCTGTGGAGTGAAATGGACATCCGACGTTTGGGTTGAGACCCTCCATCTGCATTGAAAGAGTAGAGGGGAACTAACCTGTACAAAGTGATGGGGATGTGAGGTAGTGCAAGAACTAACAAGATATAGGTGAAGATCGACACAAAATGCGAGAGTAACTCAGTGGATCAGGGAGCATCTCTGGAGAAAAGGAATAGGTGACGTTTCAGGTTGAGACCCTTCTTCAGACCTCACCTATTCAATTCACCATAGATGCTGCCTGACCCACTGAGTTACTCCAGCATTTTGTGCCTATCTTCAATGTAAACCAGCATCTGCAGTTCGATCCTACACATGAGATAGGTGAATACAGGTGAAGAGGGAGTCGATGGCTAGAAAAGCACCAGGTGGAGGTTGCAAGGGTGGAAATAGTGTCAGAGACTGCCAGGTGATAGTGGAGAATAAAAGGCTGTAGATTCTGGAATCTGAAAAGAAAGGAAGGTCTCATCTTTACTGCATCCAGTCTCTGTACACTTCCATCCCCCATAAGGAAGCCCTAGGGCCCTCCGCTTATTCGCACGACAGATTCAACCAATTCCGCGTTTAGTTTCAGTTTTACAAATATAGTGCAGAAACCGAACCCTTTGGTCTACCGAGTCCGCACCGACCAGCTTTGCCCGCACATTAACACTATCCTACAAACACTAAGAACAATATTCAATGATACCAAACCAATTAACTTACAAACCAGTACGTCCTTGGAGTGTGGGAGGAAACCGGAGCAGCCGGAGAAAATCCATGTAGATCACGAGGAGAACGTGCAAACTCCATATAGACAGCACCCGTAGTCAGGATCGAACCCAGGTCTCTGGCGCTGTAAGGCAACAACTCTACCACTGCGCAACCATGCCGCCCTCGTCTAACATTTTCCTCTGCTTAGTGAAATCTGTTCTCACCCTTAAAACATCAACACTTGATTTCCCCCACTTTCTACATATCAAACTTTTAGATTTGGGCACTCACATGGGCCCTAGCTATGCTTGCCTCTGTTGGATTTGTGGAGCTGTTTTTGTCTCCTCGCCTAATCTGGCACTATTCCCCAACTAAGATGATTGCATTGGTGTTGCCTCCTGTACACGTGCAGAACTTGGCAATTTCAGCAACTTTGACATTAACTCCCACCCTGCCCTCGAAGTAATTTGAACAACACCTCTCCCCCCTCTTTTGATCTCTCTGTCTCCTTTAGGGACACAATCCCTTTCTCTGAGTTTCTCAATTTTTGCTGCATCTCATGATGAGGCTTTCCATTCCAGGACATTTAGAATATCCACCTTTTGCAGGATGTCAACACCCCTCCCAATCTAGGTTGATCAGGCCCTCATCTGCATCTCCTCTATATCCCACACCAATGCTGTCATCCCACCCTCTCCCTCAGACAGAACAGGGGTAGAGTTCTCTTACCTTTTACCAGCCTGCATATCCAACACAACTTTCTTCAACATTAGCTACTTTGTGATCCCACCACTAGTCACATTCTCCCATGCCCACCACTTTTTGCTTTCCAAAGGGATGATTCTTTCCATGATTCCCCGATTGATCATCCCTCCCCACCCTCTCTCAATAGACAATAGACAATAGGTGCAGCAGTAGGCCATTCGGCCCTCCGAGCCAGCACCACCATTCACTGTGATCATGGCTGATCATCCACAATCAGTACCCCTTCTCACCATATCCCTTGACTCCGCTATCTTTAAGAGCTCTATCTAACTCTCTCTTGAAAGTATCCAGAAACTTGGCCCCCATAGCCTTTTGAGGCAGAGAATTCCACAGATTCACAACTCTCTGTGTGAAAAGGTTTTTTCTCGTCTCCGTTCTAAATGGCTTACCCCTTATTCTTAAACTGTGGCTTCTGGTTCAGGACTTCCACAACATCGGGAATATGTTTCCTGCCTATCGCGTGTCCAATCCCTTAATAATCTTAGGTAGACAAAAATGCTGGAGAAACTCAGCGGGTGAGGCAGCATATATGGAGCGAAGGAAATAGGCAACATTTCGGGCCGAAACCCTTCTTCAGACTTTAATAATCTTATATGTTTCAATAAGATAGCCTTCTAAATTCCAGAGTATAAAAGCCCAGCTGCTCCATTCTATCAACATATGACAGTCCCGCCATCCCGAGAATTAACCTTGTGAACCTACGCTGCACTCCCTCAATAGCAAAAATGTCCTTTCTCAAATTTGGAGATCTAAACTCCACGCACGTTTCCCTGCAAACATAGGAGAAATAACACTTGCCTCTTCACCTCCTCTGTCCCCTCCATCCAGGGACCTAAACAGTCCTTCCAGATGAGACAGATGCGCCTGAACCTCGCCTCTACCTTTTCAGTCCATATGAAGGGTCTGAATCCCAAACATCAACTGTCCATTCCATCCACAGCTGAGTTCCTCAAAATGATCAATGTAGAAGCCAGAAAAAAAGAACATTAGCCTGTGCTGAGTTTGAACTAAGGTTCCAGATGTGAAATAACAATGTCTCATCCAATATATTATACATTTAAGGATTATAGAAATAATAAAATGCAGTAATCCAACTATTGATTTCCAGATGACTAAATATGTTATTCAATAACGAAGTGCAATGCTTACGTGTGATTTGAATCCAATCAATAGGACGCAATTATATCATAAACTGCAGAGTCAAATATCAGGACAATTTCTATTCATGACCTGAACCGTGAAATTACCAGAGAATCACACCAGATATTACAGCATTCTTTGTTAATTCCTAGTGGAATTTATTTATTTGGTGTTCTGTTTCTCTGACTATGGCAAATTTCATTTCAGGACGTCAGGAATTATTAGTGCATGTGCCAATCAATGATACAGCAGTCCCTACAGGATGAAATGATTCACAGCTGACTTTGGGAAACGCTCCTTGATGGTCACAGTTCTATAGATGGTAACAATTACCTGCACTCGGGGTGCAGTGGATGAATTTTCCTCAAACCTGCATCTACTGGGTGAAAGTGGAATATTCACCTGCAATACTTCAGCCACATGTTCCTGTGGATCCAGTGTGGAGAGGGGCAAGTCTGCCCAGGATCTCCTCATTGTGGTCTACCTGTAGGCCCAGCCAAGGAGCCATCCACAGGTCCAGGTGAGATCTCCGCAGGCGATTGTCCCCCCCAACCCTCGCCATCTTCTTCCGAGGTTACATTTACATCCATCTGCCCTGAAGGAGCATGCAATGTTTGCTGGTTCACTGGAAATCTTCCCAGACAGTGGGGACCTCAGGGGCCCGAGTGCATCCACGACACAAGGCAAATATTTTCAGTTTTGCCTTTTTGATGTATTAATAAAATAACTTTTCAAAATAAAATAAAATAAAATGTTACATTGTCTGGACATAAAGGCCATAAACAAAACAGCTAGGATTGCCGAGGATAGCAGTAAAATGTTATCCAGTCAAAGCCTGATTTCAACTATTCATGAACTGGGCAGATTTGGGGGCAAATTATTGGGTCTTTCCTGCAGTGGTGCAAAGTATCTTGCTGGAATTGCCATATAAAACCTAATATGGATATGGGTATGGATATTAGGTTTAAAATGGCAATTCCAGCAGTGGGTTGTTTTGGAGGACAATTGGCAGACAATTCTCCACCAGCAAGGCCCACTAAGTATAAATAAAGCCTTGTCTTAATGGGGTCAGCACAAGGAAATGTTCTCCACAAAGCTCTGGGGTCTGTGGTCCTAGCCTCCCAGCTACATAATGCAGCTAATGATGTCTCCCGGGCTTACCTTTTAGCTGAGGTCTTACTTCCAAGGTCTTTAGAAATGTATCTGGGGCCGCCACCATTGGAAACAATCTTTATTTATTCATCAGTTACTCTAAAATAACATAATTGTGGCTTTGTGTTTTAAATAAAAGTGAAGCAAAAGTTGGATTCCAAGGCTAAAGGGACTCCACCATCCATAGCTCTATTGATGGAGAAACAGTTATGCTGAGAGGTTGTAAATCCCCGCAATCACCCTAGGCTGGGCTATTGTAACTACTGTAATTCTGGGCACATCTCTTTAGGGAGGGTCACCTTCCCAGCACAATACCCATCTTAGCTCTGTTGCAAGGAACACAAACTCCATAATTGGGCCTGGAATGCCACCCGAATGGTCTGCCTTTATGATTGTGTGTTTAATGATGGCACGGATTGAAACAACAGGAATGAGAATGTGTTGATAGTCAGACGCAGAGTAACTCAGGGATAGTATATTCAAATGTATGGTGCTAAATGAGTTAGACTTCCAGGGAATATACACCAGTGGTAAACATTTATCTGTTGCTTCAAAATTCCTAGTTCTAAGGTATTTCAAATAAATGGCAGTGTTTGGAGTTCCAGCAATTGTAGAAAGATTATAATCAAGGCAAAGCAAAGTGCACAATTTCAGATCTGTAATGCATATAATCCACGAATGGCGCTACGCCCTTTCCATTTTTGCTAGTACATGAAACCTGCAACATACCATGACAGAGAGTGTTGTAACAAAACGTTGCGGAATCTACCTATACATTTGTACACCTCACTAATCCGCGAATCATACAAAATCTCTTCTTTAGATCAGAAGTCTGTGCATGATTCAACATAGCCACAAACTACAAGTTGATCAGAAAATAACCGAGGATTCACATTTTAAAAATGGAGTGGCTATATCTCAGGGGAAGGTTGGTTTTTTTAAATCCTGTCTAAATGTGTCATTATCTCACGTTAACCATAATGCAGTAAAACAAAGCACTCGCTGTCACTGGAGAGGTTCATGCACCATCAGATCCAATATGTCAACAACTGAAATATAAACACAACACTCAAATTTGCAAACAAAAATCACAGTGCATAAATTTGTATTAAATATTTATTGTGTATAAAATTATGCCCATATCCATTGGGAATATTCAATTTCCTGATGTATTTATTTGGACTGTTTGGGTGGAAAGAATTGTGCTTAACAAATGCTGAAGCAGCAGTATCTTTTCAAGAAAAAGTGCAGTGGACTTCACGGTCAATACAGCAGACTCCCAATTCAGCACAGTGAAGCTGACAGTGGGGAGCTATTTATAACTAACAGTAAATAATGAGTTGTAAGTGATGTAGTGTTATATGTGGCTGGGCAAAGGATTGAGGGCCCTGGAAGCACTGGAGGCAACTTTAACTTAAGGCAGACAATGTAGATGTGCTGTTGCACTAAGGTTTGGCCCATGATCCCCTTCAGCTGTGGGACTGAGCATTTGGCAGCTTATTTAAGATTTTTCTTCTGCACAACTGCTGAGTTTGGTCAAGGTTTCCCATCAACATAAAACTCCAGTATCTCAAAGATCCACCACTCTTCTCACTTCTCTTTCTCCATTTCCTGCTCACTGCATCCCAAAAATAAAGTCTGAAGCAATCTCTAAGGTTTTTAAGATACTGTAAATAAGATGACTGATTTTTCTTCCTCAAAGTGAACCTGTTAGGTTCTGAACTGCAAGATATGTTGCTTCCTGTTGGTGTAATGTGTGTTACCGTATCAGTGTGGTCTTCTTCACATTGGGTGAAACATTTGCTTGCCTCATTAGGTCGATGATCCCTGCCCTATCGTGATCTAATGATGATGAATCCAGGCTCGACAAACAATATGGAATATTAAATGCATAGAGAACAGCCAACATGCCTTCGCTGGTGTTAATCCTTCCCAAAAGCTTCCTCCATTATTATTTCACGTCACCTATCAATTTACCTTTGCAGCATTCTAACGTTCATACTTAACTTCATGTCTTCACCCAGCAGGCACAGGTCCCGTTTTCTCTCTGGGAGGAGGTGCTGGGTATCTGGGATGAATGTGTCAATGGAGATGTCATAGCAAAAATGGGATTGGAGAGGAATAGTGAAATGGGATAGTGGTGCACATAAACCATCAAATTGTATAGCACAAATAGGACCCTATTTCCACCCTATCCATGTCGACTTTTTTTACCCACTGACATTAACCCCATTTGCCCACATGAAGACCTATCTTCTGTCCAAATAACCATTAAAGGTAGTGAGTGTACCTCACTTCACCACCTCCTCTGGGGTTAAGTTCCAGATATCAACACTCTCTATGTAAAAACTTTCCTTTCAATTCCCCTTTAAAACTCTTAAAACCTTAAACTTTATGCCATCTTGTTTTTGGCATTCCTACCATGGAAAAATGATTCTGGCTACCTACCCTTTTGTAAACCTCGTACAATTCTTTATGTCGCTATCAGGTCACCCCTCAGATCATAAGATCATGTGATAGGAGCAGAATTATGCCATTTGGCCCATCAAGTCTATTCTGCCATTCAATCATGGCTGATCTATCTCTCCTAATCCCATTCTCCTGCCCATAACCTCTGACACCCATACCAATAAAGAATCTATCTATCTCTGCCTTAAATACATCCACCAACGTGGCCTCCACAGTCTTCTGTTGGCAAAGAATTCCACAGATTCACCACCATCTGACTAAATAAATTCCTCCTCATCTCCTTCTTAAAGGAACGTTCTTTAATTCTCAGGCTATGACTTCTAGTCCTAGACTCTCCCACTAGTGGAAACATCCTCTCCATTTACACTCTATCCAAGACTTTCACTATTCTGTACATTTCATCGAGGTCCTCCTATATTCTTCTAAAATCCAGCGAGTACTCGCCCAGTGTCCTCAAATACTCGTCATATGTTAACCTACTCATTCCTGGGATCATTCTTGTAAACCTTCTCTGGACCTTCTCCAGAGACAGCACATCCTTCCTCAGATATGGTGCCCAAACTTGCTCACATTATTCCAAATGCGGTCTGACCAGCAGCTTATAGAGCCTCAACATTACATCTCTGTTTTTGTATACAAACCCTGTCAAAATAAATGACAATAGACAATAGGTGCAGGAGTAGGCCATACGGCCCTTCGGGCCATCACCGCCATTCAATGTGATCATGGCGGATCATCCACAATCCCACCTATCTAAATGGCGTCGTTTGGAAAAGGGGAAGTGCAACAGGATCTGGGGGTCCTTGTACATCAGTCTATGAAAGTAAGCATGCAGGTACAGCAGGCAATATGCGAATGGCATATTGGCCTTTATAACAAGAGGAATCGAATATAGGAGCAAAGAGGTCCTTCTGCAGTTGTACAGAGCCCTAGTGAGACCACACCTGGAGTATTGTGTGCAGTTTTGTTCCCCTAATTAGAGGAAGGACATTCTTGCTATTGAGGGAGCGCAGCGTAGGTTTACAAGGTTAATTCCCGGGATGGCGGGACTGTCATATGCTGAGAGAATGGAGCAGCTGGGCTTGTACACTCTGGAGTTTAGAAGGATGAGAGGAAATCTCATTGAAACATATAAGATTGTTAAGGGCTGGGACAAGCTAGAGGCAGGAAACATGTTCCCGATGCTGGGGAGTCCAGAACTAGGGGCCACACTTTAAGAATAAGGAGTAAGTCATTTAGAACAGAGGCGAGGAAACACTTTTTCTCAGAGAGAGCGAGTCTGTGGAATTCTCTGCCTCAGAGGGCTGTGGAGGCAGGTTCTCTGGATGCTTTCAAGAGAGAGCTAGATAGGGCTCTTAAAAATAGTGGAGTCAGGGGATATGGGGAGAAGGCTGGAACTTGGGGATGATCAGCCATGATCACATTGAATGGCGGTGCTGGCTCGAAGGGCCAAATGGCCTACTCCTGCACCTATTGTCTATTCTATTGTCTAATCATTACCCCATTCCTGCCTTCTCCCCATATCCCCTGAATCCGCTATCTTCAAGACCCCTATCTAATTCTCTCTTGAAAGTTTCCAGAGAACCGGCCTCCACCGCCCTCTGAGGCAGAGAATTCCACACTTACAACTCTCTGTGTGAAAAAGTGTTTCCTCATCTCCGTTCTAAACGGTTACCCCTTATTCTTAAACTGTGGCCCCTGGTTCTGGACTCTCCCAACATCGGGAACATATTTCCTGCCTCTAGCGTGCCCAAACCGCTGAATAATCTTATATCTTTCAATAAGATCCCCTCTCATCCTTCAAAACTCCAGAGTGTACAAGCCCCGCTGCTCCATTCTCTCAGCATATGACAGTCCTGCCATCCCGGGAATTAACCTACGCTGCACTCCCTCAATAGCAAGAACGTCCTTCCGCAAATTTGGAGACCAAACTGCATACAATACTCCAGGTGTGGTCTCACTAGGGCCCTGTACAACTGCAGAAGGACCTCTTTGCTCCTATACTCAACTCCTCTTGTTATGAAGGCCAACATGCCATTCGCTTTCTTCACTGCCTGCTGTACCTACATGCTTACTTTCATTGACTGATGAACAAGGACCCCCCAGATCCCACAGTACTCCCTTTTCCCCAACTTGACACCATTTAGATAATAATCTTCCTTCCTATTTTTACTACCAAAATGGATAACCTCACATTTATCCACATTAAACTGCAGCTGCCATGCATCTGCCCATTCACCCAACCTGTCCAAGTCACCCTGCATTCTCATAGCATCCATCTCACAGTTCACCCTGCCACCCAGCTTTGTGTCATCTGCAAATTTGCTGATGTTACTTGTAATCCCTTCATCTAAATCATTGATGAATATTGTAAATAGCTGCGGTCCCAACACCGAGCCTTGCGGTACCCCACTAGTCACTGCCTGCCATTCTGAAAGGGTCCCTACTCTTTGTTTCCTGTCTGCCAACCAATTTTCAATCCATGTCAGCACTCTACCCCCAATGCCATGTGCCCTAATTTTGCCCACCAATCACCTATGTGGGACCTTATCAAATGCTTTCTGAAAGTCCAGGTACACTGCATCCACTGGCTCTCCATTGTCCAATTTCCTAATTACATCCTCAAAAAATTCCAGAAGATTAGTCAAGCATAATTTTCCCTTTGTAACTCCATGCTGACTCACCGATCCTGTTATTGCTATCCAAGTGTGCCGTTATTTCATATTTTATGATTGAATCCAGCATCTTCCCCACCACCATTGTCAGGCTAACTTGTCTATAATTCCCTGCTTTCTCTCTCCCCCCTTTCTTAAAAAGTGGGATAACATTAGCTACCCTCCAATCCACAGGAACTGATCCTGAATATATGGAACATTGGAAAATGATCTTCAATGCGTCCACGATTTCTAGAGCCACTTCCTTAAGTACCCTGGGATGCAGACCATCAGGCCTTGGGGATTTACCAGCCTTCAGTCCCATCAGTCTTCCCAACACCATTTCCTGCCTAATGTGGATTTCCTTCAGTTCCTCCATAACCCCAGATCCTCTGGCTAGCACATCAGGAAGATTGTTTGTATCCAAATGCTAGCATTTTGCATTTGCTTTCTCTACTGCTGAATCGACTTGCAGATTAACTTTTTGGGAATCCTGCACCACCAGTCCCAAGTCCCTTGGCACCTCCAATTTCTGGATTATCTCCCCATTTAGAAAATAATCTACGCCTTCATTCCTACTACCAAAATGCATGACTCCACAATTTGCTACACTATATTCCATCTGCCACATCTCTGCAAACTCACCCAACCTATCCAACTCCTTCTGCAGAGTCCCTGCTTTGTCTACACTACCTGCCCCTCCACCTATTTTCGTATCATCCGCAAACTTGGCCACAAAGCCTTCAATCCCCTCATCCTAGTCATTATTATACAACATGAAGAGCAGTGGCCCCAGCACCGAGCCCTGCAGAATTCCGCTAGTCAGTGCCCTTTATTGCCACTCTTTTTCTTCTGCCATCTAGCTAACCTGCTATCCATGTTAGTACCTGCCCTTTGATACCATAGGCTCTCATCTTCCTTAGCTGCCTTCCATGTGGCACCTTATCAAAGGTAGAAAATCTCGGTAAACAACTGACTCTCCTTTGTCTGTCCTGCTATTTATTTCTTCAAAGAATTCCAGCAAACTTTTCAGGCAAGACACCCCCCTCACAAAGCCATGCTGACATTGACCTATTTTATCGTGAACTGCTAAGTACTCCGTAACCTCATCCTTTAGATAATGTATGCTGTTACAGCGAAAACATCAGCCTTTTTAATTTCCTCCTCAAATTAGTGAGACAGACTTTCTCCCGCATAAAGCCATGCTTAGTATCCCCGATCAGCCCTTGAATTTCCAAACGTACATATATCCTATCACTTGTGATTTTCTCCAATAAGTATTCTACCACTGATGTAAGACTCACTGGCCTGTAGTTCTCTGCCTTATCCCTGCTGCTCTTAACTAAAGGAACAACATTAGCTAGTGCTGTGGCAGGTTATTGGGTGGTTGGTGATGTAAGATTTGTTTTAGAATAAATGAGAAGCTGTTTCCACTGGCAAAGAATCAGAGAAGAATTTATTCCAGAGATCAGGCACTTATAAATTGGTATACATTGCCTCGAGGAATATTGTGAAGAAGTTCAATAATGACTTCCAAAGGGAGATTTTTTTTTTTAAACTATGGTTGGAAAGATTTGCAGAGCTGGGAAGAATGGGAGTGGGATTTTTAAGAGCTCTTTCAAAAAGGCACGATGTGTCGAATAGCTACTTTGATACAATGATATTTTAACATACAAATTACTGCCATTCTAATTATTTTTGTGTTTGTGTACCTGTCATGCTCCACCCCCCTCCCCAAACTTATCCTATTGCTTTTTAGATACAGTTTAATTGTAGGATCTTCCAGTTCTTTCACATCTGAAACATTAACTTGGCTGATCTCCTGACTTTGTCAGCACTTTGCAACTGCCAGAATGTATTCTCTTCAGGAGAATCTAGCATTACCCTGCAGCAGCATATACTCCCCACAACCCAAAATAATTGTTAGTTTATCGCAGAGAATTCCCCATGATTTGTTCAAATCTCTAGTTAAAATGTTATTAGATACTATGTAATATATAGTACAATGTCTAAGGGCCTATTATTGTAAAGAATTGTTGCCACAGTTTAGCAGTAGAAAATTGGTGGGCTGATTTTGCAATTATGCAAGCGATACAATTCTATAATGAATCCAGCACCTACTTATGCTTTATCAATGGTGAAGCCTGCGCCATTCAAGGCAGACAATGCCTTGCAGTTAAATATCACTGAAAAGTCTGTGAAATATTTCAGAAAGTGAAAAGCATGAGGATTTGCTAAAATGAGCAATAAAATAAGCAGACTGACAAATGTCTTTCATTTCCTTAGTTGAATTTCTAATGCTCCTGTCTCAGTGCCAGTTGGAAGTGATAAGAGTAGCAGATTTATTTTAGCTTATTCCAATACTCAGTCTCTCGAGGGTTTGTACTCACAATGCTAAATGCAAATCTTCTGTGCAGATCATGGACAATTTTGTTCACTTCTTTCAGTACTGAGCACAACTTGACCTTCCTCTGTACATCCCCTCTTTCCCCAAGCAGTTAAACCCAGACTTTGGCAGTCAGGTTGCTCCCAAAACAAAGAGGGGAATTTTAACCCCCAACAATGAATGCTTTGGCGCAGCTTGGATGCAATTCATTTTTAAAAATTCACTGATGCAAATGCAAGCCATCTTAAATCCGCACATACAAGTTCAGCTGAGGCAGGAAGGGGGAATGGGCAGTAAATCAGCTCCCATTGAGTGGGTTGTTAAACGTGTCGCTGATTTTGTATACCTCCTGGTTTACCTCCATTTTAAATATCATCCTGGATGGCCAGGATTTGCAGCAGCTTAAGGGAAGTCAGCTTTATGGAAGAGACATACTCTGTTGGATTATATAGCAGTGCTTCTTCTCCATTTTCCCAAGAAACCTGCTTCATATCCTAAAATGGATAGCAGCCCCCTTTGATACAACTGACCCCAGTCCCACCCTCTCCACCATAATCATCAACAGGTTCCTTGTGGTTATAAATCTCCTTAACTTACCCATCATCACCAAAGCCCGTCCACATCCCACTTCCATACCCCACTATCACTCCCCGACCTATTAGAACTGTCCTGCCCAACCCCGGCTCACAATCTTTATCCCTTCATCTCTTGATCCATATCAATCCCACTCCTGCTGAGCTGTTGTCTTCACTGCCCTGCAGGAGTTGCTGTTAATCAGACAGGCTTCTTGATTTTTGCACGCTTTAAAGTTAAATCTTCACAACACGTGCAAATTCATAACTTCCAGATTCTTCAACCATAATTCTAACCTCTACCTCAAAGTCCCATCCCTCTAAATATCAGGATTAGAGAGTCCGACTTTAAATCTGAAATGCAAATGCTCATATTATCTTGATTCCAATTGCACTACTTTCCATTAAGATGATATTAGTCCATTACTAGATCTGCTGATAACTTGAATCTGGTGAGAAATGAAAACAGTTATGTGACATGCATTCTAACTCAGTTAAGCATAAATGCAAATTTATCCAGCATTTTCTTTCAGAGGACAATAATTATATAAATTAATTTTCTTGGTAAATGGAGGACCAGTTAATTTGTATCCATTCTTATCAGCTAGATGCTGCTGCTCAAGAAAAATCAGACCATTATAGGTGGAAATCTGGCCACATTATTGTCTTGAAGCATAAAAATATCTATTCAGGGGCGCAAATCCTGTGGGGTACAGGGGGGACTGTCCCCCCCATGCTTTGAGAGGTGGGGGACAACCCCGCCCATGTTTTGTCATCCGGACTTTATCAACCGCTTTCTAAGGGCTGAATCGGACCATTTGTGGGGCTTTCAGCGCCTGTCGCGGCTTAAAATCAATCTGTTACATCGAGGCGATCAAGGCTCCCGGTGTTGAAGCCTCCGCCGGCCGATGAAAGACCCATGAACGGGCCGATTCCAGCCCACGGCCGAAGCCTCGCATGCATCTCGCTCTCTTTTCCAGCCCAGCGCGGGGGTGATTCAGTACAGCGTGGAGTCGGTGCCCGATGTGCAGAGGGAACCCGGGACTAGGTCACCGCCAGGGATGCGGTTCTCTATCTGGAAGGCGGAGGGTCTGCAGCGGCTGCTGGCAGGTACACAGTGAGAGAGAGGCCACTCGGCCCGTGCATTGCTGCTGCCTCACAGCGCCAGGGCCACGGGCTTAGATCCTGACTCCAGGCATTGTCTGTATGGACTCTTTTTCTGTGCCTTATCTGATGTTATTTATTGGGTTCTATTTAAGTATTTATTGCTTTTATGTATTGTCTGTATTTTATGTATGTCTGCTTTACGTTCTGACTGTATTGGCTACTGGACATCTGAATTTCCCTGAGGGGATTAATAAAGTATCTATCTATCTATCTATCTATCTATCTCACCCTTTGCTGCTGAACAGACCGAGCACCAGCACCGAGTGCTCGCTCCGCCACCTCTCTCGCTTAAGTTTATTTTGACAGTTGGTCTCCACAGGGCCCACGGCTGAAGCCCCTGAAGCCTCGCGTGTGTGTGTGTGAGTGTGCGCATGCGCGCGTAGCCACCAGGAAATTGTGTCCCCCCCATGTTTTGATAGCGATTTCCGTGCCTTGTTTTAACTCATGGTCCACCCTTGGAATCTAAATTACATTTTCTATTCTGAGTTTTCTTTGAACATCATCATATTATGGAATTAAACATAGAAACATAGAAATTAGGTGCAGGAATAGGCCATTCGGCCCTTCGAGCCTGCACCGCCATTCAATATGATCATGGCTGATCATCCACCTCAGTATCCCGTACCTGCCTTCTCTCCATACCCTCTGATCCCCTTAGCCACAAGGGCCACATCTAACTCCCTCTTAAATATAGCCAATGAACTGGCCTCAACTACCCTCTGTGGCAGAGACTTCCAGAGACTCACCACTCTCTGTGTGAAAAAAGCCTTCCCCATCTCGGTCTTAAAGGATTTCCCCCTTATCCTTAAGCTGTGACCCCTTGTCCTGGACTTCCCCAACATCAGGAACAATCTTCCTGCATCTACACTGTCCAACCCCTTAAGAATTTTGTAAGTTTCTATAAGATCCCCTCTCAATCTCCTAAATTCTAGAGTATAAACCAAGTCTATCCAGCCTTTCTTCATAAGACAGTCCTGACATCCCAGGAATCAGTCTGGTGAACCTTCTCTGCACTCCCTCTATGGCAATAATGTCCTTCCTCAGATTTGGAGACCAAAACTGTATGCAATACTCCAGGTGTGGTCTCACCAAGACCCTGTACAACTGAAGTAGAACCTCCCTGCTCCTGTACTCAAATCCTTTTGCTGTGAAAGCTAACATACCATTCGCTTTTTCTGGCTTTTTCTGGCTACTTTGTACGCATCATCCTTTGCTTTGCTGCTATCCCTGATTTCCCTTGTTATCCACGGATGCACTACCTTCCCTGATTTGTTCTTTTGCCAAACTGGGATGAACAATTTTTGTAGTTGATCCATGCAGTCTTTAAATGTCTTCCATTGTATATCCACCGTCAACCCTTTTAGAATTAATTGCCAGTCAATCTTGTCCAATTCCCATCTCATACCCTCAAAGTTACCTTTCTTTAAGTTCAGAACCATTGTTTCTGATTATTGGCTCTTTATGGACCAAGAGAGTCCATGTTGGGTTGTTGTACAGTTTTCCATTCAATATTGTCTGCTTTCTCCCCCAGCGCTCTGCAAATTATTTAACTCCCTGTGCATTCAGACCAACATTGAAATCCTGAATAATTCTGTTTCCATCCCACCTGCAGGCATCAAGTTCCAAATCATAAGTGTAAAAAGTTTTCCCCACATCTTCCGAGTTCTCTTACCATCACTAAATATGGATGTCCTAGTCCTTGAATGATTAGAACATGAAAAGTGGGAACAGACGCAGGCCATTCATCCCCTTCTCCACCATTCAGATCATGGCTAATTTGATATTACACCAGTCCACATTCCTACCATTTCCCATAATGGTTGATTCCCTGAGTAATTAAAAATCCTTCTATCTCTGCTTTAAATATACACAAGAACTCTGTCACACAACTTCCTTCTGCAGTGTCTAAATATGTGCTTTTGTACATTTCCATCACATGTTTCCTTAACCTTCTTTGCTCCAAGAACAATCACACCTTCTCTGGTCCACCATGTTTCTGAAGTCCTTCATCTCTGGATTTTTTTAAATAGATCCCTTCAACGTCCTCTCTAGAACCTTCTCATCTTGTGTTCACAAAAGTGTGTACAATACTCCAGCTGTGGATTACATCCTCTAAAAACAAAATAACATGAGAAATAAGAGGATTAGCCCTTTCAGCACATCAAAACTGAATCCTCCAATATCCAGAAATCAACCACGACTGAATCCCCACAGTCCACCAATGTAGTGAATTCCAAATATTCACAATTTTCAGAGTGAAGATATTTCTCCTTATTTCAGTCCTAAATGGTCTCCTACTTATTACTGTGACTGTGATTCATAGCATTACACCATTCAAGCCACCTTAGTTGTGGTAAACATTCTCCCTGCATTTATGCTATTGGGCTTGCAAAGAAATTTGTACACTTCAATGATTCTTCTCTTATTCTGGCAAAAGGTTGGAAAATGGAGACCAAGCCCACTCAATCCCTCCATGAGCAACATTGCAAGAACGTATTTGAATGAACCTTTGCTACATTTGTTCTCAAGCAAGTACATCCATGTACAGGTAGGAAATCTAAAAGTATATACACTGCACCAGGTGGCTGTCTCACCAAGGCCCTATATAATTCAAAAAAGACATCTACAGTATTGAACTTCAATTATTTTATATGGCCAAAATTCCTGATTTAATGCTGCATCAGCACACAGTATTATGTTTCAGTGTTTTTTTTATCCAAGGGCAATCAGATCCTATTGCATATCAACATTTCCCAGCATCTCTCACTATTCAAAACAATATGAGGAACTATTACAAAGTACCAAACATACAACTGCAATGAATACAGTTTTTGCCTTGTAGTGGCCCAACCACCTCAGATTTGTCAAGTGTATTTATCTCTTATCTTATTTTACAATTAAAATTATTTAATATTTTTTCAGGTGGAAGAAAGGAACGCAGTAATTAAAATTCAATTAATGCTGACTATTAACCAAGCTAGATTGACAACAAATTCAGGATATTCTACCATGCAACCTGGCCTTTTTTCAGGACTGAAAGTGGTGGTGAGATATGGCAAGGGTGGGCAGCAAGGTTTAACTAAGCTTTAACTAATTTAATATGAAAGTGGAAGTTAATGCAGGTTGCTGCCGGGGATGGAACAGCTGTTGTAGGCTGACAGGATCCTTCAGGGGAGAGGGAGCATTGCATGAATTTTCCAAGCAATACGTCTGCTGCCTGAAGTGTTATTGCCGCTTCCAGCTGCTCTGTATCTAAAGGCAGGTTTATGGGTTTGAAGATTTATGATCAGCAATAAAACTCTTGAAAAAAGTTAATCACTATTGTTAAGTGGTAGAAATCTTTGCTGGTGGCAGCTTAGGACAAAAGCAAGCAGTTATCTCAGAGTGATGATTTCCTGATGGACGGAGAGAGGAGAGAAGACACTAATCATTTTCTGAACAGGGGAAGGTCTGATTCTGTAAGGAACAAACACTTTCTACTCAAATGAACAAAGGGAACCAGAATCAAAGCAGCAAGAGCTTTCACCACACAAGATAATGTTATCTACGATGAACTTGATCCTGTCCCGGACTTTTCAATGGTCATGTCTAAGCCGAAGGATACAAAATACACCTCCAATTCAAGAGATAGTGTGCAGAACATACAACTTCTCCCCCCAAAAAATGCCTTTCACAGATTTGAACCAGTACCCATTTGTTCTATTCTCATAATTAACATTTTCTGAATTTGTCTTTTCCATTTATTGACTTTCTTAAAACTACTATAAAATTGGCTATTGGGTGCATTCCTTCAGGGCTGAATTGTTTCTCTCTTTGTTCCTCACAATAACAACCTTTGAGGCAAAGAAGCAGTATTTAGTGTGTTCACCAAGCATTAATCTTTCTCCTGTTTCTTGATGACCAGCACTGAGCACAGCGCACACGCTGCAGTCAGTCCACAGCACTTTGCTTAATCACAATATAGTCCAGTTTATATTTTACTATTGTAATCAAATGGTCTTAAAAATACTCCTGGTGGTCACACTCTTTGAGGAAGGGAAAGCAGTAACCAAATCTCAATTGTAAAATAAATTTAAATTAAAATACTTCAGAGTTGAATTTCACATTTAGTTTCCTACCTCATTCCCTACAGTCTCATCCCTTAACTACATCCCTCTGCTTACTCCACAATTTGTGCATTCGTACCATTGGAAAAGTATTAGAAAGAATTGCTGGTGCAGAAATCTCTCCATTTCATTTTCTCCTTCAAATTCCAACTTCAGCTATTCCCCACATTTTGGACCCAAGCATAAATTGCTGGAAGGGCTCAGCAGGCCAGGCAGCATTTGTGAAGAAAGAAACAGATTTAACATTTCAGTTCAGTGGCTCTTACTTTCTGTTTTTGTTTGGGATGTCCAGAGTGTGCATCTATCTCCCACATTATAGACCTCAGCCCATGAACTGTATTCCACAATGTTTTAAACAATCACTGGTTTGAGATCATGGAGGTTTTGCCAGCCCTTGTTTCGAGTTACTAAGTAGGATAAATTCATAGGATTCATTCCCAGACCTACAGCATCTGCAAATTTCAGCCTGGTAGGCCTGAACACCTCAAGACAGAACCATCAATGATTGAAGGGAAGTTATTCAGATTATTGCGCCGGTCTGTTACGGGAGAAAAAATCATGTAAATCCCGCTGTTTATTATACTCCCCTAGGTCCTTTTCCACTTCAAATATTCACTAAATAATCCCTTAAAAGAAACCTTAACTTTTCTGTAATGAACTCTGTGAGTCTGAAGATGGGTCTTGACCCAAAATGTTGCCTGAATATACCCTCAACAGATGCGGCCTGACCTGTTGAGTTATTCCAGCACTTTGTATGTTGCTCTGTGATTAAATATTCTATATTCCAAAAACACCTCTGCATAAATAAATTTATGCTAATTTTCCCCATTGTCTAAGCTGTATATTTAAATGGTTGAATGCATCACAATTGTCCCCAATTAAATTTAAACATTTAATAACCATATCTTTCAATTAATAATTGTTTTGGGCATTCATGAAGTCCCATTTGGTTTAGTATCTGAACCATTATTTGCATTGATTGAGATGGTTTTCATAGTTCCTACTTAATATCTGGAGGTTGGGGACCACACATATTAAGTTTATATTCAATTACATTTTTATTCATCATAAAAATTTCATGTAAATATTGTAATAGAGATTTCACACTAAAATAAAGTTATAGCTGTGTCTCAGTATCAAATCCGATGAATATCTTTCACTCTTTCGTATTACAAGAAATCACAATGTACTTTACCACAGACTTTTCTGTAATGTATGTAACTTGGTCAGTACCACTTTAAGGATGCAGCATTTGACCAATTATTCTGTGCATGTTGCTGCAATATTTCAGTGGAAAGCTTCCAGGGGCTGTTGGTGGCTGTAAAAGAATATATAATTATAACAAATGCTGTTTTGCATTATAAAGTACTTTGTAAGTTTAATAAAAGTAAAAAACTGTCACCAAATACACTTATTCTTATATGTGGAAGGGGTTGCACCTGACTTTGGCCAGGGATTTGTTGTGAGAGTTTCCTTTGCTTGGTTTCTTTGTGGAGCTGTCACAATCCTTCGTAGAGCTCCCCCATTCACTGCTGGCCTGCCAGTACTTCTCCTGCTCTGTCGAGGCAAAGATGTACTCCCAGAGGTAAGAAGTGAAAGTATTTAATGGAACAATTACCCTCTTACTCCTGAAGGAAGAAAGTGCAAACTCCACACAGACAGGACCCAAAGTTTGGGTTAAAAGCAGGCCTCAGGTGCGTTGAAGCAGTGGCTCTAGTGCCACTATGCTTCTGCACTGACATCCCCATAAAAGCACAAAGTGGATTGAAGGTTGAGGGAACCAAAAGAAGCTCATTTTGGATTCTGATGACTATGAACCTAGTTGACTAAACTACCTCCGACAGATGATTAGACAAAATTGGGAAAAATGTGTTGTCAAACCCGAAGGTAATTATTGATTTGAGATCAAGTCCAATCGCAATGCAACATATAAACTGGAATTCATTCTACAGCCAGTCCTCAGTGGTGCCTTTTGAGAAATCCGTCTGAGATTAGCCAGAGTCAGGGGTTAATCATATTGTTAGTTCCGCATCCATGATGTCAATAGATGCAATGCAATCTATTGTCATGGTGTCTTGAGGAATCATATTGATATATTATATCATCTACATATATACATATTTTCATTTTATTTCATGAATGTAATTGGTGACTTCCGAGTCAGAGGTTATTCAAATGTTTTTATTCTTGAATTGGATATTCTGAACTGAAAAATTCTCCCCTCTCCCACCATCCCCCATCAGTCAGCGAACTGACATGTATATAGATTTATGCAGGTAATCTGTCTCAGAAATTGATCTATGCCTTTAATGATACGCCAAGGGGCTATTGGCAGGCATGTCAACTACTGTTACAGGAAACCCAATGCATCAAGTACTACTGTTTGCCCATTTTACACCTTCCAGATTAGAGGATGGGTCAGCAGTAAATTTGGCCTGAGCTGGGAATCAACTCAATTATTTGGATGTGTGTATAGGTATTCCCAAAAATAACAGGCAAGTTTAAAAGAAAATGAAAGGGAAGCTTTCAGGTTCAGGCTCTCAATGTCAGTCTGCCAACAAACCCATCTCCACCATTTAAAGTGCATTGCTGCAGATAAACCTATGTTATGAAAACATGGCTGATCTACAGCTGACTAAAGGCAGGTGCTCCTCCTTCCTTCGGTCAATTTCCTAGGCAATATTCCAATGAGACAGATATGCCCTGCTGATACAGATGTCACATCATCCAAGTAGGTGAATCAGAACAATAAATATTCAATTGCATTTCTGGAGAGGCAGGTCCTGGAAATGGTCAGAATACTTTGTAAGTAATTGATTTTCAGTCACACAATGCGGTTCGTTGTGGCATTATATTTCTGGGAATGCAATTTCTGATTGAGCCCTTTTACTCACAATTCTAAATGGCAAGATTGTGTATATATAGGCACATACAGTGTATTCAGAAAGTATTCGGACCCCTTCAATTTTCCACATTTTGTTACATTACAGCCTTATTCTAAAATGGTTTAAATTATATATTTTTTATCACCAATCTACTCACAATAAAAAGGGGGAAACAGGTGTTTAGACATTTTTGCAAGGTAATTCAAAGAAATAACTGAAATATCACATTTACATTAGGATTCAGACCCTTTGCTATGACACTCAAAATTGAGCTTAGGTTCATCCTGTTTCCATTGATTATCCTTGAAATGTTTCTACAACTTGATTGGAGCTCACCAGTGGTAAATTAAATTGATTGTACATGATTTGGAAAGGCACACACCTGTCTATGTAAGATCCCGCAGTTGACAGTGCATGTCAGAGCAAAATCCAAGCCATGAACACGAATGAATTGTCCGTAGACCTCGGAGACAGGATTGTGTCGAGACACAGATCTGGGGAAGGGTATAAAACAATTTCTGCAGCATTGCAGGACCCAAAGAGTACAGTGGCCTCATTCATTCTTAAATAGAATAACTTTGAAATTCACCAGGACACTTCATACAGCTGGCCGCCCGGCGAAACTGAGTAGTCGGGGGAGAAGGGCCTTGGTCAGGAAGGTGACCAAGAACCAGATGGCCACTGTCTCTGACAGAGCTCCAAAGTTCCTCTGTGGAGATGGGAGAAACTTCCAGAAACAAACTATATCTGCAGCACTCCACCAATCAGGCCTTTGTGGTAGAGTGGCCAGACGTAAGCCACTCCTCAGTAAAAGGCACATGACAGCCCATTTGAAGTTTGCCAAAAGGCATGAGAAGCAAGATTCTCTGGTCTGATGAAACCAAGACTGAACTCTTTGGCCTGAATGCCAAGCGTCACGTCTGGAGGAAACCAGGCACCACTCATCACCTGGCCAATACCATACCCACGGTGAAGCATGGTGATGCCAGCATCATGCTGTGGGGATGTTTTTCAGTGGCAGGAACTGGGTGACTGGTCAGGATCGAGGGAAAGATGAACGGAGCAAAGTACAGAGAGATCCTTGATGAAAGCCTGCTCCAGAGTGTTCAGGACCTCAGACTGGGGCAGAGGTTCACCTTCCAACAGGACGATGACCTTAAGCACACAGCCAAGACAATGCAGGAGTGACTTTGTGACAAGTCTGTAAATTTCCTTGAGTGGCCCAGCCAGAGCCCCGGACTTGAACCCGATCGAATATCTCTGGAGGGATCTGAATATAGCTGTGCATCGATGCTGCCCATCCAATCTGACAGAGCTTGAGAGGATCTGCAAAGAAGAGTGGGAGAAATTACCCAAATACAGGTGAGCCAAGCTTGTGGCATCATACCCAAGAAGACTTGAGGCTGTAATCGCTGCCAAAGGTGCCTCAACAAAATACTGAGTAAAGGGTCTGAATACTTATGTAAATGTGATATTTCAGTTATTTCCTTTTAATTACTTTGCAAACATTTCTAAACACCTGTTTTAACTTTTTTATTATGGGGTGTTGTGTGTAGGTTGATGATTTTAAAAAAAAGTGATTTTAATCAATTTTAGAATAAGGCCGTAACATAACAAAATGTGGAAAAAGTGAAGGGGTCTGAATACTTTCTGAATGCACTGTATAACCCAGCCGACCAAATGCATGAGATGGAGCAGGTGAAAAGCATCTGAGGGAACTGACCGGTGGCAAGAGTTATCAATGTGTTGGAAGAAAATATTTCAACACTGAGATCAGATTCCCAATCAAAATATCAAATAATATATACTGAAAACTTCAAATAATTTATTTTATTTTCAACGCGGTATCAAGACTTTGCAAAATTAATGACAAATTGTAGTTACTGAAGACACTCTTCAGCAAACAAAGGAGGATTGATTTGAATTCCAATTGCCAAGCAGGAAATGGGAGAGGGAAGAATGGTGTTGGTGATTTGCTGCCAATCTCACCACCCATTTCCTTTCATTACCTTTCTCCCCCATTATTTTTTCTTTCTATTTTGGAACCAGGCGGGATCGTGAATACAACTCCTCGTGGTCCTCTCGTTGTCCTTTCTTCCACTCCTGGAAACAATTAAATTCAACTCCAATATTTGTACTTCATTTATAAAAACAATGACAAATTTAATAGCATTAGAGTAAAATGACAGTCAATAATTTTCATTGTGTTTGGAGCGCTGATAGTAAATTGCACAAAATACTGTTTTAGCAGAAGCACTAACATGATTTTAAATGGATTGAAAAATTGAGTAATTTGATGCAGGCAGAAAAAGCATTTAAACATGAAATTTAACATCCACATTTTGCACCCTGCAGTTATTGTGGTCAAATGTAATTATGAGAAAGCACTTAGTTAAGAATAATTCAAAACTGAAAATGATTTTTAAAATAAAAACATTGTCACTCACCTTACAAAGATGTGAAATGTCATACAATGTCAAATCATTTCAATGTTCCTCTACATGTATATTTCCATATTTTTGTAATTTGGCAGTTATTTTCCCCACTAGGAAAATAATATACCCTTTTGTCTATAAGATTATCCATTATGTACAATAATTTAAAACATTTTTTACCTAAAATGTAAGTAACAGTAATAAAACAGCTGAAATTCACAAAAGCAACTTTAGTTAAAATGTTCGTCTCACCAAGTAAAATCACCCCAGCAACTTTACTACACCTTTTCTTAAATTGTACTCCTGATTGTGTTGCAAGAAAAAGGACATCATCGTAAACCTCTATGCATGTATTGACTGTTGATTGAAAATGTAAGGCTCACAAATTTGGGCAGGTTAACTTTATGAAATTATGGTATTAATCAATTTATATTAACTACCCAGCAGCAATATTTTGATTAATGAATGTGGGTAAACCTCTAGTCTTTCATCATGCCTGCAGTCATAGTTACAATACATCAGGGATTTTTTACATCTATGACTTCTATTTTCATTTATTGATTGAACTGCAGCTCTTCCATCATTTTACAAAAATAATACTGGCCCTGATTGAGTGTGTTTATTTTCAATATCGAAGAAACCTCATGCACACTTAATTCAACAGATTTGAATAGATTACTGCTAATATTAATTGCCATCACAAGCCCTCCAGATAAACAGTTAAGGAATTTCTTTGACCAGTTTAACATTTTATATTTTCAGCCTTTTTCTTTTTTCAAACAATGCATTACCATCCATTACAGATCTGTGGAAACATTTGGTGTTCAATCGAACACAGAGGTGTGCTTTGTTTTCCTGCCCACTTACTTTCTCTTAGCACGATGCCATTTAGACACGTTTCATGTCTGCTGAAGGTCTTTCTCTTCAGCAGCTCACAGGAGGATTGATTATCAGTCAATGTCGCCATTGTGTGTGGTCTTGATCAGAAATGTCTTCATGGATATTTTTGTTCTGTTCTCAGGCACACAAATATCCAAAACAAAATTAAAATCTGACTTTTGTAAATTTGCAACTTACTTTGTTCATGCAAGATATATTCATGATCCCACTATCCTTGTTAACTAAAGCATATTATTCTGTTTATGGCTGTCACAATAATCACCTGAAACAAAATTTTAACAATGGGATATTTGAAATATTTCCAGGAATAAGAGTTATTAGAACATTGATAATCAGCATGTGAAGCCCCCATTGCCCAAGGTTTTCCTAAATGAGATTATTTTTGGCATTTCTGGCAGAAGATTAGTATTGGACCTCTGAATCTTGTGTTATGAATTATGCACTGAAGACCATACAGGGTATAAGGCCTCCGGTGACATTTAGTTAACCAAGTCATCCACAAGAAACAAGTGTTTGATGAATGACAAAATGAACTAATTAATGATTAACAGTGTTAAATGCAGATAAGTGTGAAACACTGCATTTTGGAAAGTCAAACCAGGGCAGGACCTTCTTAGAGAATGACAGGGCCCTGTAAAGCAGATGGATCTAGAAGTGCAGGTAAATAGTGGGGTCTCAGGTGCATAGGGTAGTCAGGAGCGAATTTGTGCAATGGCCTTTATGTTTCAGTTGTACAAGACGTTAGTGAAGCCATATTTGGAGCATTGTGTTCAGCTTTATGGGCCTGACACACAGGCGATTTATTCGACGACTGCCGGCGACTGGACCCCCCCACGACAATGTCTACGATAATGTCTACAACAACCTACCACCTAGTCGACATCAAGCTACGGCAAGCTACCGACAACCGGCGACCCATTAGGACATCCACCTACGACCACACCTACGACAACCTATGTCCACCCGCGACAACCTATGACAAGGTACGACCTTGTCAGCGACAACTGAAGACTACTTAAGACAATTCAGTCGCCGGTTGATGTAGGTAGTCGCCAATGGAATTCACCAAAGTCAGCACCGGTGACAACCTATGTCATCCTGGCGACATCTGTGTCATCATGGCAACAACCTGCGTCATCATGGCAACAACCTGCGTCATCCTGGCGACAACCTACAACAGCACCTACATCAGGAGAAGTCAAAATACGCGCAATGTCACCAACTGATGCCGAAAAGTTTTAAACATTTCAAAATCCAGCGGCGACCAGCAAAACGTTACGATTCTTTGGGTGACTGAGGAGACTACTCACGAACATATAGGCAACACCCCGGCGACAGCCTAGTCACCTGTAGCCACCTAAAAACCCGCCTTAGTGGGACAAGCCCATTAGTCACCTTGCTATTTGACAGATGTTGTTAAGCTGGAAAGAGTGCAGAGGAGATTTATGACAATGTTGGCAGGAACTGAGGGTCAGAGCTATAGGGAGAAGTTGTCCAGGCTAAGACAGTATTCTTTGGAATACAGGAGGATGAGCAGTGATCTTCTAGAGGTGTATACGATCACGAGGGGAATAGATAGGTTCCAGTGAGCGGTGCGACCGGCGTCGCAGTGGCCTCTGCAGTCCGTCTGTCTTTTTCATTTTTTGTCCCGTTGAGGGTATAGATTGTAGTGGGTTTTTAAATTGTGTATGTGTGGGGAGCGAAACATTTAAATCTCTTCCCTGTACGGGGACCCGACCATTTCCCTGTCGAGTCTCTGTTGTCGTTGGGGCCTAGCACCGTGGAGCGGCCTCCAACCGGAACGACCTGGGGGCTCCAGTCGCGGAGCCGGAGGAGCTGTGGACCTACCATCGTGGAGCTGGCCGGCTTTCGGAGCGTGGAGAGCTGTGGTGGCGCGTCGCTGTGGCCCGACTCCGGAGCTTGCAGGCTCCACCTGCAGGTCCGGTGGACGGTGACATCGGGAGCTCGCGGGTCCCTGCTGGGAGACCGCTTTTCGGAGCTCCCGCAATGGCAACTTCTCCCGCCCGAATTGTGGATTTGAAAATGACCTGGAGCGGGGCCTTACTTCGCCCGGCGCGGCTTTAACGGCCGCGGGACTTGCTAGCGCCCGCCGGGGGCTCGAACATCAAGACCCGGAGCAGGGCCTTACATCGCCCAGCGTGGCCTTAAATGGCCGCAGGACTTGCCACCGCCCACCGGGGGCTTTGACTTTGACATCGGGAGAAGAATGGAGAGCAGGAGAGAGACAAGACTGTGCCTTCCATCACAGTGAGGAGGAGATTCACTGTGTTGGATGTTTGTGTAAATTGTGTTGGTGTGTGTCTTGGTTCTTTTCTTGTATGACTGCAGAAACCAAATCTCGTTTGAACTTAATTTGAGGTTCAAATGACAATAAACGGTATTGTATTGTATTGATAGGGTGATAACAACTTTTACCCAGAGTTGGGGAATCAAGAACCAGTGGATATATCTTTAAGAAGAGAGAGGAAGGATTTAATGGGATACTGAGGGAGAAATTCTTGACACAATGGGTATGGTTACATGGAATGAGTTGCCAGAGGAGGTACTGTCAAAACAATTTAAAAGACATTTGGACAGGTACATGGATAGGAAAGGTTTAGGGGGATATGGTGCCAAAATGGGCAGGTGGAACTAGTGTACATGGGGCATCTTGATCAGCATGGGCAAGGTGGGCCGAAGGGCTTATTTCCATGCTGTATGGATCTACATCTCTATGAATCTACGACTCTATAATTCCATGACATTTTAAACGTGCAAATTGATGTACTAGTTATTGGCACAATATCCTCAAACCTTTTTCCTACTTAAATCTCTTTATCCAAGGAATCAACCTGTCAACCTCTGTTCTACCTTCAACATTAAGTATATAATGTAGAAACCAAAATTCTACAGTCTCACAAGTGCCCTGTGAAATTGTATTTCAATTTCTCCCCTCCTACATTCCATTCCGTTTACAATGATACCCAGCATTCCATTACGTACAACCTCCTGCCTGCTACCCTTCAGTGTTTCATTTTGTTGTACAAGCAGGAGATCTGCAGTGACTCATTGCAGAGCTCTGAGTGTACCTGTAGCTGCACAACACCACCTCCATCTACATCACCATGAATCACTTCAACAATGTCTGAAGAAGGGTACCAACTCAAAATATTGCCAATCCATGTCCTCCAGAGATGTTGCCTGGCCTGGCTCAAGCACTTTGTGTTTTACTCAGCATCTGCAGTTCCCTGTGTCTCCCCTTGAACAATTAGTTGTGGTTTCACAAGCGAATATGGACAGGCACTGGGAGCAGTGGCAGCTGTACAGAATCTGAGCTTGATGATGTGGTGGACTTGCGGGTGGTGGCAGTTCTGGATATTTTAAGCTTTTCTCTGATACTGAACTGGGGTTATTCAGAGGGAGGGGATAGCTGGAGATGTATCATTAACTTAGCCATGTATCAGCAGCCAGGCCCATGATACTTGCAGCAACAAAGGCGAAGGCAGAAGAGACTATCACAACCAATAGGGACTGTCTATCTCCATTTGGCCACACAATTCACCTGTCTGAGTGAATAAAGAGAGGGGCCGAGAGAAGCTTCATCTACAACTTCAAACGACCCTCATTTTTTTACTTTCCTCAGTTCTGATGATAGATCACCTGAATTGAAATACTCTGTTTCTCCCTCCAGATGTGCAGGTTGAATTGTTAAATATTCCTTCCTATCATAACAGACTTCCAACATCTGCAAATCTTCCAGCATGGACAGGGATCTGAACTGCCTGCCAGGACCCCACCAAAAACATACAGGTAGAAGCTGTAGGAAGTACAATATAAATATTTCATAGTAAATAACAGATACAGTGGATCGGGCATCTGGGGAGGGAATGTACTGGTGACATGAGGAGGTTCATGCATGGCTGCTATGTTGGTGGATTTACTTTTTCTTGGTTCCTGAGCAGTAACATTTTGTTTCAGTACATCGGGTGACGTGCGGCTGAAGGATTATTTTTTTGCAATGGGGGGAAAAGGGAATAATCCCGATTATGGGAGTGTTCATAAGATATTGCATATCTCAGACCTGTTGAGTCTTCAAGATGGCCTGTCAGCCGGGCAGCAATGGAAGTGCCATGATTGGGAACGTGTTCTCCATCTCCAGCTCTCTTCCTTCACCCTCTATACCACCTTGCTCAGGGAATGCTGGGTTAGTGGCTTCACTTACTACCTCCTCTGGTAGGATGTAACGCACCACGATAATTCTGTGCACCTTCAACAACAACCACAGGTGACACCTCTGGACCTACAGAGGCACCTAAAGCACATCTCCAACATGTTGTTCCCTTACTTGATGACACATCTGGATATCACATGACTTTTGTTATGATGCAGAACTATAGAAGGTAAACATTGATCCATTGTCTTCTCTGAGCCAGGCCTGAGGTCTATACCTAAGAAAAAAAGATTGAGAAAACAATTAGAGAGGGAGATGAAGAAGAGCCTCGACACAAAACGTCACCCATTCCTCTCTGGAGGTGCTGCCTGTCCCACTCAGTTACTCCAGCATTTTGCGTCTATATTGGGAAGACAGCCCCTGTTTTGCCCACCAGCCCATTGTGCATCTCCTTCCTGGGTACTCCTCACCAATGCATCCCACTTCCTCCACAAATGCCTCCTGTGAAACATTCTTGCTCCTTTCCTTTGCACCTCATTCTGGTTCCCCTCCCTGTTATGCAGTTCAAGCCATCTCACTTACCTCTTCATCATTTTTCTCCTGTGAACCTCTATCTCCAGCACAGCTGCCCCCTGGGCACCACATTACTGCACGCCTACCATGTGTGCACCAACCCACCTCCTCCTATGCAAACCTACCCTAAACATCCTCATCCTATGCACATCCTCCAACAAGCCTCGCTCACTCACTCCTGCTCACATTCCTCCTGTTCTGCACATGTCTGTCCTATGCATCAAACTTTTGTCCACCTCAGAATCTGAGGAAGGGTCATAACCTGAAATGCTATTGCTGAGATCCTCCACCAATTTGTATTCTGCTCAAGTTTCCGGCATTCTTGTAACTCCTTCTGTCCACGTTTCCCACCTACTCAATACTTAGCAGCTTATAGATACAGTGTGGAAACAGGCCCTACAGCCCACAGAGTCCATGTCGACCAACAATCACCCATACACTAGTTCTATCCTACGCAGAAGCCAATTAACCTACAAACCAGCACGCCTTTGGAATGTGGGAGGAAACCGGAACATCCATTGAAAACATGTGATCACAGAGAGAATGTACAAACTCCATACACACAGTGCCAGTAGTCAGGATCGAACCTGGGTCTCCGGCTCTGTAAAGCAGCAGCTCTACCGCTGTGCCACTGTGTAGCCCCTACTTCATCCACACCTCCATTTCATGTGCCTTTCCTGCACTTCACCTTCCTGTCCACCTCCCTCCTTAGTCCACACTTCTGCTCAACTTCCCCCCACAGCTCCCTCCTGCACTCTTCCTTCTTGCATACTCCTTGCCTGTGCTTGAACACCTTTCCCCTGTACACTACATTCTGCACACTCAGCACTTGACTATTTCATTCCTCAGGCATCTTTCTTATGCACACCCCATCAGCACATCTGCTGCGTTGTGCTGCGCTGCTCCCCTCCAGCCCCGCTCCCCTCCAGACACATTTTATACGTACTGATCCTGCATTGTCCCACCACGATTGGCATTGATCTTCGACTTCAAGTTCTGTAATCTCACCAGCTGAAAAAATATTCTGCTTCAACCCCAGCACTCTCTACCAAACAACAGATTAGTATCTGCCTTACACTGACTGCAATAAGTGAGCTTTGTTTGAGGTGGACAATGATTAGTTTAAATGTACACCTGAAATGCTGCTGAAACACATTTCCAACTCCCTAGTGATTTGGTCAAGTCTCAGGGCTGCACGGCTGCACATTGTAAATTTAGAGTAAAGGTTTAATCAATTTACAACAACCTCATTAAAGTCTGCTCAGGATATTAAGTGCACCAATAATTACCCACCCATCTGTCATAGTTAATTCCACTGCTTTAATGAGTAGTTTTCCCAAAGGCTTCCAAACCTGTATCAGTTCAGAGCAGATTGGAGCAAAAAACATTCTTCGGGAGCAAAACGCAAAGTGCTGGAGGAACATGGCGGTTCAGGCGACACCTGTGGAAGGATTGGACAGACGACATTTCAGGTTGGGATTGTTCTTTGTGTCAGACAGCATCTGTGCAGGGACGTAGACAGACGATGTTTCAGGCCTGTGGAGAAGACAAAAGGTGGAATCTGATAAGGAAAGAGGAGGGGAGGGAAAGAGAGAAGGAGGGTGAGGAGGGATACGGGTGCTTAACACTTCCAGCCTCGGCATCCACTAATGATCTTCAGCCTTTGCTTCTAACTCTTCTTCTCTTCCCAACCTGAGTCTTCTTACCTGCATCCACCTATCACTTGCCATCTCTTGTACCACCCCTTTCTCTCATTCTTTCTACCAGCTGTGTCTTCTCTACTCCATCAGTCTGATGAAGAATCCTGACCCAAAATGTTGCTTGTCCATTTCCCGCCACAGATGCTGTATGACCCATTAAGTTTATCCAGCAGTTTGTTTTCTTCCTCAGGATTCCAGCATCTGCAGTCTTGTGTGTCTCTATTTCTCTAACCAGGTTAGAGTTGAGTTGTGCTCCAGATCAAGAGAATACATTTTAAATACTTTAACCAGCCACTATCTTGACTTGCCTTTAAACGAGTCGGCATTTCTGTGAGATACTGGTAAGTGAGATATTAATTGCTTGTAAGATTGTACCTCAGCAGAAGTTAGGGCCATTGGGAAAGGAGGAAGAAAACAGAAAAATATGTTGAATTTTTTGCAACCATCCAATGAACTGCTTGAATATTTACCTTGTATGACAGCAACCATAGACTTTGGCTTTTTATTGAAATGTGCCATAAGCCAACCATCTGTATAAATTCTTGCCAATCAATGTTTCAGTGACACTAATTTTTTAAATAAATGTAAATATTGAACAAAGTTCCAATACTTCAACTGTGCCGATGTTATAACTACTAGACCCCATGCCCCCCTGTTAGTGAATAAATGATCAGTGCTAAGAATGGTCTGGACAAGCTATCAGATGTCAAAGTATCACACAAGTAAAGTCTGTTCTGTCCATTGGATCCCAAATTATATCCTCACCAAACAGTGATGAATGATGATGATTCACTGTTAATGATTCATGTTGGGGATTAATACACTTCAGCAGGTAAAGAATCTAGCCATAAGTAATTAATAAGCAGATATGACAAATAACAGATTTTGTGCCAGCACAAAACTACCAATTAGACACAGTGAGATAGCCATCTGCTTTCAACAGAAGCCCAAGGACATCATATGACGTTTTCACGCATAAATTGATATAATTCAGAAAAAAGATGACCTAATTTACTGAAACATCTACAGGTACAAGTTCTGGTCTTGAATCACATCTGCCATGTTTAGTCTTCGTTAACTTTCAGGCAGCCGGGTGCTTGTGAATAAGGACTAGTAATTTACAGCTTGTAAAACCGTGGTTAAAATGGTTCATGGGGGATCCCAAGCAGATTCATTCAAAAGTGTGTGGGACTGATGTTTGTGCCCAAGGTACATGTACATATGTGCTTTGGAGTTTTAGAGTCGTTGCACACTATCCCTGACCAATGTTCCACCTTAACAGAATCTCTTGGAGCAGCAGCTCTCAGGTGGAAATGCTCCTGGAACTAACCAGCCTTGGGTGATTTACTGTGAAGACCTCAAGGACAAATGGAAGAATTGGAGCCCACTTTGCAGAGATGGAGACGGGTACCCATTGAAAGTAGTAGAGGAGCCCCAGCGTCCAAAGCTAGAAGTTCTCACCTGCAAGGTGCAGGGAAATCTGCACCATGGTTACATCAGAGCTAAAACCATCGCCATCTTCAGCAGCAGATACCACATCAATGTGCAATAATGGCTCTCTGCTGCTACTTTTTCCTTCCATATAGGCCTGCATTCAAGAGTGTGGCACATGAGTAAGGTGGTACATATGCGGCAAGCATGTGCTAAGTCACACACTGTACTAAGGGAACATGGATGGCATAGATTCATCGAGTCAGACAGGACAGCTGCAGGCCCTTTGGCCCTCCATTTGTATGCTGGGCATCATCTATGTATACTAATTACATTTACCAGTACTATGAACACAGCCTACTATGGCGATTCATGGATGTTCCTTAAAGGAGAGCATTAATATCTCAATTCAAAAGCATGAATATTAACAGCAATGCACCATATGATTAAATTTCTGGGTCCCAGCTTTTCCTCAAAAGTAGCTTCAGCTGAGCTTTCTCACCCACATTGTTTGGCATCTACACATGTGCTATCACCAGGCTGTGTCTTATAGTAACATTCCCCATGCCTCCTAGTTTTAGTAAAGTAAAAGCTTACTCTTCAGATTATCGAAGAAACAATGTAGTTGATTTTCTGTGGGATATTTTTTTGATACTGCTTTTTTTTCTATATTTTTCCTGTGTATGTATTTCCCTGTTTTTGCTGTATAATTTATTTGAGTGCCAACTTTCATCCTCTTTTCAAGATGTATATGCCACAGCAAGACACAGAGAGTTGTGAGTCTGTGGAATTCTCTGCCTCAGAGGGTGGTGGAAACTTTCAAGAGAGCTAGATAGGGGTCTTGAAGATAGCAGAGTAGGGGATATGGGGAGAAGGCAGGAATGGTGTACTGATTAGACAATAGAATAGACAATATGTGCAGGAGTAGGCCATTTGGCACTTTGAGCCAGCACCGCCATTCTATGTGATCATGGCTGATCATCCCCAATCAGTACCCCATTCCTGACTTCTCCCCATATCCCCTGACTCCGCTATTTTTAAGAGCTCTGTCTTGAAAGCATCCAGAGAACTTGCCTCCACCACCCTCTGAGGCAGAAAATTCCACAGACTCACCACTCTCTGTGAGAAAAAGTGTTCCTCGTCTCCGTTCTAAATGGCTTACGCCTTATACTTAAAGCTGAACAGACGTTAGCTCCAGCTAACTATTGGGAACGCCATTACAGACAATCTGGTGAAGGTATTTTCAAAATGCTTTTGAATAGGGAATTCCAATCATTTAACCCAATGGTTTAACCCAGTAACACACCAGCAAAGATAGATTCTTGATTAGTTCGGGTGTCATTGGTTATGGGTAGAAGGCTGGAGAATGGGGTTAGGAGGGGGAGATAGATCAGCCATGAATGGTGGAGTAGACTTGATGGACCAAATGACTTAATTCTACTCCTATCACATGATCTTATGATCTAAACTATGTGCCTGGGTCTGGGTCCTTGAGACCCGAGGAACGTGTATAGAAAATGCGAACATAAATTTAATACCTCAGCATGGGGAAATTCAACCATCACAATACCATAACTACACCATGACCTATGTGAAGTGATGCAGTCCATGAGAATCAGCCCTGATAATACGTTCCACACTACATGGTATAGCTTCCAATATGAGACAATGGTGTCTCTGGTTACTAATCAGACATCATTGTACAATTCAAGTGGAAAATATGTTTTAAATATATTTTCCTTTCTCTCCATTTGTGAAGAAAATATTAAACTTATACCATTAATTATGTAATAAAGAGGTACTGAGAAATAGCTTTGATTGCTGCTTCTGTTGTGATTTCTTGCCAGGTGATTGATACGAAAATTGTGGTACTTGCATACGAGCTAATCAGGTGTATAAAATTGCAATTGAGCTTAGCAGGTGTAAGAGCTCTGCCTCAAATAACTTAATTCAGAAATAATTAGCCTGTGTTGAGTATGCCATTTTAACATGGCAGAAAGCGCACACAGAAGCACCGTCTTTTACACTGTCGTCAGTAGAATTCCTGAGATTTTTCATCGGAAAAGTCAATAGATATGCCATGTTCTAATCCTGGAACAACGCTGGCAAGGCAGAAGGGCCCGGCGAGGCATGGCCATATCCCGACAGTAGGCCTGGCTCGCGTACCTCGGAACCAGGGGATGGAAGCCAGCAAGCCCAGCTCCTGCCTTCCCTCGGAGACCAGGAACAAGAGAGGAGGTGGAGGGAGTAAGCGATGGTGGTGGACGCTGGACAAAGGCCCGTAAGAAGAACCAGCTGGTCTCATCTTCCATGCCCACAAGGTTGGCTGCGGGAGGTGCTCTAGGGCCATAAAAGTTGAAGATGGCTCGGCAAGGAGAGGGACAATGGTTTGCAGAACAACCATATGGTCGAAGGCTGCAACAGGCCATTATGACCGACTGCAGTTGGGACTGTAGAATGGCACCAAAATTGGTGACTCTTGCATAGACTCAGTGAGCAGTTTCTATGCATTATATACTTAACCTGGGATTGCACTTGTGTATGGTAATAATCTTCCTGATCTGTATGCAAAAAGAGAATCTCACTGTAACTTGGTATACGTGAAAATAAAGGAACCATTGACTCATTGAAACATTGGAAACTATACTATGTAACATAGAACATATTATCAGGGCTGTTTATTCAATCACATAGATCCTTGTGCATTATTTCTTATTTTCTTCTCTCTGGTTTCCTATAAATGCAAGTACACACTTCAACTTCCACTCCTTCCTTTACCATCCAATCTGTTTAGTCTTCCTGTTATTTCATTTTTGCCAGTACAATAAGCGGAGAATCACAAGGAGTGGCTTCTCATCCCAAACCTGCATAATTATCTTTCAAATCTTTCAATACCCTCACGCCCGTTCCTCAAGATCCTTTCTTCATTCCCTCCTCCTACCCACAGCTACATTGTCCCTTATCACCTCACCTGCAGATGGTGCTGTCAGCTGGCACACTCATAACACCCATCTTTACCAACATACGCAAACCATCCATTGTTTCCGAGTTATCCAATAATTTGACTGCTTGCTTGGATGAAAAAAAAAAATCAGAAAAATCAAGACTTTAATTTATGTTCTATCTTACACAGCCCTTTCCAGATGTTGCAAAATGCCTTGGAGTTTAGAGATAGAGTGTGGAAACAGGCCCTTTGGCCCACTGAGTTCACGCTGACCATGGATCACCACGCATGTCTTTGGAATGTGGGAAAAAACTGGAACTGCAGTTGGGACTGTAGAATGGCACCAAAATTGGTGACTCTTGCATATAGACTCAGTGAGCAGTTTCTATGCATTATATACTTAACCTGGGATTGCACTTGTGTATGGCAATAATCTTCCCGATCTGTATGCAAATCATACAGATCAAGAGAAAATCCATGCAATCACAGTATGAATATACAAATTCCATGCCGAGAACCCGTAAACTCATTCGCATGGAGAGTAAGATTATTGCCAAGCAAATTCGCACACTATGCACAGTTTAGACCCCATGAAATGCCTTGTAGAGGTTCACTGTTGCCATAATGCAGGAAATGCTGTGGCCATTGCAATCCCTCAGAAGCAACTATAAAATGATGACCAACCAATACATTCTTCTTTGTTGATGTTGGCTGATGGATAACTACTAGACAGGAAACCAGAGATATTTTCACTGATGAAAAATCAAAAGAAATGCAGCTGCTGGCAAGACAACACTGATCACACCCGACCTCAGATTTTCCCTTTGGCCTATCCACTCCTCCGTGCCAATTTATCTGAACTTCACATCAACTTTGTTACCTCTTTTCCCAGTTCTGATTAAGCTTCTTCAACTGGAAACATCAGCTCGTACTTCTCACAATACCTGCTGAAACCTTCCAGAACTTTAACATTTTATGTCAGATTTCAAGCATCTGAATTTTTTGTTAAACTTTCATTGAAGCTGTCTAACCATTTGCCTATGATAGTCCTTTTCACTGGCCTCCCAGATAGTGGGACGGCTGTCTACCTGACACTTTCCACGACAATCTACAGAGCTGTCAAAATAACAGCTACCTCTCCTCTCCAGCCTTGTGAGTCAAGATTGAAAAACATTAAGTCTAGGACTAATCTCAAAGTGAATGCGATACGTTCTGGCCTAATTAAAACATTTGGCTGTATCAGTCTAAAATAGGATCCAAGGTGTTATATTCTATAAACTGACGACCAGTATTAATGCATAACTTCACTTCATTAGTATGCAGACTTATTTTTAAACATTTGATTTAAAATTTATTAAACATAACTTAAGATGGCATAATGATCTGCTCCACTAATACTGAAAGTGAGACTTGATGTTCAAATCAAATTACTAATCACTTTACTCATTGTCAAACTAAACCTTGCAGTATTGGTATTCGAGGGTACACAAAAGGCTGGAGAAACTCAACGGGTGCAGCAGCATCTAAGGAGCGAAGGAGATAGGCGACGTTTCGGGTCGAGACCCTTTTTCAGACTGGTCAGGGATCAGGGAAACGAGAGATATAGACGGTGATGTGGAGAGATAAAGAACAATGAGTGAAAGATATGCAAAAAAGTATCAATGATAAAGGGAACAAGCTGTTTGTGGTGTGAAAATGAGAAGCTAGTGCGACTAGGGTGGGGGAGGGAGATAGAGAGAGAGGGAATGTCAGGGCCCGAGGGCTGAGGGAGAGGTGGGAAGGGGAGGAGACAGCAAGGGTTAACAGAATTGAGAAAATTCAATGTTCAAGCCCAAAGGATGCAGACTCCCCAAGCGGAATATGAGGTGCTTTTCCTCCAACTTCCGGTGTTGCTCACTCTGGCCGTGGAGGAGGCCCAGGACCGAGAGGTCGGATACGGAATGGGAGGGGGAGTAGAAGTGCTGAGCCACCGGGAGGTCGGCTTGTTTATTGCGGACCGAGCGGAGGTGTTCGGCGAAATGATCGCCAAGCCTCCGCTTGGTCTCACCGATATAGATCATCTGGCATCTGGAGCAGCGGATGCAGTAGATGAGGTTGGAGGAGGTGCAGGTGAACCTCTGTCGGACCTGGAAGGACTGCTTGGGTCCCTGAAAGGAGTGGAGGGGGGAGGTGAAGGGACAAGTGTAGCATTTCTTGCGGTTGCAAGGGAAAGTGCCCAGGGAAGGGGTAGAGCGGGAGGGAAGGGAAGAATTGACAAGGGAGTTGCGGAGTGGGTATCGTCCATTGCGAGGAAGAAAATCAACAGGTTGCAAACCAAGCTCACCTTCATCTGTAATCCAAGATGAGTTTCACCTCGTTGCTGACAATTTCTCCTGAATCTCAACAAAAAAGTTAGACAACGAGCTCTTTCCTTACCTTCAAATCATCCACCTTTCTTCATGAAGACCCATGAAGACCATCCACTTCTACATGGCAGCAAACCCTTATGCCAATGTTCTTTGGTGGGACAGTGCTGACGATCACCAGCAAAGTACGAGATAGGAATCGGCACAACAGTTAACACTGTTTTCCTGCAGCAGGCGCCCTCTTATGGTCACAGCAGCAACGACGAGTTCAGATATTTCTGAGCTTCATGCAGATTCACAACATCTGAGTTGCATTCAACTATTCCACATTTGCACAAACACAACTTTCACCAATGATAAGTTAAAATGTCACCAAATGTTATCATATATTTCAGTAATATGCAATGTGAAGGCAATAGTTTTGAAGGTGGACAAAAGTGCTGGAAAAACTCAGCGGGTGCAGCAGCATCTATGGAGCAAAGGAAATAGGCAACGTTTCGGGCCGAAACCCTTCTTCAGACAGGAAGCATGATTTAGTTTTAAAAACTGTGATCATTCGGATGTTGGCTCATACGTTAACAACTGTTGTGAGTTTCATTCTGAGGGCCACAGCCAGGGACTGAGTGTTTGTGTTTAGATTAAATCACTGTGAAACACTGCCAGAATTAAATACCAAATCCAACCTCCAATCTATTTTGCATTTCTTCAAACAAGCTTTCCACCATTCTGGGTCATTAACAATGCACAACTGCATTTTGTTTAGACAATGCTAAATAAGCACTTGCACCGAATGCTTCCAAAGCCACTGATGTTAGGGAAGATGGAATCAATACTGCTGTCACTAATAGTTCCTCTGTAATGTGCAACAAAGGCCACTCTGCAGCCCTTTATCCAATCAAGAATATCTAATTCACAACAATTTCTGCTTTGGAATGAAGAATTATCCCATGAAATTATTCTTAATTCCCTCATTTCTGCCATCATGCACGGCTGATCACTTCAGAGATAGAGCAAGTGCTCAGCTTAAAGATTTTTTCCTCAAATCAATCTTAAATGTCCAGGCGATAATATGATAGTGGTTTCATTTCAATGTAGAAAAGCCTCAAGCAATGGATCTACTGTTTTTTTTGGTCCTGTTTCTGAATGTGTGTCAGTCCCTGATGGATCTGCAGTTTGCAATTCACATAAATATTGTTCTATGGAGAAATTTTGCTTTCGATGCTCAAACCTTGGAAACTAATCTTTGAATCCTGTGCCATCAGTCCCAAGGATACCCAACACAAGTTCCTTACAAGTTCCGCTATAATTATTTTCATGGTATATTTTTAGAAAAATCATGGATTGGCCCTGGTAAAATTGTCATTGAAGTTAATGCACGAGTCACTCACACTTAAATGAAGAATCCTCACTTTATTTCACTGTTCTGGCATCTTTTATTCCTTCTGTTCTCACAGTTGCAGCATTTATCTCTTAAAAGATCTTAAGAGATAAATGCTTCTTACTTTTAAAGTAAGAAGCATTTAAAGATAAGATAAAGATCTTACTTTTGTACAAACTCAATGTTTTATGCTGCCCAATAAACAAAATACTCATGTTACCCAAGGAAGGTATTTCCAAATGTTAAGCATCAAATACAGAATAATGAAAAATGTGGAGAGCCTGAGGCACAGAATGTATACTTTGTAATAATAATCTAAGAAATTTAATTCTGAGGTTTTTTTTTAAGATCTAAGGACGTTATAGATCTGGGCACCTGGCACAGAACTACAAATTCTACTTCAGTACAAATTTTTTAATTATCATGCTTTTGTTACAATATGTATGTTAACCTTTTGTTATTATAGATCTTTATATCTGTGCTAAACTAGAACTTAGCTTTTGTGGATTTGGCAGCCTATAATTACAGATGCTGGCCATTGGCAATAAAATGCTGATATTGTGGTGCCTGTGTAGGATTCTAAGCCCTTGTTATTCCGGTCTTACTGGAGCCAGGGTCCAGAGTGTGGGCAGGATATGCAGCCAGGGGTGGGGTCCAGGGAACAGCTGGGTCTCAGCTGAAACCTATAAATTGAAACTCACCCAGTTCTGTTTCTTGCTCCCTTTAACCTCACTAGGTTCATTTATGATACTACTGTGTAAGATGGAAAACAAAGTAAAATGAAAGCGATATGTTACCAAGTAACATCCAATAATACAGTATAAAAAATCTGCTCATCCAGCATCACAAAGACCTGGAGGCGATGGATTATCAGAGTTTGTCTGGAGTAAAACGCAAATTGCTGAATAACTCAGCAGATCAGGCAGCCTATTTCGATTTGTGAAATTTAAAGCCACTAGCTAACATTTTATTTTATCCTCTTTTATCCCTGAAGCAAAGTGTTTTTGTTTAAATGTATAGAATAAGTTCTGCATCTTTAACACTCAAATTTACCACCATTTCATGAATTTCAACCCTCAACCAACTCCTTCAGTTTACATTTTATTTTTGGACTCCAGGTCCTCTGCAATAGTGAAAGGCCAAAATGCAGCTCCAGCTGACGCTCTTTCCTTGACATTCTTTCACACCTCCTTTCCCCTATACATCTTTCCAGATTCCATTTATAAACATGGCATATAACGGAAAGATTAAAATAATGAGGAGCATGTTGGGATGGGACTAAAGCATGAGATGTTGACGTAAGCATGATCCAGCTCACAAGCAATTAGTGGGACATTTTACATCCTATCCTATTTTCAATTCCATTCACCACACCAAGTCAATACTGATTGACACATACCATAACCTTGCTTTCATGAAGCTAAACAAGTTCCAAGTGGGACAATGGATAGATTCTATCCACTCTCTGCTCAATTGATAACCTTCTATTTGCAGGAATCCAGCTGCTGAACCTTTGGTTTATCATCTCCAAGATAATTGAAGCATTCTTTTAGGTTCAGGAACTAATACCCCAGGTGAGGTCTCCTCTGTTCCTGTATTCCCAATTCACTGGAAACCACAGACTTGCATAATATTCCCCAATTGCTTGTTGTGCCAGCAAGTTCTCTTTCTGTATTTCAGTAACCAAGACTCCCAACTTTATTAGTGTCCACTATTTAATAAATTCTGTTTTTCTATTTACCCTACCAAAATTAATTACCTCCCATATTCTCATTTTATACCATCTGTCACCTTCTTGCCAACTAACACATTCTCTTTTCAGATTGTATCATCCTCGCTATCTTATCATCAGTAGCAAACCTAGTTACAAAATACAGTCCATTCATCCCAATGTTTAATATAAATGATGATAAATGAGGGCTCAGCACTCCAGTCTTCCGTACCCCATCAGTTACACCCTGATATCGATCTAACCAGATCCATTTCTGGTTATCTGCACTTTTACCAAAACAAAAATGTAAGATTTTGTACAGTACATAATAATGCTGGCTTTTGATTTGTTCTAATACTAAAGTTTACAATTGAACTTTTGTTTTGCTTATCTTTTGTTGATCCCTTTAACAATCTGAACATTTAATCCCTAAACTTTTGACCTTTATTTCAGCTTTCCCTCCCTCTCTTCCCCTCTCTCTGCCTGTCATTAAATCACAAAAAATGCCATCCGGACAGTATGATTGGTTTGAGGCAGGTTAACTTAAAACTCAGAAGATAATGATTAAAATTAAATGCAAAATTAAAGTAATTAAAAAAGAAAAAGTACTTGGTTCGGAAACTATTAAAGAAAAACTGCCTCAGGAATTTTAAATTGCTAAATAAATTTAGCAATTTAACAAATGTTTTTTCACAAAAAGGCCTTTGGGTTTTGAAATATCTAGAACTGTATCAAAATTACTTCATATTCATAGAAGAAAATAGAACATAGCTGGAGAAAGAAATACCAGAAAGCAAAATGCATTCTTTAAAAACCATGAATAGCAGAGAGGTGTTTCCTACAACCCTGAACATATAGGCCTTGTCAGCCCATGCAGCCAAGATAAGAGTGCTGAGAGGGCAACATTAAGTCATGGATGCAAAGGTACATGGAAGCAGGGAGGAGCTTGCATCAACCGAATGTCGTGCAGAGCGTGGAGATCACTTGTGGGCACAGTCGTGACGCAGCATCATTAGCCGATGCCTCAGAACTCTCGGCTTCCATTGCAGCTCATGCAGTCACCATCCACTGCTTGGACTCTGCTGTGGGTTACTGTGTTCTGGGGCACAATTGTCCAGTGATCTGTTCCCCAACATATTTACTCGGCTTGCGAGGAACTGACCCGAGGCCTGTGCGGTGGAAGAAATTCAGAATTTTTCTAGGAAAGAGAGAAATGACCCTGCCTTGTAAATTGCACAATAGCTGGTTAGACCAGTGTCCTGCTGCCCATCACAAGATGATGTGATCTACAGTCGGGCATTCCAGAGATAGTACTGTGCAGCACAGGAAGAGGTCCATCAGTCCACAATGTCTGTGCCAAATATGAACCCAGGTTAAACTAATCTCTGCACATGATCCATATTGCTCCGTCCCCTGCATATCTATGTGATAATCCAAAAGCCTCTTTAATGGCACTATTTAATCTACCTCCAACACCACCCTGAGCAGTGCATTCCAGGCACCAACACTCTTTTTAAAAAAAAAGTTTGCTCCACACATCTCCTTTGAACTTTGCCCCTCTTAACTTAAAGCTATGCCCTCCAGTTTTTGATGCTTCCACCCTGGCAAAAAGGTTCTGACTCTCTACCCTATCAGGCAACTGCACCATCCTACCACAACCAGAGAGCAGTGCTGAACTACTATCTACTGCATTGGTGTCCCTCACAATATCCTTGATCGAACTTTACTGGCTTAACCTTGCACTAAACATTATTCCCTTATCATGTATCTATACACTGTAATGACTCAATTGTAATCATGTCTTCTGCTGATTGGTTAGCATGCAACACAAGCTTTTCACTGTACCTCAGTACAAATGACAATAAACTAAACTGAAATGATCAATGCCTCTTATAATTTTAGATACCACGTAATTTTAGATACACTGCCAGGAAATCTACGGCCTCCTTCGTTAGACATCAGCAGCCCTCCACTAACACTGTTGCATCTACTGGGGCAGCAGAGCCCTGGTGAATCACGAGTCAGTCAGATGGAAGACAGGCATAGAGAGAGCAACCAGATGACTCCTTGACCTCCGTTAGCAAAATGGTCAGAATTACTGTAAAAACAGATTGATTTTTTATTTTACGCTAGCTTTGATTTTTGATGTGTGACCAGGCACGCCAGGGACAGAGAGAAGGCAAGTTTGGTGAAAGGGGAATTAGATTCACGGTTTCTGATGTAGAAGCTGAATTGGACAAGGATGAGTTCCCCCATGAACATCATAGGAAGGATCGGGATATCTAGGATGTCTTCTGTCCTCCTCATCTCCCTGCTTCCATTCCCCTTGCTCTGCATCTGCTTGCTGTGTAAAAGGGGCCAAGAGATGATAACTCGTGATGGCAAGGCTGTGCACCATGCTGTGGTCCACCCTGAATCATACAGGCCTCTTCCTGAGTGCCTCCAGCAGCAGAACCATTGGCACCATAGTGTCAGCGATCTGCTCTTCCACATGTAGTGTGGAAGCGTACCTTTCATTTCATAAGTGATGCACACATGTGCATGGGTTGTGCACTGTGGTCACAGACCATGATGCCAGGAGATGTATTTGAAGCGCTGTTGCCAACTTTTAGTTTCCCCTGGAGGTTCAAATGCAGATGGCCCATCAAAATGCCACCAAATTATAACAGGACACAGCAGATTTGGCACCCACAACTGGAGGTTAAAGAAGTCAAATCTCTTTAATTTATGGTGTCACATCTAGTTCGACACATGATACCCAGAAGGAATGTGCTTATGCCCAGTGGCATCTGCATTATAGAAAGTCTTTCAGTCCTTGAAAAAACATATGCTCTCTCTGCTTGTTCATCTCATGGAGCAGAGATCATTGAACGGTACAGCACAGGAAAGGGTCCTTCAGCTCACAATATCTATTCCAAACATGCTGCCAAGTTAAACTAATCTCATCTGCCTGCACATGATCCATATCTATTCAATACATGTTCCTGTACCTCTAAAACACTTCTAAATACCATGATGGTGTCTGCCTCCACTACCACCAGGCATCCATCACTCTCTGTGAAAAAAACTTGCCCTGCATAACTCTTTTAAATTTTGCCCATCATTACAGCTATGCCCTCTAGTCTTTGACATTTCCACCCTGAGAAAAAGGATCTGATTATCTATGCTACTCATAATTGTATATTCTTCTACCAGGTCTCCTCTCAGCCTTCGTCACTCCAGAGAAAATAATCAAAATTTGTCCAACCTCTCCTTACACCTATACCTGCTCATCTGGACGACATTCTGGTAAACGTAAATTTAGATTTACTAGAATCTCTGGATAATTTAGAAAGAAATGTTACTAACTTTCTTTGAATGGGGTTCATAAAGACCTCCCTTATGCAAGAGGGAGAGCAAACAACAAGATGTTCTGCACCAGCTACCTTGGACCTTGCCTACCACGGCCAATGCTGCCCTAAGGTTAAGGCTGACTCATGTCCTTACTGAATAATGGATGTCCCACACATTATTCCTTGTTGAAATTCAGAGAGGGAATTTCTCCACGGATACTCTGGGTGGAATTGAATTCTTTCTCTCCCTCTCTCTTGATGGGCCCTTGTTGCTGAGCAATGTGATCCATGTGTAGGTTTGGTTTGTGCAGAAACTCCGTCAGCAGAAGATGCACCACTCCTAAAAGTTGAAAAAAGTGTAGTAAATATTAAATACCTCGGAAATCATCGCAACATCTTGTAGAAAACAACTGATCTGCAAGTAGTGGGTGATTCTTTTAAATTGTGTCTGTAAGGTGTTGAGATAGAGAGAAGAGATGGATTGTGATTGCTTGCAGGGCTCCTCCCTCATGCAGAAGGCATGCAAGGTTAAGAGAGGGCCTCTGCCAGAACAGAACCTTCCAAGCTGCGGCCCCAGACTCAAATCAACATTGCTGGCTGATTCACATAACAATGTGCTTGCTCAGTTTATCTCAAGAGTATGTTTTCTGCACAAGTGTTAATAGCTTCAGCAATATATTGTCTGCTGAGACTCACTTTGCAAATTTGTGTGTGCTGTGGACACCATTTTGAAACCCCCAATGGCATTTCTAGCAGACATAAAAATGTTACTCACAGGACCGTTTTCACCCTTTAAGAGTTTGGTCTACTGCACTGGATGTAGAGTAACCTTAACACAAAAGCATTTAACAAAAACAAACTTAACGGCTGTAGACAAGAATGTCCGTTATCCCCGCTATTATTTGCACTTGTTCTAGAACCATTAGCACAAAGTGTGAGGTCCCATCCTGAAATATATGGGTATAAAACTAAAGACACTGAAAATAAAATCTCTTTATACGCAGACGATGTATTAATTTACATCACAACCTGAAGTTAGTATCCCTAACTTATTAAATTTAATAACTCAATATGGCTCGTTTTCAGGATACAGAATTAATTGGAATAAAAGTGAAATCATGCCAATAATGGAAAGCAACCCACATACAGTGGCTTGCAAAAGTATTCATACCCCTTGAACTTTTCCACATTTTGTCACGTTACAGCCACAAACGTAAATGTATTTTATTGGGATTTTATGTGATAGACCAACACAAACTGGTGCGTAATTGTGAAGTGGAAGGAAATTTTTATTACAAATAAAAAAGTTGAAAAGTGTGGCGTGCAAAAGTATTCAGCCCCCCTGAGTCAATACTTTGTAGAACCACCTTTCGCTGCAATTACAGCTGCAAGTCTTTTGAGGTATGTCTCTACCAGCTTTGCACATCTAGAGAATTAAATTTTTGCCCATTCCTCTGTGCAAAATAGCTCAAGCTCAGTCAGATTGGATGGAGAGTGTCTGTGAACAGCAAGTTTCAAGTCTTGCCAGAGATTCTCAATTGGATTTAGGTCTGGACTTTGACTGGGCCATTCTAACACATGAATATGCTTTGATCTAAGCCATTCCATTGTAGCTCTGGCTGTATGTTTAGGGTCGTTGTCCTGCTGGAAGGTGAACCTCTGCCCCAGTCTCAAGTCTTTTGCAGACTCTAACAAATTTTCTTCCAAGAATTCCCTGTATTTGGCTCCATCCATCTTCCCATCAACTCTGACCAGCTTCCCTGTCCCTGCTGAAGAAAAGCATCCCCACAGCATGATGCTGCCACCACCATGTTTCACAGTGGGGATGGTGTGTTCAGGGTGATGTGTAGTGTTAGTTTTCCGCCACACATAAAGTTTTGCATTTAGGCCAAAATCTTCAATTTTGGTCTCATCAGACCAGAGCACCTTCCTCCACAGGTTTGCTGTGTCCCCCACATGGCTTGTGGCAAACTGCAAACGGGACTGCTTATGACTTTGTTTCAACAATGGCTTTCTTCTTGCCACTCTTCCATAAAGGCCCGATTTGTGGAGTGCACGACTATTAGTTGTCCTGTGGACAGATTCTCCCACCTGAGCTGTGGATCTCTGCAGCTCCTCCAGAGTTGCCAGAGGCCTCTTGGCTGCTTCTCTGATCAATGCTCTCCTTGCCCGGCTCTTGGTAGATTTGCAGTTGTGCCATACTCTTTCCATTTTCGGATGATGGATTGAATAGTGCTCCGTGAGATGTTTAAAGCTTGGGATATTTTTTTATAACCTAACCTTGCTTTAAACTTCTCCACAACTTTATCCCTGACCTGTCTGGTGTGTTCCTTGGGCTTCATGATGCCCAAGGAACATTGTTTGTTCACTAATGATCTCTAACAAACCTCTGAGGCCTTCACAGAACAGCTGTATTTATACTGAGATTAGATTACACACAGGTGGACTCTATTTACTATTTACAAGGCAATTGGTTGCACTGGATTATATTTAGGGGTATCAGAGTGAAGGGGGCTGAATACTTTTGCATGCCACACTTTTCAGTTTTTTATTTGTAAAATAATTTGAAAACCATGTATCATTTTCCTTCCACTTCACAATTATGCGCCATTTTGTGTTGGTCTATCACATAAAATCCCAATAAAATACATTTATGTTTGTGGTTGTAATGTGACAAAATGTGGAATAGTTCAAGGGGTATGAATACTTTTGCAAGCCACTGTATATTACAACAATTCCCTTTTAAAATAGTAAATGAAAAATTCATATCTTGGAATTTATGTAACAAAGCGATATACTTCTTTATTTAAATCTAATTTTCCGCCTTTATTGAACAAATTACATAAGAATATTTTATATTGGAAAACACTACCTATTTCAATGTTGGGTAGAATTAATGCGATAAAAAATATTTTTCTCCCACAATTATTGTACCTCTTTCAATTAATCTCCGATATATCTCTCAACATTTTTTTAAGAAGGTTGACTCTATAGTCACCAAATTTATCTGGGATTATAAGAACCACAGAATAAATAAAAAACACTTATGTAAATCAAGAATAAATGGAGGTTTAGCACTACCGAATGTTATGTTTTATTATTGGGCAGTTAATATTAAAAATATGAATTTTTGGTTGGAAGAACTGGACAAACAACCAGATTGGTTAAAAATGGAAAAGGAAGACTGTTTACCTTTTGAAATTGGGTCGATTCTATTTGCTATTATTAAATTACGCAAAAAAACCTATAAAGAAAACCCTATAATAGACAGTGGAATACGCATTTGGAAACAATTAAAGACACTAAAATTGGATTGTTTACCACTATCAAACAATGTTACATTTAAACCCTCAATGATGGATAAAGGTTTTTTTACAATGGAAAAATCACGGAATTAGTCGTCAATACCAAATTGGTCCCCGATTCAAAATTAATAATATTAGGAATACTAGAACAAAATCAATTATTTACAACAAACCAAAGAACCTTTATCGATTATAGTTTAATAATTGGGAAAAAATTAATATTACAATTTTGGAAAGGCCCTATAACCCCAACAATTAAAATGTGGAATATGGAAATGTTGGAGACCCTACATTTGGAAAGATTAAGATTTGTCTTAATGGACAAACAAGAACTATTTACAAGAATATTGTCCCCATTCATTGAATATTTGAAGGGGCAAACTGGTGCGGCACGAGAACCTGACTGAAACCTGAATTAAGGAATAGATGAAGAATTACATGAAGAATTAAATAATAGATGAAGAATGATGCATAATCAGTTGAATACTCAATTCTTCTTTTGGTTTATTTTGGGGTTTTTTTCTTTCCCCTCTCTATTACTTTCTATCTATATAAAAAATTTAAAAATATATAGAAGTACAATTACTACACAATTGTTAATATAAGTAATATTAATAATGTATGACCATAACAAACAAAATGCTTTTTATTATGTATCTACTTCTAATTTAAAAAAAAAAATTAAACAAAAACAAAACAAACTTAACAGCAGTTTGGCTTTGTCCAAAATGGCATCATAAATAACCATCACAATCTTATTTTTGGACCAACTATTCCATATGTTTATAATTAGTGAGAAGAGATATATTGGACTAACATAGAAATAACTGATGCAAGAGCAGATGATACCCACTCTTAACAGTGGTGATTACTAGAGAGATTAAACCAATGATCAAAGAGATTCTGCGTGTTAACTCTATCAATAATTCACAAATGATGAGAGCAATAAACAAACAAATGTGCCAATAAACAAAGAAATAATTCAATAGCTATGAATGAAATAGAAATAGCATTTTTATAACATTCATCACCAACTCAGGATATTGCAAGTCATGGCCAGGAAAGTGATTTTTAACGAACACAAAACAGTTTTTTTCAATGTTAAGACAGAAAATGCTGTAAATATTCAGGAGGTCAGGCAGCCTGTATGGAAGGAGAAACACAGTTAATATTTGTCTGAATTGGAAATGTTTCTGCTGTTTACAGTTTCATCCTCTTGAAATCTTCCTTGTTTGTTCCTTTCTTGTCACGTGAGACATTCTCTTCAGAGCCACAGAGTAACACTGCATGGGAATAAGCCCTTCAGCCCAACTCGGCCATGCTGACCATGATGCCAATCTATGCAGTCAGGAGTTTGCCGCTGGGTGCACTTCCCACTAATATGGTCACCAGGGACACCAGCAGTTTCCCTGATCTCCCACATATCCCAGGAGGTGCATGTCACTGCACCAATTGACATCACAACTACATTAAGTCTGAACAATGCAGTTAACAGAGTAAAGTTCAAAGACCTTACCTATACCACTGCTCAGCTTCCTTGCCTAAGCCTCAAGTCAAAGATTCAGTACCTACCACTCAAACACCGCACTTGGCACTCACACCCAGACACTCTCACAATGGCCGTTCCAAAATGGTCGCTCTGCTGGAGCCCTGCACCTTTTAAAGACTCGCTTCAGGGTCCACTCACAATGCCTGTCAGGATTTGACAGCAATTAAGCCTTACCTTCCTGGCATCATTATTTCTGCTGTCTTGTGATGTTTCTACATTGTACTTTTGCTTTTTTTGCTCCACTGGAGCAGGTAAATGTTATGCATCTGCCTTGTTTGATAGAGATTTTTGATAGATAATTTGTTGGGTGCATTGAGCAGTTGCTGCAATAATGATGCTGTTGGTGGAAATGGCATCCATTCACGACCAACAACAGATAGTTCACCTCTCTACACAATTGCATCAAGATCCTTGGGACTTGACCTCTGGTATCAATTCCACTGCTATCTCTTCAATTATCCATTCGACCTATTGAGTCCATATTGACTCCAAACAAGAGGCTTTATTGAGTTATTTGGCCCCACAGAGTATGTTCCACTTGTCGTTCCAGCAGTGTGCTGGCAATCAGTAGTGCATGCTGACTTTAAATGATGCCAGATACTTACTACGGTCAATGGCAGTATGGCTAGTGCTAGTTGTAAATTTATGCCTGCTTTAAAGCTGATCCAATTTACCCCCCTAATTGTTTTGAGGATACACCTCTGAGGTTTTGATATGGGAGAAAGACCAAATCATTTTTTTTAAAAATCATTCTATCCAACGATTCAATTTGGCAATGTCATTGGCATTGAAATCAGAAGCTTAAATATTCATAAATTGGCTGCCCACTTGACAAGCTACATTTTAATCTACAACATTGAGATTCATGGGAAATGGTACAAAGTTGCAGGTAAGATCCATTCTGGCTCACTTTGCCACCACATCCAATGAACCTAATATACTATTTAATAACTTGTGATTTGCTGGACATTGTATCAATATTTAGCTTCAAACAAATAAATGACAACGGAACATTTGCAAATGTTGAATCTTGAGAACAATTGCTCAAGAAATGGGAAGGCTTCTAGCAGTCAACACGGGAATTGTTTCATAAGATTGCAAAAAGATGAGGTCAGGTAGTGGAATCAGGAATAGATTGGAGTTGGTTCTTCTGGAGTTTAATTGTCTACCACCAGCTGAAAGCTTTGACAAAATATCCCACCTGCAAAAATATTCATCTCCCCATGCTCCTGCAAAATAACCTCAGATCCCTTTCACTTTATGAACAACACCATCTGGAAGTTAAACACAGAGAGGTAAAAAGAGAAATAGGAGTTTATTTGACCTATCATTCTTCCATGGGAACCTCCCTCAAACAATAATATTGTATTACATACTTAGATCCTGTTAATTTGGATTTTCACACATTCCAGAATGTGTGATCCAAATATTTCAGCTGAACAGCTGTAGCAATATAATAAAATAACTACTATTTTATGATCATGTCTCACTGGTTACCCTGATGTTCACTCATCTTAAATTTATTGTCAATTCACCTTGCAAGTCCTTTGGAGCTTTTTTATCACAGGGTTATCTTTTGATGATATATACCTAAATTTAACAACTGCCCTTTGCTGCTTTTTGAAAGGAAAATATCTTTAATGTGCAAATGTATTGCATGATGTAATGAATGCCATGGTGTAATGCTGTCTGCTGATCAGTTTATTGAAATATTATTTTGTATTCCTAAATTAAACATTGTGAATTCTTGATGATACAGTTGTCTTTAATCAGTCAAAATACAAAATTACTGTGCATTAAAAATCTACACACTTGGAAACTCTTGAAGTACTTAATCGATCAGTACTGAAAAGAACATTACATACAGGGAAACATTTCAAATTATTGCCATGGAAACTGACTATCGGAAACAGACTATCAAAAGCAGTTTCTTGGAATAAAAGGTACCATTTTACACTTGATTAAGCTGTACACTATAAACGGCCAAGCTATTTTCTCAACTTGAAATGCATTTCCCCTGTAAACAAACATGCATTAAATTTACCAGCAACCACTTACTCAAGGCAGTATTTTTCTCTCCAATTGAAATAGAAAGCCAAGTTCATCTCTCTGCGGTGAATTTGTCCTGTCGTTCAGCTGGCACTGCATATCAGCAACATTATACACTGGAAAGCAACATTTCTTTGTACTATTTATTAGTCTACTAAATGGAAGCATCTCAGTTTACACTCCAGGAAAAGCGAGCACAGCAAAGTACCTATTCCCTTGTAGCCACCAGTATATAAAGCACAGCTGAAGTTCACAGTAAAATCCTGCTAAGTTACAATGAAGGCAATAATTCAGACAATACCCTTCAGTAATGTAATAATTCAACAGGTCAGTTTTGTGTCACAGCTCTGTGCAACTGTAGACTCAAGAGAAAATCCATGGGAGGTCCACTCTCATAGCCACTACTAATCTACCCTTAGTCGACCCTTTGATATCAGCAGACAAAAAAAAATATCCATTAGGCTCTCAGACTTTACAAAATCTAATACATACCATAGTTACAGCCATGAAATCAAGGAACATAAGCATTTACAGTATTCAAAATAAGAGGTCAAAATAATATTTAGAACATAATAACATAACAATTAAGAGCAGAAATAAGTTATTTGTACAAATAAGCTTGTTACACTCAACAAGACCATGGCTCTAGCTCAACATTTTCCTTATCTACACCCATATCCCTTGATACCTCCATTATATAGAAATCTGTCAATTCCCATGTTGAATTCAGCATGTAAATGTGGTCCCACATTCCTGTGGGATGCCTAAGAGAATAGAGGCTGAGACTACTCAGTCCCTCTTAATGATAGGCCCCTGATTGCAGGAACTGGTCTGGTGAATTTCAATGGCATGCTTCTTACTGCAAATATAAAAAGACCAACTTTCTACATGATGCTCCAGGTGTGGTTTCACCAAGGCCCTAAACTCAACTCCTTCTGCATTAAAGGTTAAACTGTCATTCGCCTTTCTTATTACCTGGTGGATCTATATGTTCGATTCCTATGTTCAAGGACATCAACGTCCCTTTGAACATCAATAGCTTAAATTATCTCCACAGCCTTTTCGTTTTCACATGTGACCTCTACACTGGTGAAACCAAGTGTAGACTAGGTGACTGCTTTGCTCAACATCTGTACTGTGTCCACAATGGCCACCTCTAGCATGTCATTTTAACTCTCCTTCCCAATCCATACCGACCTGTCTCCTTCATTGCTTTGGTCATGCCAAACACAAATTTGAATAGAAACTTTTCATATTCAGCTGGGTAGTTTACAACCCAATGTATAAACACTAAGTTTTCACATTTCAGATAATCTGTGTTCTCCTTGCACTCAGATTCACCCTTCCACTGCATTTTGATCTCCTGTTGTTCAGCTCTTCCTTCCCCTCCTCTCACCTGGATCCCTCTGCCCATCATCCCCTTAATTCCCTCCTCATCTCTCTTGCCCAGAGTGGGGGAATCAAGAACCAGAGAACATAGGTTGAGAAGGGGAATAGATTGCAACTATTCCAAGATGCAGGACAGAATGTCACAGGAGATCCTTCTTCCCTGTGGCTTTCAAACTTTATAACTCGTCCCCCTTCTGTCATGGGGTAGACTGAGACTGACCCCCCCCCCCCCCCCCCCCTCAATCTTTGCACCCCAAAGCCTTTCCACTAGTCACTTTAATTTAATGTTTCATGTATTTTGTGTTTTTTTATGACTGTTGGCAAATAAATTTCCCTTCTGGGATAAATCAAGTTCTATCGTATCATATCGTGTCATATCGCTTAAGAAACATTTTGACAGGTTCATGGATAGGACAGTTTTAGGGAAATGGGCCAAAGGTTATGTTTCTACTGTAAGACTCTATGACCCTATGACTCTATGTTTCAACCTGTCACAAAACAGTCTCTATCTCATATCTCCCCCCTTTGTTCTGCTATTCACTGGCAATCTTTCTTCTTCACCCTCAGTCCTGAAGCAGGCTCCTGATACAAAACACTGATTTAGCCAGATGCCGCCTGACCTAGAGTTCTTTTTTTTTGTTATAGAAAGAAAGTTCACTATTCATTTGCATCTCCTCTAACAAGACCTACAGCACATTAAAGCACATTAAACTTATAATCCCTCTCTCCAAGAGTGAGTCATTCCATAATGTTTCCCAGATTCACTTCCTTAATGATTGCCAGCACAAGCTATGCTACCCCTCCTCCGTAAGAGATGCAGCCAGCTACAAGCTACACTGCTCCTAATCTGTAAAGTATGCAGCCCATTACAAGCTATACCGCTCCTCTGTAAGATATGCAGCCAGCTACAAGCCATACTATCCCTCTGCAAGACTACAGCCAGTTACAAATAGTGTAGGCTAGATTTAACCAGAGACAATCAATCATAATAATAATTTCCTAATGATGTATCACAACACGTGGCACACACAATTTATAAAGGTTCAATTACTGTTGTAAATAAGAGATGCACCTGCAGATGTGCTTACTGTGAAGTCCTAAAGGTGGCAATGATTAGAGACATACTGGGCGATATGTATATTAGCCAGGAAGTTGAGGATATAATTCCTGTACTACCTTTAAGAGAGCCATGTAATTTATTACATTTATCTGATATGAAATTTAGTCTGGCACTTCATTGCAAAAACGATATCTCTGACCGAGCAGCACTCCCTTACTAATGCATGGTGTGCTATCAATAATGTGCAATTTTAAAATGTCTGTAGTCACCACATCGGCATTCAGTTTGGAATGTTACTTCTTGGAAAAGGAGCAGGACAGGGTTCCAAAACAAAAGAAATGGAGAGAGGCAGATAGAGTAGCGATGTTGGGAGACAGTGCATGGAGCACCTATGCTTGTAAGCTGAAAAGATATGTCCATCATTTGCCACGAGTGGAAATGTTTCAAAGGATAAACAATGTTATTGAACTCCTGAGAACACAAAAGGTGGTGATGCTCAAGAGTAAGCTAACATGACTAACTAGAGATGAAGTGAGGATGGAAGGAAAGCTAAGCAGTTAAACACATGGTACCCTGAGAGGGAGATAAGTCAGCAATTCAGAGGTGGTACGTAAATGTTTAGTTTAGTTTAGTTTAGAGATACAGTGTGAAAATAGGCCCTTCAGCCTGCTGAGCACAAGTATGTTAGTTATATCCTACACACTAGGGAAAATTTACAGAAAACAATTAACCTACAAACCTACACGTCCTTGGAATGTGGGAAGAAATAGGAGCACCAAGAGAAAACCCATGGAGTCACAGAGAAAACATAAAAACTCGGCACAGTCAGCACCTGTAGTCAGGATCGAACCCGGGTCTCTGGCACTGTAAGGCAGGAACTCTACTGCTGTTCCATTGTGCTGTCCCTTAGAAATTTTTGAGATAGCTTTAATAGAAGATCAAGATTACAAATGTTCAGTTTGTTTTGTTTAGAGATACAGTGTGGAAACAGACCCTGCAGCCCACCAAGTCCACACTGGCCATTGATCACCTGTTTTACAATACACTAGTTTTACATTATTCCACTTTTGTATTTTACACATCGGGGCAATTTACAGAAACGAATTAACCTACGAACCTTAACATTTTTGGAATGTGAGAGGAAACCAGAGCAGCCAGAGGATACCCAACACACAGAGATTATCCAAACTCCGCTCAGTCAGAACCCGTAGTCAGGATCGAACCCGGGCCTCCGGAGCTGAAAGACAGCAACTGATGTGCCAATATGTCAGAGATGTCGCATGCAGAGGAAACCAAAATAAACTGTGCAATAGAGAGCCAAGGGCTGTGATGAACCCCATTTGCAGTAAATGGATATGTATAACTCCAGAAGTCCATGTTCAGTAAGGCTGGGTAATGTCAACAAAGAATGTAACAATAGAGGCTTAAAGAGAATATTAGTAATGGACCTATATAACATGGAAACAGCCCCTCAGCCCAACTTGACCATGCTGACAGAGTTGCCTAACTAAGCTGGTCCCACGTGCTTGGATCGGGCCCATATTCTTCCAAACCTTTCACATCCATTTACTTATCCAAGTGTCTTTTCAATATCATAATGGTACCCTCCTCTTCCACTTCTTCTGATAGCCCATGCCATAATGTATGACCTTCTAAGTGAAAAAGATGCACTTCATTTCCCTTTTCAGATATTTCTCCTCTCACAAAGCACCTCCCTCCAGTTTTATACTCCCCTGTCCCAAGGAAAAGACTGATGTTATTCACCTTATCTAGCCCCTCATGATTTAATAAACCTCTAAGGTCTCTCCTCAGCATCCCCTCCTGCAACGAGAAAAGACCCAGTCTATCCTGCCTTTGTCATTAATCAAATCTTCAAGCTCAAACAAATATTGCAGGCATTCTTTGAGAGTCATGGATTTGCACTGCAAACCGGCAATAAGCATTGGCCACATATATGGGCCATTTAATGGACATGTCTGGACAGCAAATGCAGCTGACATTGTATCATAAATACTCAGATTGCAAGTGTCAATTTTATGGAAGGCCATCAAGAGGTTGAGAGAAAGACTTGCCGAGCAAAGTAGAAAGATGGTCAGGGATTCAGATCAGGCTGAAGGGTCCCAGAAGGAAAGCCACAGTGTCCAAGTTCAGGGAAGGACGATCTCCTTTGAAGTGGTTTGAGTCAGAGGCATATTTCCATAGTCTGCAGATCCAGGGCTAAGGCATATTTCTAGTGGGAATTTGAAACAAAAAGATAAATGAAAACATTATAATTTGGAATCTTGTTCCGTGAGTAACTGGAAATTATGTGATATCTATGCTACAACGTGCAACAACTGCAAACAAACAAGCATTCAAGTAAAGAAAGGCACTGAATAACAACCAGCGCATTGGCATGAAATTTGATATTGTAGTGGGGATCATTCACTGATGCGTCAAGGCGCTAACTTTGGCAAGTTCAGTCAAATATAATTCCTACAAACCACGTCACAACAAAACCTACTTCAGTGAGCTAGAAAAACAGGAAGTGCTAGAAATTCTCAACAGGTCAGATTTACATTATCTGCATTCTTCATTTCAGATTTTCAACATTTCTTGCCTTTTATTCAGCTATGTTGATTAGTTTGATGGACAAATGGAGTGCACTGCACAACACAAAGATTAATTATGTGTAGAAAGGAAATGCAGATGCTGGTTTACACCGAAGCTAGACACAAAATGCTGGAGTATATCAGCAGATCAAGCAGCATCTCAGGGGAAAAGTAATAGGTGACATTTCAGATTCTTGCCCATCTGAAGAAGGATCTTGATCTGAAACGTCACCTATTCCTTTTCTCCAGCATTTGCTATCTAACAAAGATTAATTAGTTCTGTTCCCAATCGAATGCTTTTATAACTAATCATTCAAATAAATCTTTGGCACATTATTGGAATGGTGTCACAATAAGTTCAAAGACTGCTCCATTGGCACACAATCCTATCAGATCACATCAAAAGCCTGCCTATTGCAAGTCTAAGCCAGTCCACACTCAAATCAGAGAAGAAATTGGATAGGTGAGGACAAATTAACATACTTATGTAAACAGATCAAGTGAGCAGACTACATGGGTGGTGTTTGTGCCCAAGGTTCTCAAAACCATGCAGCCGAATGGAGATTGCAGAGCTACACAAAACCGTCATGGATAATGAACAATATCCACAATCTATCTTACAAGAGCTGTATGTAGGCTTGCCTGGATTAAAGTTACAAATCTGGAACTTGCATTGTATTGTATTGTATTGTATTGTATTGTATATCTTTATTATCATTTTCCTGAGTATTTGCCTACCCAGAGGAAAACGAAAAAGCGTTTCTCAACCAGCGTCCATTCAGTGTGTGGTAAAAAAATAGATAGAAATAGAGAATAAAGTGCATATATCACAAGTTCCGATCGGCAGTGGCACGACAATGGCTCTGCTTCAGTGTGTCCAGGTTGTTTGGTGCACGATACTTTGGCAGGGGGCAAAGTCCGTTTATCAGTCTAATTGTCTGCGGGAAGAAGCTGAGGAGCATCCTGCTGGTTTTGCCTAGGACCAGGTGCAATCTAGTATTGAAAAAGAAGTACCAAGCCAGTGACAAACATTAAAGACTGTACTCACGCACAAGATTTTATGGAGTAAAGTCTTCTCCGAGGCTACAATAGAAAAATATCTTGCAAGTGGTGGTTCAGTGATTCAGTTAGCAACCTTATCTGTTGGTTGCCTTAAAAAAACACAGAAAAGCTTCAGATTATGGAGGAAGTTGTCTGATGATCAAGTGAGCAGAATGTAAAGCTAAAGTGAAGCAAATGAAAATGTTAGAGAACTCAGCACCTTTGCTTATTGTATCATTCACAAGAATCGATCGTGATTCAGCATACAATGGGGAAAAAAGAATACAGACGAGTATTTGGAATCCGTTCCTCATCTGTACAATGGATAAATTATGTCAATTCATAGATCTTTCAAAAGTTAATCAGTTTTTACTGAGTAGACCTTTAACCAGAGGAACAAATCATGCCACAACTTATGATATTAGGCCCCAAATCAGGTGCATCAGCATGCAAAGATATGCAATATTTCTATTGCAGTGCAGGAAATCAACAGAGCATCAACAGAGCACAGAAATCTGTTTCCCTGCAGAAAAAAAACTACAAATGCTCTGTTGCAGCTAACGCTGAGAACTCTGATGCTGGACATGAAAATAAAATTAAGGCTTAAATTGATGTGATAAGGATTTTCCACTGAGTGCACTCAGTGACCCAGAAAGACAATACTGAAAAGGTGTACGGTTGGCTAGAATTTAACCAGTGTACAGAACTCAATTGTCATGTCAAGTGGTGTTAAACAGCAATAATTCTTTGAGAGAAAGGATATTTGCCGAATTTAATAATGAGCGCAGAGGAAGAGCAAGGTTACCTTTTTGAGCCCCGTTTTCTATTTTGAATCATTGATATGAAAATCCAATATTTACCAAATTTGGAGAAATTCCTGTCACCAAACTGCCTGTGCAGTCAACGTCATTACCTATTAGACTTTTCCAGAAAGCACGCACAAAAGATAATGATAATTTCCTGTTATTTATTTTCTCTTTGCACTCTGTCATACCTGTGTATTCTTTGATTGTACTCACAAATTGTATAATTTGACTGGATAGCATGCAAACAATGCTTTTCACTGTACCTCAATACACATGACATTAATAAACACAACAGTACCAATAGTCTCGTGAAATGGATTGTAGTGAATTAATATACTGTCAATGAACCATTCATTGAGGTAGAGGTTTATTTGTACACAAGACTAAGTGGGACCTGTTGGGTCCCAGTCACACGGGAGGCCTGGTCCCCCCCAACGCAACCCAATTCCCCAACGCAATACTCCACCAATCACCTGTTCCCCCAACGCACCCCGTTCCCCCAAAGCAATGTTCCACCACTCTGGGGATGGGGTGTGGGGAGGGGAGGTGTTGGAAAGGGAGGGTGCGGGAAAGGGGGGTGTGTGTGGGGAAGGGGGGTGTGTGGGGAGGGGTGGTGTGGGGGAGGGGGTGGTGTGGGGGAGTGGGGGATGTGTGGGGGAGGAGGGGCATTTGGGGAGGAGGGGGCATTTGGGGAGGGGGTGTGGGGGAGGGGGGTGTGGGGGGCGAGGGGGGTGTGTGGGGGACGGCGGTGTGTGAGGGAGGGCGGTTTGTAGGGGGGGTGTGGGGTATGTGGGGGAGGTGTGTGTGTGTGGGGGAGGGGCGTGTGTGGGGGAGGGGCGTGTGTGGGGAGGGCTGTGTGGGGGAGGGGGCCTGTGGGGGGAGGGGAGGGGGTATGTGGGAGGGTGGTGTGTGGGCTCAGCGGCTTCGGCTCCGACCGCACTCACCTGCAGGTCTCAGCTCTGAATTCACTCATCGGCTCCAAAACTTGGTGCCTGTCGCACTCAGTGACCTCCAGCCCCAGTTGCACTCAACGGCACCTGGCTCCTCTTGGTGGTCGCCGCCCCCGCCACCCGAACACAGCAGCCTGTGAACACAGCAGGCCGCTCCAGGGAAAACAGCAGCCTGAGAACACAGGGGGGTGTGGGTAGGGCCGGGGGGTGGGGGGGGGGGGGGGGTTGTAGCTCACTCCGCACCTTCAGCTTTCGGCCTCACGCATAGCTCCCGGTCCCACTCCGACTTCACTCAGAGGCCTCCGTTTCAATTTGCTCTCTGCCCGCATGCAGCTCATGGATTCAGCCCCACCTCCGGAGCTTTATTTTCCGCGGGTGCCGGAAGGGGCGTTACCTTCATGGAGAGTGACAGGCGAGAAGACCAATCTGCTGATCTCATGATTTTTTAAACATTCATAACCTTTTTATTATTTCACCGATCGGAAAAAACCTTGGGAATGGAGTCTTTTTCTCTACTTTTCACGAACCATCAATACCACTACCTTACCTAACTTTCTCATTCTCTCTTTTTTTTGCTTCTGCTATTTTTCTACTATTAAATTTTAAAACAAGAAGTTGTACATGAAATGTATTATGTTATTCTTGGTTTATACTACTGTACATGACTTCTAATATATATATTTTTTTTTAAGTAGCATTTTTTTCTTAAATTTATTTACAACGTAGACAGGAAGTGGTCAAGATGAGAGTTTTAGTAATAGTTTAGATGTCTTAGCTTTGATCCAATATTTATAATCTTGTGAGAGAGAAAAAAAGAAACATATCATTCATATCATTGTGCTTCAAACAGAGGGACTGAGGTAAAATCCTCAAGAAGAGAATGTTAGAGATCTTGTAAAATCAGCATAAAATGTCAGCTGGTTGATTTCCTGCTGAAAAACAGATCTTCTCTGCACAGTTCCACAGGGTAAGTGTACAAAGCTTATAATGAAGAAAAGATTGCAAACACACTTGAATCTTATTCAATCACACTTGTCTCTAGAATTGAACAGAAGCAGTTGAGTCAAATGAAGATAACCATGACTGGGATTAGACAACACACAGCAAAGGATTTTTGTTTATTTTTGTTCTTGGTCCATGAGCAAAGTTGAGCTTATGTAAGTGGGGAGTAGGGAACACTAGATAGGCTCGTGGGATTCATGGCTAGCTAGTTATATAGTGATAAATCTAAAACTTTCACACGGATTAAGTGATTTGTTAAAAATGATCCCAAATCTGCATGTTGAACCTGTTAAGGAAAGAAGACAGGAGAATGGGGTTGAGTGGGAAATGGAAATCAGCCATGATCGAATGGCGGACTCAATGGCCGGAATGGGCTAATACTTATGGAAATGTAATTTCAAATTCAATCAAATCTGACAACTAAACAAAACCTTTGTGTTCAAATTCAGAACCAAATAATCTAAAATCGATTCCACAACAAAACCTGTAAGGAGATCTGGACTTGGTAAAGCATGTTTCTAGATTCAGTTTATATTTTTTTGGTCATTAAATATGCCAGTTGGTAATTCTATCTGTTTTACTGTTGCTTTAAAACTAAAAAACAAAGTGGAGATCATGTTTAAGCATGAAATGTTTCTTTCATCATATCTGTGCCAAAACATATTGTGATTGCAATTTTATGATATGCAGCTTCATCCACAACCTAACAGTTTCACAGATATTCAGTTTGCACCCATATCTTAGGACTGAACATATAAATAGTGTCATAAATATTACTCAATTTGGTTGCATATGTATTCTAAAGACCACATCAAAATTGTGACACATTTTTTAACTTATTTTCTAATTGATTAACTTGCTGCAAATGGAACACTTTATTGTCACATATGACTAGGCAGAGTGAGATTCTTTGCTTACATACCCAATGTATACAAATAGCAGCCACCTTCGACACTGACAAAGTTACAAAGCACTCCGGCTCCTCATTTTATTCCCCCCACCCCCCCCCCCACAGCGGTTCCACGCGCCTGGTCACAATAGTCCATTGTTCATCCCCTCCCCCAATGCTCTCATCGATCGTCGACCATGGGTCGACCCGCGAGGCTTCACCACTACGGAGGCCCTATCGTCACAAGGCCTCACCGCTGCCGACCCGGGCACCAGCAGCGGGATCCGTCAGCCACTCCACCAACCCGGACTGCGACCCGCGAGGCACAGCTCCTCCATCAGATACGCTGGGCCCGGATTGGGGCTTCCACGTGGCAATCCATGAGGCATCGACCACGGCACCTCGATAAAGGCCTCCAGCTGCATTCCCAATGCCCAGCCGCGGCCCATAGGGAAGCCTTCTGGCCGTGCGGCCCATCAGGAAGCTCTTTTTCTGACATTTAGCTTGAAAATAAATGGCTTCAGAGATGAAAGTTGTATCTTCTTTCTGTTGACCCCTCATAGATAAATTGCAAATAAGCCTTGCGTTAATGCAATCTCTTACTAAACTGTCCCTTTGTGGGTAGGCAGCAATATTGATATCTCTGCTGCTTTTTCCATATTTTTATATTTGTATCTGTCAAATTTTGAACATTAGGTTCAGAGTAGTGTCTGTACAATACTAGAATTGATTCATCGATTTCAATTGCTGCTGGCTATCTTGATAAAGAATGGTCGATTCCATAGTAGGGACTATTTGCCATATTATTTTGAAACATTCAGGCAAAGGTTTGTGAAGAAAATAATGGAATTATTTAGAAGATGGAAGACATGCGTTGAAATTTTATTTTAAATAACTACAAATGCTTTGAGATGCCATAATTAGCACTCATTTATTTACTAAAGTTATTTTTTTGAAGCTCACTTTCCCTTTCTTGTGATGAAATGTTTTGCGTCGAGCAAATTGATATCAAGCAGACTGCATGATCAAGCATCAAAGTGACCTTCAAAAAAAAAATCCATTTATGTAACCCATCATTCTTCATTTTAAGATGGTATTTCAAAAGCTGCTGATGCAATGGAATGGAGAGTCACAGAAAAAAAGTTGGACTGAGTGATATTGTATTGCCTGCTTATGAATACAGCTTCACGAGAACAACAGAATTAGTTTTTGAAAGGAAATTATAAAATGATAAATAAAATAATAGTCTGATTCTCAGACAACCCCAAATCAAATATGTCTGGTGTGTGCTTCCATTACATTTCCTCAGGATGTTGCTTGAGGTGGGGATCTAAGGGGTTGTGTTGCCTGGACAGGATCAAACTCTCATACAGGGCCATACAGAAGAAAACAGACCTTTTGGCCCATCAAGTCTGTGCTGACAATCAACCAATCATTTACCCAAAATGCCCCTCACATTCCCCTCAACTCTTTCCACATTCTATCACTCTATGGATAATTTGCAGTCATTTACTGGTGCTTTTTCAACCTGCAACAAAATTGAAACACCTGGAGGAAACCCATGTGGATACACGGAAAACATACAAATTCTACACAGACGGTACCAGACACCAGGATTGAAGCCAGGTGTTTGGCATTCTAGTTGTGCCACTGTCTACCCTCAGCTACAACCCATTCCTGACAGCACCAGCCACATCCCTAGAAAGGGTTAAATAAAGGACACATGCTGCAGTGTGGGAATAAAGAGTGGTTGAATTGGGGACTAATCAGATAGTCTTCTTTGTCCTGGATAATATCTCGAGTGTTATTGGGGGTTGCAGTCATCCAAGCCACTGGGGACTATTCTGGAGAATGAAGCGGGTGTTGTAAATTTTGAGATGTTTTTTGGGCATCAGGAGATGATTTATTTGCCACAGGATATGGGCGACGGCGCTAATAAAGCTGCAGCCTCATAATTCCAATAATCTGGATTCAATCTTGACCGCAGCACGGAGTCTGTGCGGAATTTGCTCATTTGTACTGTGACGACATGGATTTTCTTGGACCCGTTTCCAAGTCGCCTGTCCTTAGATTTACTGGATGTAGCTGATGCAGTTGAGTTTTTGGTCAATGCCTGTCACTGAAAATATTGATGATGGGAGACTCAAAGATGTTAATGTGATTGAAACTGGCTCCCAAGCTGTTTGGCACAGAGCTTAAGAGTAGAGGGGGAAACATTGTCAGGTCCTGGAGATTTCCGGCTCTTTTGTCCTCTGAAAAGCCACTCCACCTTCTCTATTTTTATTGTTGATATTTGATAAGTGATGTTTTGCAGCACAGAGGGTGTGGGTGATTGGGTTTGAAGTGGTGATTGGAGGGGGGTGGGTGTAGAAAGGCACAGTCTTTGCAGATTGAGGTCAGACTGTGAGTGGGTGTGAAATGACAGTCTTTTCATACTGGAGTCTTGCCTGAAGTAGGTGGTGAATGGGAAGGAGAGGGTGCAGGGTCCATTCTTTGTAGACTGGGGTCTGGCTGAGTTGGTTGGGGAGGGGGGGAAGGGGGTACCAGAGTTATGTTTCTGATGGTCAAACCTGCAGTAAAAATCATTCAGGTCATTGGTCAGCTGATGATTGTCCAAAGAGCGGGGGGCTTTCCTCCTGTAGCTGGTAATTTCTTGCAAGCCCTTCCAAACTGAAGAAGAGTCACTAGCTGAGAACTTGTTCCTCAACTTCTCAGAGTACCTTTCCTTGGCAGCTCTGATTCCTCTTCTCAGCTTGTACTTGGCCTGCCTTTAGAGGTCTGCATCCCCGCTCCTGTAGGCCTCCTCTTTAGACCATCAGAGCTGTCTGAGTTCTGCAGTGAACCAGGGCTTGTGTTGTTGAACCATGTCCGGGTCTTAGTTGGAATGCAACTGTCCTCGCAAAAGCTGACATATGATGATACAGTGTCCGTATACTCATCGAGGCTTGTGGTTGTTTCCCTGAGCACATTCCAATCCGTGCAGTCAAAGCAGGATTGTAGGTTCTTAATGCCCTCGCTTGTCCACCTTTTTGTTGTTCTGACCACAGGCTTAGAAGCTTTTAGTTTATGCCTGTAGGTCGGAATAAGGTGAACTAGACAATGATCAGAGAAACCCAGACCCGCCCGGGGAACAGAGCGATATGCGTTCTTGATTGCCGTATAACAGTGATCGAGTGTTCTCTCCCCTCTGGTGGGGCAGGTAACATGAAGTTTGTATTTTGGAAGGTCACGGCTGAGGTTGGCTTTGTTAAAGTCCCACAAAACAATGACCATGGAGTCTGGGAAGTCACTCTCTACCCTCATTACCTGGTCAGCGTGTTGCGTTTGCACCTCACGTACGCAGGCTTGGGGGGGAATGTAAACTCCAGCGAGAATAAAGGAGTTAAATTCCCTCGGAGAGTAGAAGGATTTGCATTTTATAAAGAAGGATTCTAGGTTGGGAGAGCAGAAATTTGACAGTACCGTGATGTCGCTGCACCAGTCCTGGTTGGTATAGAAGCATATTCCACCGCCTCTTGATTTCCCCGCTGCCTCCACTTCGCGATCCGCTCTGTGAAGTTGGAAGCCAGCCAGTTGCAGCGCGCTGTCCGGGGTCGACTCACACAGCCAGGTCTCGGAGAAGCGCAGGGCAGCGGCTCGAGAGAAGTCCTTGTTTGTCGGGTGCAGGAGTTGCAGTTCGTCCACTTTGTTCTTGAGAGAACGTACGTTTGCCAGGAATATGCTCGGGAGTGGTGTGCGTGATCCTCGTCGCCGGAGGTGGGCGAGTGCTCCAGAGCGCTTCCCACGGGTCCTCCTCAGTCTCAAGACGTTGAACGCAGCCACAGCCCCGCCGACGAGTATGTCCAAATAATCCAGCGAGTGAGAGAAATCCGGAATGATGTTTGGAGATACCGTATGTCCAATGTTTATGAGTACCTCTCTCATGAAAGTGATCTTTGCAGGGTTTTCACAGACGCAAACAAACAAACACATACAAAACAGCAAGGAGCAGTACACCGTGGCCGCCATCGTCGGCGCCAGCACGAGCAAATATAGCTACATCCATTGGCTTCCTTGTTATATAACATGCTAGTTACTTTGTCAAAGTCATCAATTGGTTGAACGCAATTTCTCATCCATAAAATTACCCTGACTCAGCTGTATAAGTATTCTGTTACCATTTCCTTCATTTTCCTAACAAACTGTCCTGAAGTCATTTTTACCCCCAATATTGTCAGTATTTTGCTGTCTTCCTCTCAGCTGGGACTTTTGCGAAATTCAAAGTCCAATAACTATATATTTACGCAATATTAAATGTGATCTTGAGAGTACATAATATTTTCGTAACACAACAATGATAAAAAGATCTTTGTTTTGATTGCACCTACCAACATGCATACATTATTATATTACAGTTAATATGTACCGAGGGCAATTTTTTGTTCCAAAACTCCACATTCCCAATTACTTTTAAATTGAAGTGATTGAAATCCAAGTGAAGTTTAAATGGCATCAGAAAAATAAAACATCCGGAATGGATGATATTCATTATGTGGTTGGTTGGAGTCAGTATCAGCACAATTACTACATTAAACTTTGAATCTTCAGATGTCCTGGTTCAAGCTAAAACTAAAGACAAATAATAACCTCTTCACACATTCCCCTGCAACTATATCTGTTGCTCCTTTAAAATTTGCCCCTTGTTTGAACAAGCTCTTAAACATCACATCTGAATCAGTTTCCATCTGATTACACTCCTTAAGGATGTTCATCTACGTGTTCAATTATTAAAACAACGAATTTGGGGACATTCCTACTCAACCTGTCTAAGGAATTTGGGGGGAGAGGGAGGTTAGAAATAGTCAGTGAGGTAAACAAACATAATTGTTGAATGGCAAATGACAATAGTACTAACTTCCCAATATTTAACTGAAGGAAATAATGGGTTATCGGGGCTGTATGTTGTGACAGACAGCCTGACACCATGCATGTCATTTTAATATTACACTTATCCCATCCCCCTGGATATTCCGGATAAATAAATTAAGGTTTTGTCAACTAATTACAAATCAGGCTAATTACAAATCAGTAACATTAGCCAACTCCGAAACACGAAGCGCTGAGCATTGGGATCCAGACATCACGGACAACTGGCCTCAATTGCCCGCTCACATCTGGCAGTGCTCTCTGTGTGAACCAGAGGCCATGGAGCGTTTTTGAAAGTGGGGAGGCCATGCGATCACTGGCCTTCAGTGTACCTGGCGAGGGAGTGGAGCAACCAAGTTGGGGGAGGGAGGTGTCCCCCCTCCCACGGTAGGGACTTTTTGAAATGTGTTAAAATCATGTTTTAGTGCATTGTAGAAGTATGATTTCAATGTTTTTGTTTGAAGTATTTTTAAGGTAACTTTTTAAGGGGTAACTTTTTCCACACAAAGGGTGGTGGGTGGATGGAACAAGCTGCCAGAGGAGGTAGTTGAGGCAGGGACTATCCCAACATTTAAGAAACAGATAGACTGATACATGGATTGGACAGGTTTGGAGGTAGTGTAGCTGGGACATATAGGCAGGTGTGGACAAGTTGCGCCGAAGGGCCTGTTTTCACACTGTATCACTCTATGACTACATTATACCTCCACCATGCATGAATGCTTCAAAATCAAGTGGTCGAGTTTTATTGCCATATACTCAAGCATAGAAATATTGAAAATAAGTGCAGGAATAGGCTATTCGGCCCTTCGAGCCAACACTGCCATTCAATATGATCGTGGCTGTTCATCTAAATTCAGTACCGCTTCCCTGTTTTTTCCCAAACCCCTTGATTTCACTAGCCTCCAGAGCTAAATGTAACTCTCTCCCTTGAAAACATCCAGTGAATCGGCCTCCACTGCATTCTGTGGCAGAGAATTCCACAGAATCACAATTCTCTGCGTGAAGAAAGTTTGTCCGACCTCATCTCAGTCCTAACTGGCCTACCCTTTAGTCTTAAACTGTGACCCCTGGTTCTGAACTCCTCCAACATCTGGAACATTTTTCCTGCAGTTACAGTAAGTGAAAATCTAGCAGACAAGCAGGATGCTTTCTCCAACCACCCCCATTTGAAGGCCACTATCTTCCACCATTTCTACCAAGTGTTTGGTACTTACTTCCAGCAGCCACTGGTTGTCTCCAGAATGCAACGAGACGCAGCCTGATCCATGCCGGTCACCTGGGTGAATTCGGCACAGAGACTCTCACGGCAGCAGCGCAACGCTTCCGACAACTCTGACGGCCCGGGACTCTTGCACTGAGGCTGCTCCATGGCCAGAGCTACAGTGTGCAACTCTCCAGCCCGGCAAACACTCGCCAGCCCTGGCTCCCCATCTGCATCTGTGCCCGCCGCTGCTTCTGCTTTCATCCCTCCCTCAGCCCCGGCTCTCCATGCGGCCAGTGCAGTTGATAAGAGTTTTGAAATTTTCGTTGATCATAGAATTTCTCATGACAGATCGTGAGAAATTTGTGATCAGTGTGAGAGTGTGAGAATTTGGCAAAATGCGTGATTTTCACGCTCAATGCGTGAGAGTTGGCAGCCCTGTATTATATTGGAATAAGATCACCCCTCATTCCACTAAAATTTAAAAAATGCAAACTGCCTGGCCTTTCTTGGAAAGCAGACCCTCTTACCCCAGGAATCAACTGGTGTATAGAGGGTAAACACAAAAAGCTGGCGTAACTCAGCGGGTCAGGCAGCATCTCAAGAGAAAAAGGAATAGGTGACACTTCGGGTTGAGACACTTCGTCAGACAGTCTCGACCCAAAGCGCCACCTATTCCTTATCTTCCGAGATGCTGCCCGACCCGCTGAGTTGCTCCAGCGTTTTGTGTCTATCTTTGGTATAAACAGTATTGCAGTTCCTTTCTACACATAGTGTAGAGAGGTCTTGTCTCCGCTCCATGGCATTCACTGGTGTGTCAGATACGCACACTCTACTCCAGTCAGCTATTCCTTGTAAACCTCATCAGTCATGTTCACTCATGTAATAGCTGCTAGCACAACAGCCACAACAGACCTCCCTGTAGCTATAGGTAGCACCGTCTGGTGTTAACAAGAACAGTAGGCTCATAATATGGTTCCCTGCAGATGCATGCAGCCAGAAAGCAACATGGGATGCACTAACTTCAAACATGCGTCATCATAATATACAACAAGCATGATGCAGACCAAATGTGTGAGAGTTCATCACACATCAGGATCCTGTGCCCATTTTTGGGATCAATCCTATTACAGTGCCCTCCATAATGTTTGGAACAAAGACCCATCATTTATTTATTTGCCTCTGTACTCCACAAGTTGAGATTTGTAATATAAAAAAATCACATGTGGTTAAAGTGCACATTGTCACATTTTAATAAAAGCCATTTTTATACATTTTGGTTTCACCATGTAAAAATTACAGCAGTGTCCCCCCATTTCAGGGCACCATAATGTTTGGGACACAGCAATGTCATGTAAATGAAAATAGTCATGTTTAGTATTTTGTTGTATATCCTTTGCATGCAATCTCTGCTTGAAGTCTGTGATTCATGGACATCACCAGTTGCTGGGTGTCTTCCCTGGTGATGCTCTGCCCTGCCTGTATTGCAGCCATCTTTAGCTTATGCTTCATTTGGGGGCTAGTCCCCTTCAGTTTTCTCTTCAGCATATTAAAGGCGTGCTCAATTGGATTCAGATGGGTGATTGGCTTGGCCACTCAAGAATTGACCATTTTTTAGCGTTGAAAAACTCCTTTGTTCCTCTAGCAGTATATTTGGGATCATTGTCTTGCTGTAGAATGAACCGCTGGCCATTGAGTTTTGAGGCATTTGTTTGAACTTATTGCGCAGATAGGATGTGTCTACACTTCAGAATTCATTATTCTACTACCATCAGCAGTTGTATCAGCAATGAAGATAAGTGAGCCAGTACCTTCAGCAGCCATACATGCCCAGGCCATAACACCCCCACCATCGTGTTTCACAGACAAAGTGTTATGCTTTGGATCTAGGGCAGTTCCTTCTCTCCTCCATACTTTGCTCTTGCCATCACTCTGATACAAGTTAATCTTTGTCTCATCTATCCACAATACCTTTTTCCAGCACGGTGGTTGCTCATTTAAGTACTTCTTGGCAAACTGTAACCTGACCACCCTATTTTTGCCGCTAACCAGTGGTTTGCATCTTGCAGTGTAGCCTCTGTATTTCTGTTTATCAAGTCTTCTGCGGACAGTGGTCATTGACAAAACCACACCTGGCTCCTGAAGAGTGTTTCTGATCTGTCGGACAGGTGTTTGGGGATTTTTCTTTGTTATACAGAGAATTCTTCTGTCATCAGCTGTGGAGGTCTTCCTTGGCCTGCCAGTCCCTTTGCTCACCAGTGCTCTCTTTCTTCTTAATGATATTCCATACAGTTGATTTTGGTAAGCCTAAGGTTTGGCTGATGTCTCTAACAGTTTTATTCTTGTTTCTCAATCTCATAATGGCTTCTTTGACTTTCATTGGCACAACTTTGGTCCTCGTGTTGATAAACAGCAATATAAGTTTCCAAAGGTGATGGAAAGACTGGAGGAAAGAATAGGTGCTGAGAGCTCTCTTGTACCTGCATTAAAGAGGCAATTAAACACACCTGAGCAATTACAAACGCCTGTGAAGCTATGTGTCCCAAATATTATGGTGCCCTGAAATGGGGGAACTATGTATAAACACTGCTGTAATTTATACATGGTGAAACCAAAATATCTAAAAATACCCTTTAATAAAATCTGACAATGTGCACTTTAACCACATGATATTTTTTCTATTACAAATCTCAAGTTGTGGAGTGCAGAGGCAAATAAATAAATGATGAGTCTTTGTCCCAAACATTATGGAGGGCACTGTAATGCCTGAAATGTGTTTAACAAAATGCAAGTAACATTTAATGGAGAGTTCAATAGCTTGCAAAATAACATCACAGGGAAAATGCAAAAAATGTTTGTACTTTATCAATCATTTCAAACTGACTTATTACTCAATCAAAATAGTTAGTTGTTTGAACTTAATTACTTCAAATATTGTACCAAGGGCATGTGATTTACAATTAATCGTGCCCCTCCGAGAATGAACTTTTCAATTACAGTTTTATTTTTACTTGAAATATGACTCATTAAAATAAACCTTTGGAATATAGAGGAAAGAATTTCCTCTATATTCATTTCGTTATATAAACATTTTGTTACAGATAATGTAACATATTTTTTAGCATTTTATGGGTTTATTCCAGAGAACTAATATTTCATTTATTTCGTATGGAAATTTTACTTAAAAGTGGCATTTGAAATAAATCATTATTGGCCTAAAATGTATAGATTGTGTGGAAACAATGATGCTCAGCATTTAGCTCAAAGGGAAGGGCCTACAAATATCCACTGGTCTCCATGGTAAAGATTTCCCCTTTCTCCATGCGTGCTGCTGAATGGTATCAGGCTGATCATGGTGCATGACAACAAGCTGGGTCAGTGACCAATCACATAAAAATGCAGACAGTGGAATTTTAAATTATTTTTTAAACTTAAAATGATTGAAATGTTCTCAAATAGTTAAGGCAAAAATTAAAATATATGTATCTAAAAATATTAGACAAGTCCTTGTTCTTGAAATATTAATTGAACAGAAAATTAAAATACAAGTACATAAAATTCCAATTTTTTTAATGGATCAGATACTTTGCTAAACAGTTATCTCAGTAAAGCACATCATCATTAGTTCATAAATGTTTTCAATTCAGGTTAAATTCAAATCATTTTCCTTGATTCAAACAGATCAACCTCACAGAACAGCACTGAATCACAGATTCTAGATAAATGGAAATTTTCAAAATAATATTTGGTTTCAGAGATTAATAACAGCAATAGTCTTTCCTAGCACCAAGCCCATTAAATTATTCAATGTAAACATTAAAAGAATGATTGTATATTAAAAGATTAGTTATCATTTTATGGTTTCCATAGCTATTTTGTGCTTCTTCCATATTGTTCAACAGTTGTTCATATAGTTTGTTGTTGGACATGTAGAATTGTTCATTCTAGTTATAACTTGGCTTAATAGCATTTTATTAATGTTGGTTGGCGCGTTTGAGTGATTGCACTTCAATCAAATAAGCGTTGTTTTTCAATGCCCTTGCAATTCATCTATTATCAATGTTTTTGCAAGCACCGTTAACCAGAAATTTAATTATATACTCTTCATTTAATTTTCTTAAGAAAAAGGGCACAGTGGAGACGGATTTATTTTGCAATGGTGGATCATCTGCTGGTTTGTAAAGAGTGGAGCATCATGGAGAATTTACCACTTCCCATTATGGGTGCCTAGAGCATGGTAAGAGATCATTTGTCTCTTTGAATATCTGCCAAGTTCCTCCAAGTCCCATTCCTCCACTTTAGCTGCATTTCTTCATTCCCTCATATAACATGTTCATAATTGATAGGAGCAGAATTGGGCCATTTGGCCCATCAAGTCCACTCCGCCATTCAATCATGTTTGATCTATTACTCCCTCCTAACCCCATTCTCCTGCCTTCTCCCCATAACCCCTGACACCACTACTAATCAAGAATCTATCTACCTCTGCCTTAACAAATATTTATTGACGGCCTCCACTGCCTTCTGGATATCCATCTCAAGACCCATTTGCAAACAAGGGTCGAATCTGCTTCCACCATCTTTGCAGATGAACTACAGATATTGCAGCAGGTGATCTGTTGTAAACTTTGCTTTTGCTAATACATTTCATATCATTAACAGGAAACACCAAGTGAGTACATCAAAATATTACCATGTCAGAAATAGCTTGGGTGTCCTTCAGTATACAGTTCCAATGAGAAACATGCAGACAGCTCTGATAATTTTCTATTTGGCACCTGTTCATTTCAGAAAGCATGCCCTCTGTGGAATCTCAGAATTGTAAATCTGTGAGAAAATATCAGCGTTCTTCAGGAACAAGTCCCCACACCAAGTCACTATTATCCTAGTGACTAAAAGCAGAATGATTAAGTGATCTGGTGATTTTCTGATAAAATGCTGACAATGCAAATAATGACCTCAAACTGCAAGTGTCTAAACATGGTGAGGTAGAAGCTGCACTGCATTATTTTACGATTCCGATGACTTGCTTCTAAGAAAGTTGAACAGCAAGATTAAATCTGTGCTCTATGAATAGTTTCACTCATCCATCACTTCAATATTCTGCATCAGCAATCTTTATATTTCTTATACCAGTGGATTAAAATTGACCTGATGTATTTAAGAATATTGAATGATGTTATTGAACTTTCAAGGCAATGTTGACATTCAATAATTCCCTCTACTTTATTGAATTAACATCTAACTCATTAGTTCTCAGCTTATCAAATCTGTGCAATGAATTATGAATAACGGAATGTTCCTGAAGAATGATGAAATGCACATCGATTTTTGCACTGAGCGCACTTGTTCAGCACATCGAACAAATAATGCAGCGTAAACTGACATCCAACCTCCGACAACGCTCCCAACTGCAAAGGAGGAAAGTTAACCAAGTTTTCAGTCTCAAGTTTAAAGATATTTTTAAAGTTCAAAAACATTATTCAATATTTTTAAATATGTTATGTCAACTAAGAAATATAAAATTAACAGAGGCAAAATGTTGTGACCAAATTGCTTGAAGTATAAACCTATTGTCATAGCCGAATGGCCTACTCCTGTACCTATGGTCTATAGACATGGGTTTGGACTTTCAATCTTGATGGAACAAAGTTAGCAGAAATGTAAAATGTATAATCACTGCATTTAAATAGTTAAGTGCAAGGCTCTTAGCTGCCCTGGTAAAGGTTAATTCTTCATTAAATTACCACATTAAACATTTTAGAAAATTGTCAGTATGTAGTTTTTGCTTGTATATTATATTGACAAATACTCATTGCAAAACAAAGCCACATAGAAATCTATCACAATTATTTCCACATTGCTGGGTTAATATGCTGAAACCCTACCCAACCCACATTATCAGCCTTTTCTCACCACAAAGGCTGCAACAGGTCAAGTCGGCCTATGGCCACCGGCTTCTCAAAGGTAAACAAGGATGAGCAATACCAATGTTGATTTTACCCCCATCCTGTGACTAAGATCATAATCAAGTAAACACATGTATTTATTCAACAAAGATGGGTTTGCCACAGATCTTGCCAGGAATTGCTGGAAACTCTCAGCACAAATGTTGGGTTCATCAGGGGAGTTAGATCTTGCCAAGATTCCCTGGCATTTGTATTGGGATATATTTCTCCTCTCTAAACCTGGGACAGGCAAGAGATTCATGGCTGGGCAGGTTCTGGCACACCTATATCATCTCAGGACTAGGACTAGACGTCATAGCCTCAGAATTAAAGGATGTTGAGGAGAAATCTCTTTAGTCAGAGGGTGGTGAATCTGTTTTGCCACAGAAGGATGTGGAGGCTGTCAGTGGATATTTTTAAGGCAGGATATTTTTAAGGCAGGATATTTTTAAGGATAGATAGATCCTTGATTTGTACAGGTGTCAGAGGTCATGGGGAGAATGCAGGAGAATGGGGTTAGGAGGGAGAGATAGATCATCCATGATTAAATGGCAGAGTAGACTTGTTGGGCCAAATGGCCTATTTCTACTCCTATCACTTATGACCTTACAACTATGTCACCCAACTCCAGGGCCATCTGCGCTGGCTAGATCAGGCTTCCAGGTTTAACTGAGGCATGCTCAGGGAGTGGAAGACAGGGGGGTGAGCATAGGTCACAGGGTCATCTGGATAAAAGCCTGCCCCACGTATTGCTTTATGTTCCATAGTTTTCAGACAATGTGAACAGTCTCCACCTTTGTTATATATTTCAGTGAAGCATGCAAGGAAATTCAATAATTCAATTTCTCACACCTTCATGCAACATTACCTCGGTCAGAATCGCAGCATTAAATAATTGTTAAATTCAGTGATTACATACGCTGAAGTGAAGCAGTGCAAACTCAAACAACAAAATAAAGGATTAATTAAAGCATTCCTTTTCTCTGCCCCTCGCAATGTTATGCACCTCCATAGGGTCACCATCCAGTCTCCAAAGTTTCAGGGAATAACATCCTAGCCTACCTAACCTCTCCTTATAATTTAGGCCCTTGAGCCTTAACAACATTCTAATAAATCTTCTTCACACTTTTTCCAACATAATGATGTCCGTCAAATATCAGGGTGACCAACACTGTATATAATATTCCAGATGCAGCCTCACCAACATCTTGTAAAACTGCAGCATAACTTCTCAACTCCTACACTCAATGCCCTGACTGATGAAGGCCAGCATGCTAAATGCCTTCTGTAACACCCTGACTACCTGTGATGCTACTTTCAGTGAGCTATGTTCTTGATCTCCAAGCTCCCTCTATTCAACAATACTCCTGCACAAGTTTGACTTTCCAGAATCCAACAGCTCACTCTAAACTGGATGTAATTTGCCATTACTCAGCCCAATTACATGACTGATCAAGATCCTGCTGTAATTTTGTACAGCCTTCTTCACAATCCATGATACCTATTTTAGTGTCATTTGCAAACTTACCAACCATGCCTTGTACATCGCCATCCAATTCATCTAAATAAATGACAAATAACAATGGGCTCTGAACTGACCCACACCACCCAATCCATAAAACAACCTGCCACTATCAGCCTCTGTTTCCTATTAAGCCAATTATGTGTTTAATTAGCTAGCTTCCAGAAAGGTCTTTGACCTGAAACATTAACTCAGTTTCTCCATTCACAGCTGCTGCGTGATCTATTGAGTGCTTTCCACATTTTCTGATTTTCCATCAGAAATGATATCTCAGTTGCATTGAATGTGCTTTATTGTGGACATTGAAAAAATCTCGTCTTACCTTTTTAACCCCGTGGTGAGCCCTGTCAACTGATCTCAGTCAGGCGAATGACAACAAACAGAGACAGCAGCAGCATCGCAGCTTGGCGCCAACTCGGAGCATGTGCCCTTTTTAGGATGAGCACCTATTGATATCGAACCAGATGGCATCAGACTGCTGCAGACTTCTGTTGCCTCAAACGCAAGAAGAAGAAGAACCATTTGAAATATTTTTGCTTGGGATTAGATCCTAGAGTATGTTTTAACTTCTCACAATATTATGTAAAATAGATCATAGGACATTGTTCGTGGCTCTCCTTGTAATCATATCAACAGCAAATCTGTGACCTAAGCACGTGATATCCCACTTTAAAATTCTTAAAAAGAAAATATTGCACAATATTATTTTCATATTTCTGTGCAAGAGAACATTAGAAAAATGTTGCATAGCTATTTCTTTAAAAAATTAGATCATGCTGCAACAATCAATTTTTTGGTCTGACGATGGGTCCCGACCCAAAACGTCACCTTTTCAAGGATGCTGCCTGACCCACTGAGTTACTGCAGCACTACATGCCTTTTAACTTTTGTAAATCAGCTTATACAGTTCATTGTTTCTACAATATTCTGGGGTTATTTACTCTGGGGAATGCTTGAAAATATCGCTGACATGGAACGGGCAATTGACAACCCATTTATATCAAAAATTATGGCAAACACTGATGTACCTTTACCCTGCCCCCTCCCACCTCAAATTCTTGCTGCTTTCAAAGACTACTCAATTACTAGAAGTTATTTTTCAGGGTAAGTCTCTATACTACAACAATACTAAAGATGATTTTTTTTTCTTATCATGAGAAATTCTCTCCGCTGCAAGTCTTTTAGTTCTCCATTCATTCTGATATCTGTACAGAAGCAGATTACACTAAAGTGGGTAGTACTTTCATTTGCAGTTTGCAATCTGTAAGTTTGCAATCTGTAAGTTTGCAGATCACACTAAAGTGGGTAGTACTGTACAAAAAAAAATCACGATCAGTTGGGCAGATGGGCTGGGGAATGGTGAATTAAGTTTAATTGGTATAAGTGCGAGGTGTTGCATTTTGGGAAGTCTAATCAGGGCAGGACCTACACTGTGAATGCTGGGAAGCATTGTAGAGCAGAGTGATCTAGGAGTGCAGGAACATGATTCTTTGAAAGTGAGATAGGGTGGTCAAGAAGGCTTTTGGTACATTGACTTTCATCCGTCAGAGAATGACTATAATGATGCTGTAGCTCTTGATTTCAAGATTCTCTTTTCCTCTTTGCTTCCTCCATTGTAGTTCTTAGTATGAGTGAGCACTAATTTTTTATGTGGCTACGCTAAACATGATGATCCAATGCTTGTTCACTGCCGTGTGTATCAATGCTGAAGCTCTTCAAAGAAGTTCAAAGAGAGTCATCGAGTCTCATTATTTGCCCACTATAAGATTATTTGCACTCAGTTAACTTTCCATAAAGTAGCTGCCTTGCTATTCTGTTTTCAGATATTCTTCTGACATGTTCTGCCGACCTGATTTTAATATTTGAACAATCTGTAGATGCTGGGGATGTTTGTCTGAATCTTATCTTGCCTCTTGATGTGAAGTACCCCACATAGACAGGTCAACATGGAAGTGGTTCAGGTGTCTGGCATACATGCTGTAGGTTCTTCATATCTCGTTAGCATAGAGTAAGATGTGTATGACTATATACCATACACCAGCACCAACAACAGTGCATATTGACTGGTCGTGAGAGAATGTTGCTGAGGTTTGTGAACCTGTCTACCACTGAAAGACTCTGATCATTCATAAGGATATTTGGTTCTGTTACGATGAGCGATTACGTGAAGAAGGCCGTTAGCTCGCATGCACGTCAATCTTCAAAGCAGTGGTGTGAAATCACAGATCATTTGGACTGCTCTACTGATGTGTGTGGAGAATAGTTGGATCTATTCCCTGACATCCTCTCAAAGCACATCTATCATGTACGTGTGCGATGAACTGCCAAATGCAGTGTCTCATCCTCTGTGAATGTTGTAATCGAGATGAAGATGCAATGAGGATGAAACGATTTCACACCTCTTTGTGGATAAGAACTCTTCAGACTCTGAAATGCTACATGTCTATTACCTCTGTTGATATTGCCTGACCCACTGAGTTCCTCCAGCACTTTGTGGCTTGCTCAAAATTCCAACATCTGTAGTTCCCTGTGTCTCCAAGCAAGGTCCTCGTTGAGGTTCATTCCAACTAGCAGCGTAACAGTGGACTCCCTGATCTATACATTGTTCCCAGGGACTCCCTTATCTATGGGCTCTTATCTCCACCCCTTTCCGCCTTCCACAGAGATTGTTCCCTCCATAACTCCCTGGTTAATATCTCTTTCCACCCAAGATATAAGATGCAAGATACATTTATTTGTCACATGTACCAATTGGTACAGTGAAATGTGTGGTCACCATACAGCCATACAAATAAAAAAGAACACAACACACGATAGACTCCAACATAAAACATCCCCACACAGCAGAATCAAAGTTTCCCACTGTGAGGGAAGGCACCAAAAGTTCAGTCATCTTCCTCTGATGTTCTTTCATGTTCACCCATGGTCGGGGCCTCCCAGGCCCTCCGCAGTCGCCTCTACGGGTGGCCCGATGTTCAGGCCGGCTCGCTGGGATGATGGAACTCCGATGTCGGAACGGGAGAACAACCTCAGCGGCTTGGAGCTCCGAATCGGCCACATTCGACCGGAGTCCGCGGCTCACGAAGTCCACACGCCGCGCCGGACGGAGACCCACGCCGGCGGACTCCGCAATGCCGAAGTCAGCACTGCCCCACGCTGGAAGCTCTACAAACCGCAGCTCCACAATGTTGAAGCAGCAGGCCCAACACTCCGGAGCTTCAAACGGCGATCCAGGTAGGCATCGCCCACTCCGCGATGAATCCAGCGCTGCGCCGCCACTGCTGAAGCTCTGGTCTGGACGCCGGTCCCCAGCAGGAAAGGCCACGCCAATCTGTTGGTTGGCCGCAAGGAGGGGGGCGAGGACGTGACTCGGAGAATAGTCGCATGGAAGTGACTGGGAAGTGGTTTCCCCCTTACCCTACCCCCCTCCCCCACATAGAAAAACTAAAGAAACCTACAAACTGTTAAGACAGACTAAAATTTAAAATGATAGAAAAAACAGACAGACTGTAAGCAGAGGCTGCCATCAATGTGGCACCCCAGTGGCATTCCGACTGTCCTTTCAGATTAGGGTGAGATTCACTTGCATCTCCTCCAACCTCATCTACTGTATCCATTGTTCAAGATGTGGACTTATACATCGGCGAGACCAAATGCAGACTGGGCGATCATTTTGGGGAAAACCTTCCCTCAGCCCGCCTGAACCTACCTGATCTCCCGGTTGCTAAACACTTTAATTCTCCTTCCCACTCCCACACAGACCTTTCTGTCCTCGGTCTCCTCCATTGTCAGAGTGAGGCTAAATGCAAATTGGAGGAACAGCATCTCTTATTTCGCTTGGGCAGCTTACAGCCCAGTAGTATGAATATTGATTTCTCTGACTCCAGGTAACCCCAGCATGCCCTCTCTCTCTCTCTATCCTTCCCCCACCCAAGTTGCACTAGCTTCTCATTTTCACCCTACATACAACTTACAATGGCCTGTTTCCTTTATCATCGTTACTTTTTATCATTGTTCTTTATCTCTTCACATCAGCGTCTATATCTCTCGTTTCCCTTATCCCTAACCGTTCTGAAGAAGGGTATCGACCCAAAATGTCACCCATTCCTTCTCTCTTCGCTGCCTGTCCAACTGAGTTACTCCAGCTTTTTGTGTCTATCCCAGGAATCCCAGACCCTGTCAAACATCAAGTTTCTGCTGGAAACACCTGGTTAATGTTGAAGTTTGGTCACGTTGGTCTTCCAGTACAATGAAATGTCCATAGGGAATGCTGCCAACTGACACATTCCAGCATGTTAAGAGACACATTGAAACGTACAAAGGCTTTGTGAGGAAGAACTCCAATGTAAGGTCCTGCTGTCACTAGACCTTAGGCCTGTGTAAAGAAAACACTAAAATACTTGCACATAGAAACTACTTGAATAGCAATGGTGCCTCGATCATAGAACATGCTTACACTACAAATGTATACACCCAATAACAATATAAATATGTGTACTGAAAACACTATGTATGTAAAGACCATGCTCTGCTTTTTTGTATTCTTGTCAATATTTTTTATGAATAAAGTTTATTTTTGAAATAAAAGCTTTTATGTTATGCCAATTGGAGTGGAGAGTGAATGACTGTGGTGAAAAAATTTGAAGAAGGATCCCTACCCAAAATGACGCCTATCTATGTTCTCCAGAGATGCTGCCTAACCCATTGAGTTGCCCCACAACTTTGTGCCATTTTTTGTAAACCAGCATCTGCAATTCCTTATTTCTCCTTGATTCTGTTGGCTTGTTTTGCGAGGCAACATGAATTGTCGATGGAGTCGATGGTGGGAGGTTGGTCTGGCCAAAGCTTCAATGTGGTTGGTCCACAACAAATTGTTGGTGATATTTTCGCTGAGGAACTGGTTGAAGCTCTCGACCATCTTCACTTCTGCACTACTGATGCTGATTGTTGTGTCCACACCACCTCATTTCCTGAAGTCAATAACTAGCTCCTTCATCATGCTAACGATAAGGGGGAGGTTGTTGACTTGACACCATGTTACTAAACTCTCTGTTTCCTTCCTGTACACTGTCTCATCATTGTTCAAATTCCAGCCCACTGGTGTCATCTGTAAATGGAGATGAAGTTAGAGCAGTACTTGGCTGTGCAGACCTGAGTGTATAGGGGCTAGTGTAAGGGCTGAGAATGCATCCTTGTATGGCACCGGTTTTGAGAACTATTGTGAAGAATGTTTTGTCACTTATCCACACTGACACAACATCATATTGCAACAAGTGTTAATGTAACCAGAACGTGACCTGAGCACATTGTGTATTTTGATCTATATGTCAACGAGATGTTTATATTCTAAAAGGCAAATTTGCATTAATAGCCCCGGAAGTACCCATGAAAAAGTATTCATTTCCGGCACAAATGCTTGCTAAACACCAACCTACACTCTGCATATAGCTACCTCATTGTTTTAAGTTTTAAACAAATTCAATAATTGTTCAGAAATCTCTTATACAGATAAAACCTTTGTGGGAGGCTGTCCATAAGGTGTAAGATTTAATTTGAAGGAAAAGACTAATTCCAAAATAATGTGCTAGTTTCCAAATGAATTTGGACTGCACATATTTGGATTAAGTTAGATTGTATAGCTAATTCATAACCCATCCCTGGAGAACAGTGTTGCAAAGCTGTTATTTCCCTCTTTTATCAGCAGTGTGAAGCATCTCTAGGTCAAGTACAGTATGAAAGTTCAAACACAATTCAGATTCCTCCAATGTTGACCTTACATTGTGCTTAAAGAAAATACACCGCTGTAACATTAGTGTGATATTTCCACTTCCCACAATATGCTTCTGACCTCTGTGATTGAGATTGCTGAGTGTGTGCCAAAGGAATCTACACTGGTATCCTTTGCTCAGCAATTTATTTCCATGCAAACCACCTGGGTTGGAATAATGTTGTCTCTTGTCAGGAAATGGCAGGCAAATATCTTTTCAAAACACATTTCAACCACAGCATTTCTTAAAGTGTTTACTGGATTTTTTAAAATTCCTCTTGGTATTATTGGGACAAACGGCAACACAGTGGTGCAGCGGAGGAGTTGCTGCCTTACAGCGCCAGAGACTCGAGTTTGGTCTTGGCTGTGGGTGCTGTCTGGATGGAATTTGTACGTTCTCCCTGTGACCGCGTGGGTTTTTCCCAGGTGCTCCGGCTTCCTCCCACATTCCAAAGATGTGCAGGTTTTTAGGATAATTGTCTTCTGTAAATTGTCCCCAGTGTGCAAGATAGAACTAGTGTAGGGGTGATCGTTGGTCAGTGCAGACTCGGTGGGCCAAAGGGCCTGTTTCCACGCTTAAACTAAAGAAAATTTGGTATGTCTAAGCAGTTAATCAGGAAGAGGGCTTGATAATAATGGTTGAACTGAACTGAACATAGTAAGAGTAGAGAAGAGTAGAACAGCAGATGACCTTAATAATATGAGGGTTAGGAGCGGTGGGCACGTAATTGCTCATCGTAACTCCTCATAAAATCAAGATCAAACTTCAAACTGGTAATTTCTCGTTTAATGTTACTATTTTACTTCGGAGTCACGTAAGTGACTACGTGAAGATTTCAAAGCTCTGTGATTTCATGCCGGAAACGAGTCCATGCATTACACATTGCATGAAGTGACCATGGATGAGTGAAAAAGATTAATGCATTCAGACATGACTAGTTTGTTAAAATGCTGATGCTTTAATCATCAAACGAAAATAATAGTGACCCCTTTCATCCAGGGGAAAACTATAAAACAGAATCTAAATGGAGTTGGTAAATACCCCCAGTTTGGCAATGGGTTATATGAAATGTTGGTAAAGTATGTTAGTTTGACCATCCTGCAGCTGCTAGGATGTGGTCCAGTGGAACGTACATAACCCTTGGAGCTGATGTAGTAGCAGCCCTGGTGGAGTGAGTGTAAATATTAGTATCGACTCATGCATTAGCCAAAACCCCGTTTTAACCAGCTGGAGATGGTAGAACTAATACTTCTTATGAGGTTTTTTGTAACTAACAAACATTGCTAGTTTGGAGCCTTTGAGGCTCTAGGTGACCTAGACGTATAGTTGTAAATGTGTGACCACACATTACCGAAGGTCCATAGGGTATGCCATGAAACTTGTTTGAGACCTAACGCCCCTGGTTAGTTCTGGTTAATTAAATCAAAAACATAAAATATTATGTTATTAGCAGATGTAACCATCCTGTCCAGTCGGAATTTATGTAGTGACTGGACCCGTTGCACTATGGCCAGTGCCATGAGGATAAGTACCTTATGAGAGCCGGCTAAAGATAAGGATGTAGCTGGAGCCCCCTGGTGAAGTAGTGTTAACATTACGTCAATACTTCCCTGTAACTGGGCCTGGGAGAATTTGTGTTAAAGATATCCTTATAATTCTGGATATCGGAGCATGAGACCCGACAGCGTGGGTCCCACTGCTGCAGCAAATATGATGAGAAGGCACGTTGGCACAGTTATTGGCACTTTAACTTAATTATTGTCAAAGACCCATTTGAAAATGAACTGTAAGACGTCAGTTATCCATGCTGTCTAGTATGTAACATGTGTATTTAAACAAAAACACTTCCCATCTGTTGAAGTGGAAATGTACTGCCTTTTGGTGCTTTCCCTGCACTCTACAGTGAGCACTACGTTGATCGGTCGGACAACCCGAGCCGCAGGCATAGTCGTCTCAGAGTCTGCAAATCAATTAATTGATTTTCTTGCAGAGGCTGGTTTCCCGTGTCACAGGCAGAACCAGTAAGTTTTATGTTTTGAATAACCATGTTAGGTTTTATATTATTCCCAACATTAGCGGGAACCATGGCTGCATATGCCAGTCAGGCAGTTCGAAACGCCTGAAGTGGTATCTTGCTGGATTTATTGCAAGACCCGACTGATTTGGCAGTATGGAGGAAAGACATGCAAGAACATTCCTCCCCAGTGTGGCGATAGAGTATCTCTCGCCACTGTATGCCACATATTTTGCAACAGGTAAATGAGCCTGGGTGTAAACGTATCATTATTCGGTGTTCCATCGAGCCATAATGACACGTTTTGTAAGTAAAAAAATACGTTGTGATCTAACATCCAAGTGACATTAAATACGTTGTGATCTAACATCCATTCTGTGTTGTCATTGATTTCACTTGATGATACAATAGCCTCAAATGAGGTTAGGTTAATATCATATGATACTTTAACTTTATTGCACCCATGTGACTAACATATGCCACCACCATAGTGTATCAACTTGGAGTGGAGCATGCAGATTATGCATATTCTCACAATAACCTTTAACCTATAGAATGCACCTAGTGTTTATAGGTCGTTGATACAAATAACTAAAAAAATGGTGACTCATGTAAACCGCATCCGCCTCCATAACTGGAGATGGCAGTCTTTAAGAACTAGCATCAGTTTGTAATTACTGAAGATTACTGACCAAAATTACTGAAGCAATGCTGAATACTGCCACCATTGTGACTTTGGTAGCTTCAGCTGGTAATAACATAGGTCTATTAACAATGACCTATATGGTACTTGAGGGGTTAATTCTTTGCACGTTGTAAGTTCTGATAATGCAAAGGCCCAATTTGCACCGCTGAAACACAGCTGCTATATTGCCAATTACACTTGATGAATAAAAAGCTGCTTAATAACAACGACATTGTTACAGGCTTCTGTTAATTCCATCCCTTGCCCCAGGGCGGAGTTGATAGTTAAATGTAAATCCCAATAGTCAATAGTTCTGATTGGGATCAACTTAAATTTAACTGGATGGATAAAGGACCCCAATTTCTTAAATATAGTTTGGGGCTGCAACAGTTATTTTTAGTAAAATACAGCATTTTAAAACATCATCCAGATACGGATAACAAATGTTCTAGAGCTCTAAGCAGCCCAAGCACCGGTTTTAGTAATTTGGTAAATATTCCTGGGAGCTGAAGTTAGCCCCTTTTGCAACGCTTTAGCTGTTATCATTGACCCATCCAGTTAAATTTCAAATATCTCCGGTGATCCCTGTGAATAGGAACTGAATAGCATGCATCTTTGAGATCGATACTTGCCATATAGCTCCTAAAGAATCAATAGTTAGACAGTAACAAAGTTTCCCATTTTGAAAGTCTATACTGCACATATGAGTTAAATCTGGATGAAGTGACATCCTCCATCTTTCACCCTGTCCTGAAAGGCAACCCTGCCCATAATACTGGGCCTGTCTCGAAAGACAACTCCGGCCCCAATTCCAAGCCTGCTTGGAACCTGTGTATGTTGTACAGTATAAAGTAGTCACATGTTATCATCAGTTTTTTAAAACCCAGATCTGAATCTCATGTTATCATTGTCCCTTTACAAAAAACACCAGTGTAAACATTACCAACATGTAAATGGTCCACAACCCCATGTTTTGGAAGAACCAGACCCACCTACCTCCATGGCTACCGGTGGTCTTATGGTAAGCCCAAAGGCCACTGATGCGGGTTCTTTTTCCACTCCTTGATTGGAGAGTAGGACTGATAGGGTGTGTAGATTCCATATTTCCTCTGAGACCGTCTTGGGCCTTGGTCTGAAAACCTCATCATACTGAGCCTGCCTCGTAAGACAACTCGGGCCATAATTCTGAGCCTGCCTCGAAAGACAACGTTGGCCATATTTCCGTGCCCAGCTTTCAAGCTGCCACCGGCTTCAGTGAACCACTTACCCCTGATGGAGGCGTAGGATGTGTTCGTCGCTCGTCGTCGGTACCTTGATTAGTCTGACAGCTTATTGCTTCCACATCCTGGTCTTACCTGTGGGATAAGTCTTACCTGAAGAGAGGATTCGGAGGCTGGTTTCATTTCCTGGATTTCATGCCCTCCAATGTCATCCTGATAACGCTGTTCACTGCCGGCACTTGTAGCATTTGCGAGTATCTCTTGAAGCCATATGCATGTGCTACAGTATGTTCCACGGACATACTTTGAATTTGAAGTCAGTTACATACTGACCACTTGCACTCCCCTCCACAGAGAGGGAGATTCGTAAGCAGCCCTGAAAACAGGTGCTGCCGCAGGCCCCTGAGGATACCTGCGCTGACATGGCCCCTCCAGCGGCCCTATATCAGGTTATTTGCTCTGGGTCAGACTGAAACTGACCCTGAATGCTCCCCTCATCAGAGAGGGAGACATTGTGCAGCCCTGAAACAGGTGCCGCTGCCTGCGGGTTCTCCATAATAGCTGTGCTGATAACTCCCTCCTTTGGGGTATATCTTTGTGGAGCACCTCTCCATCAGGTGCTCCATGTGGGTTTGAACGTTTAAAGACATTACCCATGTAGGAGGGGATCCTCTCCATCAGGAAACCTCCTGGCCTGGCTCCCCTAGTCCACAGGCCTGACCGTCTTATCTTTGGTTTTACCCCCTTTCTGGGGACCCACTGCGGTCTGGAAATAGCTGGCCCCTGTATGTGGGGGGGGGGGGGGAGATCCTCCTGGCCTGACTTCACAGACCTTGCTGGCTTGTGGTTCGTTTTACCCCCTTCCTGGGAACCACAGCTGGTCTGGAAGCAGATGTCCCCTGTATGTCGTGGGCGGGACCCTCCTGGCCTGGCTTCACAGACCTTGCCGGCTTGTGGTTAGTTTTACCCCCTTCCGGGGAACCACAGCCGGTCCACACATGGATCCAGAGCAAACCATTGGTCATAGAGTCATAGTGTCATACAGCATGGAAACTGTCCCTTTGACCCGCCATTGACTTCACTTATACATGAATCCCACATTTTCATCAACTCTCTCAAAGTTATACCATTCTCCTGCACACTACTGGAAATTCACAACATCTGGGATGTGGGAGGAAACCAGAGTAGTCGGAGGAAACACACAAGCCATCACATGAAGAAAGTGCAAATTCCATACAACAGGCAGAGATTCTGGAACATCAAATAAGCAATGGGCTGAGCTAGGAGATGAGTCCCACAATCAAATTTGTTGCTCATCTTTCATCTGAAAGATGTGGAGTTTATGATGGTATCTGGGAAAGCGTAATCCAGCACAAAGGAAGGAGAGAACACTTTTGGCCCAGACAAAATCATTAGTGTATAGAATATGATACATAGGATATGATATTTAGGGCAGTTTAATCCCGCCGTCAAAGAAATGTCACTTTTGGTTCCAATAATAAAACACAAAGTCACTGTTTTTAAAGGCAGAGTCAAATTATTTTCATTTTATTCAATATCACTGCTTTATGCCTGACGCAGCTTTGTTCTATATTGCAAATAGCACCTTCAAGACAATATTTGATCTGCATTTAAAAAAATATTTGGTTACATAATTATCGTTCGCCCACTTTAATTACACCATGATTTTCAAATGACGCTTTGATGAGTTTATGTGCTCAATCCACCTTTTTAACAGATTGTGCTTGTGACCATAATTGGGCAACATTCATTTCTTGATGGTCTTATAAAAATGTATTTCTTCCAGAGTTTAAAATATAGGGCAATCCAAGAGATCCAAAATATTGACTAAGTTCCAAATGCTGGGAGACTTCCCAGTGCTTCTCAAATCAACAACAAACCTTCATTCCAAACAAAGAACAACATGGTAGTCCTTTGAGTGATCTCACATGGAAGCAATAAGTGAATTCAATTGTCTCACTCAATAAGAACAACGTCGCTAGTGTGTCATTTCTGGCTATTTCCTGTAATTTAGGAGAGACTCATGTCCATAAGAAAACATAAGCCCTGTTGTTTATCCTCTGACAGAGAAAGAAACTGTGATTCAGTCAGAAATTACACATTTCCTGTTATGCACAAATCATTTTATAGCTCTCCCGAAGAGGCCTGGCTCCTGCCCTCAGGTGAAGAGCAAATCCTGTGTGTCCTGTAGAAGTTGTCTGTTCTGCTATATCACCCAGAGTTCATAACCTACTTAAAGAAGATTGTACAAAGAAAATAAATTAAGCAGTTTGTTGTTTAATTTCCCAGGTATTAGAAAGCTTGCAATAGCTTCAACAACATGTGAACACATCAAAACATCGACCGGAGGAAAAATACCTGTTTAGAAAGATCAAAGTGTGTATGTAATGATGGATTGGTGTCAGGTGTTCACGTGATGCCATTTTAGCACAGGTTCTCAATATTCACCTGAAACAATTATAATATTCCAATAACGGTTTGATACCTGAATTAGAACCTTATTTTAAACTGGCATCTATGCTGCTGTTGTGCCCGAAACAAAGTGGTTGATTATGATGGGGACATTCGGGAAAAAACTATATAGTGGGATCGTGGTAAGGCTATAGTAATATCTTTAGGAAGTTTAAGCCATGAGATACATAAGCAAGATGTTTTTTTGTGAGTACTAGTGGCCAGACTTTATGTGGGGAGAACTCGACTTAGTAATTACAGTATTCCCATTGCCCGGTGTATGACACTGCTGGAGCCGTGCTGGAACAACTAGATTAAATGCAATGGCCTTTTCTGAAACACCAGTATCTAACATTACAGCTAGTATGTTATCCAGTCCCCAAGACTCATCTGTTTCCAGTTCTCTCAGCCATTATTTAATAACATGTAGAGTGAATCAAATTGACTGAAGATCAGCTCCTGTGATTGTTGGAACCTTTGGAAAAGGCCATAACGGTTCATGCATTTGACACCTTTTCTGAATTTGGCTGGGTGACCCCAAACTTTATTCATGAGGATCGGCTCTTTCTCAACAGGTGAAATTTGGATTAGCGCTGAGTTTCCAAATCAGGAGAAGTGGAGCAGCTCAGAAGTCCACAAGGAACACCATGGACAGCAAAACGAGGCTTGGATAACAGATTCTCTTACAGGATAGTGCATCTGAACTTCACGTAGGAAGACTGTGCGATCTATCCTCATTTGAACAGGGAGAAACTACCATGTACTTGATTGGGAAATGGAGTCTGACATTAGGGCATGTACTGCACAGGGTGTGGCAGAGAAGAATTACACAGCTCCAAATATTTAAGATTTCCACCACATTTATTAACATCAGCAACCCCAATCATGACTATCCAAAAGATCACCCGTGCACACTTTGTCAGATATCAAAAGTTCATAAGCTTCTCCAGGAAATACAGTAAATAGCGACAGACACCACAAGTTACCCACGTTGCTGGATTCTAGCAGTGCAGGATATCATGAGTTGCCTGGTTTATGTTTCTGCATGCCCAGATCAGCAAAGAAAGGCTGTATTTCATTCATGGTTCACCTTGTTTAACAGCAGAAACAGGAAGTCTTGTACAGCTTTATGGCAATACTCATGATGCTGTGCCATTGCCCCTCTTTCCACTCAAACTCTTCAGAGAGATGCACAGCCTGGGACCAAATTGAGAAACCTCTGCCATCCCAAAATGCCTGTTTAACTATTTAATAGTAGAGAGGAGATATTCAAGGCCACGCAGAATGAATGTCAAGATTTATAATGGTTTTCGACATGCTCCAGTCTCGGGTAATGATGGAGACTTTCTGATGATAGACACAAATGCTGGAGTAACTCAATGGGTCAGGCAACATCTCTGGAGGAAAAGGATGGGTGATGTTTTGGATCAGGACCTTTCTTCAGACTGAAAGTAGAGGGAAGGAAACTGGAGATAAGAAAAGGCCAGAAAAAAGCAACAGATGACCAAGGAAGGGTGGGTCCCTTGATGGCTCCAAGATTGTTAAGGGCTTGGATACACTAGAGGCAGGAAACATGTTCCCGATGTTGGGGGAGTCCAGAACCAAGGGCCACTGTTTAAGAATAAGGAGTAAGCCATTTAGAACAGAGACAAGGAAACACTTTTTCTCACAGAGAGTGGTGAGTCTGTGGAATTCTCTGCCTCAGAGGGCGGTGGAGGCAGGTTCTCTGGATGCTTTCAAGAGAGCTAGATAGGGTTCTTAAAAATAGCGGAGTCAGGGGATATGGGGAGAAGGCAGGAACAGGGTACTGGTTCGGGATGATCAGCCATGATCACATTGAATGGCGGTGCTGGCTCGAAAGGCCAAATGGCCCACTCCTGCACCTATTGTCTATTGGCTCATTGTTGGCTGGGGAAGAGATGTAAATGAAGGGATACAAGGATGCAAACTGTGGAACTAGTAGGATGACTAGGGTGGGTGAAGGAGGGAAGGAAAATGTAACCAGGCCATTGTGATGAGCTATGATTCATAACTATCAGTTTTTATGAAGAACTAACCAACATAATTCAGCCACAAGGATACTCTCCATGCCTTGGACCATGTTTGAATTAAATATTTTGTGATTTTTCTTCATAGATTGGTGTAATCTGCTGATATATGTTGACATTTTTCCATTTTTGTTTGAGTTGCTTCCTTGCTGCCTCAGCATTACAGCTTTCAAAGTCCCCATACAAGATTAGGTTTCAGCCTCAGTTTAGTCTAGTCTAGGTTAGAGATACAGCACGGAAACAGGCCATCAGCCCACCAGGTCCACGCCCACCAGGACAGCGATCCCCGCACATTAACACTATCCTACACCCACTAGGGACATGTTTTTGCCTTCCACTACTCTTTAACAGCAAAACAAATATCTTTTGAATGATTAATAACCTGATATACAAATCAACCAAATCAATTTTATGATTGAAAAGCAAGATGAGTTCAGGGAACCAACTCAGCCATTAACTCCTCAAGGCTTTTTTCAAAATAGATGCATCCATAACAATGCTCAAAAAAAGGTCCAAAATAAAATATTTTAATTGGCATCGCTGATACCAAACTTAATTTTCATCTCCTTCACTGCCAGTATAATGAAGTTGTTTTTTCATCATTGATTCTAAAATAGAGTAAATTATAGTCACTGCAAATGCATTGTGCTTTTTTTAAATCATTAGACAAAGTTAAATTCTCTTCAGTTACAGATCTGTGCCACATGTATTCAGATGGGTCATTAATGCAGCTTAAAGAACGTTTTGGTATTTAAATTTATGCACATACCTTCTTGCTCAGAAAACACCAAAACTCAAACTGGAACTGTAAATTCTGATTGGAGAGCTTGTTGAAATTTAAAATAAAACAAGCAAGAAACTCATGTATTTTTATGGTTAAAGATGGATAGAAATGGCAGCTCAGGGTTCCTTCAGACAAAGAGGAGGATAAAAAAGTCAGATAGAGGATTGGGTTAAAGGAAGAAATACAGTTATGAGGAGCAAGGTTAGGACAATCAAGAAATGAGGCTTGGAGATACAAGGAACTGCAGATGCTGGAATATTGAACAATGGAGGAACTCAGCAAGTTAGGCAGCACTTGTGGAGGGAATGGGGAGATGACACTTAGGCTTGGGACCCTTCTTTGAATTGAACTAAAGGACAATGTTCGGGCAGTCGTTTTGCCAAGATTCAGCACTGTAAGTTCCCTGATTTTGCTTGCTTGGAGACCTTGGAACAGAGGTTTCAGAATAAGAGGCAGTCTTTTTAGGACTGAGCTGAGGAGAAATTTGTTCATCCAGAAAGTGTCGAACCTTTGAAATCATCTCCCCCAGATGGCTGCGAAGGCTTAGTTGTTAAGTTCATTTATAACTGAGATTGATAGATGTCTGGATACTGGAAGGAAGGGATACGGGGATGTCTCAGGAAATTGGCATTTGGCTATGATCTTGATGACCAACAGGGCGATCTGGGAGGGTCAGATGAACTACACCTTGTCCTATTTATTATGTTCTTATGTGCCAGACAGTTCAAGAGAGAGAGAAGAATACATTTCTTATCTGGTTGATTGCAAAACAAAGGACTTCCAGTGTTAATATCATAGTCTGATAAAAAGCCTCCTAGCTTTTGCTTTACTTCGCCCTTTGTACAATCTGAGTTTTTTTGAAGAATTGACTGAAAAGGTCGATGAGGGCAGAGTTGTAGATGTTGTATATAGGGACTTCAATAAAGCATTCGACAAGGTTCCTCATGGTATGCTGCTCTGGAAGGTTAGATCGCATGGGATACAAGGAGAGATATCTGAATGGATAGAAAATTGACTTCATGGAAGGAAGCAGGGGGTGATGGTGGAAGGTTGCTTCTTGGACTGTGTAGGCCTGTAACTAGTGGTGTGCCTCAGGGTTTGGTGCTGGGCCCATTCATGTTTTTCAACTAAATCAATGATTTGGATGAGAACATACAAAGAAAGATTAGCAAGTTTGCAGATGATACAAAAGTGAGTAGTCTTGCAGATAGTGAAGATGGTTGTGAAAGAATGCAGCAGGATCTTGATCGATTGGCCAAGGGGGCTGAGGAATGGTTGATGGAATTTAATGCAGAAAAATGTGAGGTGTTGTATTTTGGAAAGTCGAATATGGGCAGGACCTACACAGTGAATGGTAAGGCTCTGGGTAGTGTTATAGGGCAGAGAGATCTAGGAGTGCAAGTGCATAGTTCTCTGAAGTTGGAGTCACAGGTAGATTGGGTGGTCAAAAATGCTTTTGGCACATTGGCCTTCATCAGCCAGAGTATTGAGTATAGAAGTTCGGAGGTCATGTTGCAGATGTATAAGAAGTTGGTGAGGCCACGTTTAGAGTATTGTGTTTTGTTCTGGGCACTGTGTTATAGGAAAGATGTTGTCAAGCTGGAAAGGGTACAGATACGATTTACGAGGATGTTGCCGGGTCTCGAGGGTCTGAGCTGTGGGCAGAGCTTGAGTAGGCTGAGACTCTATTCCTTGGAGCACAGGATGAGCAGTGATTTTATAAGGGTGTATAAGATCATGAGAGGAATAGATCGGGTAGATGCACAGAGTCTCTTGCCCAGAATAGGTGAATCAAGGACCAGGGGACACAGGTTTAAGGTGAAGGAGAAAAGATTTAATAGGAATCTGAGGGGTAACCTTTTCACACAAAGGGTGGTGTATGTATGGAACAAGCTGCCAGAGGAGGTAGTTGAGGCAGGGACTGTCCCAACATTTAAGAAGCAGTTCCACCACCACCATTAGGCTATTACTGCCCTAAAAACATGTTTCCTCACTTAGCTTCAATCAGCTTAAATCTGTACTCTCTGATTCAGTCCCTACAAACAATCTCTCCTCAATCACTCCATTAAATCTGTCCACGATCCTGATCACTTCTGCCAAATTTCCCTTACCTACTTTGCTCTAGGGAGAATAATGCAGATTCTCCAGTTTCTCCACACCTTCCTCTCTGCAGCCCTCATTTTTGACACCTGCAAGGACTTCAGCCTTTCTGCAGTCCTCTCTGTATCAAGATTGATATGGTGGGTTGAAGGAAATGGATGAGGAAGTTATTTCTTGCTTGCAGGTTGTAGTAACCTAATACTTCACTCTCTTGTAATTTCCGATGCATGCCCAGGTTTGCACTGGTGAATATGTTGCATGGAAATATTAACCTGGTGAAGCACAAGGCAGGCTATGTATATTATATTGAGCTACATAGGTTAATGAAATATCTCACCAATGTATCAGAAGAAAACTATGTAGTCCTACAATGTCCAGTCAAGCATGGCAGAGAAAACCAAGCAACTAAATAATAAGTGAAGGTTGACATAAAATGCCAGACTAACTCAGTGGGACAGGCCGCACTCTGGAGAGAAGTAATGGGTGACGTTTCGGGTCAAGACCCTTCTTCAGACTGAAATTAAAAATGAGTTATTTATATCTTTTTCCCATCCTCAGAATTGGTAGGTCCCAAGAATTGGATGCAAGAGGCCAATCTGAAGTCCTTGCAGGTGTCAAAAGTAGACCAGAGTAGACAAATGAATACAACTGCTGCCTGCATCGTAAATGCCAACATCTCGCCAAAGTGCATGGCATATAATAATAATGAAGCTGATCATTGTAGCTCCGATTGAACTTAAATACATATAAACATAGACTAACAAACATCAAGAAACATTTGCACCAGGCTGTATGTTAATGGGCAACTCTAACCAGAAAAATTACAATTGATGTCAATGACATCAGCATTCCTGATACAAGATACCAGTATCCCTAGGGTCACCACAGCCCAGAGGCTTAACTGGATCAATCATATAAACACTGTGGCTGCTACATCTGGCCAATAACTGAATAAGAGACATCTTTTGACAACAAATTCTACCTCTGCACCAGCAAAACATGAAAGAAAACTCACCATTTATGTTAAATGTTTTAAAAATGGTGGAAGCCATTCAGCAGACCAGCCAGCAACAGTGAAGAGTCTTAACGTTTTAAGTCAAAGATCTTTCATTCAACCAGAAACATGAACTCTGTTTCCTTCCACAGATGCTGCATGACATGCTAGCATTTTCTGTTCTTATTTTGTACATCTTCTGTGTCTGCACTTTTGTTTTATTTTCAGCATTTGCTTGAATTTAGCAAAGGCCAACACTCAAGAGGCTCAAAGGCATCCAGGACAACATTTGATTAGGCCCTATTCACTGAGTTCAATCTATAACTCTTCTTACATCAGGACAAAATGTCCCAGTGTATACTATCCATGATGCATTGAGGCAATTCACTAAACATACTCAGTCAAAATTTCTCAGTTCCGTGGACTCACATAGAACATAGAAAAGCACGGCAAACGAACAAGCCCTTCGGCCCATAATGTTGGTGCCGAACATCATGCTAAAATAAACTAATCTCTTCTCCCTGCACATGATCAATATCCCTCCATTCCCTGCATATCCAATGATCCACCTAAAGACTCTTAAACACAATTATCGTATCTGCCTCCACCTCTGGCAGCACGTTCCAGGCACCCACCACCCTCTGTGGAAAAAACTTTCCCTCCACATCTCCTTCACACTTTGCTCCTCTCGCCTCAAAGCTATGCCCTCTCATCTCAAAAAGGTTTCTGACTGACCACCCTATCCATGCCTCTCTTAATGTTATATACTTCTATCAGGTCTCCTCTCAACTTCCGAGATTCCAGAGGAACCAAACAAAATTCCAAGGCTCAAAGGCTCCATCACAAAGAAGAGCTACAACATGACTGTGACTTGCTCTCACAGTCACGCACCAACCTAACTTGGATATATGCCATCAATTCCACTGGATCAAAAAACATAGATTCACCGCCAACTGTAAACACAGGATCATCAGCAACAACCTCAACTGTAAATCCTATCCAACGAAAAATATAGATGGCCTTGGCAGCGTCACTTACACACCTTGAATAATATTTTATTTTGTCGTTGCCTTGGTTATAGTACCATAATGAAGGAGAGTTTCAGTTTTCACTCCTTATAGTTTGAACTTTATTCACCTCCCACAGGAGACTAATCAATTTGGAATGGCTTTTAACTCTGGCAACAATAGCTCTAATAAAATCCAGCTCCAGATGGAACCAGGGGTACTGTTTTTATGGTGATTTGCAGTCAGATTCCATCCAGCATAGCTTGGGATTCAGAAACTTTTAATGGCATCTTGGGAATTATATTCTGCAATTCTGTCCATTTTTCTGTGGCCTTCAGTATCACAATTTGAAGTGCAGTAACCAATTAGATGACAATTATAACAAGGATTGACTTTCTAAGACTTTCATGCTATATGAATTCTGGGAATTGAAAGAAGAACAAATAATTCCTAGCTATAAAAATATGCAATATCTTTATTGGCAAAAATAACCATCTGCCCAGTGTTAATAATCATATGAAACCATGTCAGGAAGATGTTCAGCTTGTAACACATGTGGCAACAATCTTTTGCCTTCTTTCTGTTTGCCAGCTGACTTCATATTGAATAGCTTTCCCCAATGGGACATATTATTCTAAGTACTTGACTGCAACCAAAGCTTCCAACCCCATACTCCAGATAATATATCCCGCCTGGGAGAATTTTGACTGAAAAACAGATCCACAAGAATCAACGGGCCAAGAAAAAGGAAGGCAAGATGTTGCCATGATGAAAAAAGCATTGGTTACAAACTATTTTCATGCAGAATACAAATCCAGGTATTTCCTTACCATAGGTTGATAATTAATCTTTGCTCATAATGTTTTTTTGCTTCAATACAATTGTGTTTCTTTATAAGGATGTATTAAAGCTGAAATGATCCAGTCAATGCCAAATAATTCACAGAGGAATAACATGGGTAGATTTCCCAGTTACTTAATTTGTCCAGAAACAATTTCATAAGAGGAATACATCATTTATAATATTTGCAAACTGAGAATAATTATAAGGATGATAACACTTGCAGAAGAATCCAGCAAAAACATTTTGTAAGAGAATTGAAGGAATGAATTAAAGTCTTTCAGAAGGTCTTGGTTTACTCTATTTTATATTGAATGTATATTTGAAGAAAATGATGAGACCATAAGACCATAAACACATAGTACCAGAATTAGGCCATTTGCCCCATTGAGTCTACTCCACTATTCAATCATAGCTGATCTATTTTTCCTTCCCAAGCCGATTATCCTACCTTCTCCCTGTAACCTATGACGGCCTTATTAATCTGAACCTATCAATCTCCGCTTTAAAAATATCCAATGTCATGGCTTCCACAGTAATCTGTGGCAATGAATTCCACTAATTTGCCATCCTCTGACTAAAGAACTTCCTCCTCATCACCACTCTAAAGGTACTTACTTTTATTCAGAGGCAGTGTCCTCTGGTTAAGGACTCTGCCACTTCTGGAAGCATCTTTTAAACATCCACTCTAACTAGGCCTTTCATTATCTAGTAGGTTTCTATGGGATCCCGCTCAGCCTTCCAAACTCCAGGGAGTACAGACCAAGAGCCTTCAAACGTTTTCTCATCTGTTAATTCAATCATCCCTGGGATCATTCTGGTAAAGCTCCTCGGGACCCTCTCCAACATCAGCGCACCATTTCTTATGCCCCTGTCCCACTTAGGAAACCTGAACGGAAACCTCTGGAGACTTTGCGCCCCACCCAAGGTTTCCGTGCAGTTCCCGGAGGCTTTTGTCCTCTGGCAACCACCTTCAACTAGCATCACAACTGGCTTCGACTAAAAAATTACCGATTTCAAGTCAAGTATCCTTTATTGTCATTCAGACCTTTCGGTCTGAACGAAATTTCATGCCTTGCAGTCATAACACAGAATAAAACAACAAAAACACACAATAAACACAGATTTAACATCCACCACAGTGAGTCCACCAGGTCCTTCTCACTGTGATGGAAGGCAAAGAGTCTTAAGTCCTTGTCTCTTCCCTCCTTTTTCTCCCTCTGCGCTGAGGTGATCCAGGCCTCCGATGTTGTGACCCCGCCGGATGATGGTAAGTAAGTCCCGCGGCTGAATCAGAACGGGCCGGTTCAAACTCCACGGCCTGGGGCGGTCGAAGCTGCCGAAGCTGCCACCCTCCAGTTCAGTGGACGCCGCCGTTGTTGCGGGAGCTCCGGAAAGACAGGTCAGTGTCTTTCCGGAGCTCCCTCCGGAAACCGCCGAACCTCCGAGGCTCCGAAGTCGGGTCGCCACTGCCGGAACGCCGCCACAGCCCTGAAGTCGGTCAGCCTCGCGTTGGTAAGTCCTGGCTGGCTCTGCCTCCGGAGCCTCGAGGTCGGTCCCAGTTGGAGGCCGCCAGCACTGCGATAGGCCTCAGCGCAGACGGAGACGGAGAATAAGGCAAGAAAGGTTGCATCCCCCCGAAGGAAGAGACTAAAAACATGTTTTTCCCAACCTGCCCCCACACATACACAACCCAATAAACTAAAATTAACTACAACAGGACAAAAGAAAAAAAGAAAAAAAAGAAAAAACAGACGGACTGCAGGCGAGCCGCTGCTGCTAGGGCAGCGCAGCCACTTCCGGAATTTTTAAAACGGAAACCACTTTCGACCATTAGGGAGACTTGACAAAAACCTTCGGGAACCGCACAGAAACCTTGGGTGGGGCGCAAAGTCTCCAGAGGTTTCCGTTCAGGTTTCCTAAGTGGGATGGGCATAATATGCAGTACAATCAGAAAGTATTCAGATCCTTCACTTTTTCCACATTTTGTTATGTTACAGCCTTATTCTAATATGGATTATTTTTTTTATCATCAATCTACACACAATACCTCATAATGTAAAAGCAAAAATAGGTGTTTAGAAATTTTTTCTAAGTAATTAAAAATAAATAACTGAAATATCACATTACATAAGTATTCAGACCCTTTGCTATGACAATCAAAATTAAGCTTAGGTGCATCCTGATTCCATTGGTTATCTTTGAGATGTTTCTACAATTTGATTGGAGTCCACAAATGGTAAATTAAATTGATTGTACATGATTTGGAAAGGCACACACCTGTCTATATAAGGTCCCGCAGTTGACAGTGCATGTCAGAGCAAAAACCAAGCCATGAACGAAGGAATTGTTGACCAAGTTGACCAAGAACCCGATGGTCACTCTGACAGAGCTCCAGCGTTCCTCGGTGGAGATGGGAGAAACTTCCAGAAGGACAACTATATCTGCAGCACTCCACCAATCAGGCCTGTTTGGTAGAGTGGCCAGACGGAAGCCACTCCTCAGTAAAAGGCACATGACAGCCAGCTTGGAGTTTGCCAAAAAGCACCGAAACAAGATTCTCTGGTCTAATGAAACCAAGGTTGAGCTCTTTGGCCTGAATGCCGAGCGTCGCATCTAGAGGAAACCAGGCACTGCTCATCATCTGGCCAATACCATACCTACGTTGAAGCATGGTGGTGGCAGCCAGGGGCGGAAAACACGGGGGGGGGGGGGGGGGGCAGAGGCAACACTCCCCCCATGTTTTGAGAGGTGGGGGACATCCCCCCCAAGTCTCCGCTTTCCGTGAGACAGTGGAGGTGGGACTGCTGATCGAGGGCGCCGATTGGATGAGAGAGACGTCAGTCAGCAGGCAATAGGGGCAGGACATGATGATTAAGCGCGATGATTGGAGGAGGGAGGTGAGGGGTGGGACTGAGGATAGAGTGCGGTGATTGGAGGAGGGAGACGTGGCACAGACCTGCGCCTCATCCGCAGCCAGGATCGATCCCGGCCGGCTCTCCGGCGCTGTCCCGTCCCCACCCGAGTGCCCCCCCCCCCCCCATGGGTGGCCAGAGAGGTCGGGAGTCAGACAGGCGCAGCGCCCCCAGGCCCACAGCCAGCGCAGAGAAGCAGCGTTAAACCCAGCTCACTCTGCTTGGTTAACCTGCCTGGGCTTGCGGGAAATATGGCCAGCCTGGAGATGCAGCGCTGGTGTCCAGTCAGTCCAGTCAGGGCTGTAGTTAACCCGGCGAGACAGGCAGAGTTAAGCTGCATTTAGTGCTGGATTGAGCCGCCAATGCCTCGCGCATGTGTGTGCGAGTGTGCGCATGCGGCCTCCAAAAAAATTGTGTGCCCACTGTCCCCGGTCCCCTCCATGTTTTGATAGCGAGTTCCGCTCTTGGTGGCAGCATCATGCTGTGGGGATGTTTTTCAGCGGCAGGAACTGGGAGTAGTCAGGATCGAGGGAAAGATGAACAGAGCAAAGTACAGAGAGATCCTTGATGAAAACCTGCTCCAGAGCATTCAGGACCTCAGACTGGGGCAGAGGTTCACCTTCCAACAGGGCAACGTGGTGGAAAAAGTGAAGGGATCTGAATACTTTCTGACTGCACTGTATATGCGGCCCAAAATTGCTCATAATATTCCAAAAATAATATAGATCAGAATATATAATTTTAAAATTATAAAGGTGGCAATGAAAGGTCAAACAAGTCTCTTTCTTTCCACCAGATATAAATATGATTACAAATACCTGCACCCTTGATAGAAGAATTGAGATTTTGCCAAACCCTTAAAAGTCCTTCTGTTTTGATTGTTTGTGCTTCTTGCTGATTTTGCACCAATGGGATTTTTGGCACAAAATAGACGTGCTGTTCCAATTTAAATTATGACGCCTTGTAGAAAAAACAATTGTTAACTTTGTTTTTGCTTATCACAATTTCAGATGTTTAGTTTAGTTCAGAGATGTAGTGTGGCCCTTTGGCACACCAAATTCTCAAAAATTCCCCCAGTGTTTCTAATACTGGCAAACTGGATGAGTAAACGTTGCACTCATCCTCATTGCAAATCAAATGTGTCAAATTATCACAAGTAAAGACTAAACATTGCATCTACAAGATTGTCTCCATTCTGCTTGGGTCTTTAGTAATTAATTCTGATAGCACTACAATTTTCAACATAAGACGATATGAAAATAAACTAAAATATACGCCCCGAGTCAGCTGTCGCAAGAAGGTAAAGTGTGTGGTTGCCTCAGTTCTGTACAGCGAGCACGAAGGGTTCTAATAATGGCTTACAGATCTAGAATTATATCAACACCAAGGAGTTCTACAAGATAATGTTATACTTAGAATCCACTCAATTAGATCAAACTCAAATTGGAATTAAGTAAGTGAACTTTATCATTTATGATATGTTAAAACATATATTTCAGTTTCTTACAAAAAAAATTCACAAACTAATTATGTTGAACCATTTTAACTAAATTTAATGTTTAAACTAGATTAACTTAATTTTCACTACCAATGTTATCTATTAGCCTTGATAATTAAAGGGTGCTCATTGGCTAAGAATAGATGTGCATAAGAGCAGACAAATACTGGGTTTCACATATATTCCCAGCTTTACCAAAGGATGCAAGATATGATTGTAACAATTGGTAAAATGGTGTGAAGGCTTTGGGAGCCAGGCAGGGAGTCACATGCCTCAGTCTCCGACTTGCTCTCAGTTCAGTTCATTTATTTGTCATATGTAGGTTAACACAGGGTCAACAGTACAATGAAATGGTTTTGACAAGACAACGGGTCACCTCAGCAATGATATTACAAAGATAAAATTAAGGTTAAAAAAAGATTAAAGTGACATTGGTAGGTAAAAGACAATAATAAATAAAATAATCAACATATATGATGTGTTTATGAGTTCAGAAGCCTGATGGCATGATGATAAAAACAGTTCTTAAGTCCGGTGGTACCGCCAGTGGAATATGTCCTGAATGGCCGGGAGACAGTTGCCAGTGAAGTGCTGTACCGCCTTCACCACTCTCTGTAGTGATTTGCATCTGTGGGCAGAACAGTTCCCGTACCAGACTGTGATGCAGTCCGTCAGCAGACTCTCGATGGTGCAACTGTAGAAGTGTGTGAGGATGCTAGCGTTCATGCCAAACTTCCTCAGACTTCTCAGGAAAAAGAGCCGTTGGTGGGCTTTCTTAGTTATTGTGTCCGTGTGCAGTGTCCAAGAGAGGTCCTCCTCAGTGATGTGCACACCGAGGAACTTGAAGCTGCTGACCCGTTCAACCTCAGCATCACCGATGAGGATGGGGAGGTGTCCACCCCCCTGCTGTCTCCTGTAGTCCACAATCATCTCTTTAGTTTTGCTAGCATTGAGAGAGAGGTTATTTTCCTGGCACCAGCTGTTTAGTGCCTTTACCTCCTCTCTATAAGCCGTCTCATTATTGTCTGTGATGAGGACCAGGATGGTCGTGTCAGCAAACTTTCAGATGATGTTGGAGCTGTGCTTAGCAGTACAGTCGTGCTTGAACAGGGAGTACAGGAGAGGACTGAGCACACAGCCCTGTGATGTGCCTGTGTTGAGGATCAGTGAGGAAGAGGTGTAGCTGCCAAGTCTCACCACCTGGGGCCTGCCCATCAGGAAGTTAAATATCCAGCCGCAGATGGAGGTCTCCAGTGCAAGATCAAGGAGCTTGGGACGAGTTTTGAGGGGATGATAGTGTTGAATGCCGAGCTGTAGTCAATGAAGAGCATTCTCACATATGTATTCCATTTGTCCAGTTGGGTGAGAGCAGTGTGAGTTGCCATGGTGATGGCATCGTCCGTGGCCCTGTTTGGTCTATACGCAAACTGAAGAGGGTCCAAGATGTCAGGGAGAGAGGAGCAGATGTGAGTTTTGACTAACCGCTCGAAGCACTTCATGATGACTGATGTCAGTGCGACAGGACGGTAGTCATTTAAAGAGGAGATTAATGGTTTCTTTGGAACAGGAACAATGATGGATGCTTTGAAGGGAGTGGGAACCACAGGGAGAGGTTGAAGATGTTGGTGAACACCTCTGCCAGTTGATCAGCGCATGCCCTGAGAGCCCGCCCTGGAATACCATCCGGCCCTGGAGCTTTGTGGTCATTGACGTTTTTGAAGGATCGCCTCACGTCTGCCGTTTGTAGGATCAGTGAGGTAGTCCCCCTGCACACCTGTGGACTTATGGTGGGCGCTGTGTTATCTGCATTGAACAAGGTGTGAAAGGTGTTAAGCTCGTCCAGGAGCGAACCGGTAGGCTGGACAGTGCTCCTGTTTTTCCTATTGCAGTCCGTGATGCAACGTAATCCACTCCACATGCATCTGGGCTCATAGCTATTTATGAGGCTGATCCAGTTGAGCTTGTGCTGATTGGTACCTCCCAGGATGCTGATGGCTGGTAACTCACATAGCAATGTCAAGCATAGGCGGTTAGTCTCATCTTTGTAGGAGATGGTCATCGTTTGATGCAATAGTAGCAGAACTGTTACTTGCTGCTTACCTGAATCTGTTCTAGGTGCTACAGCTTGGTTCATTTGTGGAGAGGGTAAATTTGGAATATCACTCATTGTCAATGAACAGTCCACACTCTGAACTTATGATGGATGGGAAAACATTGTTGAAGCAGAAATTATTGTTGGGGCTTTAACACTTACCTGAGGAACACCCGCACTGCTGTTCTGGGCTGGAGTGATTGACCACTAACAAACACCTTTCCATAGGTGAGTTATGACTCCAACCGTTGGACTGCTTTGCCCTTGATGTCCACTATCTTCAGTTTTACCATGTCTCCCCTGATGCCACATGGCCAAATATTGCCTTGATGTCACTTTTCCTTGGAATTTAGCACTTTGGTACATATATAAACCGAGGGTGTGATGAAGTGTGGAACTGAATGGTTGTAGCAAAAAGCAATGAGAAAGTTATTGGTGATTAAGTGTCATTTGATAGCCCTGTCATCAACATTATCTGCCATTTTGCTAAAGTGGTCAGTAATGTGATGAACTGGACTTGTTGGGTTATTAGTGAACAGTACATCAAGTGGAGTGAACTAAAATAGCTAAAAAACAATTCAGTGTGACTGTGGAAAAGGTAGCTGATGGAGCAATTCCGACTGTTATTTTAATACTCGAGTTAAAATGCAAAATATCAGAAACAGCATCTGACCCTCCTTCTCCAAGCTGTCCCCTTTCAGTCTCAACAGTAGCTGTTCAATGAGCAGCCAGCTAATCCATAATGGGTAAAAGGTTTATGATTCTGCTACTTCTTCCAATTTTATCTATTACTCAAATTTAAATCACACTGGCAGAGTCAGTCAGAATCCTGGAAACTCAACAACTCAAAGGTGGAAGAAAACGTGACATTTACTGCACTGCAAATGGGCTATAGACCATGTCTACCCAGTAAAATGCATCCTCGTGGCCAGTCTACTATCCCAACTCATTCTACCACTGAACCCCTGATCACCAGATCTCCAATTATTATCTGCTCTTCTTTGGCCACCATCAGAAATCCCCACAACCACTATTTCATTTTCAGCATGACGAGGACATCACTCCAGCTAAGGAATGAATCTGTCACTTGCTCTTTTTAGCCTCTTATTGAACACATCGACCCACTATAGCATCTTCCAACCAGCATCAGGTAGCGCTCCCTATGGTCAAGCATCACCCCACCCTTACTATCAGCCCACCTCATGATTAGACTCTTCCTCTGGTCAGAATTCTTACCCTCCCCACAATGGGAATCATACTTCTGACGCTTAACCTTGGATGCTCCCTTGTTCCTCCATGCTTCATCTCCAACAGAGGGCAGGAATACAAACAGAGAATGGAGTCATAGTCATACAACAAGGAAACAGGCCCACCTCATCCATGCCTACCAAGATGCCCATCTACATTAGTCCCACATTTCAGACACATCCCTCTAAACCTTTCCTATCGATGTACCTATCCGAGATGCATACTAAATATTGCAAATCATCTTTAAACAGCATTCTCACAGCTCATAAACCACCACCAACTCCAACCCATCAGTCCCCCACCTTAACCCCACTGATCTTGTGACCTTTAGTGAGAGGGGAACAGATGATTATTGCAAATATAATCATAACAAAGTTGAGAGAATTGGCCGCGTGATCAGTTGCTACGGCAAGGTCAATAAATAGATGTAAAGTATCCCCTTTCAGCTCACAAGAACTCTTCCTTGTGCATAAGATTTCAACTTGTGTTTGTGTGTATGTGTCTGTGCATTAAACGCCCTCTTGACTCTGTGAAGGCAGCAGTTCCACTTAATTGGGTTGCACCGTTATGTTTGTGTGGTCTGTCAATTGCAAAATGATGAGGTCACGGGTTCTGCTGAATGATGGATCTGTGCCTTGCCTGTAACACTTTAATTCAATAAACTAGTAGATCCGGCCAATGTTCCTGGGCTCATTTGAAAGCATTGTGAGGCGCAAAGACAAGCTGAATGTTGTGTGGAGCTCCTACTGCTGTGGACTGTGCAATCCTGTTGCGATTTACCAACTGAATTTCAACCATTGTGGGCACTCTATGAACATAATTAACAAGTAGCTTTGTCCATCACAGGAGGCATGATGTGTGGCAGAATCATGAGCATTGCATTCTGTGTTTCAGTATGGCGATGCTTTCTGCTCCTGTTGATATTCTTTTTGCCTTTAACCCCTCGTGAAAATAAGACTCAGTGTAGAAACAATTCACCATTAAAATAATTTGGTTTTAACTGTCTGAAAGAAATCTTCTGTTCAAAGAGTGAACACCAGATAAATAATGTGTTACTACTTCAGAGTATTTCACTCTGATCTCATTAATTAGTTGGGTTAATTACAATGCCTTAGAAGATCTGACAACATAGCTCTCAAAGTAAAAATTCTTCTTAACATAGACAGAGAACATAGAACAACACAGCACAGGAACATGGTGCCAAACATGATGCTAAGTCAAACTGATCTCATCTGCCTATACATAATCCATATCCCTCTATTCCCTGCACTTCCATGTGCCTGTTGAAAAGCTTAAATGTCACTATCATATCAATTCTTGAATCAATTCTGGCAAGAGGCAAAAAATGTTTCAGCATACACAATGACTTCCAAAATTTTTAACATTGTTACAATGTGCGATTAGAAATAGTTGGTGTTAGTCCTCCCCCCAAACCTGAAAACCCATAACTAAATACTAGACCTCTGCGACTAGCAGACCAAGGATGAAGTAAATTCTCCAGCTGATACTCTTCCCATCCTGCAGTCCTCAGGAGTGTTCTCTGATTCGGTATTAAGGAGACCCCAGCTTACATTTAATCGAGAGTATATGCTTGGAATATTTAAAACTAATTTTAATTCAGTATCAGGTGAGTTGGGGGTCAAGTTGAAAGGTTAAACATCTGGCCACTTACAGCTTAAAGCCTATGTGACTTTAACTGCACACTGGTGATCAATCTCCTTCCTGAACCCAACACGAAATCTGACCTGGCATGTAGTGTGAGTGGGATTGGTTGCCACCAAGAACCAGACAGAACGGTCCTTTGCCATCAGGTAAGTAATGGGAAGGCCCTGGATAGGGTCCAAAGGAGGTTTACAAGAATGAGTAGGTTAACATATGATGAGGGTTTGACGGCATTGGGCCTGTACTCGCTGGAGTTTAAAAGAATGAGGGGGGGACCTCGTTGAAAAGTACCAAATAGTGAAAGGCTTGGATAGAGTGGATGTGGAGAGGATGTTTCCACTGGTGGGAGAGTCTATATCTAGAGGTCATAGCCTCAGAATTAAAGGATGTTCCTTTAGGACGGTGGTTGTTCATGGAATTCTTTGGCACAGAATGCTGTGGAGGCCAAGTCAATGGCGGAGTAGACTTAATGGGCCAAATGGCCTAATTCTGCTCCTATCACTGTAACACTGCAATTGGTATTGGGATTGGAATTGGTATTGGTTTGTTACTGTCACATGTACCGTCTAACAGTGAAAATGTTTTATTTATGTGCTATCCGATGAAATCAGATTATACTACTTATAAGTATAATCAAACCATATACAAGTACAACAGGTAGTGCAAAGAGGAAAATGCCAGAGTTCAGAATATAGTGTTACAGCAGTTTGTGTTACAGATATCGTGAAAATGTCCAACGTCCGTGATGAAGCTGGTTTGAAAGTTTGGGATTAGCCTTATGAGAGGACCATTCAGTAGTCTGATAACAGAGGGGAAGAAGCTGATCCTGAGTCTGGTGGCACATGCTTTCAAGGAGTTTTTTTGTCTGACGGGAGAGGGGAGAAAAGGGAAGGACTGGGGTGATAAAGGCCTTTGATCATGTTAGCTACTTTCCTGAGGCAGCGTGGTATAGATGGAGTCAATTGTGGGGAATCTGGTCTGTATGATGGACCTGGCTATATCCAAAATTCTACTAAATTTTGTTCAGTCTTGGTCAGAGCTGTACCCAAACCAAGCTGTGATGCAAACTGATTGTATACTTTCCACTGCACATCTGTAGAAGTTGTAAAGAGTTGTTGGAAGAGAGACACAAAATGCTGGAGTAACTCTGCAAGTCAGGCAGCATCTCTGGAGAAAAGGAATAGGTGACATTTTGGATAACAACCCTACTTCAAACGGGTTGTTGGAGAAGGTTTTGCGAACGTTGTGAATAGATTTATTGTATCAATTGTGAAAGGGGATGGAAGCCTTATTTCAGTGAAGCCCCCAGGTTTCCTAATGAGCCACAAGGGATCAAGTGTTTCACCTGGTCCAATAACAACCATATTAAAAATTAGTAAATACATAAATCTACTTGTTGCAATAGGCCTTTTCAGAAAGCAGGCTCTCTGTTGCCATGTGAAGCTCTGCTGAAAAAACACTATGGTTTCTCAGCACCATCCTCGAGTTAAAATTGCAGTCAAGTCACAATATTACCAAAAACTGCTCTGCATTTTGAAGATTACCCCATTAGTTTTGGACAAGGTTCTGGTTAAAGAGAGCAGGTTCGAATTGCAGCCTGCCAGATGATAGCAGGATTGCTGGAGGTAGGCCACTCCCTCAATCTTAAATGCCCTCTTGCCAACATCCTGTTTGACAGGTAAAAGCTAAAATTATTTTGCAAACCAGCACGCCTGGTTTTATTAGTCACCCTGCCGACATGATGAGACAGATTACAGAGACAGATTTCTGGTGGCTCATATTTACTGTACATAAGATCAACATTGCGATTTAATTAATTCTAATTACGGTGCTTTAGAAAGCTTGCAGGTTTATCAATATCAAAAAAAACGTGCATGATTATGTGGTTAACAAAAGGATTCAAGGGGCAGTTGTAATTCTACCTGCCCAGAAGAAATGGTTGGCCAAACTGCAAACTCAACAGGAAGCTGCCAGAAATTGGCCCTTCTGGGAGCACTAAGATGGTGAGGTTGATTTTAGAATATGCACATCTGTAGCCAAAGATGCGTGCCCAAGGTTGGCCACAAATAGGACTTTGATCCTTATTGCCACAAAAAATATTAGCTTACTGGCACGTGTTGCTTCCACAAACAGCTCGTCCAAAAGAAAAAAATCGTTTCAGCCTGGATCATGCTCTGTTGTTCGATATTGAATTTCAGAGAGAAGACACTTTAAGGGACTTTAAGGTTCCCATTTTCATGCTAGGAAATTTGACCTAATTTAGAAAGCTACAGGAAATACCTGAAAGATCACCCAATGGTTTCCACTCGCACCAAAGGACATGCGCCCCTGAAATTGAATCTCGAATATGTCCCCGCTCACCTACATTTCCTGTCCTCCATTCCCTGTCTGCTTCTCTGCCCTCTGCTCTCTGCCTCGTGACCTCCCCTTTTTCTCTCAAACAAAATTTATCACTCTAAATAATTTGTGAACAGATCTAAAATAGCTTTTTTTTTAATCTTTGGGATAGAGCGGTGCTATCAGAGAACAAGCTATCTTTGCCATCTCCACAAATGTACTGTATTTAAAATCCCCACATTCAGAGAACGAGAATTATATTTTCTCCTGAATCTCTCATGCTTTTTAGTTGCAAGATGCTGCTGTGGTAGCTCCTAGAGATTGACAATCATCCCAACATGTAAAACAGCAATAGAAAAATATTTTTATTTTAGATCATGATTAACAGACATCTGATCGCAATTTATATATCATGTGTGGGATCCTGATTAGTTGGTCAAACATTTATGGCTGTGAAAGGATAATGAATGGTTAAACATCCACAGGAGGTAGACAGTGAGATGCTGCTGTTTTTCATGTTTTAATATGAAAACATCTTCCATGCAGTGACTGATTGATGATGCATCACTTTCATATGTTAATATGACATTATCATTGCTACTGAGTGAGGAAAAAGATGACAGCATGTAAACCTAACAGCCTGCAAATGTTAACTAGAGAAAATAAACTACTTGCTTATAGTCACATAGCCCAAAAAAAGGTTCTTCTGCCCACCATATCAGCCCATCTACACTAAGCCCACTTGCCCACATTAGACCCATATTGTTCGATGCCTTGCCTATTCATGTCTTGGCTAAGTGCCTCTTAAATATTGTGCATGTAATTGCTTCCACCAACTCTTCTGATAGCACATTCCAGTTATTATCCATTCTCTATGTAACAAAGTAAGATATCTGTAAATTATTCATCAAGGTTCTACATTCTGGAAGGGTTTTCAAGTTGGAGATAAAGATAAAGAGATAAAGAGAAGGAGAAGTTTTGAAAGGGAATTCACTATCTAGGTCCAAATGCCCGAAGATAAGATTGCCAATACGTGGGCGTGGATCTGCAAAGAGGCATCCGGAAGAAATGAGTTCTTCACACCATTCCAGAATGAATAAAATTGGAGACCATTCTTCATATCAAGCCTATACTTGCTCCATGTAAGAGCAATCCAACTAATCCCATTCTGCCATTTTAAATTTGAAGCTAGGCGGCAATGTCGAGTACTGATTACAAAGCATGGTATATGAACACAACTCTGGACATCGACAACATCGCCAGGGCACCCCTGCAACATTGGAAAAGGGCTGCCACCAGGACAACAGATCTTTAAAGTCAAGATACAGCTTTAAGAAATTTAAAACTTGGAGGATACAATAGTGCCAGAAATGTGGTGACTCTTTGCGTACTGCCTCAGTGTAATCTACTGTTCCTACACTCTTGTCTGATTATGTTTATGTGCAGTATCATTTTACTGAACTATATGCAAAACAAAGAATTTCACTGTTATCTTGGTACATGAGACAATAAAGTACCATTGCACTGTCGAACAATTTTGGCTGCATGTAGCAAAGATTATCCTGTTTGAGGACGATCTGAAGGCTCCGGAGGCTAGAAGGTGAGGTGAGCACCAAAATAGTGGCATCATCTGATGGCCAAATTAGGGATGATGTTTTCCACTGCAGGTAGAAGAAGCAAAGGTCATCGATTGACCAGCGGCTGAAACTTGTACCACAACACAAATTTGACCTTGTGTGTAGGAAGGAACTGCGGATGCTGGTTAAAACCGAAGATAGGCACAAAAAGCTGAAGTAACTCAACGGTTCAGACAGCATCTTTGGAGAAAAGGAATAGGTGACATTTCAGCTCGAGACCCTTCTTCAGACTGACCGTCAGGGGATAGGGAAATGAAGGGTCTCGACCCAAAATGTCACCTATAAATTTGTTCTTTATTTATAAACAAAACATTAACCTGCTTTTGCGTGGTTTTATTTTAATATTTGGATAGGAAAATAACTAGAACACGTAATTGAAATAAGCTTCACACTCAACACCTCCTTTCTCTGGCTGAGCATCGAGCTTAAAGCAAACATTATTTATTCTCCTCTGTGGAAATGGAGGCCACAGCCTGAGCTAAAGCAATTCTTCTCAGTAGAGCATTTCCAAGATGCTAAATAAATAGCATGTTAATAACACCTTCGTACTCTCGAAAGACAATACATGACCGAAAATGATATATTTCCTAACTGGAACACAGCAGTCCTTTGTTCAATGGTTTTGTTTTGCATGATCAATCCATTTTGAAAATGAGTTCTTGCTGAGTTTGTGATGTCAGATTGCAGATTGCTTCTGACTGATGAGATTTCCATGATGTGCTATTTGCCACAAATTGAAAGCTTTGTATTTGATGAGCCAGATAATGTTGGCAATGAAAAATGTACCAGAATTTGAGGTGAAACTTGAAATAGACAGTGATTCCCTGCAATTTATTGCAGTTAAACATAATATAGAAAATAGTCGTCTCTCAATGGAATGAGGTCCAAATATTGAACAGCTACAGCAACTGTGAGTTATCGTCTTATGCTATTAATCTTTTTTGCATTTCTTCCTGAATTTCTTCCTATTGCACCCGAAGCCTGCAAATTAAACTGTAATCCAAAATGTTTGCTGGAGTTCATTTTGACCCAACTAGACCAACAGAAAATACATGGGGTCAAGAAAAAAGTCAATTCTGCACCTCTCTCAGCTGTTCTCTGTAGATTTTAATGGCAAGCAAAAATACAGTGGCACATAGGTCCAGTCTTTTACCCAATCCATTCAGTTTCTTGGCAGACTGCAATGGCTCCAAGTAATTTATATTCTGTTTTACCATGTCAGGCATCAGGACCAACACCAACATTGAGATCCACCCATTGGTGTTCCCTGATATGAAATTGCTGCAAAATGTGACCACATTTCCACAGCATGCAGGTTTTTTTGTGTGTGCCTGGCTCTCACAAGTGGAATTGCTCATATCCACACCATATGCACAGGAAGCAGTAGAATCAATGGTGCTATTCATCTTTCCATTGGTTATATAATGTACATCGTGTTCTCTGATCCCATGCTCTTTGCTAAACAGCTCCAAGACGTGAGCAAAAGTTTGCCAAGTTGATAAGCTCTGGTACTATTTTTAAATCTGTGAGAAATGTTTAACCTCCACCAAATTTTTATCTCCATGGGAATCCAAGAGATCCCGTCAACTAGAAACTCTGCAGGAACGTACCTCCCACGTACCAGTGCTATAACAACATTTAAAAGACATTTGGACAGGTACATGGAAAGGAAAGGTTTAGTGGGATATGAGCCTAATGCAGGCATTTGGGGCTAGTAGAGATGGGGTATTTCGGTCTGCATGTACAAGTTGGGCCGAAGGGCCTGTTTCCATGCTGTGTGGCTCTGACTCTAACCGTCATGCTACCAAGTGTTGAGCACAACAGCAAAGTGAATCATATATCATTCTCAGTGACCGAGGACCAGAACAGGAGCCAGAGCAACACTAGTGAGTGGCAGAACATGTGGTGTACAGTCCTGCAACGTTTCCAGTTAACGGGTTCTGTTGGACTCCCAGGGAGGTAGAAGTCAGGTGGAGGGCAAATGTTTCTCACAGATACAAAAATAGTACCAGAGCCCATCAACTTGGCAAACTCTTGCTCATGTCTCGAAGCTGATTATCAAAGAGCATGGGACGATGTACATTATATAACCAATGGAAAGATGAATAGCACCAGTCAGTGAAAGTGATCGTCATCTTTTGCCTGCAGTGGGAAAAGTGAGAGAGCCAGAAGGTGCAACGTTCTGTTCATTTTGCAATTTCTCCACAGATTAATGGGAATAATGTCAAAAAGTTGACTCTTTGAAAGGGGCCAACAGTTGTCTATAAGACCTCTCAGACAGGGTAATGTGCAACAAAGAGAGACCATGAACAACAAAAAGGACTTTGAAAGGAGTCGGAAAGGATTCAGCAGTGCCCTAGAGCCAAGTTTTGACTGGTAATAAAATATGTTGCAGGACAGCATTTATTTGTGTTCAGCAAAACATGCAGCACAGAATTACAAGGAAGCGCGAGAGAACAGCTGAGCTCAGTACTGATTTAACTGGTAAACAATATCACAACTTTACCATGTGATTAAAGTAAAACCAAAGATCGTTGCTGCAATGGCAAATTAAATGTCAGTCTTTTCCTTTTGTTAATGATTTATTTCCACTTTGTCCTACATAAGTGCACCTCATCTTCACCATAGGAATTCCTGTCTGCTTGCCAAGGTAGACCTTTCCAGTACATGTTCACAAGCGAGTGCCATGGGTACTGAGTCTGAGCTGCTGCTGCTGCTGCTGCTGAGCAAGGGTTTCTGAGGAGGTTTTGGCAGAAGTACATTTTATGCACTATGTGAGAATTTCAAATTACAATAATGCATGTCAATGTTTGAAATGTTACTCCACAAAGACCTTGTCCCTACCATAACAACATCCTCCTGGCCCAACCATCATCACCATCATGTGCTGCGCCAGTTAGATCCATCCTGTGGTGAAGCCATTATTAACCAGCCTATTATTCCAGCTGCTGCCTTCTGCCTCCACTCAAAATGTATTTTCAATGATCTGTTTTCCTATGAATTCAGGAGAGAGGAGCGATACTAGAAATCTTTTTTTATGAGCCATCATCAGCAGTAAAAATTTAATATTGTTCCTATTAATCTGTAGAGAAATACGGGTATGAATTAATTCTATATAGTGTGGTCAGTCGTTCAGCTCACTGTTTCAATTCCAGGCAAAAGATGAGGATCACTTTCTCTGGCCACAGTCTTTCATTTTTCTATTTGTCATATCATGTCACATCATGTTCTCCAGCTCCTTGCTGTTAAGTGCATAAGCAGGCTTGTCTGTCAATACAATTTCCAAGAAGCCTAAAAAACAAATGTACTTTTCTAAGCACCGCATACTGAATAAATTCTAAAGAGAACACTAGACTTTTTCTGCAAACAGTAAGCTAATAAATGTCCCATTATCATGATTTTTCATGAGTTCTGTGTGTCCCCAAAGCCAAATGTGTCAATTTTGGGGTTTACTACTATGAAGATGCTTAATATCCCCTATAATCTGTGGAAGGTATGAGCAAATTATTAGAGAATTAACAAACCAGAATCTGAGTTTAACTGCTTCCTATTGGGGCACCATCACCTGCAACTTTTTAATATCTTTGTGTCTCAATAAAAACATAGACAATGTTTGAGTCTGAAATAATATAGCTATTCCTCTCCAGGTTTAAAGTAATCCCCATCTGTCAACTTTTCACAAACTTGGACAAAGGCACCACATAGTATGCAACTTGTTATTGCCAATGTAGAATATCAGGGGTACAGATACATTAACCTTTCACGGACATTCCTGGTGTTTAAGAACCCTCTTCAGGTTAGCACTGGAGTAAAGTGTAACCCAAAATACCATGCCAATGAGGTTGTTAAAAATACATTTCCTCATTCATCTTCATCTTTATTTTTCTCTGTCATTTCTAACAACCTTTTCCTCTGAATTGTTTTATGTAAGGCTGGAGTAACATTTATGAATTGAGTTCAAGGTTAGCTACCCATTATAAGCTTTTTTTTGCAGTGATAAGGTTTACCTCAAAGATATTTCCTTTGGATTTATATTGATGGCAAAATATGATGTGCATTACTATAGAAGAGGATCTGATTTACCTTTGTCCTATTTGGACCTGTTCTGAACCTCACACATCTGAGGCAGATGAAATACAAGGAGCTTTGCTGTGAGCCTTCAGTGAATTCCATGCTTCATTCAGTGATATTGACACAGTTTTCATCCAACCCCTGCCACTGTAGAAATTGTTACAGTGAGAGTGGTTGAATTGTTAACTAAGCAATCAATTCACCCATCAAGGAACCTAATAAGCCAACTTATCTTTGAAGTTCAGTGAAATAATCTTCTTAATGTTGATTTTCAAATCATCCATTGAAGAACAGTAATAGTCATTTTAGAAACCTTAGCATTTCCTTCAGGAGCTGTGCAGTCACAGTTATCTGGACTGCCACACTCTCTGGCCATGTTCTGTGTGGCATGGTCAGTGCACTACATTTGATAAGCATATAGACAATGAGGGATATTTGTTGTAAACTACATCCCAGTGCAGAAACAATAGCCTTGAACGGAGTCTGAATTCACACACTGAAGGAAAGTAAGGAAATCTGCAAATATTCTTCTCTCTGTTTTTTATTTTTCCATCTACTTCTAAAATGTTCGTCATTCATGCACAGAATGTACCAGTGAGTCACCTGTTAGGTCACATGGAATTACATATTTTAGTTCCACAGTAAACCAGAACACACTACAGCTGAAGAAAACAGCTAATCACTCTTCAGCAGAATGACTTAATCCTCCCACTACGACAGCAAATAGCACATCTCACAATTAATTACCATAATCAACTTTCAAATAAGTTCCCGCTGAACTTTGGCTGTGTAATAATCATTTCCTTTGTATTCTGCCCCAACATTTATCATTTCATGTATAAAATAATGTAAGTGCTTCCTCTCTGAGCTGGGTCAGAGATGGGAACATCATGTACACTGAGTAATGTTTATGATTAAGAACTGCAGATGCTGGAAAAATCGGAGGTAGACAAAAATGTTGGAGAAACTCAGCAGGTGAGGCAGCATCTATGGAGCAAGGATAAGTGACATTTCGGATCAAGACCCTTCTTCAGACTTCCTGAAGAAGGGTCTCGACCCGAAACGTCACCTATTTCTTTGCTCCATAGATGCTGCCTCACCCGCTGAGTTTCTCCAGCATTTTTGTCTACCGAGTAACATCAGATGACAGTAATTGAACAGGTGAGCCTACCTTTGAGAGTGGCCCTTCAAGCTGTCCACCTAGGCAAACAAAGTGTTCTTATTATTTCTGGAAAGACCCATGTTTAACAGAGATATCAGAGCTTCTGTCTAGCTGTGTGGTTGTTGCCACAGTGAATATGGAAGATTGTTCTTGTGTGAGAACTGGAAAACAATCCTCTTTTTCTGTGCTTGCCATGATGGAGATCTGAGAATGCAGACATCAACAAGTGCAGATACATTGCATATCCAAAGTAAAAGCAGAAGATGCAGATATACACACCAGGTTAGAGTTCAATGGCTGTCTCGTGTACCGAGATATAGTGAAATCTGATTTACCATACAGTCATACCAAAAGAGTAACAAGATACAAAACTACATAAAGATTAAATATAAACAGCCACCACAGCGCTGTGTGAGAATCCCTAGGGCACACAGTGATATGACCAGAGTTGTACCGACTGCTGTCACTCTCTGTTGTCCCTGTCTGCCCGAACAGTCAGAAAGCTGTCCACAGTCGCTCCAGATTCCAGGATGTCCTCATGGCACGATGTGCCCGCAAATACCGAGATTACTGCACTCAAGGCACTTCCTCCGAGTCCCCACCAACGCAGGCAGTACTTCCATCTTGCTTTTCGGCGACCTCACATTCCCCACTGTGATGGAAGGCAAATAACTTTTACCTTCTTCCTCCTTTTCTCCCACGGTCGGGGCGATCGAAACATCTGCAGTCGGGGTGATCGCAGCTCTCGTAGTTGGCGATCGAAGCCCCCGCAACGGGGCGACCGAGGCTCCTGTGTTCAGGGCGGTCGAAGCTCCTGTGGTTGGAGCTCCCGAAGTCGAACCCTAACAAAGGGACTGCCAGCAGTGGGGACGGAGATACGATACAGAAAAAGTCGCCTCCCCGTCGGGGAAAAAGATAAAATAAAGTTTCCCCCATCCCCACATAATACAAAAACTAAAGATACACTAAAACATACAAATAAAACAGACTAAAAACAACAAAAGAAGAAAGGGATGACAGGCTGTTTGTGAGGCTGCCACTTATGGCACCACGGCAAGAGTTGAATTTGTGGAAAGAGAAATAGAGTTAACATTCCAGGTCAATGACCCTTCATTAGCTATTTAGGGTTTGACTTTGGGATGGTCGAGTCGGGAATGCGAAGGGTTTGGGGGCTAATGTGGATTGTTCTTATTGTTAGGTCCTTTGAGTTCTTTATCAGCTCTTCCATTTTTTCTTGGCATCATACAGTCATAGAGTCATGCAGCATGGAAACAGGCCCTTCAGCCCAATTTGCCCATGCTAACCAAGATACCCCATTCAAGGTCAGGATGCCAGTCAGCCAGCCTGCGGTTACCCAAGAAAATGTGCACATCACTGAACAAAACTAATGCTGCACTCATAATATATTTTGTCAGCAGATTTAACCTGAACATGGGGTCAAGGAAAGAGCATTCACACCGTGGCCCTGCTTCCGCCAATCTTTTCACCACCACACACAAGAAGCAGAAGACGCCATTGTATGCAGATGCCGAGAAGGGTGTTCAGCTCTGGCTGAACGATTTCTAATCTTGTGATGTGGACTCAATAAGAATACCTGAACATGAATCAAGGTTGAAACAAATGAAAACTGGAATGAAGAGAAACAGCTTGTTTAATAGTGTCTAATAACACAGATTGATTGAGAAAAAGTTCAGGTCTTTATCAATTTAATTATGTTCAATATTTGGAGAACAATACATTTTTGCAGTGTTCTTATACATTACCACCACCACAAAAAATATCAGTAATAGGGAACCACGTTAATCATGTTGTTCAATGAACCTGGATTACCAACAAAAAGATTCACCAGATAGGAGCAATTGGACAATTAACACCAGTGATCTTACCCTGTTCTGTGGGATCCATGTCCAAAGCATGGGCTCAAGACAATTTACCAGTCATATAAATAAATTGCCTTCAAAACTATTCCTTGCCCTTCATGACTATTATCTTATCTTTGGCACTGATCAAATATTAAGGAAAATCTGCTGGTCCTTGCTATTTTTAGCACCATATGATATTAGAATTCAATGATGGCGTAGAATTCTTCAAATTTCTCCTGAGGCTCACACGCAGCTCAGCAAAGCACGCTAAGTGATCTGTACTTCAACAGAAATCAGTCTCTGAAACATTTATATCAACTCTCCCACACAAAGCCGGTCATTTTTTAAAAAAGTTTGCTCATTAATAATTAATGCAAGGCAAATGTACTTCTCCATTGCTAAAACCCAATTTAGACATAAATCATGAGAACACCCCCCTCTGGTGGACAGGCTGGGCGATTGTTTTAAATTGAACCAACCATTGTTTAGTGTCACAATTGACTGCACTGCTGGAATCTATTGCAAAATAAGGAGAACTAATAGAGGAACACAGCAAGTCAGGCAGCATCTGTGAAGGGAATTGGATAGTCGATGTTTTGGGTCAAGACTCTTCATCTTGAACATGATCAAGATGAACAATTTATCATCCATGCAGACCAAGATGCCCCATCTAAGCTCGTTCCATTTTCATGTTTGACCCATATCCCTCTAATCCCATATCCTTTAATTGTCTAAATGTCATTACTATACCCGTCTCAACCACCTCCTCAGGCAGCTCATTCCATATAACCACCAATCCCTGCGTGTAAAGCTGCACCTCCTGTTCCACTTAAACGGGACCGCAGTTGGTGAGGCAGCATTTAGAGTAGTGTGTTCAGTTCTGGGCACCATGTTATAGGAAAGATATTGTCAAGCTGGAAAGGGTACAGAGAAGATTTACAAAGATGTTGACAGGGCTAGAGGGTCTGAGCTATAGGGAGAGGTTGAGTAGGCTGCGACTAAGGTGAAGGGGAAATGATTTAATAGGAATCTGAGGGGTAGCCTTTTCACATAAAGGGTGATGGGTGGATGGAACAAGCTGCCAGAGGAGGTAGTTGAGGACTGGGACTATCCCAACATTTAAGAAACAGTTAGACAGGTACATGGATAGGACAGGTTTGGAGGGATATGGACCAAACGCGGGCAGGTGAGACTAGTGTAGCTGGGACATATTGGCTGCTGTGGGCGAGTTAGGCCAAAGGGCCTGTTTCCACACTGTGTACCTCATTGACTCTATGACTATCATCTCGGCGTCCGGCGGTTTCTTGACAGAACACTCCGGCGGCTCTCCACCTAGGTGCTGAAGGATCCCATGGTTAATTTCCATACGGACTTCAAGTAGGGGTGACAAAGACCTTAAGACTTTTGCCTTCCACCACAGTGAGGGGGCTTGGTGAACTCACCATGTTTGACTGCAAGGTAACGAAATTTCGTTCAGACCGAAAGGTCTGAATTATCTGAATCTGCTGAATCTGGAATCTCTGAATCTGAATCTGAATGGTTGCTGATGGCGGATGGGCCAGCAGCAACGGTGCAGTTTTTTAGCACTTGGAAGATACTCTGTTGCCATGGAGACACTTTCATCAAAAATCAAAGGCTATCCTTCAGAAGAACCTGACATAGGTCTCTATATATTATGTATTACTACACCAAACTCCTCACCAAATTTTCAAACCTCGATTTTTAATTTCAAGTGGGAAGCTGACAGCCAGCCAAGAAAAGACAGCAAAGGCAGCCAAGAAAAGTTTCTCCTTTGCTTGGTGTTCATTTGTTATTGACAAGTAAAGAAGCAGATTATCTGCAGTTCATGGTGAACTTAGGAGTACTGAACGTCCTCTGAGCCCTTGGAACCTACTTACAGACCAAGGGAGTAGTGTAATAAAGAGTGCCTTTGAATATTTGGAGGAAGCAGACTCGATCCAATTCTGAAAAAACAAAATGGTTTTTGTTTTCAGTAATTTCTCCAGCATAGACTTACACACTGATAGCAACTTTAAGGATATATAGAAGAGCAGTATCAGATGCATAGTCCAGGCTAGTAGTTTTGTTAATGCTAAAGATCTAATATTTCTCAGCACAGTGAAATGCAGGTTCAGTTCTTTGATGAATGAATAGCTGAATTTTGTAGATTTAAAATGCACCAAAAATATTTTCCCTCCAACTTCTAAGGTTAAACACTAGATACATCTAGAACATAGAACACAGACAGTACAGCACAGGAACAAGACCTTCAGCATACAATGTCCATGCCTAACAGGATGCCAAATTAAACTAATCTGGTCTGCTTGCATGAGAACATAAGAATAAGAAACAAAAGCAGGAGGTGACCCTTTGTCTCTATCACCTTGTTCCACCATCACATAAATCCACAGCTGGTCTTCTCCATTCTCCTCATGTATCAACATATCTCGTCTTACCCAAGATTATTGAGGATGCCACAACTGACTTGTTCAAGATCTGCAAAGCTGTGCTGTTTGAAATACCTTTCCTCTCAAAGGTGCTGCTAAGATAAGATAAGATGCATTTATTTGTCACATGTGCCAATTGGCACAGCAAAATTAAATCACCATACAGCCATACATTAAAAATAAAGAACACAACATGGAGTAGATTGGATTCAACATAAAACATCCCCCACAGCAGGATCAAAATTTCCTACTGTGAGGGAAGGCACCAAAGTCAGTCTCTTCCCCTGATGTTCCCCAATGTTCCCCCTTCCCGAGCCCCCTGCAGTCGCCGCTATTGGCGGCCCAATGTTCAGGCCCGCTCCTCGGGGTGATGTAAGTCCGACGTCGGGGCTGGAGGACGTCCTCAGCGGCCTGGACCTCGAGTCGGCCCCCTCCTACCGGAGCCCGCGGCTCCCAAAGTCCACTGGCCGCGCCGGGTGGAGATGCAACGCTGGAGGCCCTCGGCAAAGGGCCCCAGGACTCCGGGGAGTTGTTCAGCGCCGCCCGCGTTGGGAGCTCTCCAAACCAGAGCTCCACGATGTTGGAGCAGCGGCCCAACGTGCTCCGGAGCTCCAACGGCGACCCAGGTAGGCATCGCCCGCTCCGCGGTGACTCCAGCGCCGCCGCCGCTGTTGCGGCTCTGGTCCGGTTCCCGGTCCCCGGCAGGAAAGGCCGCTCCGATCCAGGAGGTAGGCCGCGAGGCGGGGGGAGCGAGGACGCGACTCGGAGAAATAGTCGCGTCCCCGCCAGGAAGCGACTGGGAGTTAGTTTCCCCCTTACCCTGTTTGGCAAATACTGCACTTATTAAACAATTTAATGTTTCCGAATATTCACCCACAATTGTGTCATTTGACAGGGTAATTACAGCAGAGGCTGTAAATTGCATTTGGTTTCTGCTGTTTCTCCTCCAGAGAGTGTAGCGCATGTTGCAGATGTGCCATGACTGCAGGTGGTTCAGCCGAGGGGTAACAGATTAATAGCTGGGGCCGAGTCTGTGCTCCACAATTAACTGTACTGCAAGACATCACGGCTTCACAGAGAGGCTTCAAACTCCAGGGGCTGGTAGGATTGTGACAGCAAACAGATTAAACATTTATGGTTGAGTGAAGCAGGCTGTTTTCACTGGTACTTTGGATTCTTTTACACTCAGGAATGGAAATTAAAGCAAGTAGCACATGACTTTTTAAGCACTGTGACTCCTGATTTGTCTGCATAAAATCAATTGTGATTTGCAATCGACTTAATAATGTGCACTTGAAATATTGACTTGTAGGTTCCCGGGTGCAGCATGCACACACAGTGTAAATAGTGCCGCTCTCACTTGGTGCCCTTTATGTCACATTACATAACTCACACACAACGCGGGCCGCACACAGGAAGGCAGGACTAATTCTGTTCAATGGACTCTTCTATGTTTGCAGCTTCTGGTGATTGCGATAGAGGAGAACTCATTGTTCTCCATGGAGCTGCACTTCGATGCTACTATGGGCTCAAATAATTTTCCCACCGTACCGAACACAGGCTGCTTTTGTTATGGTTAATGACAGACGTGTTCGGGATGGTCCCATGACCAGGACCAGGAGGTGATGGCTCAAAGCCAAGGCCAAAGAAGGAGAGAAGAAGCAGCCAAGACCATGGAAAGGTCTAAGAAAGAACTGCAGATGCTGGTTTACACCGAAGGTAGACACAAAATGCTGGAGTAACAGCAGATCAGGCAGCAGAACAGGAGCAAAGGAATAGCTGACCTCTGGAGAAAAGGAAGAGGTGAAGTATTGGACAAAGAAATGTTCATCTATTCCTTTTCTCCAGAGATGCTGCCTGACTCGCTGAATTTACTCGAGCATTTTGTGTCTATCCAGGGGCATGTCTTCCAGGGACCACATTTCTACTTCCACCCACCTGAGGAGGTGGGTATCCAGAGCCAAATGACATCTGGACATGCTGGGGAGAGTTGTTGTGGTGGCAAGATGCTGGACCTCAGCCTCCATTCACCATTAGCTGTGGTAGGCCATGAAAATATAACTTGTAGTGCCGACTGCAAAATACAGCTGTGACCAAGGCTGGTGAGTCAATTAAAAAGGAATTATCTCCTTTTCCAAAAGGTCTGCGCTCACTTACAAGCATCAGTGCCAGTAGTTATACCTGTAAATTTATTTGTGCCAAGTTTTGCTTGCATGGCTCAGGTGCCTGACAATGGCCATCTCCAAAAATGCTAAAATAAAAAAATCAAGCTGTTGGAGGCTCAACTGCTCAGGCAGCTTCTATGGAGGAAAATGGCAGACAATGTTTGTTTTTTATTCAAGATTCCAGAGTCTGAAGTTTCTTGTGTCTCCAAAAAGAGGTAGTTTAACCATTGGCATTCAACAGCCTTATCACTGCCTCCAGGAAAAACCCTCAGGGCCGCTTCAGAGGAGGAGGACTGTGAGTAAGATAGCCAAAAATCATAGCAATATATGGTAGCGTTTTTTCTAAAATACAGTGCAGACAGTAAGTGGTCAAGATGAGACTTTTAGTTATATAGATGGTGGCTGCAACTGTGGTGTGTCACTCAGCAAAGTTATGCAGGCAAAGAATATACCATCGAGCACAGCTGTTCTTTCTCGTATTCTCCGCAGCATGGTGGGCATTGCCCTGGTGTGGCATCACTGACATCTCCCTTCTCATTAGTATCTCGTCTGGGGTATTGCACTGTAGGCTAAAAGGGAGTTAGCTGTTTAGTGCAGCATGGACCTATCATTTGCCAAACTATGAGTTATTGCAGAGATACGTAGACCTCACTTCATCAATCACGCCGCCAATGAGCAGGGATTAATTATTTAAATGTGTGGGGCATTGGTGAAAACACATCAATAACTTTGTGTACAATTTTGGTCTCCTTACCTAAAAGATGTTGTACTTGCCAGCAAGGGAGTGTAGTGAAGATTCTCAAGGGTGGTTTGAAGTATATCAGTATTGGGATTGCATGTTCTCCTTCTGCCCATGTAATGGGCCTGTCCCACTTAAGCAATTTTTTTGGGCGACTGCCAGCGATTGTCATAGTCATAGCAGGTTGCCGAAAAACTGGCAACTGGACCCCCCGACGACAAAGTCTATGACAATCTCTACAACAACCTACCGCCTGGTCGACATCAAGCAACGGCAAGCTACCGACAACCGGCGACCCATTAGGACGTCTACCTATGACCACACCTACGACAACCTACGTCCACCTGCGACAAGCTATGACAAGGTACGACCCTGTGGCGACAACTGAAGACAACTTAAGACAATTCAGTCGCCAGGACCTGTCGCGGGTTGACGTAGGTAGTTGCCAATGGGATTCACCGAAGTCAGCACCAGTCACAACCTATGTCATCCTGGCAACAACCTACGACAGCACCTACGTCAGGAGAAGTCAAGCTACTGTGGTGGCACCGGGTGGTGGGCCACGTACTATACATAACCTTCAGCTCTTGCGGGGGTCACGTGAGGTCACGGGTGCCCCTGGGGAGTATCTCGGGTGTTAATCACGTGCGCACAATTTGGCGAGTGAGGAGAATTAGCGTAGCACTCACCGTAGCAATAAACAACAGTATTTTCAGACAAACTTTGTGTCTGCTTCGTTCTTTAACGGACAACTCTGCGACCGTAACACTACGCTCATTGGCGGCAAGCCAACTGTCGCCGACTGTCGTTAAAACGTTTTGAACATTTCCAAATGCAGCAGTGACCAGAAAAATGCTACGATTCTTTGGGCGACTGAGGAGACGACTCACGACCATACAGACGACACCCCAGCGACCTTGTGGCGACAATCTAGTCGCTTGTAATCACCTAAAAAATAGCCTAAGTGGGACAGGCCCATACGTTTCCTCTGGGTGCTCCAATTTCCTTCCCCAAAGACATACAGGTTGGTGGATTAAATGGCCACTGTAAATTGTTCTCGGAATGAGGGTGTGCTGTATAATCTGGGTTTGATGGGAATGAGGAGAATAAAATGGGATTACCAGATTCAGTCAGATTTAGTGAGCTAAAGGGCATGCCTCCATATTGTAAGACTGTGAGTCTCCATGAAGATCCTCTGTCATTTTTCTCTCTGCCCATGTCTAATTGATTTGTGCCCTCGGGGTCAGTACCATAGGGAAATGCTGCTTCTAGTGTTGTGTCTGCTCTTGCAGGTCACTGCTATGTGTCCTGCTTATGCTGCACTGAAAACATAGAGCACATCTGAACATACACAAATCCACTGAACGTGCTCTTGGCAATGATAACAGGATTACCCGATTGTGAATGGACATGATTGAGCTGAATGTTTTATTTACTTTAGTTTACTTTATTTTAAATTAGTTAGTTTACGGATACAGCATGGAAATAGGCCCTTCGGTGATTCAATTCCACATTGACCATCGATCACTTGTTCACACTATTTCTACGTTACGCCAGAGAACCCGGTTTGATCATGACTACAGACTTTGTCCGTACAGTGTTTGTACATTCTCCCTGTGACAGCGTGGGTTTTTTCTGGGTTCTCTGGTATCCTCCCACATTCCAAAGACATGCAGATTTGTAGGTCAATTGGCTTCTATAAATTGTGTAGGATAGAACCAGTGTACTGGGGAATCGCTGGTCAACGCAGACTCAGTAGGCTAAAGGGTCTGTTTCTATGCTGTATCCTTAAACTAAACCAAACCAAACTAAAACTATTGCTTGGGAAACTCTCAAGAGACAAACTCCAATTCTCATACATTCTTTCCTTTGAAATATATATCCTCTGCTGAGTGCTCACCTACTCGTATTCCACCGGGCGGCGCTTCGATGGCAGCCTCGCCTACAGTCTGTCTGTCCTTTTTGTCTTTGATTTGTTATTTTTAGTGTGTTTAAAAAGTATGTATTAATGTTCTCTGGTTTGTTTTATGTGGGGGGTGGGTGGGGGGGTCGGGGGAAACTTTTTTTCAATCTCTTACCTTGCCGGAGATGCGATTGTTTTCCGGATCATATCTCCGGTCACTCTGTGGCCTAACATCGTGGAGTTGGAAGGCCTTGCTCAGGACTGTCTTTGAGCCCCACCACGGGGCGTGGACTTACCATCGGAGCCGATTCCTTGCCTGGGATCGACGCTCCAACCACGGCCTGCGAACTTTAACATCAAGGAGCTCACAGTTGAGGTCAACATTGGGAAGCTCCAAAAGCCACACGACGTTCAACCAGGCCCAACCCGGGTTGGATCGCCCGGTGCGAGGGCGCTGAGATTCCCCCCCAATGCAGGAGCTTGATTGCCCCGACGAGGAGGCCCGCCGCCAGTTACGGGAGTAAGGTCGTCCCGTCAACGGAAGGTTAGAGGCCCCTGACCCAAGACAAAGAAGGGAGAGATTTAACTTTTGTTTGCCTTCCATCACAGTGAGGAATGTAGAGGAATCACTATGGTGGATGTTTATGTTAAAATATATTTTGTTTGTTCTGTTGTTCTTTACTGGTATGACAGTATGGCAAATCAAATTCCTTGTCTGTTGCAAAACATACTTGGCTAATAAAGTATGATTATGATTATGATTAATTTTAGAGAGCCTTATAGCAGCAATTTCAGGATCCCGTCACCTCAGAAGATTAGGAAATGACTCCTTGCCAACATTAAAGATACTTTAGTATGATTAATAAATTCCAGCCACCCAAGAATAAATGAGAGTACAAAGTGACACAAATCCCCACAGTGTCAGAGCTGTTGTGTTATTATCCCTCTGCAGTCGACCAGTGGAGTATTAGGAGGTGTTGCATTGACCATCTTGTTGAAAAACGTGCAGTCATTCTGGACTGGGTTCCAGGTCCTGGGGCATCTCCTGTCATTAAACTCTCTAGTCTCCTCCTCCATCTGTCTCCTCCTTCCGGACATGAGTGGCCTCTTGGGTCCTGGGATTGCAGGATTTCTCTCATATTCTGAACTCCTTTATGAGGAAGTCCAGGTCAGCATCAGTGATGCAGTGCCTATCTCCTTCTCAGTGCTGCCAGGTTGCATTATGACTTCAACAGTAGTTGTGGTCAATGAACTTGTATACATGCAGGTGTAGCATCAATCACTGTAATTTGTTCCAGGAACTCCTAAAATTACTCCCTGCCATCATGCACTAATGTGGGCAAAGAACATTTTCAGTGCAGCATAAGCCTACAAAACCGCACTAACTCGCAAACAAATTTCCAGTCCAAGTAGTAGTAGGACAAATTGACATCCTACCCATGCACCTGAAAGTATGGATGATTGAATGTCTACCCCTTCAGTTTTATGTACAGACCTAATCAGGTGATAATTTCCCATGAAATGTGCACTATGCTTCAATTATCATATAATAGCAAACAACTGCTGTCAACAATGTGTGATTCCAGGTCAATGCAAGCAGGGCAGCATTAATTAAAAATGGAAAATGCCCCATTTTTAATGAGTTTGTACTTGAAGTCAATGCTCTCCGGTATACAGTAATTATTTCCAAGAGCTTTTTTTCATGAACGAACGTTAACAAGGATCTGAATAAGTACTCGAAAAAGTGTTTTATTTTAAAAATGGATCAAATTGTGCAGGACTGTTTAATTCACTAAAAGCAATGGTTGATAAAGTTCATGATTTTTTTCCTTGCATTAGCAAAATGCACAATCAAAGTTAACAAGGAGAAGCATTTGGTCTTGTGGTATTCATTGGAAACAGTGTTCTAAAGCTGTTCCCATGCACAGTCAGATTTGATATTTCAAGAAAGAGTATTGAACAAGGGTCGAAACAAAAGCTGTTCAACACCATTACCTTAGATAAGGAAATAAATATTTCCTTAATCCATCGCATTGGGAATATTAGCCATGCCAAATATTCACAGTATAACTAGAATGCCCCGAGCAAAGCATGTCAAATGACAATTCATTCCTCATAAAAGGAGTACATGGGAACATAAAACCCACCAATCTGTAAGCAATTTCAAAATAACTTTTACAGGTGAAAATAGTCTGAGAAAATACATATTTTAAATTAAATTAGTGACTCTGAGGTCAAACATTTCATTTGTGCCCTTTCTGTAACAGTATCATGAAGACTACATTTATGATTTCCCTTCAGATATTACACTGGGGAAATATTATACCTTTATGCCTAATGTTATGGGGTAAATCAAAGCAAATAAATTGTGTTCGCATTTTCTTCCCTTGGAAGGAAGGCTAGACAGTTCTGCATTTTTTGTGTTTTTATACGCATTTGCCAACACAATAAATCTATTGGCCAACACAATTCACAAGATATTAATTCTCCTGGCCATTATCTAAGACATTACTCATATTGGGTAGATTCTCGGGTCTAGTTAATAAGGTTATTCCCATTGATTTCTTTATACATAGGTTATGAGCAGCTCGAGCATAGCCAATTTTAATGGCCATCTGTAGGCACAATCAGAAGTCAGGCAGCATCTATGGAGAAAAGGAATAGGTGATGTTTTAGGTTGAGACCCTTCTTCAGACTGAGAGTTAGAGAAAAGGGAACAAGAGATATAGATGGTGATATAGAGAGATACAGTGGCTTGCAAAAATATTCATACCCCTTGAACATTTTCACATTTTGTCACGTTACAACCACAAACGTAAATGTATTTTATTGGGATTTTATGTGATAGACCAACACAAAGTGGTGCATAATTGTGAAGTGGAAGCAAAATGATACAGGGTTTTCACATTTTTTTACAAATAAAAAACTGAAAAGTGTGACATGCAAAAGTATTCAGCCCCCTGAGTCAATACTTTGTAGAACCACCTTTCGCTGCAATTACAGCTGTAAGTCTTTGGGGGTATGTCTCTACCAGTTTTGCACATCTAGAGACTGAAAGTTTTGTCCATTCTTCTTTGCAAAATAGCTCAAGCTCAGTCAGATTGGATGGAGAGCGTCTGTGAACAACAATTTTCAAGTCTTGCCAGAGATTCTCAATTGGATTTAGGTCTGGGCATTGACTGGGCCATTCTAACACATGAATATGCTTTGATCTAAACCATTCCATTGTAGCTCTGGCTGTATGTTTAGGGTCATTGTCCTGCTGGAAGGTGAACCTCCGCCCCAGTCAAAGTCTTTTGCAGACTCTAACAGGTTTTCTTCCAAGATTTCCCCATATTTGGCTCCATCCATCTTCCCATCAACTCTGACCACCTTCCCTGTTCCTGCTGAAGAAAAGCATCCCCACAGCATGATGCTGCCACCACCATGTTTCACAGTGGGGATGGTGTGTTCAGGGTGATGTGCAGTATTAGTTTTCCGCCACACATAGCATTTTGCATTTAGGCCAAAAACTTAAATTTTGGTCTCATCAGACCAGAGCACCTTCCTCCACATGTTTTCTGTGTCCCCCACATGGCTTGTGGCAAACTGCAAACGGGACTTCTTATGGCTTTGTTTCAACAATGGCTTTCTTCTTGCCACTCTTCCATAAAGGCCCGATTTGTGGAGTGCACGACTAATAGTTGTCCTGTGGACAGATTCTCCCACCTGAGCTGTGGATCTCTGCAGCTCCTCCAGAGTTACCATGGGCCTCTTGGCTGCTTCTCTGATCAATGCTCTCCTTTAGTTTAGGTGGACGGCCATGTTTTGGTATGTTTGCAGTTGTGCCATACTCTTTCCATTTTCGGATGATAGATTGAACAGTGCTCCGTGAGATGTTCAAAGCTTGGGATATTTTTTTATAACCTAACCCTGCTTTAAACTTCTCCACAACCTTATCCCTTACCTGTCTGTTGTGTTCCTTGGGCTTCATGAAGCTGTTTGTTCATTAATGTTCTCTAACAAACCTCTGAGGCCTTCACAAAACAGCTGTATTTATACTGAGATTAGATTACACACAAGTGGACTCTATTTACTACTTAGGTGACTTCTGAAGGCAATTGGTTGCACTGGATTTTATTTAGGGGTATCAGAGTAAAAGGGGCTGAATACTTTTGCACGTCACACTTTTCAATTTTTTATTTGTAAAAAAAATTTGAAAACCATGTATCATTTTCCTTCCACCACAATTATGCTCCACTTTGTGTTGGTCTATCACATAAAATCCCAATAAAATACACTTACGTTTGTGGTTGTAACGTGACAAAATGTGGAAAAGTTCAAGGGGTATGAATACTTTTGCAAGCCACTGTATAGAACAAATGAATGAAAGATGTGCATAAAAAGTAATGATGATCAAGGAAACAGTTCATTGTTGTATGTGGGTTCGGTGATAACAAGTTATACTGGCAATGAAACTCACCAAGACAACAGCCTCTTCTTATCGAGTCCACATCACAAGATTCGAAATTGTTCAGCCAGGGCTGAACACACTTCTCGGCATCTTGCGCTTCTTGTCCTTCTTGTGCGTGGTGGTGGAAAGATTTGTGTAAACAGGGCCGTGACGTGAATGCTCTTTCCTTGACCCCAAGACAACAGTGAAACTAGTACAATGACTATGGTGGGGGAGGGACGGAGAGAGAGGGGATGCAAGGATTACTTGAAGTTAGAGAAATCAATATTCATACCGCTGGGTTGTAAGTTGCCCAAGCAAAATATGAGTGCTGTTCCACCAATTTGCATTTGGCCTCACTCTGACAATAGATATGCTGCCTGACCCGCTATTACTCCAGCTTATTGTGGTTACCTTCAATTTAAACTAGCATCTGCAGTTCCTTCCTACGCAATCAGATGTGATTATTTTTAAAACTTGGCTCACTGACCACATCAAAGGATATTCAGCAACAATCATGAGCTGCGGTTTAAAGAGCCATGTAGAGCCAAGTTTAAAAGGGTCTTTTTTTAAGGCAATAGTGAACCATTCAGATATTTACAACAATACTGTAGCATTTTTCTTTCCTGGTGTTAATCAGGACCTCATGACCTGTTATCTTAACCATTTCCGAAGAACTTGTGTTAATATAGTGTCTTTCATTAGAAAAAAACCCAAGGCCGATGTATACGAAGACGATTTGAGGTCTTGGGGTCTATACGAGGTTATGAAAAGTACTATTGAGTTCAGTAGCTGGAGTACTGATGAGTTGAATGGTGTTGAGATTTTATGAGTGTGTCATCCAGGTAAATGATAAGAATTCCACGCACTTGAAGAAACACTGCCGTGTGACCTTTCTGTAGTATTTTTCAAAATTAGGACTGTTTGCCTGCCTATGAAAATTACTGTTTTTTTAATCTTTTCTCCATAGTATGTTATAGATCTAGGTGATCATCACACAGTATGCGCACATACAGCAAAGAAGTGGAAGCATGATCATCCACACCATCGTGAAGCATGAAGGCAGGAGAATGGGGTTGAGAGGAAAAGATAGATCAGCCATGATTGAAAGGCAAAGAGACTTGATGGGCCAAATGGCATAATTCTGCTTGTATAATTTATTAACTTATGTATACTAACCTAAAAAATGCTCAGCTCTTTTTTTTCATACAGTTCACATAGTATAACCAATGCAATGCGCGGTTTACCAACTTTTTACATTCAATTAGTGAGTTACCTGTCAGCCACTTCTCCAGTCGTGTCTGCCATGGTTTAATGAAGAATTCTTATTTTTGTGTGGGGACATTGTGGGTTCATATCATACTCCAGAGACAGACTCATGCTGACTCTACTTTGAGGGAATGCTGAAGCGTCAGATAAGTCAAAGTCAAAGTCAAAGTATCCTTTATTGTCATCCAGACCTTTCGGTCTGAACGAAACTTTGTTGCCTGCAGTCATAACATATAATAAAAAACAAAACACACAATAAACACATATTTAACATCCACCACAGTAAGATCACCAGGCACCTCCTCACTATGGTGGAAGGCAAAAGTCTTAAAGTCTCTGCCTTCTTCCCTCCTTGTTCTCCCTCTGCGCTGAGGCGATCCAGGCCTCCGATGTTGTCATCCACTAGGCCCGCGGCCGAGCCTCCGAAGCCGGGCTGCCGCCACCACCGTCGCCAGAATGCTGGAACCCCGCCACAGCTCTAAAGCAGGGTCCGCCGCTGGAATGCTGGAGTACCACAGCTCCAAAGCCGGGTCACCGCTGGAACGCTGGAGCACCGCAGCTCTGAAGCCGGGTCGTCGCTGGAACGCCACCGCTGGAGCACCACAGCTCTGAAGCCGGGTCACCGCTGGAACGCTGGAGCACCGCAGCTCTGAAGCCGGGTCGTCGCTGGAATACCACCGCTGGACTGAGGCGATCCACCGCTGCGCCACCACCGTCGCCAGAATGCTGGAACCCCGCCACAGCTCTAAAGCAGGGTCCGCCGCTGGAATCTACACAGAAGCCGGGTCACTGGAACGCTCACCGCAGCTCTGAAGCCGGGTCGTCGCTGGAACGCCACCGCTGGAGCACCACAGCTCTGAAGCCGGGTCACCGCTGGAACGCTGGAGCACCGCAGCTCTGAAGCCGGGTCGTCGCTGGAATACCACCGCTGGAACACCGCAGCTCTGAAGCCGGGTCACCGCTGGAAAGCCACCGCTGGAGCACCACAGCTCTGAAGCCGGGTCACCGCTGGTAACGGTGCTGGAACACCACAGCTCTGAAGCCGGGTCGCCTCTGGAACACCGCCGCTGGAACGCCGCCGCTGGAGCACCGCAGCTCTGAAGCCGGGCCGCTGGAATGCTGGAGCGCTGCCAGCTCTGCCATTAGGCCTCAGCACAGACGGAGACGGTGATGGGGGACACAACAAGAAAAGTCGCACCCCCCCAGAAGGGAGAGAGTAAAACCCTGTTTCTCCCCCCCACCCCCCCCCCCCCCCCCCCCCCCCCCCCCCCATCCCCCACACATACACAACCTAACAAACCAAAATTTCAACTAAAACAAACACAAGAAGACAAAAAAAAAGAAAAAACAGACGGACTGCAGGTGAGCCGCAGCGCCGCCACTTCCAGTTTAATGTTTCGGTAATGTTTAACTCAAGTCCACTCTGACCTTTCAAAAGATACAAAGATTTATCCTTTGTTTTTCTTCGAACCAACATCATTAAAATGATTCATCTGCTCATTTTCACATTGCTGTTTGTGGGGCATCCTGTGGGCAGATTGGCTTCTCTGCCATCTATGAAACAATAGTGACTATATTTCAAAAGTAAAGTGCCCGCTGTAAAGTGTTTTGAAGCATCCTGAGGTTTAGAAAGGTAGAACAAAAAAATGTAATCCTTCTTTCATGAAGAAAGCCATTTCTGTCTTTTTTAAAGTTGTTATTCTTCTAGGCCTTGGTGGCAACTTGTCTGTATTGGGAAATGATTTTATCTTCAACAAAATAATGAATGAAACAAAATTAATCTCAACCAAACATGGTCATCAGTTTTCCCCCTCTTTATCCACATATTTTTTAATTATCGTTAACATGTACTGTTACAGATAATGGCCCCAAAGAATTTATTTTACTTTCAACTTCAAAGGGAATGATTTTTGCCTACACCAAAAGAATAATTCTCTCAGGCAGAAAGTAATACACATTTGTCATTTATTAGCCCACATGGAGGAACGTTATGAATCTCATGACATTTGTCACATTTTAATAGTTTTGGAGCTCATGTAAATTTAAAAAATATTGTTTTAATCTGTTTTCATCATGCTTGTAATCTGTGTGGCTTTTACAAAAGTACATGAGTAATATTTATTTTCAGCTTTCACCGATTTACTTTCAGCTTTCATTTGTTTATTATACTGTGATTATAATGAAAACACATTTGCTCAGTAAATCTTGAAAATACTGAGGTAATATTCATCCATTCATATATTCTACAGTGCAATGGCTGATATTTAAATGTGAATTGTTTACTCATCAATATCTGATGCTACTATTATATTATCAGATCACCAAGCAATTTAAGTCAAGAAAGTAAAGGCCTTGATCCAGCAGACTCACATGGAATCATTACATCATCAAGATTAAAAGTAATTCCTACTATCACCAAGAACCAGATCCTATCTTGAAGGAAAGGAAAAAGTGGGTTTGTGGTGAGGGCAATTTTCCTCTCAGGAAACCCAGATGTATAGGCCAAATCCAACAGATCCTAATGTCATTTTCCAGTATGCCCAGATGGGAGGCACTTTGCAGGTACTGAAATATTAATACCATGTTTCATTTACTACATGCTGAATAGTCTGGGCATCATAAGGATACCACGTATGCCCATTTCCTATATGTAGCAGGAGTAGGAGTGGAAAGTTGCAGAGTAAGAGGAGGCTAAAGGAACAAAAGAAGAACATTTTCTTCAGCCCACCTTACTGCTCCTTTCTCTTCCTTTGACTCTTAGGTGTGAAGAATTTTTCTCTACATTTGACTGTTTTTCAATTTTTATTTTGCATGGTATTCGCTAAATAATCCTTTAATATCCATATCAGGCATTCCACTTTATTGCCTGAAAATGGACCCCTTTTTCTATATTGGTCCAAAATAGAGATACTGTTCCTTCTTAGGCCAGCTCATTTTGCATGTATGCACCTCATCTTATTTGGTACAATTTTTGGTAAACTTTACATGGTGATTCCTGCATTCTGATTCACTCACAGACGCTCTGCGATATATGGAATGAGCTGTAATGTACAAGGTACAAGATACATTTATTTGTCACATGTACCAATTGGTACAGTGAAATGTGTGGTCGCCATACAGCCATACGAATAATAAAGCGCACAGAACACAATAGTCTTAAACAGACATCCCCACACAGCGGGATCAAAGTTTCCCACTGTGAGGGAAGGCTCCAAAATTTAGTCATCCTCCTCTGTTGTCCTCCCGTGGTCGGGTGGCTCCCGAACCCCCCACTGTCGCCGCTATGGGCGGCCCAATGTTCAGGCCCGTTGATGGAAGTCCGACGCCGGGACTGGAGGACATCCTCAGTGGCTTGGATATCTGAATCGGCCACCTCCTACGGAGTCCACCGGTCCCGAAGTCCACAGGCCACGCTGGGCAGAGATTCAACTCTGCCAGTCCTCTGCAAAGGGCCCCAGGACTCCGCGATGTTGAAGTCAGCGCCGCCCGAGCTGGAAGCTCTACGAACCACAGCTCCGATGTTGAAGCAGCAGGCCCAACACCCCGGACACTCAACGGCGATCCAGGTAAGCAATCGCCCGCCCCGTGATGTATCCAGCGCTGCGCCGCCGCTGCTGAAGATCTGGTCCGGGTCCCCAGCAGGACAGGCCTCAACCAATCCAGGTGGTAGTCCGCGAGGAGGGGGGTGAGGACGCAACTCGGAGAATAGTTGCGTCCTCGCCAGGAGGTGACTGAGAAACGGTTTCCCTATTACCCTTCCCCCCTCTCCCACATAGAAAAGCTAAAGAAATCTCCAAAACAAACTTTTAAAACTGACAAAAAATTTAAAAAAGAAAGAGAAAAAGACTGGAGGCAGAGGCTGCCATCAATGCGGCGCCCCTGTAATGTAATGTAATAATGTAATAATGTAAAATATATTGTTAGATCATCCACACCATTGAAGGCCATGAACAATATCAGTATAGTTGCAAAACACAACTACCTACTGTCTTACTAATTGTGCCTACAAATTTCAAACATGAAAATAAGATTTCTCTATAGCCATGGAGACATACGGATTTCTTGCTGAAACTATAATTTCAGCATTTCTGATTAAGTAGAAGAATCAAAATTTACACATTTGCAAAATATCCCACTAAATCTCTTAATGGTTATGAATTCCAAATAAAACAGCAACTGTAGTTCTGACTTTTCTCCTTGTTTCCATGCATGCTCAGTTAAAAGATGCATTATGTGTCAGAATGGAAACTGAAATGAAAGGCACAGATGCTACTGGAGAATGCATGCCACTGCCTGCTTACACACATTGCATAAACCATTTCTGTCCTGTAGTCAGCGAATCACCTAATCTCCACAGGCAGCAACAGCAGCTGCTCAAAATAATAAAAACATTAAAAGGCGCCCATCAAAAAGCTGATTTATACTCGGAGAAATAAAACCTCAAGGAATTATATGGTTTTTATACCTTAATGAAAAATGTCCAAATATGGAAGATCATCAAAACCTTCTTGAGGATGTAATTCAAACAGTCACAAAATTAACGTACAAACATTTTCATATTGTGGTTGAATTACAACAGGCTGCTCTTCCACTTTTAGTTATTATGAAATTCTGGAACTAATTAGGTATATATTGTTATCACGAATTTCATTTAAGGGACTCAACAAATAATAATCCCAATGATTGCTGGGTTACAGGTACCTTTAGCACTTTTTTCTAATATAATTGCAAAGAATTACAATTAATTTTAATACCATTATCATTTTTCCACTGTTGATTGGAAATTAATTTAGTCTGAATCGGTTAAGAAAGATTCTGTTGATTATAGGGTCTGAGACTCTTTTGCAATGAAATGAAAAGGACTGTAAAAAAAATGGTTTTATTATGGTTTAATACTATGCCTCTTAGAATTGGTACGTTAATATTTTAACGTTACTTTTTAATTTACATAAATTGTAAACTATATACATACTTTATTTATTGTATCATAAGTCGGTACATGTACAGGACTGCATGTAAATGTAAGTGACACTAAAGGTCTTAACATAATTAATTTGTTCCCATGATAAATATCAAGTATTTGTTGCATTCTCAACTTCTGTATGATTCTCAATCATATAAAACAGGGACCTCTGAGCTCCTAAGTTGTTCACTTGGGCAGTTTTGAAGCAAGGAATATTACTAACCTATCATTTCTCCATTAACATCCTTGCTACTGAATTTTTAAACATATAATTTCTTTTGCAAATGAATGTGGTTTCCAGCAACTAAAAACTGAGTACAAACAACATACCTCAACATGGCAGACTGCAGGACATGGCAGTGGGTGCTATCAGTTGACAGTGGCAGGTGGGTAGAGGCAAAGGGAGGTGTAGAGATACTCGTGCCCTTCAGGTTTCAAATTCCCAACTGAAATTAGCACAGCACCCACATGTTCACCACTGGCACACCAATGGCAGTGTTCTAGTGGCAGCAATGGAATGGATGGAATGAAATACTTTATTGTTACATGTGACAAGGCACAGTGAAATGCTTTGCTTGAAGACCCAAGGAATGCAAATAGCGGCCACCTACGGTGCTGACAGTTACAAAGTATGCCGGCTCCTTTGTTCTCTCCCCCTCCTCTCACGGCGGTTCCCCCCATGCCGGGTCCTTCATTGTTTATTGTTTGCTCCCCCAAGAATACATCTGAATGCATGATATTTCAACAAGATTAATGAGACATTCACCATTTTATGTCTTCATGTGTGAGATGTGAATGGCACGGGTCCTAGTGACAATTTTATTGTCTATCCCTAACTGTTATTCAGCTGAAGAACCAGGTGAACATCAATATTGGACATAGTGATAGGAGCAGAATTGGGCTATTCAACCCATCAAGTCTACACCTCCATTCAATCATGGCTGATCTATCTAACCCTCCTAACCCCATTCTCCTGCCTTCTCCCCATTTCCCCTGACCCCCATACTAATCAAGAATCTATCTACCTATTAAAAATATCCACCGACTTGGCCACCACAGCCATCTGTGACAAAGAATGATGTGCCTCACCACACTCTGACTAAAGAAATTCCTCCTCATCTTCTTCCTAAAGGGACGTATTTTAATTCTGAGGCTATGAGCTCTAGTCCTAGACTCTCCCACTAGTGAAAACATCCTCTCCGCATCCACTCTATCCAAGCGTTTCACTATTCTATATTTTTCAATGTGGTCCCCCTCATTCTTTTAAACTCCAGCGAATACAGGCCTAGTGTGGATGGATCAGAAATAGGCCAGAAAGATAGATCTCCTTTCCTAATGGGCCTGTCCACTTAAGCTATTTTTTAGGTCACCACAGGCAACGAGGCTGTCGCCACATGGTTGCCGTAGCGTCGCTTGTACGGTTGTGAGTTGTCTGCTCAGTCGCCCAAATAGTCGTTGCGTCTTTCTGGTTGCCGTTGGATTTTCAACGTGTTCAAAATTTTTCGCCGACAGTCAGCAACAGTGGGTTGACGCCAATAAGCATATCTTGACTTCTCATGACTTAGGTGCTGTTGTAGGTTGTCCCCAATGCTGACCAGTGAATTCCATTTGTGACAACCTATGTCAACCTACGTCAACCGGCGACAGGTACCGGCGACTGAATTGTCTTCAGTTGTCTTCAGTTGTCGCCAACAGGGTCGTAGCTTGTCGCTGGTGGATGTAGGTTGACTTCAGTTGTCGTAGGTTGTCGCCTGTGAGGTCGTAGGTTGTCGTAGGTGTGGTCGTAGTTGGACGTCCTAATGGGTCGCCAGTTGAAGGTAGCTTGGTGTAGCTTGTCGTCGACTAGGTGGTAGGTTGTTGTAGCTTGTCGTAGACATTGTCGTGGGGGGGGTCCAGTTGCCGATTTTTCGGCGACCTGCTAAGTCTATGACCGTCGCCTAAAAAATTGCCTAAGTTGGACAGCCCTTAAGGGATATGAGGGAAATCGATACGTGTATATACCAATCCGGTAATATCATGGCTATCTTTACAAATTCATCAGATCAAGCCAAACAAAATAGAAACAAGCACTTCAGCACACCAAGTCTGTCAATGACGCACCCATCTATCTATCTATCTATATCTATCTTCTATCTATATACTTTAAAACTGTGTGTGTGTCTGCCGACCGCCGTCCGGCCGGCTGCCTGTCACATTTTCGCCGTTTGATTCCCTGCTCCGCCAAAACCGGATCCTCAAACGCCGCCATTTTTTTCCATTTTGCCAGACATTACGCTTGTACATTGACAAACGCACTCCTCATTACATTTAGACATTTTTATGTACACTTTTTAACATCAAATCTTTCACCCCTCCCCCCCCCCCCCCCCCCCCCCCCCCCCCCACTCATTTTGTGGCCTCCTATTGGCCAGGCACCATAACTGCAGTTGCTGCAGCTCGCTCTCCTCCCAAAACACCGCCATTTTTGTTTTACCATTTTACCTGCCGATTCGGCTCCCGATTTCATTTCCTACTCCCCTTCCTGTCAGTATAACTTTATGACTCCATGGCTCTGAATGCTGGCACAGTTAAATCTGACACTATGGAGTAGGCCACTGAAGGCTCTGCAGCAGCCGTGGTCGATTGGTTCAGACGCCACTGGATGCTCCACAGAGGTCAGGTGAGTTTGCGGATCGGATGCAACCTGCAGCAACTCAGAGCAGTGGAGCATGGTGGAGGCCAACATTATCATTGCCTGTCACCACTTGTCAAGTTAAGAACAGGGAGGTTCTACTTCAGTTGTACATCATTCACCTCCAGGACTCACAGCTTAAGGATAAAGGGGGAAATCCTTTAAGACCAAGATGAGAAAGACTTTTTTCACACAGGCTCTGGAACTCTCTGCCACAGAGGGTAGTTGAGGCCAATGTGGCCCTTGTGGCTGGGGGATCAGAGGGTATGGAGAGAAGGCAGGTACAGGGATACTGAGTTGGATGATCAGCCAGACATATTGATTGGCGGTGCAGGCTCGAAGGGCTGAATGGAATTTCTACATTTTTGCATTCTTACATTTTAAGAACTTTGAAACTTGAAGGCACCAGAAATGTGGCAACTCTTACATGTAATCTACTATTCTGACAGTCTTGTACTTAAGTATGATTGATCTTATGTATAGTAAGATTTTTTAATTGAATTGTATGCAAAAAATGAATTTCATTGTACCCAGGTACATGTCATAATGAAGTACCACTGAACCATTAATTGGTTATTTATGCGACACCCATTTAACTGCCACTTTCATATTTTGGTCACAATATCAATCACAAGACAGGTGAAGCACAAATCTCATCCACCTTTGCAAAAGTTTTGATGATCCTACCACATGAAACCATATGCAAAAATATTAATGTGTACGAAGGAACAGCAGATGCTGGTTTAAACCGAAGATAGACACGAAAAGCTGGAGTAACTCAACGGGACAGGCAGCATCTCTGGAGAGAAGGAAAAGGTGATGGTTTGGATCGAGACACTTCTTCAGACTAGTTAGCAAAGTTAGCCATCTGAAGAAGGGTGTCGACCAAAAACGTCACCAATTCCTTCTCTCCAGAGATGGTGCAAAAGTATTAATAGTCCTCCAACCCCTCCCTCAAACCTTTATATTATTTAATAAATTTAGTACTGCTCAAAATTATGAATATAGAACATTAGTAAATGTCACCTCAATGTGCACCAATTCACTGAATTTCAGTTGCACTTCCAATTAGGTCAGGGCAGTTGTTGCTCCCTAAATGCTGTCTCCTTTGCTCCCTGCAACTCACGTGCTTTGGAAAGGGATGAGTGGAGTCAAAGACTGTGCAGGACTAGAGAAGGCTCTGTCCCTTTGTCATCAGATCCACATTAATCATCACAATACCATTAGCATGTCACTTTGACAAAGAAATGCTGACAAAGATGTGCACACACTAGCTTTGTTCATACTCAAAAGCCATTTACTCTGTGTGTTCATATTTACTGGGCGAGGCATAAGATGCAACACATTGTATGAAATAATCTGAATATTCCTGAACATTATTTCAAGGTAAAATGGTTTAAGATTTTATGAAAGAGGTATTATAAAATCAAAACATCAATTAGTCTTTCTGTTCCCTACACATAAAAGTTCACTATTATGTTTAAAGGTAGTATTGTCAAAACAAGCCAAATACAGAGTAGTTAGCACCAGAGATGATGGGTATAAACTGACTGGATGTTTTAATTGGTGTGCTGACTTCATTATCTGGATATTATGGACAAAGATATGCTTTGTGCATTTTATATCACATAGCTTTAAATACTATTAATATATATGGCTGATCGACTACAGGCCCTATCTCCCCTTCTGTGACAATTCCCCACAGCCTTCAATCTCTTGATCTTTCAAAACTTTCTTTGTCCTAAATATCCCTCGTTTCCAGCCTCCAAACCCACCAGGCGAGCAAATTCCGGAGATATGTTACCTTCTACGAGAAGTTCCTGAGCATTTCATTCACATAGTGAATCTCTTCAGCTTTTTAATAACAATCTGCGAACTTCACAGTCACCATTATCATATTTAATTAATTAACTACATTCAAAATCACAAAGCAGCACTGTGGTATTTGGGCTCATGATTCTGGACTATTTATTCAGTCGAGTAACATATCCATGTTTTAATTCTGGTGTATATTGTGGCAAGTACAAATGCATTATGCATCATTTGAAATGCAGTGCACAAAATTTAGAAGTTTAAGAGATTGTATGAACAAGCAGTGCCACCTAGTGGCATTGTTCAAGGCACATCAATGACTGATTTGACCTTCGTACTCTGGGATACAATAACTAACTTTGGGGAAACAATTACTAACTTACAAAATTCGGACATCTATATTGTTTTGAACAAAACATTTTCTTTTCTAGATCTCTAACGGTTGTAGTAATCTGATGGAACCGGGGTCCACTAAACCAAAATCTACAGAGAACAAACAGAGCACCCACTCCCATATTTTTGAATCAAATTGGCTTGCTAATTCCAACACCAGTGAACACCAAACAGCACCATGGTGGTGCAAGAGGTGACCCAGAGTGCTCAATGTAAGATTAGGAGTCATGCAGATGCTCAGCAATTTAACTCCCCCTCCCATTCTCAATCCGACCTTTCTGTCCTGGGCCTCCTCCATTGTCAGAGTGAGGCCCCAGCTCAAATTGGAGGAACAGCACCTTATATTTTGCTTGGGTAGCTTATACCCCAGCGGTATGAACATTGACCTCTAACTTCGTAGCCCTTGCTTTCTCTCTCTTTCCATCCCCTCCCCTTCCCAGTTCTCCGACCAGTCTTACTGTCTCCGACTACATTTTATCTCTGCACCGCCCACTCCCCTGACATCAGACTGAAGAAGGGTCTCGACCCGAAACGTCACCCATTCCTTCTCTCCAGAGATGCTGCCTGTCCCGCTGAGTTATCCAGCATTTTGTGTCTATTTCAAGAACCTGATGGTTGTCAGAAAGTAGCTGATTCTGAACCTGGCTGTGTGGGACTTCTACTTTCAGTCGCTCCTGCCCAAAGGTAGCAGCATGAAGAGGGTGGTATACCCATATTGGTATTAGTATCAGTATTCGCATAAAGTGTACAGACATTGCTGGGGAGTGTGAATTTTCTCAATTCTGTTAACCCTTGCTGTCTCCTCCCCTTCCCACCTCTCCCTCAGCCCTCGGGCCCTGGCATTCCCTCTATCTCTATCTCCCTCCCCCACCCAGTCGCACCAGCTTCTCATTTTCACACCACAAACAGCTTACAATTGCTTGTTCCCTTTATCACCGATACTTTTTTGCATATCTTTCACTCATTGGTTTCCCTGATTCTGAAGAATCGACCCGAAAAAGATGCTGCTGCACCCGCTGAGTTTCTCCAGCTTTTTGTGTACCCTTGCTGGGGAGTCTGCTTTGTGGGATGGACTGGGCTTTATCTACAGCACTCTGTAATTTCATGAGGTCTGGGCCAGAGCTGCTCCCTAATCAATCTGTGATGCAAACCGGCCGCATGCTTTCTACAGTGCATCATTAAAAGTTTGTAAGAGCCATTTGAAACATGCCAAATTTTTGGCCATAGCTTTAACATGGTTGATACAGGACAGATTGTTGGTGATATTTACATCTAGGTACTTGAAGTTCATAACCATTTCTACTTTGGCATCATGGATGCTGATTGGGGCATGTACCCAACCATGCTTCCTGAAATCAATAACAAGCTGCTTCGTCTTACTGACGTTGAGGGAGAGGGTGTTGTCCTGACACAATTGTGTTAATCTCTCTATCTCCTTCCTAAATCCCATCTTGGCATTGTTCAAGGGCTGGCTCACTACATCGGTGTCACCTGCAAACGTTTATATGGAGTTAGAACAATATTTGACTGCACATTCATGAGTGTATAGGGAGTATGTTAAGGGAGTGAGAATGCATCCTTGTGGGGCACCAATGTTGAGAGTTATCATGGAGTTATCATGTATTATTGCCTATCCATACTGATTGTTGTTTATGTTGTCAAGAAGATGGGTATCCATTTTCAAACTTAAACCCAGTACTTTGGAAATGAGTTTGGTTAGATTAATGATGTTAAAAGTGAAGCTATAGTCACTAAAGAGGAGTTTGACGTTGGTGCCCTTTGTGGAGCAACGTAGTATTTTTCACATATTTAATTAATTATTTATTTGCTTTAATAATATAATAATAATTTAATATTTGTAGCAGAACATCCTCACCCTCAGCAGCTTCTCTTACGACTCCTCACAATTTCTCCAAGTTAAGGTGTAGCCAAGGGCACTTGCATGGGCCCCAACTATGCCTGCTTTTTTGTTGGTTATGTTAAATAGTCCTTAGTCCAGACGTACGCTGGCACCAATTCCCAACTCTTTATTCATCACATCGACAACTGCATCGAGGCTGCCTCCTGCAAAACTCATTAATTTCATTTGTTTCTCCACCAACTTCCACCCTGCCCTCAATTTCATGTGGACAATCTCTGCCATCTCTATCCCAATTCATGAACTTTCTGACTCCATCACATGGGACAGACTATCGGCAAAATCATCAATTACAAACCTACTGTGTCCCACAGTTATCTGGACTAAATTTCCTCCCATCCTACATCTTGCAAAGACTCTCCCCTACTCTCAATTCCTCTGCTCCCAAGATGAGGTTTTCCATTCGAGGGCATCGAGATGTCCTCATTCTTTAGTGGTTTGCCCCCGGCAGTCTTCCTCACCTACATCTCCTCTTTGACCCATAATTCTGCACTCACTCCCCCACCCTCCAGATGTAACAAAGATAGAGTTCCTCTAGTCCTTACCTTTCATCCAACCAGTCTCCGCATCCAACACATCATCCTTTGGCATATCCAGCACATCTAATGTGATTCCACCACCAGTCACATCTTCCCATCTCCACCTCTTTCCACCTTCCGCAGAGGTTGCTCCCCCCACAACTCCTTGGTTCAGTCATCCATTTCCACCCAAACCACCCACTCCACAGGTACTATAACCAGCAACTGCAGAAGATCTACCACCTGTCCTTATACTTCCACCCTCGTCTCCATCCAGGGACCCCTGCATTCCTCCCACGTAAGACAGAGGTTCACATGCTCCTCCTCTAACCCCATCTACTGCATCCGATGTTCCCGATGTAGCCTTCTAGATGTACATCAGCGAGACCAAGCATATACTGTTTTTTTGTTTTTTGTTTGTTTATTTTTGTTAGAAATAAGTACAATAGTGTGGTACTTGAGTACCTAATACATAAATACATATTTCCATTCTTGTACAACTTCGTATTTTTAATTTAATAATAAAAGAACAGTGAGAGAAAAAATAAATAAAGAGTGTCGGAATAGATAGATAAGCAAATAGAAACAGATCGCAAAAGAAATAAAGGACAGAGATGAGAAGCTAAAAAGATTGAAAGAAAAGGAGAAAGTAGAGAAAAGGAGAGATCGGCCTATTTCATATTTTTGCCCATCCGTCACCCGGTTCTAAACCATTTAATTTCTAAGGTTATGTTATGTTGCACCATATGCTTGTAAAAAGTTGATAAAAGGATACCAAGTCTTTAAGAATTGGTCTACTTTGCCTAGTAGGAGGAATCTCATTTCTTCAAGATGTAGCGTTTCCGACATATTTGAAATCCACATTTTGAATGCTGGCGTGGTTGCGTTTTTCCCCAATTTGAGTATAAGTTTTTTTGCTGTTATTAAACCGTAATTAAGAAAAGCTTCTTGGAATATAGTTAGTTTACTTCCCTCTTCCATTAATCCAAAGATAATCAGTTCTGTATTGGGGTACAATTTTGTGTTAAATAGTTTTGTAAAAATTCCAAAAATCTCATGCCAAAATTTATGCAGTTTTGTACAAGAGACAAAGGAATGTGCTATAGTGGCATTTTGAGTTAGACATTTGTCACAGATGGGGGAAACATTTGAAAATATTTTATTCAGTCTAGTTTTTGAATAAAATAATCTATGTAAAATTTTAAATTGAATTAGGTTATGTCTTACATTAATTGAACATTTATTTACATATAATAGATTTTTTTCCCATCTATCGTTCGGAATTTTTATCAATAACTCTTATTCCCAGTCCCTTCTAATTGCCTGTGTCGTTGGGTGTTTCTATATTTAGAATTATATTATATAAGTAAGATATTAAATTGCTTGATTCTGCCTTTCTATTCATTCCTTCCTCTAATAAATCTGAGGTTAGTTTGATATCCTTGTATATATTTTTTCAAATAATCTTGAATTTGAAGATATTTGAAATATTGATTACTTTTCAAATTATATTTTAGTTGTAATTGTTGGAATGATAAAAGTTTTCCCATTTCATACATATCTCCCATTATTTTAATTTCTATTCTTTCCCATTGATTAAATGTTTTATCAATAATAGATGGTTTGAATGAGGGATTATTAGCTATTGGAGAAAGAAGTGATAATTTTCTTGATTTTAAAGTTAATTTTATTTGTTTCCAAATTCGTATTATACTGTACCAAGCATATACTTGATGATCGCTTTGTTGAACACTTATGCGCAAGCCTACTGGATCTCCCGGTTGCGAACCATTTTAATTCTCCTTCCCATTCCCAAACTGATCTTTCTGTCCTCGGCCTCCACCATTGCCAGAGTGAGGCCATACGCAAACTAGAGGAACAGAACCTCATATTCAACTTGGGTAGCTTATAACTCAGCGATACAAACGTTGAATTCTCCAATTCTATTTCAATTTCAATTTCAATTAACTTTATTTATCCATTAGGAACTTTGGTTTCTGCAGCCATACAACAAAAAGAAATAATTTTACAAGACACACAACCAACTCAATTCACACAGGCATCCATCACAGTGAATCTCCTCCTCACTGTGATGGAAGGCAAAGTCTTGACTCTCCCCTGCTCTCCATCCTCTCCCGATGTCAAAGCCCCCGGTGGGCGATGGTAAGTCCCCCAGCCGTTAAGGCCGTGCCGGCAGTGTAAGTCGCTGCTCTGGGTCTTGATATTGGAGCCCCCGGCAGGCAATGGCTAATCCCGCGGCAAATAAAGCTGCGCCAGGCAATGTCAGGCCGCCGCGGGTGCTCCGAAAAGTGGTCTCCCACCAGGGACCCACAAGCTCCCGATGTCACCGTCCACAGGCCTGCAGCCGGAGCCTCCGAAGCCCCGAAGTCCGGTCGCAGCCACGCGCCACCACAGCTTCCCACTCTCCGAGGCCAGCCAGCCCCACGATGGTAAGTCCGCAAGCTCTGCAACTGGAGCCCCAGGTCGTTCCGGCTGGAGGTCACTCCACGGTGCTAGGCCCCAATGACAACGGACACTCTATAGTGAAAAGGTTTGATCTCCCGTGCAGGGAGGAGATTAAAAGTTTCCCCCACCCCTGCCCCCCACATATACACAGTTAAAAACAATATAAAAACCACAGCAAACTACACATGAACAGGGCAAAAAAAAAATTAAAGGACAGACCTTGTTATTACATTTTGAAATACACAAATGTCAGCTATGATAGATGATTAATAGAGATTGTTGGTAAAATGTGAGTATCGAGGTATGGGAAGGGCGTCAATACCTAAGCCTAACAATGGAATTGGCAGCAAATGGAATTTCATAATCATAATCATAATAATTATTAGTCAAGTATGTTTTGTAACATATGAGGAATTTGATTTGCCATACAGTCATACCAATAAAAAGCAACACAAAATCTATATAACTAAAAGTTTCATCTTGACCATTTCCTGTCTGCGCTGTATATTGATTTTTAGAAAAAAAACCGCTACCTTACATCGCTATGTTTTTTTGGCCATCTTACTCACAGTCCTCCTCTGCTGAGGCAGCCTGAATGATTTTTCCGATCGATGAAGTTATGAATGTTTAAAAAATCTTGAGATCAGCTGATTGGTCCTCTCCCCTGTCAATCACCATGATGAAGGTAACGCCCCTTCCGGGGGGGCCAGGTGTATAAAGCCCAAATGGTATGACATTTTATTTGAATTTGGTGGCCTGCACTCTGCTTGAAATGGTATGAAATTGCATTTGAATTTGGTGGCCTGCACTCTGCTTGAAATGGAATTTCAAGGAATAGCCGTGAGTGAACTGCCAGCCCAACAGCCACGAGTCAGTCAACTGCCAGCCCACCAGCCATGAGTGAGTGAACTGCCAGCCCACCAGCCGTGAGTGAGTGAGTGAACTGCCAGCCCACCTTTGGCCTACCTGAAACCTCTCATTGCAGCCCACGAGGCCCCTATTAGCCCAGAAACTAGTTCCTTTTGCCCAAAATGCAATTTGCATTTTGGCCCAAAAGGCCCGTGCCAGGAAAAGTCCACAAAAAGTGCATTTCACTGAGATTTCACAGATTTTTTTTAGTCCCTTCGGCCCATCAGGCATGTACTAGCCCAGGAGTAGTCCCTTCAGTCCATCAGTAAGTATTCCCTCTGTAAGTATTAAACCTCACCCCAGTATTTTTCTCCCTCCCTCCATTGGTTCCCTGTGAGATCCAGGCCAGGATAGACTTTCCTCCTTCATTGCTGTGATCGGTAAAAATAGATGAAAAATGTCTAAAATGCATTCTCCACCCTCTCACCCTTCTCTCTCACAGAGTAATCGCTCACATTTTGAGCAGAATTTCTGGCAGTTTCTGAGCTGCCAGCCCACTAGCCCTGAGTAACTGAGCTGTCAGCCCACCAGCCCTGAGTAACTGAGCTGCCAGCCCACCAGCCCTGAGTAACTGAGCTGCCAGCCCACCAGGCCTGAGTGACTGAGCTGCCATCCCAAGAATCCATTCAGCCCACAATGTCCATACTATCCCTCTGGAAACAAGTCCCTTCAGGCCACAACACCCATACTAGCACTCCACAAAGCCCCCCCACCCCCATTGGCCACCAATATTGCAATTGGTGGAGAGGTGGAATATTGCGCTGGGGGACCAGCACTCCCATGTGAACATGGGACCCAACGGGTCCCACTTAGTCTAGTACATTTTAAATGTTTCATTGACCTAAGCCACTCCTGTTAGGGCTGATGTTTGTGTAGAAGATCTGGATCTAGACACATATGCCACATAAAAGTAAGGGCACTGGCTAGATGTGGAGAGATTAATGCACATAAACAAGTAAGTCCATCTGACTGTTTCTTGAAAGTACAATCCAAATTGAAATTCTGTTTGAGAATCTGCTGTGGGAAATGACGCGGTTTCTTTTCCAATGGACCGACTGTTTGCAGGATACGCTTTCTACCATCCTAGTCTTCAGCCTGTGAGTGCACCTCCAACACAATGCCAGTTCAAGTGTTAGAAAAAACAGATAGGGGCTGGGGTAAGAGGGGCTGGGGTAGCTCTGCTGGCGAGGAATTACATTCAGTGTTTAGAAAGGGATGACATGAGATCAGAAGATGTACAATCTTTATGGGTAGAGTTAAGAAATTGCAAGGGTAAAAAGACCCTGATGGGAGTTACATACAGGCCTCCTAACAGTAGCGTGCAAATTACATCAGGAGATGCAAACAGCATGCATGAAAAGCAATGTTACTGTGGTCATGAGGGATTTCAATGGGCAGGTACACTGGGAATATTTGGCTGGTACTGGATCTGAAGTGAAGGAATTTGTAGTGTACTGAGATGGCTTCTTACAGCAGCTTGTAGTTGAGCCTATCAGGAGAAAGGCAATTCTGGATTTGGTATTGTGTAACAAACCAGGTTTGATTAGGGAGCTTAAGGTAAAGGAACACCTAGGAGGTAGTGACCATAAAATGATAAAATTCAACCTGCAGTTTGAGAGGAAGAAGGTGCAATCAGGTGTGTCGATATTACTAAAGATAGACACAAAGTGCTGGAGATACTCAACGGGTATGGGAAGCATTTCTGGAGGAAAAGGATAGGTGACATTTCATGTCAGGACCCTTCTTCAGACTTTTCCTCCAGAGATGATGATAATAATAACAACAACAACAACAACAACAATAATAATAATAATAATACACTTTATTGTCATCATAAATACGCACAACGAAATATCAGGCGCACTGCCCGAGCAGAGCTTCAATGTATCAGCTAAATAAATAACGACAAAAACAGCAACAAAAAACGTCGTCAAGTCAGAATGTGCAATATTTTACAGTATAGTGTTATAGCAGCACAAAATATTGGCTATGGGGGGTGTGTATTCAGTGCAGAGTTCAGAGTGGTGATGGCCTTGGGATAGAAACTGCTTGTTAATTTTGTGCTGTGTGATTTGATGGACCTGTAACGCTTTCCTGAGGGCAGAAGGGCAAACAAGTGATGTGTGGGATAAGATGAGTCCTTTAGGATATGCAAAGCCTTTTGCAGGCAACGAGACCTTCTGAGTTACTCCAGCACTTTGTGTCCATCTTTGGCATAAACCAGCATTTGCTGTTCTTTGTTTCTATGCGTCTGTATTACTGTTGAGTAAAGGTAACTACAGAGGCGTGATGGAGGAGATGGCTAAATTTGATTGGAAAGGGACTCTAGCTGAAATGATGGCGCAGCAGCAATGGCAGGAGTTTCTGGGAATAATTTGGAAGACACAGGATCTTTTAATCCCAAATGGGAAGAAATGGAGGATGAGATGATGGTGGCTGACAAGGGATGTCAAAGCTAACATAAAACTAAAAGAGAAGGCATATAATATTGGAAATATTAGTGGGAAGCTAGAGGATTGGGAAGCTTTCAAAAACCAACAGAAGGTAACTAAAAAAGGCAATTTGGAGAGAAAACAAGCCAGCCAATAATATAAAAGAGGAAAGCAAATGTTTATTCAAATATAGAGAGTAAGAGAGAGGTAAGAGTGGACATTGGACCACTGGAAAATGACGCTGGAGAAGTGATAATGGGGAATAAAGAAAGGGCAGAGGGATTTTCTGCATCAGTCTTCACAGTGGAAGAGACCAGCAACGTTCCTGAAATTGAAGAGAGTCAGAGAGCAGACGTTAGTGGAGTTGATATTACTAAGGAGAAGGTGCTTGGGAAGCTGAAAGGTCTGAAGGTGGTATGTCACCTGGACCAGATGGACTACACCCCCAGAAGTGGGACCTCATTGAAACTTACCAAATAATGAAAGACCTGAATATGTGTGGTGAGGATGTTTCCATTAGTGGGAGCATCTGGACCAAAGGGTACAGCTTCAGGATAAAAGGACATACCTTTGGAAAGGAGAAGAGGAGGATTTTCTTTAATTAGATGGCGGTGAATCTGCGGATTTCATTGCCTCAGATGGTTGTGAGGCCAAGTCAATGGGTACTTTTAAGATGGAGCTAGATTCTTGATTAGTAAGGGTATCAAAGGTTATGCGGAGGGTAGGCAAATGGGGTTGAGAAGGACAGATAGATCAGCCATATTCGAATGGCAGAGTAGATTCATTGGGACAAATCACCTAATCCTGTTCCTATGACTTATGAACATGAAGAAAAATGGTATACCTGCCCTCACACCACTCGCGGATCAAGCCAACTAACTCCTATTAGCAGCATTGTTTTGAACTGGAATTGCAAATTACACTATTATGGCCATGTTCTGAGGTTGAAGTAATGGTCAATATTGTAAAGTTGGCCTGGATGGATCTCCAATTATGTTAATGTGAGATTCTATGTGTTGAAAAGCTTCTATAACTATGCAGCCTTTAGATTCTTCAAAGCGCTTTATAATTATTGAAGCACTTTTGATCCATAGTTACTATGACGACAAACAAAGCACAATTTTGTTATTTTAGCTTTTCTACACAATTAACAATCTCACATCCCTCCGTCAAATCTAGCTAGATCTCCTTTCAAAACCTACAGACCCAAATTCCTCCTTGAACAGGAATTGAAATGAACTTACCAACTTATCAAAGTCAAAGTAAAGTAAGTCAAAGTAAACTTTATTGTCAATTCAAATAATGCAACAAGTAGTTACACAGAGGATTGAAATTGTGTTTCCCCATACTCCAAATGTGCAAGTAATATTTATTTATAACACAGACAGACAATCTACCATTAAAAATACCATTAAAAAATATCCCATTAAAATAGACATTATATAGCGTGCAGAGTCTAGTAACATTTGAGGTATGTTATTAAAGTGCAATAATAAAAGGTACAATATAGAAAAGTGCAAATAGCATACTGCAGGCATTGAGTTAAAGTTATTTGACAGTCAGTTGATCTTTGTTTGTGTAATGTTCATGGAATTTTCTTGAGTGAGTTGAGTAGTCTGATGGCCTGAGGGAAAAAGCTGTTTTTGTATCTGGTAGTTTTGCACCGCATACTGCGGTAGCGTTTGCCGGATGGAAGGGGGGTGAACAATTTGTGTGTTGGATGGTGGTGTCTTTGATGATATTGGTTGTTCTCTTGCGACAGTGAGATGGGTATAAGTCCTGGATTGCTGGTTGGGGTGATCTGGTGATCTTCTCCGCTGTCCTCACCACTCTCTGTAGGGCCTTCTGGTCAGCAGCAGAGCAACTGCCATACCAGACTGAGAGACTGCTGGTAAGAATGCTCTCAATGGCACCCCTGTAAAAGGTGGTGAGGGCAGAAGGGGGGAGGTCGGCTCTCCTCAACCGTTGAAGGAAGTGGAGGCGTTGCTGTGCTTTCTTGACTAGGGAGATGGTGTTGGTAGACCATGTCTGATCATCTGTGATGTGCACTCCCAGGAACTTGGTGCTTTTCACAGACTCCACTACACTGCCATTTTTGGTGAGTGGGTTGTGTACTGTCTGTTTCTTCCTGAAGTCCATAGTTATTTATTTTGTTTTATTTATTTATTTTTTATTATTTTTTTAATAGATAGAAAAAATAAAGAAAAAGAATAAAAAACTTAGAAACATAAAATAAACTATCCATAATACAACTTAGGAGATAGGTCCGTAGGTAAGAAAACAAAACTATTCGTCTAGTCCTGGGTCCAAGCTTCCGTCAAGCCTCAGCGCCGGCCCATTCTACCCCTTCAAATAATCTATGAACGGCGACCATATTCTAATAAATAATTCAGGTTTGTCAATTAAAATCTAATTTTTTCCAGATTTAAGGTCTCCGACATCTCCATAATCCACATTTTAATTGTAGGGGATGCAGGGTTTTCCCAAAATTTTAATATTAGTTTTTTCCCGGTTATTATACTATAATCCAGGAAATTTCTTTGGTTTATTGTCAGTTTTAGGTATTGTTCAGATGTGCCCAATATTATTAATTTAGGATCGGGATCCAGTTGAATATTAACCACTATGGAAATAATTTTAAAAATATCTACCCAAAATGTTTTAATTTTTAATCAATTTACAAAGGTATGGGTTAAATTAGCCTCAGTATTGACATTTATCGCAGATAGGAGAGATATTAGGAAAAATTCTATTTCATTTTGTTTTAGAATAATGCAATCTGTGTAATATTTTAAATTGTATTAAAGAATGTCTGGCATTTAACGAACATTGATGTATATGTTGTAGACTTTCATCCCAAATATCTTTCGTTATGGGTTGAACTAATTCATTTTCCAATGCTTGCCTCTGTGATTCCGCCGACGGATTCTCGCTATCTAACAGAATATTATAAATATATGATATTAATTTGACTGTTGTGATGTTTATTCAAACATTCATCTAGAATCTCTGGCTCCCTAATTCTGTATTCTTGTGTATGTGATTTAACATAATGTTTCAATTGTAAATATCTAAAAAAATTATTTGAATGTAATCCATAATTCTGTTGTACCTCCAGAAACGATAGGAACATACCTTTTCTATAAAGATGTCCCATCTTTTTAATTCCATAGTTTTTCCATTGTGTAAAGCCTTTATCCAATACCGAAGGCTTAAATGAAGGGTAATTTGCAATAGGGAGCGAAAGTGATAAATTATCCAATTTTAATGTCTTTTTTATTTGTTTCCAAATTCGAATATGTATTATTGGATTTTCACTATAGGTCTTTTTATTCAATTTTGTAGGGGATAGGAAAATCGGGCCAATTTCAAATGGCAGACAGTCCTCCTTTTCCATTTTTAACCAGTCTGGTTGTTGATCCATATCTTCAAACCAGAAATTTAAGTTTTTGACATTGACTGCCCAGAAATAAAATAAGAAATTTGGTAAGACTAATCCTCCATTCGTCTTAGATTTACATAAGTGTTTTTTACTTATTCTGTGATTCTTATAATTCCAAATAAAACTTGTTACAATAGAGTCAATTTTTTTAAAGAAATTTTTAGGGAGGTATATTGGAATTGATTGGAAGAGGCATAGAAGTTGAGGAAGGAAAATCATTTTAATTGCATTAATTTTACCGAGCATTGAAATAGGAAGTGTTTCCAATATTGAATATTCTTATGTAATTTATTAAGTATAGGCACAAAATTTGATTTAAATAAAGAAGTATATTTCTTGGTCACATAGATTCCTAAGTATTTAAATTTTTCATTCACTATTTTAAAAGGTGATTGTTGCAATATACCTAAATTAGGTTCCATTATTGGCATAATCTCACTCTTCTTCCAGTTGATTCTATATCCCGAGAATAAACCAAATTGAGTTATAAGATTTAACAGGTTAGGGATACTAATTTCTGGATTTGTAATATATAGTAATTCATCATCTGCATTTAGAGAAATTTTATTAACTGTATTTTTAGTATTATACCCATATATTTCTGGATGAGCTCTTTCTGCTAGTGGTTCTATAACAAGGGTGAATAGTAACGGTGATAACGGGCATCCTTGTCTACAACCTTTAGATAAATCAATTTTTTTTGATAACATTTGATTTGACATTATACTGGCTGTTGGATTGGTATATAAAAGCTTAACCCATGTACAAAACTTCTCACCTAATTGAAATTGTTCCATCACCGAAAATAAATATGGCCATACAATTTGATCGAATGCTTTCTCAGCGTCTAGTGAGATGACTGCTAAGTCTTCATTAGCTATTCGATTTGAGTATATGATGTTGAATAATTGTCTCAGATTATAATATGAATAACATTTTGGAATAAAGCCAGTTTGATCGGCTTTATTGGATTTAATTTATAAATCACTAAGCTTAATCTGTGTGCTAAAATTTTGGTTAAAATTTTCTGGTCGATGTTTAATAGAGCAATTGGTCTATATGAACCTGGATCTTCAAGGTCCTTATCCGTTTTTGGAATATTATAGTTGATTCATTTAAAGTTTCTGGGAGTTTCTGTTGCATGAATGCTTGAGTATATAATGTCTGTAGGCGTGGTGAGATCAAGTCATGATTTTTTAAATAAAATTCACTATTTAAACCATCTGGTCCAGTGGCCTTTCCATTTTTTAAAGAATTAATAGATTCCTCAATATATTTTACTGATATTTCAGCCCCTAATAATTCCCTTTCTTTCAAATCTAAACCAGTAAGGTTACAATTCTGTAAGAATAATTCCATTCCTACAGAACCCCCTGCCGTTTTGGTTGAATAAAGTGTTTGATAGTATTGAGAGAATCTATCATTAATATCCTTGGGTAGTGTCAATATTTCTCCCGTATCTGATTTAATTTTATATATTGTTTTTTTCCCTTCCTGTTTCCGGAGTTGGCGTGCTAGTCATTTTTGTGGTTTATCACCAAATTCAAAGTGTAACTGTTTAGTCTTTTGATAACATTTTATGAATTGGTCTGAGTATATTTGGTTTAACTTATATTTGAGTACAACAATTTTATCGTGTATTATTATAGAAGGCGCGATTCCATTTTCCATATCTAATTGCCTTATTTCCATTTCCAATACCAGTTGTTTGGCGTGGTTCTCTTTATTACAAAAGGCTTGTGCGGAGATTAACGCTCCTCGTATAAATACTTTAAATGTTTCCCAAAGAAGGGAGGCAGAAATTTCAGGGCAGTCATTTGTCTCAAAAAACATATCTATCTGTTTGATAAGATATTCATAGCATGCTTTATCATTTAAAATTTGAGGATTAAGTCTCCATTGATCCGCTTGTCAGTCATATCACTTAGTTTGATCATGAATGTTAAAGGAGCATGATCCAAAATTATGATATTATGATATTATGATATTTTGAATTATAAGTAAATGGGATGAGTTTAAAATCTACTAAAAAGTAGTCTATCCTTGAATAGGTTTTATGTACTGAAGAGTAAAATGAGTATTCCCTTCCGGATGGATTTTCAATTCTCCAAACATCCTTGATATTGGTGGTATTAATATATGAGTTTAATAATTCACTTGTTTTGGATTTTGCTTTTCTTTGTCTTGTTGATCTATCAAGATAGGAATCTAATGTACAATTTAAATCTCCACCAATTATTAAATTATGTTGTGTGAGCTCTGGGATAGTATTAAGTATATTCTTAAAAAACATTTATCAAAATTTGGTCCATAAACATTGAGAAAAATCACTTGTTTTTATATAATTCACCCACTAGTATAATATATCTACCATTGATGTCCACTATAGTTGATATGTGATTAAAAGATATACCTTTACGAATTAAAATTGCGACACCTCTGGCCTTATGGGAAAATGAAGAGTGATATGTTTTAGCGATCCATTTTGCTTTCAATCTATGTTGTGTGTCTTTTTTAAGGTGAGTCTCTTGAAGAAACGTTATATCTGCTTTGAGTGATTTTAAGTGTGCTAATACCTTACCTCTCTTGATTGGCTCATTGACATTCCATCTACAAAACGTAATTCCTTGATTTTAGGGTGGTCTATAAAAGAGCAGATAGGTCAGCACCGTAGACCCGACCTTCTACCCGAACACTGGACAGATGAGTTGTAAATCTAATTCATATAAATCCTCCTCACGGACACATCTCCACAAATAATATTTGTAAATAAATTCAAGATTAATATAATAATTAAGTGAAAAATACAAAAAGTAAAAAAATAGAAAATTGATAAAACGTGAAAAGAAAGAAGAAACTACATCTAAATTTAGTGTAGTTAATGCTAGCCACACTAACGTGGCTGTCCAGCTAAAGACTTCCGTAGATTTAAAAAAAAATTATTCCTAGCTCCATGCTTACAAATAAAAATTTGAATATTGAGTAATTTACGGGATTATATTAAAACTATTTTGGACCAGAGTATTGGTAATCATATAGTAAGAGACTATTACTCTCTTAGTTAGTTATTAATCAAGTGTTAGTCTAATTTAGATAAAGGGTGAACATCACAAATTCCAATTAATAAGATATCTAAATTATAACTTTTTATTTGTTGGTTTTTTATATTTAACATATCGTGTTTTAACTAATTATTCCAATAATAATAACAAGTATTTTTGATGATTAGTAATTGTTAGTTAAAATTAGTACTAAAAAATATTTAAAAAATAATATGGCCATAACAGGAGGGACAGCACGATTGTCATTATCAGCTTTCAATAGTCCTTGAATATAACAAATTAAAGTTCCATTTATTCTCAGCAAGATGATGGTATTATATGTAAATTATTCAATCCTCTCTCGAACCCCCAATCTTCTGGGCATATGCCAGTGCTTTCTTGTGATCAGTGAAAAAATGTTCCTTCTGCAGATAAGTGACTCGCAGTCTTGCGGGGTACAGCAATCCATATTTCAAGTTGTCTATCTTCTTTAGAATCCCTCTTGTCTCATTGAATAACGTTCTTTCTGACCACCTCTGCAGGGTAATCTCGAAATATGCTTATTTTGTCTCCATCAAACATAAGATTTCTTGTGGCAGCAATTTTTTTCATGATATCCTCCTACACGTGATCGTATTGGACCTTCACTATCAGCTGCCTTGGGGGGGGGGGGGGGGGACGTTCTAGTCCGAGCGACATCCAAGAACTCTGTGTGCCCGCCCTAATAAGGGCTTTTGGTCTAAATTCAAGACTGTTTTTAAGTGCAGCAAAGTCACGGAGATCTTTATTTCCTTCTTTACCCTCATGAACGCCCACGATTCTCAGATTCTGTCTTCTCTGACGGCCCTCCAAGTCAATGCATTTTTCAGTTACTTTAAGCAGTAAATCTGATAAATGCTTGTTCTCAGCAAGGAGTGTCTCTGTTGTTACTTCCAGATGAGTTATGGCATCAGCCTGTTTCTCCATTTGTTGCTGCATTGTAGTGAAGGTCGCTTCCAGATTATCATTAGTGTTGGTTTCATTCGACTTAATTTTCTCGTATACTTCATTAATTTGTAAGTCGAAATTTGCTGACATTTCCTCCTTCATGTTAGTCAGTTTTGTACGCACAAGATTAGTTATTTTATTTTCAAACTCTATGAAAACTTCTTCAATCTCTGTTTTAAGACTTTTCAAAATTTCTTTAATATTCAATTTGTTTTTAAAACATCAATTCTTCTTTTATACTTGCAATTTCCATTGTAATGCTGTTGCAAAGTTCATTCATTTCTCTTTTCTTTATGTATATCTTCTGGGTCACTGAGACGTCCTCCTGGGACGATGTTAAAACTGAGCCCGAGGCTTCAGACCGGCCTACTTCCTCCTTCGTTTGTTTTCTCTTGTAGTTTATCTAGTCGGTTCCTTTGTGGGGGAGCGTGCTACCGACATTAGGACTCCAGTCGCGGTCTAATTACGTCACACAAGCTGCCGGAGCGATTTCTGCAGGTCAGTTCTATATTTAGTTCCCGTTTTTTTCCATTTTTTTCGTGTGGAGCTAGTTGGCACTCACTCTACTCCACCATTAGCACCACCGGAAGTCCCTTCTTTTGTTTTATTGACATTGAGTTGAAGGTTATTGATGTCACACCAGTTGATGAGTTGTTCAACCTCCTCTCTGTAGGCTGAGTCGTCAACGTGGCTGATGAGGCCCACCACTGTAGTGTCATCTGCGAACTTGATGATGTGGTTCGAATTCTGTTTGGCACAACAGTCATGTGTCATCCAACAGAGGGCTCAGCATATATCCCTGTGGGACCCCGGTGTTCATGATGGTGGTCTCTGATGAGTTTTTGCCAACTCTTACTGTCTGTGGTCTGTCGGTAAGGAAGTCCAGTAACCAGTTGCATAGTGGAGTGCTGATGCCTATTTCACCGAGTTTATTCACCAGGTGTTGGGGGATGACTGTGCTGAAGGCGGAGCTGAAGTCGATAAACAGCATCCGCACGTAACTGTTATTGTTTTCCAGATGAGCCAGGCTTAGGTGGAGTGCTGTTTCCATGGCATCATCAGTGGAACGGTTGGGATGATATGCAAACTGTAATGGGTCAAGTGTAGAGGGGAGACTGGATGTTATGTGGGCCTTGACCAACCTTTCAAAGCACTTCATCATGATGGACGTGAGTGCTATGGGCCGGTAATCGTTCAGTGTTGAGGCTGGAGATTTCTTAGGTAACGGTATGGTATGATGGTGGTGGCTTTGAAGCATGCTGGTATGATGGCTTGGCTCAGAGAGGTGTTGAAGATGTCCGTGAGAACATGTGTGAGTTGGTCAGCACAGTCTCTGAGCACACACCCCGGTATGTTGTCAGGACCTGCAGCTTTTCTGGGGTTCACCTTGAGTAGGGTCCTCCGCACATCAGCTGGGTCCAAGTGAAGTGTTTCATGTTCTGGGCAGGGAGGGGCTTTTGTTGGTGTGTCTTCCTCAAACCGGTTGAAGAAGGTGTTAAGTGTGTTGAGGAAGTCTGTGTTGTCCTCGCACGGTAGGGGTGTTGGCCTGTAGCCGGTGAAAGACTGGATGCCTTGCCACAGGCGCTTGGGGTCCTTTGTGTCTGTGAAGTGTGCTTGAATTTTCTGTCCATAGACACGCTTGGCTGTTCTCACACCCCGGTTCAAGTTGGCCCTAGCAGTACTAAGGGTGTCTTTGTCCCCAGACTTGGAAGCAGCATTCCGTGCTCTCAGGAGCTCAAGTACCGCCCTGGTGAACCAAGGTTTGTTGTTGGCCCTTGTGGTGATGTTTTTGATGACGGTCACATCTTCCATGCATTTGAATATATATCCGGTCACAGATTCAGTGTATTCTGTCAAGTTGACATGATTGTTGGTAGTGGCAGCCTCCCTAAAAACGGTCCAGTCTGTGCAGTCAAAACAGTCTTTGGGAGCTGAGGTGGCTCCCTCTGGCCATGCTCTGATCTGCATCACAGACGGTTTGTTCCTGGTCAATAGAGGTCTGTAAGCTGGAATTAGCATAACAGAGAGATGGTCTGAGTTCCCCAGGAGGTGGTCTGAGTGGTATCAATAAACTTATTGAAATGAAGTCAGTTCCTTGAAAGAGTACCATCTGTGCACAAGTGTAATATTTCTAACTCACAAGATGTTTACTGTGCAAGATTGTGTCCTAGAAGAGGAAGCTGGAAGATTGTGCGTCCTTAACAATATCCTTTATATAATATGTAATTAAGAATTCATTATTTTAATGTAAGAGCCAAAAGTATTACAAAAGATCATTGTGCAGCATTAACTAATGTGCTTGGGTCGTTCTGTTAAACGTAATTTTGGCTGGCATCCATGCACGCACTAGACTTGGGGAATAGAAAGAAATCACAGGGGTTCATAAGAACTTCAAGCCAGAAAATCAAACATTTAACAATTGGAATCAGGACATAACTTAGGAATTACTCTAAAGATAAAGTAAGTCCTTAGAAAATCTCTGAGAGCTTAGATCTGGACTGGATTCTTGTCTAGGAAAGAATTGTAGATGCTAGTTTAAATCTAAGGTAGATATAAAATGCTGGAGTTACTCCACGGGTCAGGCAGTATTTCTGGAGAGAAGGAATGGGTGACGTTTCCATTCGAGACCCTTCTTCAGACTGATGTCATGGGAGGGGGCAGGACAAAGATAGAATGTAGTTGGGGACCGTAAGACTAGTGGGAGAACTGGGATGGGGAGGGGATGGGGAGGGGATGGAGAGAGTAAGCAAGGGCTATCTGAAGTTAGAGAAGTCAATGTTCATACCGCTGAGGTGCAAACTACCCAAATGAAATATGAGGTGCTGTTCCTCCAATTTGTGCTGGGCCTCACTGACAATGGAGAAGGCACAGGACAGAAAGATCAGATTGGGAATGGGAGGGGGAGTTGAAGTGCTGAGCCACTGGGAGATCAGGTAGGTTAAGATGGACTGAGCGGAGGTGTTCAGTGAAACGATCGCCGAGCCTGCGCTTGGTCTCGCCAATGTACAGAGGTTGACACCTGGAACAGTGGATACAGTAGATGAGGTTGGAGGAGGTGCAATTGAACTTCTGCCTCAACTGGAAAGACTGTTTGGGTCCTTGGATGGAGTCGAGGGTGGAAGTAAAGGGCCAGTGTTGCATCTCCTGTGGTTGCAGGGGAAAGTACTTGGGGAGGGGGTGGTTTGGGTGGGAAGGGACGAGTTGACCAGGGAGTTTCGGAGGGAACAGTCTCTGCCGAAGGCAGAAAGGGGTGGAGATGTAAAGATGTGGCCAGTGGTGGGATCTCGTTGGAAGTGACGAAAATGTTGGATTTGTGTAGTTGGAATATAGTCAGAAAATCAAGTAATGCCAGTGCATGTTGATGTGAAATACAATACAGGTGAAAGTGATGAATAGCGGCAGGGGCAGACGGAGGAGAGGATTGGTGCCAGTAAGGGGATTGTGGGTTGATCTCCAGTCACCTCGGAGGTATTCTGGGGGTTCCAAGGTCGTTTACACAAGGCACCTCAGTACACGGAGGTGGAACGGTGACTACAGGGGACTACGTGTTCACGGGGCAATGCGTCCATGGAGTGGGCCGCTGGATGCTCTGCAGCAGATTGGGGGCCACTGGAGGCCTCACAAATGTTGGACGGGTGCACGGCAATGAACGGCAGAACAAGGGGGAAAGATACCAACAGCATCACCAAGCTCGGCCGACCTTTGCAGCACTGATCCAGTGCCGCCATTGGGACAATGGCACTTAAGGCTAAGATAAGACTCTATACTTATAAGAACTTGAAGGATACAAGATGGTGCTGGAAATGTTGTGATTCAGTATGTACTGCCTCAGTGTAATCTATTATTACATTATAATTTTTGCACTCTTGTACTTAAGTATGCTTGTGCTTATGTATAGTAAGATTTTACTCAATTGTATGAAAAACAAAGAATTTTATTATATCTAGGTACATGTGACAATAAAGTACCATTGAACCATTGAAGTGCAGTTAGGAGACAAGCTGCCATAAATTGTAACCAAGAGTGCAGCCATCATAAATGAGCGAAAATGAAGATCACCAATAATAAGACCAAAGTTTTGGTTTACTTCTACTCAGTGCAAACAAAAGATAATCACCTCACATCATCTTGTTGAAGCAATGAAATTAATGGTCCTGATCTTTATCACCTCATTGGGATCAACAGCATGGGCATAATGTTTCATCATAAGGCGGGATGAGGAAAACCTATTTCTACAAGCTGATAATCCAATATCAAGAACAACAAACTATTGAAAGGTGTGCTTAATGTGGTGGTCAGTTCAAGGCACATCCAAGAAATAAGTTCAAAAGAAAGATGACATATGGCCACAGGTGTCTAAACGCTCAATAAAACAGGGAATCCCCAAGGAGCAATTCAAAAGGGGAAATGTGGAGTTGACAGGCAGAGAGACCTAAGGTGGGCACTTCAGAGCTTGTCTTAGAAAACAGAAATCTTGGCCACCAATTATATATATCGGGGAGGCACAAGACGACTGATTAGAAAGTGTGCAGATAGTTCAACAGATAGAAAGGCCAATCTGTGGTGTCTCTTGAATAATGTGACTCAGAGATCTGAGAAGGATATAATGAGAGGAGCAAGTACTCAAGTCAAACAAATATAAATTGTTAATGAGAGAATCAGAAGAAGCCAACAATTCATTCATTTCCCTCAACTTAATTTAATACAGCTTTGTGGTGACAGAAATGTAACTTGCTTGGGAGGAAATGAAGTGCAGTCGCATCAGTTTTGTGTTATGATCTCAGAACCTTTGGCAGAATCAAAGTGAATTCTCATGTCACCTACACTTAATGGCTGACCACCAAAGCCAGGATGGATTAGATGCTGACAGCAGATCCTGGCAATTTACATCTACAGATGTTGGAAAGAGGAAAGGAGAACATTTGCAGTAATGATAAAGTAATTTGAAAGTATAATATTCCCCGAAGGATGACAAATGAATGATTGAATCTCAGATGTGATATGTGTAGCAAGATCTGATAGAATAAATTGATCATGATCCATCCACCACTCCACTGCTTTATCTCAGTAATACAGAGTAGGATATGGCATTTTTGAAATCTATTTCTAAAACAAATGAGAAATTACCAGTTTGTAAATGTGCAAATGCTAAAATCCTGAGTTCTATAAGCCATGTCAAGCTGGAAGATAAAAATGACTTAATAGTCATAGTACATTATAATGTAGTTAATTAAATGTAGCATAAATCTAAATTATCAAGAGTATTTAATTGTCCTATGTACCAAAATTGGGACAGTTGAATGTGTACTTGCAGCAGCATAACAGTTCTGTAAACACAGTACTCATAGATAACATAATAAACAAAAAAAAGTTAAATAAATTTTAAAAGATATTAGTGCCAAAATGCCAACAATGGCACGTGCCATTCATCTAGAAATGTTTGATGTATTATTTGAAGAAATATTGAGTTTGACAGTGGAAAGCAAAGAATCTTTCTTTGCTGGACTGATTTGATTTACTTTGTTTCCGAGTAATGGTGCTTACATTTTGAATGCAGCGGTCAAAACCATAAAACCATGCGTTTTATAATTCTTACCAACATTTTAATCCCCTCGGTTAAATGTCATTATATGAAGCTGCAGGACTTTGAAGAAAGAAAATGAAACACATTTAAACTATACAGCAAAATAATCTGTAGCACTCGGATTTGGTTTTAAAATGTCACCAATGGGACTGGAAATAATGTTATATATTCTGCACAATAGAATCTGGATGATAGAATAGGTTACCATGCATATTTTACTATCTGAGGCTAGATTTGATCTCTGTCCAGATGGATGCAATAAAGACATTTTCTCTCTTCTATATAGAGATTGGGGTAGTTTCAACCAATTTCCCAGCAGGTATGGATCTGAAGCCACAATTTACACTTCGCACCCAATGCGATCAGAATATAGCAGAGTTAACATTGCACAATGTGATGCCCACTACCCACACTGAATTTGCAGCATCCACCAAGGAATTCTACAGCCACTATGCCTTGCAGCTAGCAATTACTCCACATGACCAGGTTCATATTTATCAGGTATAGTGCTCAAAGGTCATTGCGAATGATCTCAAGGTATCTTATTGGCATCAGGTTCAGACAAGCTTATGTATTAACTCAGGCCTGGAATTCAAAATGGCCCAGACTTCATGTCTGCCAGCATGGTGGCGCAGCAGTAGAGTTGCTGCCTTACAGCGCTTGCAGCACCAGAGATACAGGTTCGATCCCGAACGTGGGTGCTGTCTGTACGGAGTTTAATCATAATCCCCTAAATTCGAGTGATCTCAGGCCCAATTGACCCAATCTTTCCATTGATCACTCGAATTTAGGTGATTAAGATGGAAACTAAATGAAATGTGCAACATTTTGACAGGGCTGAGTGGAGGTAGATATCCTTAATGTGCAGTGTTGGTTGTGAGGTAAATATTGATTGGAACTTTGTGAGAATTTCAATGAAAAGAATACAAAGGGACTATTTCTACCAGCCTAACTCAGTTCTATTAGTTCTGATTTAATAAAACTAAATCAGTACTATTATTTTAGTTTCTTCCCGGTGCTAATTGCACATTGAAATTGTTCAAATCCCTCAGAAAATCATTTTGCAGCTGCAGAAAATAAAACAGAATTGTCATTTCAAATGAAATCACTTCAATACAAGGGTCCTTGACCTGAAATATTAATTCTGTTTCTCTTTCTTCCAATGTTGTCTGACCTGCTGAAGTAGTATTTTCTAGTATTTTCATTTTGTCAGAAATACATGCATCAGTATGGGTTTATTTCAATTGCAGGTTGGTTTGGTTTAATTGACGCTGCAAGTCACTCCATCATGCAAGTGGCTGGTGAGTATCTGAACAAATAATGATAGAAATGAGTGGAGATGGAATTATTTTGAGTGACATTAACTCAATGTCCTTGAAGCACTCCTATCAATAGTGAAAAATAAAAGTCTCAAGACTTATTATTTATTTTACTTTATGCCGTAAAAAGATTTTGAAACATTTGTAATAATCTAGGATTTGTGAAGAAACAGTCCGGTTCAAACGTAGTCGGCACCTTCCCCAACTCCTTCTCAACATCAACAAGTGTATTGGTGCTGCCTCTGCATTTCATGCAGTACTCCAGCAATTTATCGACTTCACTTTAACTTCCTCCTAATTCCACTTGGATAGAACCGTGTGACCACTTTACCAGCACCTGCAACTTCTGCCAATTGCCACCGTTATCTCCGGGTTGCATGTTATTTCAGCTCCACTTTGCATTGAGTGAGTTTCTTGGCCTACTCAGAGCCAGGCAAAGCCAAACAATCACATATTCCAACCTGGCTAGTCTATATACCAATTTGAATGAATCAATGAATATTCCAATTTTTAGATAATCACACCATCGTGTTTAGTCTCTGCTCTTAGTGATCCAAAATGGTTCCAATCAGCCCCCCACCACCATTTTTTCAAAATCTCCACCCAGGTCCCCACATTACTCAGTTTCTTCCACCTCTCCTACCTGGTTCTATCTGCTCACATACTTAATCAACTGGGCCACTGGGATTTCAGTAAGGCCTTTGACAAGGTTCCCCTCGGAAGGTTGGTTAAGAAGGTTCAATCTTTGGGGTTATGGCGGATTAGCAAGATGGATTCAACAGTGGCTGAATGTGAGATTGCCAGAGAGTAATGGTGGATGGCTGTTTGTCAGGTTGGAAAGCCGGTTGGTTTGAAACAGTGTACGAGGTCGGGGGTCGCGCTCGCCCGGTGCCTCAGGGTGCCCATCCGTGTATGGTTTCTCCCCCCCCCCCCCCCTCGTGCTCACTTACCCCCCCCTGTATGGCGGCCTCTGTGGGTACTACGCCCC